>JAOWBP010002052.1:71974651-72001660 GCA_028571105.1 Tragopan temminckii
GAGAAAGAGAAAGAGAAAGAGAAAGAGAAAGAGAAAGAGAAAGAGAAAGAGAAAGAGAAAGAGAAAGAGAAGGGAAAAGGGAAAAAAAGGGAAAAGGGAAAAGGGAAAAGGGAAAAGGAAAGAGAAAGAGAAAGAGAAGGGAAAAGGGAAAAGGGAAAAGGAAAAGGAAAAGGAAAAGGAAAAGGAAAAGGAAAAGGAAAAGGAAAAGGAAAAGGAAAAGAGCTAAAGGAAAAGAAAAAGGAAAAGAAAAAGGAAAAGAGTTAAAGGAAAAGGAAAAGAGTTAAAAGAAAAGGTAAAGGAAAAAAAGGAAAGACCCACCACCAAGTATAAAATGAGACCAGAAGAGTTTAGAATAGCTTTGAGGCTCTTTTTGTCAACGGTCATAAGCATATACTGTTGAATGATTGCAAGGTTTTGCTGTATCCTATAATGGATGCTGATACAGACTAAATCTGGGTTATTGTTATCTGGAAATAACAATCTAAGTGTTGCAGGTGCTCTATTACTTCCCCAAATCTGGCCAAGAATTACATTCATTTCAGAGGAGGGGTGTTCTGGTAAAAATACAAAAGAAGCATCAAATGCACAGATAAATGAATTTCTTTCTTTCCCAGGATTAGATAACACTCTGGAAACATGGCTTTATCTTCTGCTGAAGGAGATCTTTGTTGAAGATGCTGGTAGAGAGTTACTGTCACTTCAACCCTCTATACACTTGTCTTCACAATATTTCATGATGCCAAGCCAAGGAAGGGTAGTGGGGTCTCTCCAGGGGAATGAAGGGGGACAGCAAGCTCTCAATTCAGTTAACGACTGCAGGAAGTGGTTTGTCAGTTTAGAGGTAGTCCCTGCTCAAAGCCAGTGCCCTTCTCAGAAATGAACTTGCAGTTCTCTAAAGATAGATTACGCAAAACACCAGGGGGCCCTCGGGAACCTGCAGCCACAATTCCCCTAGCAAGGAGATCCAGAACAGCAGTGAAATGCCCCCTTCGTGCAGCTGCTTTGTGGACTAAACCAACGCTCAGTGGAGTGGGACTCTTATGCAAGTTCTCGGGTTTCATATCCGCAGCGAACAAACTTTGTTAAAAATATGACAACTACTCCTGTCATTTTTTTCTATGTAATTTTAACCGTAACTTCAAACTGCAAACGTATTGTCTGCCCACCAGAGATGGCAAAGGGAGGTTTGTGAGAAGGAGAGGGCTTCTCAGAAGTTGCCAGCTTTGGCACTGAAGGGTTACTTGGAATAACTCACAGAATCAGATACAAGAGTTTGCTAACTGTAGCAAGTGATCAATAGGTGATATTCAGAGCAGACTAGTCAGACCATCTTGAAAGATAGGATTCAGTTGGGTATAATTGCAGTGAAACTGGTAATTGGGAATAAAATAAGATGACACTTCAAGGAATAACTCACTGAGTATCTGATCAATGTAACTATAGAGTACCAGGGTGTCCCATCCGCACTTCCAGGAACTATATAATTCCTTTCATCAGAGCGTCTCACAAGTCCTGTAACACCATGTTATTCAACTCATAAGAAAATATTCCAGCTAGTCTAGCTGAATGACACTATTTTGCACTGAATTATCTACACTGATGTCAACAGATTGACAGAGTTTAACATCCTTGCGATTGGAGAACAGATTTTTTGCCTTATTTTCAATGCAGTGGTCCTCATTTAGTTTATGCTCCTTTTGTTAACCAAAACCACAGAAAATGGCACAGAAGTGAACTGAGTGCTCAATATAACCCAATCTCCCACCTCCATCAGAATGAGAAGACATCCTAGACTACATCCACTCTTCATGCCCCTTTCCTGAAGGCATTCAAGGCCAGGCTGGATGTTGCTCTGGGCAGCCTGGTCTTGTGTTTGGTGACCCTGCCCATGGCAGGGGTTTTGAAACTAGATGATCATTGTGGTCCTTTTCAACCCAGGCCATTCTATGATTCTATGATTCTATGATTCATAACTGCAGGCCAAACCTGGCCACACATCATACAACGCAACCATGTAATTGGTTTCATTATGGTCCCATTGCTATTGCTACTACCATCTCAACAAGTATGTATCTGTCCTAAGGCAAAACAGTAACTGCCTGCTTGTCCCATCCTCGGCAGTGGTGGTTATACCTCAAGAGAGGAACAAGTCAATCCATCACGACCCAGTCACTCTGTCTCAGGGGTGACTTCAACAGTGACCACTTGTTTATTATTTTCTGCCACAGAAGTTTTACTCTATTGTAGGACGAATGCTTCAGGCAAAAAAAATAAATAAATAAACAAACCAAAACAAGACAAAAAAAAAAAAAAGAAAAGAAAACAACAACAACAAAAAAAAAACAGGATTGTGCTTTTTTCTTTTTGGGAGCTGTTTTTCGGTTACTTTTTTGTTCTTGTTATTATTAGTTTTTTGTTTTGTTACCAGTAGGATATCAAAATGCCATATGGCAGAGAGGGATGGGCTTGTTTTAAGGATTTTTAGAAAGAAAGTTGACAAAGAATGGCACTAGCCCTTCCTCACACAACTCAAGCTGGGGAGCAGCAAACACAGTTTGCTTTGCAGACACTTTGTGTTGCGCCTGTGCAAATCCACAGTGATCCTTGTCTGCTGAAGGCAGAGTTCACCTTAATAACAGTCCTTAAAGTAAAAGCAGAGGTCTTCTGAATTCTTGGTTTCACATTGGTAGGAATATGTTTCATCTCTAAAGGCAATGTACCTCCCTAATTGCTCACTGTCCTGTTCCTGGTACCTCTTGATAGGAACTATATTGATTTGTTTCCCCCATTTTATGAGTTGTCACTTGATCTAATTTCCTGTTGCCGCAGCACCATGAGGTCTCCTTTTCTGCCTGCTAAGGCTGGTGACATGGTGGCAGGAACCCACCAGAGGAATTCTGCAAGGAAAAGAAGAATGTGCAAAAAATAAAAAAAGTCAAAAACATAGAACAGAAATCAATTCATTTTGAAAGGATATTCCGCAACAACTGATGAAGTAAAACTTCAGTTGGATTATTAAAATATCTTTTCTCCATGGGACACATGCCATCTCAGTAAATTCCCAGCATCAAGGGCCTCCCATGTCATTACTGAGCTCTCCACCTCCACCTCCCAGCACGGGAACATGTTCCAGTCTTGGCAAAGGAGGTGGTCTGAAATGGTGCTGGCAGACTCAGGACCACAGAAACCCAGGTAAGTTATGGTAACAGTACATCACACTGTCACTGTGATCACTTCCCCAAATATTGTTACACAAAGATTCCATGCATGTGCTCAAGTGCTCCACAGACTTGTCTGATCTGGTACATGATGCAGCTAGCAGATGTGTCGTTGAATCATCGACTTGTTTGCTACTGAACCCTTCCCGTGCACCTCCCGCATCCTTTAAATGGAAAACATTAGCTTTCAGGACAACTCATGATCGTGTATCGACCCACAGAGGAAGGGAGTCTGCTGTGCACCCCAGTGGATGAATCAGTCTAGCGAATGAGTGGGCTCTGTCTTTCCAGTTTCCACTTTCCCACTCATGGCCGGTTCTTGTGTTCCTCACTTAATGTTAAATTCCCACACTGGGGCCTTCTTGTGTAATTTAGACTGAGATTTTCTCCCCTTTTTTTTCCCTCTCTCCCCTCCGCCCCCCGCATCCTCTGTACAACAGAGCTGGCCACACAGCAACAGAGGAAATGAACAACATCTGCTGAGATTGATTCCTTGCTCTTGTAAGCAGTGTGAGCTAACAGCTGTGTCAGGCATTTCATCCAGCTCTGGAGTAGAAAAGAAATCAATCATGCATTCCCCTTTACCACACCTCCTCATTCTGGCATCTGCACTGGTCCTGCAAGATAATTGCCTGATTCACTTTCCTGAAAATACACTGAAATCCCACCCTCTGTACAGAGGACACTCCTTGATATTAATAATAAAATGATTCCTTTAAAATGCAGGAGAGGGAAGGGCAAGGGCAAGGGCAAGGGCAAGAGAAAAGGCCTAGGCAAGGCAAGGAAAGAAGGGAGTTAATAATACTATGAAAGAGGTTATATTTGGATTGAAATAAAACAGGGTTTTTTTTCTATGTATTTACATGCCTAATCTCTATTGTATCCTATTGCTCTTGGTAGTACTTAGGCACTAAGAAAAACTGCTTTTAGGCTCTTAGGCATAGGCATGAGTGGTACATCATGCATTATTATATAGTACTGGTGGCAACATATTTTCTTGGACTTAAAACTTAATGATGACTTTTTAGGAATTCAGAGCATGGAGGCACATGTAATCCAAGGCAGTAGTGGCCATAGGATGAGCCGTAATGGTAGCAGGAGAAGGGTAATTTTCTTATAATTTAAGGGTGTCTGAGCCAGCTTTGGAGTTAAGGATTACTCTCTTCTTTATGAGTGATCCTGCTGACACTGCAAAAGAGCTGCCAACTATCCTCAATTGCCTGAACAGTTTCTGTGATGTAAGCATGTAACTGCTAAGAACTCAGCAAAGATCCACTACCAAAGCTTCAGTAATAATTATTGTCCCACAGCCTCAGCTGTGACCACAGAAAACATAGCACAGCTCAGGAAAGAGGATTCCAAGGTAATTTTTAACAGAGTCTGGGACAATTGAGCATTTGGTGACTTGTCCTGTCTGTCCCACAACACTCATGCTGATGGTCTTGTAGATAAGCCAGCAACAAAGAGCTCCCGGCAGAGGCTATCTTTGTTTTAGGGTGCCATTGACAGGCATGCTAGTTTTGACTCAGTTTCACTGGGATTTTGTCAAAAAGCAAGGCTTAAGGAATCTAGAAATAGTTGACTGTTTATCATCATTCTGCTCCGATATTTGATCTGTAACCAAAGCCCAAATGTGGACCCTTCAGCAGATCAACTGTCAAAGGCTGCATGCTGGTCCTTTCCACCAGGGCTGAAATAATCTGTACTCCTGCTACCCAAGTGCTTTCCTTGGAGCCCTTCAGAGTAGTGGTCCCCACCTCCAGATACACAGAGATGCTAATTGAGGATTCTACAGCATTAGCCATGAGAACTTGAAAAGAACAGCATGATGCTGAGAAGGACAACCCTGTGTGATATTGCACATGGCACGCTATCCTGCAGTTCTGCTAACACTGGAAAGAGCTAACTTAAGAAAACAAGAAAGTAGAAAGAACATTGTTTGTTTGTTTGTTTGTTGTTTTAACTCGATCAGTGAATGTTTCACTGGCACCTTCAATCCTGAAAACGTCCTGAGCAGCAGTGAGCACACAATCCCTGTGTAAAAAATGCAAGACTTTTGATCTTTTTGGACTCAATGATCTTTAAGGTCTTTTCCAACCTGGGTGATTCTATGATTCTATGCTTCTATTATTTCTTTTTTTTTTTTTTTTTGCCAACCATATACATGTAAAAAAAGTCCTCAAAACAGTGAGATTCACTACTGTACAATGGCAGAGAGTTTGGAAGCAGAGGGAGAAAGCAACCTAAGAGAAAGTGGGAAGCAGCCAATAAAAGACATTGGTAATCAAGGGAAGCAAGCTGCAGTGCTAGGGGTTTCCTAGGGGTTGAAGATTTTCCAATAAGCAATGTAACAGAACAGATTTATGATTTCAGCATAAAGTTGCATGATACTATTTAATGAATTAAACATTCGCATACGGGTTCAGAGAAAATATTACTGACTGGGAGAGCATAAAAGCATTGGGACATTCTTCACATTTATTACTCATGAAAAGCTAAAGAAAGAAAGCAATCACAATAGCAATGAAACATACTTTTCCACCCACATAGCATCTGATCAAATATTCACAGATTAAATTTATATAGGGATTGATGATAGGTTTTTTAAGCTGCGGCTGTAAGCTAGATTCTGCTAAAATCCAAATATGCACATATATCTCAGGTATTTATAGGAGTCCTATCACATTAATTGAGCACTTCACCTCTTTTAATGCATTTATCCTCATAACATTCTTGGAATGGAAGATGGGCTACTGTTCCCAATGATGAGATGGGAGCTAAGGCACAAAGAGGCTATGGACAGTAAAGTGTTTTTGTTGCCTTCAACTTTGAATGTTGAAATTCCTAGAAATCAGGCATTTAGCCACATGAGAATGCTTAAAAGAGCCAGAGCCAGACAGCTTCTTAAGCAGTCAATAGCACAGACTCCCTTAGAGCACAGAGAAACGTCTAAAATAAGATGAAACCCTCTGGGACGTTTACATTTCCCCAGAATTCAGGTTCTCCTGTCAAAGCTGCATGATAATAACATCTGACAGTGTGGGATGCAGAGCCTGGGCTCCTCTGTTAACTGAGCAAGTCATGTCCTTAAAAACACAAGTGTGGTTTCAAGGCCTATTCACACAGCACACAGTAGAAGCATCAAACAGGTGAGAAGCAGGAGTTCTGTGCTAGTAACATCAGCATTTTTGATACAAGTCAAATTTGCTCGTTCATTGGCCTAGATTTGCCTGGTCAATATGCTGTGAAAGAGTACTAAGGAGGACCATGATGCTGGAGTTCAACTTGATGATCCTTATGGGTCCCTGCCAGCTCAGGATATTCTATGATTCTATAGTCATGCAAACACGCCCACTGTAAAATAAGGAAAATAGGGTTAACCAAGCCAGAAGGACTCTTTGAGGTCTCAACATATCAGCTAGGACTCTTCACCAAAAGGAATCCAGCAGATTGCAAGTAAAATATGGCTAATGAATATACAGGTACAGAAACAAGCTGATTTTCTATTATTTTTTTTTTTAGACCACCTGAGCATGGTCATTGAGATCGCTAAGCTCCTTACTGTCCTTAAATTCTGCCTAGGTAGCCTCTATGTATCTCTGCCTTAAAACACTCACCACAAGTGAATGAGGAATGCTGTGATGAACTCTCAGGCTCCCAAGAGAATAACAGCCCCATCAAACAGAATGGAAAAAGCGCAGAGGTTACGATCACGCCCCATCGCCTCCAGTTCCACACCATCACACCAGTGCCTTCCTCACACCAGCACTCAGCCATGCAGGGAACGGCTCACTCAAGTGACCTAACTCAGCTCAATCACATACCTAAGTGTTTTCCACTCTGACTCTCGGTCCAAGCAGGTCCCTGAAGAAATATATTTATAGAAGTAAGATTGATATTTCTGAGGTTGCTGAACAGGAGTGAATAGCTTTCCTTGTACAGCTTCCAAAGCCTTGCTCTTCGTTTAGTCCTATGTCACTGACCTGAAAGCATCTCATTTAAGCATGAGATAATCTTGCATAATGTGAACTAGTCTTCAGAAGTATAATTCACCAAAGCAATAAGGCTGAAAAGAGAATCTGAAAATCAAGAAGCGTTGCTCAGTTGGGTTCATACAGAGATGAGATTCAATTCAGATTCATTGCACTGGGACATGGCCAAAGGCCTTGCGCCTACAAATTTTGTTCCAAACAACAGAAACCCATAATCTCACAGGGAAAAACAGCCCAAAGTATCCAAAAGTATTAACTGGCTCAAAGCACCATGGAAACAGGCCAGAATTATATTTGCTTCAGATGTGGTGGGAAATCATTCAAGCCTTAGTTTGTGTTCTGGTCGGTTTGGAAATCTGGGTAAATTTGACACCACTACTGTGTTGAAAATATTCAAAAGATTTTTCCTACTCTTCTCCCATCCCCACCTCTAGAAGAAGAGCTCAGAACTGCTCAAGCCTCCAAATTTGAAAAGGGATATATGTGTTACCTAAGTTCACTTTGACAGTCAAAGATTAAAGTGTCTCTCTACAAACAAACTCCATCCAGTTCCCAGTTACCAAATGGAAGTTATACAGCAAGATCTTGAAAACACACAGGCAGCTGGCTCAAGCACTGTATTCTCACCTCCCAGAACAAAGGCATCCTATTCGATCACTAGTCAGTCTGCTATAGGGAGATAAGCACTGATACACTAGGAGAAAGTACAATTTTGATACTGTGAGGTGTTACAAACTCAGTTGTGATTGAATTCATCTGTAGTTGATTGTACGATCATAGTTGGCCAAATCTTCATCCCTGCAGAATTCAACTGCTTCAGAGACAGAGATTTTTTCCAGCACAATCAGCCCTACAAAAGCTTGGACCAAGGGTTTCATGGCAATTGGCAGGTTAAGCAGTTTGGGGACTGCCCGCTCTGCCTGTTTTCTAGAAAATGCTGCACTGCAGTAGATACAGTCTGTACAGATACAGATACTGTATTGTGATGCAGTTCCCAACTCCAACCTGGATGATTTCAACAGAGCAAGATGCAAATGGATGTGTTCCAAAAGTTATCTCACATGCAATTCAGCTTCCCTGTAAAGGAAAGAAGCAGCCTCTGGGAGAGGAGAGGAATGACATATTTGGAAAGGCAATTATATCTGCCATCTAGGTTTAATCTTCCCATTCTTGTGAGTCAATATCTTCAGGAAAGAATCCATTTGGAGCTTTCAATGATCCTACTGGAAAATAATCCGTGTGTTATTTTTTTTTCAGCAGTATAGCTCAGTGCATTATTTGTGCCACCTTATTTGTTATTCTAATTTTATTTTTCTTGAGTAAAGAAGAAAAACCTCCAGCTTTTTTTTTTTTTTTTTTTTTTCAGTTCATTGTTTCTAGACTGAAGCTGAATATACAGAAATTAGTTCAGCTGGTTTTTGTCATTACTAGAAATAAAATAATGACTTAATGACTTAGTATCACATGGCATTCAGATTACAAAAGCAGTACTGCACAAAAACCAATGCAGCACATATTAAATTGGTTAAAACTTAGCTAGATTTCTAATAGTGACTGTGTGATGTGGTTACTTGAAATAGCTAGGGATTAGACTCATTGACCCAGGAGGTCTCTTCCAGAGTTGTACTCCTAAAAAGCAATTGTTAATAGGGAATAGTCATCAAAGAGGCATATTTTCTGTGGGTCCTACAGAGATCTCCTTTTGTCCAATGTTATTTGACATCTTAAGCCAGGATGGTACATTTTGCAGAGGACACAAACATTTGAAGAACAGTAAACAATAATGGGAATGTGCCAAATATGCTCATAGCTTTGTAAACTGCATTATTTTGAAAATTACTCTGCAGTCAAGTGCAGTAATACAAAGTCATTTTTAGACCATATTCAGAAGTAGACACTCCCAAAAACCTGATTTTCTGTCCTGTAAAACAGAATATGTGATACTTGGTTATACAAAGAGCATATTGTACCAAAGCAAAATGTTATTATTACCTCTGCATATGCTGCTGGTGAGACTATTAGTGGAATAATATGCATAATCCAAGAAGGCAGTTGAAACACTGGAAAGGGATCAGAAAAAGGCTGCAGGAATGACTTGATGTCTGGAAAAACTGCCTTAAAATGAAAGACTTAAGAAACCTGACCTCTTTAACTTCTCTAAGAAGTAAAGAGGCAATGGCATCACAGTCTGTATTAGGAGAATGGAAAATATTTCTGATAATAAAGAATTGCTCAGTTTAACAGACAAAAGGCATGCAATGTCTGAAAATCACTTTCAAACTAGGTAACATATACATTTTTAAAAACAAGTTCAGATAATCACTGACAGAACTTAGCAAGGCAAGTGGTAGATTTGTAAATCTCGGGAAGCCTGAAAGGCCAGGTACCTTCCATAGTAACGTGGCCTGGCTGAAGCATGTATTCATCCTGATAAGGGAATGGCCAGGGACCTTGCTGAGAAAAAAGCGGTAAGACCCTTTATTGATTTTAAAACCTGAAAACAAGGTGATCTGACCATCTTTATGGACCATCAGATACATCACATACATCTTGGTCAGAATGTAGAGTCTCATAGGAATCTCCCCATCCACAGGGCATTTTGGCTTCAGTGAGCTCCATATTGGGCCTTTGTTCTTTCTAAATCTTTCCACAACTTGAGTTCTGTTTTCATACCTTCATTTAATCCAGTGATTCCTCTTGCCTTCCCATAAAGTTGTCATTTCCTTCAGCTGTTCAGACTGATGAAAGAGCAATGCTGAAATAAAAGCTAAATGAGGTGAAAATATATCCCATAAAACCCCCCATTAAGGAGTTTACAGAGAAATTTCCTAGTTTTCTGGCTCAGATAGCCTTATTTTATTTCTTTTGGGAAACAGAAAACACTTAATCCCCTAAGAATGCAGACAAAATCAAAGAGCATGAGAAGGCATTAAGCTGCAAGAAGAGAAGAAAAGAAGGAAAAAAAGAAGAGAGAAAGAGTGAAAGGGAAAGAAAAAAAGGAAGAGAGGGAGGAAGGAAGGAAGGGAGGAAAGGAGGAAGAGAGGGAGAAAGAAAGTTATGGTCATCTCTAGCACAGTTTGAATGAATGGGCTATCATTGCAGCTACTGTGGGGAGCACAGACAACAAGAAGAGCAGATAAGAATGAAAAGTATGATAAACTGGGAATCTACACAAGTTCCGTGGTCAGGGCTAACATAGTGGAACAGACCATTGAGCCCTTAAAGAACCAAATGCTATTAGAAAAAATGTTATTTAAAAAAAAAGAATAGAGAGAGAAGAAATTCATGAAGTGCTTGTGTTCAGTCACGATTAATTAAGAAATCAAGAGAAATGGTATATTTGATCATTTCTTATTGCGTAGATGTGAAACTGATCTGTCTTAGAGCAATATATATTCTATCCCCAATCAATTCTTAAGCTACTGCTTCCCCTTGCTTGTTTGTCCTGCATACTATAAATGTGTGTTTATCCTTCAGTACTATAAATTGATCACTGATCAAACAAGACCAGCAATGACCTGATATAACACCTCAAATTATGAAAAACTAGTGCTTTGTGAATGTGCCTAGTAGCAATAACACATCCTTTCCTAAGGTTGTTCAAGTAGTTAAATGACTTTGTAGGCTATTTAATTTCTACTGATTAGGATATCTTATGTGTTTCGTTTTTTGTTGGTCTACATTTACACATGTGAGGTAAATATAATTCTTTCATCTGCACTTTCCTGATCTTCTCAAGGTATTAAGAGACAGAGGGATTAAAACAGTATCTGTATTAAAAAACAGAGGGATTCAAACATTATCTGTATTTTAGTGAATCAGTGCTGCACTATACAATAGATGCAGCTCTTCCTGGACATTTTTATACATTTCTGGGACAAATGCTGCCTGAAATTCTGACATCTCTTGTTCAAGTTAAGTCCAGTACTGTATGGAAGACATCAAGATTTGGGCTTGTACCATGTCAATTACTTTTCCCAAAAAATGAGTCCTCTTTTTTTTTGGGGGGGAGGAATTTTTCTTGTCTTCACTACTGTCAAATTACTTCTAAGAGACAAACACATGGAATTCATTGAGCATACAACAAAACCCACATTCAATTAGATATTGATTGTCTGGAAGGATAACAGTAATAAAATGCAACCAAGGGGAAAACAGTTCTTGGGCTATAACATACTGACCCTCCACTGTGGGCAGAGGGGAATTTTACATAATCAAAACAACAACAAGGAATGGCATTGTCTCCTCCACGCCCTGTGATCACAGTAGTGTTCCTGGAACCAGCCTGGCTTTTTGTGAGAATGACTCCTTGAAAATCAAGCCTCCAAATTTTCATTCTGCTTTCAGTCATGCAGACTACAGCTTCACCTGAACTGAGTCTAGGTAGCTGTCTGCCATGAGCAAAGCATTTGCTCACTCCATCTTCCAAGGTCGTCACAAGTAGCCAGAGTGCAGCAAATCACACTGCCATCCATTGACTTTTGTTCCATATGAAATCACAATTTTGCCCACATGATATGGACTGACTTGAGTAGATCACCATGCTAGGATCTACAGATAACTCTGACTTCTACCATAGCTTTAAGTGGTCTGTTTTCGGTTGTTTATCCCATCTAAACTTCTTGTCTGCAGTCCGTATAGGCAAAAATGATTTATTTTGAATCAATTCATCCCAACCAATAGAGCTGTCTCAAGAAGATGCCTGACTTGCTTCTTTGATGACAATGGGCACTGACTGTGCAGATGACTACATTAGGTGGACTGAATTATATCCTTACTTTCTGACTTCAGAGGACAGTTTTCAGTGGGTGTGACAGTAAGCCTTCTGAAATGCACTTTATTGGCTTTGAACCAAAGCAAACATGAGCTAAGAGCCTGAAGGAGGATGCTTATCCTCTGTGAGACCACCAAGATCTCTACTATTCACTGTCTCCACTGGTTATTGAAGGGGTCTACAGTTACTATGGCCCTAAATGAGACACCTCATTTGAATGACTGACATGAGATGGGTTTAATCTCTCTTTCCTGACATTCTCTGCAGTTATTCCCTTGCAGCACCCAGATCTGTCAGCTGTACAAATTCTGTAGTATAAATTCTAATTAAAGTCCCAATCCTTTGCCTGTTTTTGCAGAGATACATTCTCCAGAAAGAAACAGCAATAACACATGTGATCATCAGGACTGTCACTAAAACTCACGTACCTTAAAGTATATTTTCTTCTTTATTCTCTTCCTCTAATGAATCTAGTCCTTTCTTCTCTCTGACAGCTTCTATGTGTACACATCATGATGTCCCCCTGCCAAACTCCTTCCCCCCATTCCTTTGCCATGCCTATAGGAATTTATGTTAAAGATTTCAGCACCATTGTACCGGGTCTGAATCACACAGCACTCATAAGGAATGTTCTACACAAAATACTCCCATTTCTTATAATTCAATCCAATTTCAGTATTTATTTGCATGCAATCTTTTCTGATGAAAAATATAAATAATTTTATTTTCCTTTTTCCTATCTTAATACTACAATTGATAAAAACTATCAGTAATTCCCTTTTTTCTTTTCATAATGTGTCAGATCTGTACCAAGAGGAAGGCAAGCAGGAGAGGAACTGAATTTTAAACAATCTGATAATGATAGGACAAGGGGGAATGGCTTTATACTGAAAAAGGAGAGGTTTAGATTAGATGTTAGGAAGAAATTCTTTACTCAGAGGCATTGACACAGGCTGCCCAGAGAAGCTGTGGATGCCCTATCCCTGGGGGCATCCAAGGCTATGTTGGATGAGGCCCTGGGCAACCTGATCTAGTGGGTGGCAATTCTGCCCATGGCAGAGGGTTGGAACTGCATGATCTCTAAGATCCCTTCCAACCTAAGCCATTCTGTGATTCTATGGTTTATTCTGAAAACAGCAGAGAATTTACCATCACACAGGTCTTGCTTTAGCATCTCAGGAGCAGGATCACTCCATTCCAGGGATGTTTTTTGGTGCTGTTTTGTCTCACTTTGGAATGAGAGCATGCTCCAATTAAAAGTAATCGGTTCTATCTGAGTGCGTGTCTGCTTACAAGTCAGTGTAACAAGACCTGGTCTTTGGCAGTCATTGCTCCAACACAGCTCCAAGACCAAGGACTCAGGTGAAAGCTGTCACCTACTGGAAAAGAATTTGGTATGTCCATTGCTTTTAACAGATTTTGCAGGATGGGGATATACATTTCACTGAATTCTGATCTCACCCATAATTATCATGAAAGCTAATAGACCTAAGTCATAAAGCTGAAACACTTTGAGGATATTAGCCTAACGGAGGTGTGTGAAGCTCTTTTCCTGCTTCAGATTCACCATTGGAAACCACAATGTCTCCCCATCTAGTTTCCCAGTGGGAAATTACAGATTCTGCATCATCCCCGTCTACAAACCTGGGACATTGCCAAGAATTTCTGCAGGTCATACAAGAAACAGTGATGCAGATGTTTAATGTGTGCTCTTCTCTGCAAATCTGTGCTAAGGATGCACAACGCAGTTTGCATCAAAAAACTTATGCGGACTTCCATCTTCCATTGTAACAACCTATGGGTTTGGTATGTGTATGGAAATGTAGACCCAGAGCAACTACCTTGGCACTGGAAACAGCTCTGTGTTACTCCAATGCTAGCATCACTTTCTAATAACTTCCTACTGTACTAGCTATTTCAAGGAGTGCTCTAAATACCAAATAATTACAGAATAAGAGTGCTGTGGGGGATATAATTAATCCATACTACAGTAGACTCATTTCGCAGTTACAGACACAAGGCACACAAACAGCTTTCTTGTATGTGCAAGTTACCAGCAACACGGTCTTTTACAAGAACAAGGCATGTTCAACATGAACAACTTCAATGTGCTCCACATTCCAGGCTCTTCCTATTTAAAATCAGTGACAGTGGTAGGCACTGCTCACACTATTTGCAGCACATATGTGTTTTTAAATTTCCTCTCACCTACTGAGATACATAGCTGCTTCTTTAGGTTGTACACTCTTTCTGTGAGGTAGTGTGACATCTCTGGTTTACAAACACTTTCTAAGATGCTGTGACAAGTAGCTGCTTAATGAGATCAAATAATCTATTTTAATTTATTCACAAAAACCTGGATTTGAGGCTCCAAACAACTGGCTTTCACATGAGATCACAGAAATACAATTATTCACAAATGCACATCAAGAAATCAGGGAGGGCTCAGACTGAATTCTAGTTTAGCAAATCGAATTTTTTCAGGTGCTCTTACCTCTCTACACCCAGAATCACATGCTAGGAGACAAACGAGCATTCCCTGAAAGTATTAGCTAACAAATTGTGTTTTTGAGCTGCTACAGATGAGACTAACACATTCCTTGCCTTCTGAGAATTTGGACATTAACAACAGGGGACAAATGTTCTGAAACTTTGCAGCTAGACCCAGGGAAGTCTCATTTGTCTGTCTTTCCTTCTACAGATGTTAACTTTCTGAAACATATGGAAATCTACCTGTTAAGATCAGCTGTCACTGAATCAAATTTTATTAAAAGCTTGCATTTCTTCCTTGTGTTATTATTTCTTCCAGAGCACAAAGGAAACTTAATCCAAATCCCAGAGCCTGATTAATCTGGGGAACCAGCACTTCTTTCTCTAAATATCTTTTATCCTTTTTGTAACTTTGCATCATGCCTCAAATCTTAGAGAGTGTCCTTCACTACTATCATGCCCTGCTCACTGCCACATATACACATGGACAATCAATGTAACATTGTTCTGAGACACAGAAATTGTCCTTCTTCCACCATATCCCATCTCCTTCCCACTAGCACTGGATGCAAACCACCACGCAAATAATTAACATGCTTCCCTCCCTTTGGGTTGACTGATAAAATGGAATCAGACACATGAATTTTTGGTCTCCACTGATCTTTGAGTGCACTGTGTTATGACAGGGTGTGAGGTGACATGTCAGATAATGTATCATGTCACACTCCATGACTATTTGATGCCATTTAATGTAATGCATCCTGGCATGCCATGATGGGATGACACAAAATGAGAAAGAAGCTGAACTGGAAATACCAATTACCCACTCTTAACCCTGAGGCAGTAGGGGAAAAATATGCCTGTGTCTGGGTGACCCTTGCTCTGCTTATTGCCTGAGCTTCATAATTCAGGGGGCTTGTTTCGGGTATTCCATAGTCTGAGGTCACTGCTATCCATTCAGATGGCCAAAGTGTCTGTAACCTCCGCCTTCATCGCAAATACAGGAGAAGCAGCGGAGAAATCAACTGGAAAAAAATGTAAATCACTGTTCCCAGAGTGTCAAGTTGAGCTGATATTTTGTGTCTAATGAGCTGAAAAGCCACAGGGTACGAGGAATAAAGAAAAGGCAGGAGAGAGCAGACACCGCACCAGCAGTGAGGTTGAGCCTGATAGCAAGCTTACATCCAAAGGCTGCACAGGCAGCCAGGGTCAGGGCTAGTGACGTGTCCAGCAGAGTGAAACAAGCTGGAAATAGGGACAAAATGCACTATTCTGCTGTAGGTCAGTCCTGTGAGAAAGTTTATCTCACAATATCCGTAATATCTCACTGTCACCTTTCCCTCCATCTGAAGTCATCGCTCCTCTGATCCATAGCCAGCCTGTTCAGGGAATTGCTTCTAGTCTGATCCACACAAATGACCCATATCAAAGCACAGCCTCATGTTCAGATCCTTGGGCACGGTGTGAGGGCACAATTTCCCGTGTGGGTACACTGGCAGACATGGGACCAACAACATCCCACATCCCGATAAGTGTTACCAATGTGATCAGAAGTGCTCAAAATATTCCTGGCTACTGGCAAGCACAGAGTGATGCAGAGTCTTTGTTTCATGACAGCTGAGCTTATTCCTACTGACAAGACAAAAGTCAGCAAGGTTGCGGAAGTTTTCATTCTGAGAATCACCTTCCACCTTCACACCTTCGTGCCTCTCCGCTACATATTCCTAAGAGCTACAGTTTCCACTCACATGTCAAAATCCCAGATTTCAAATTCATCGCAGCAGGAATGAGCTCAGAACAAGAATACTGCTTCTGGTTGATACAAAAATAGTTTACTTCTTCCCTTCATAAGCCTGTGTGAGGTTGTCCTTTCCAAACATTCTTCTGCCACTGTTAGTGACCAGAGTTTTTCCATCCCAATACTTTTTTCTCCCCTATAACTAATTCCTGGGAAACAATATGTACGAAATCCCCCTGTTCGTATCACTTCAAGTATGTATGCATGGTTAAATGTGCCCAGTTACCATTTGCCTATCATTTTCCCAAAAGCCATTATGATGGGTTTGCTACGGACACTTGATTCTTCAGATTTTTCCAGTGGGAAGAAAGTCAAACATTTGCATGTCATAAAAAAGCTTGCCCTCAACACGTACTTTGTTGAAAACTCCTAAAAAAAATTATGCATAGGAGAAGTTACACATTACTTTGTTCTTGGAAAACAAGCAAACAAACACCAGCATGATTCAAACCAAAATTATACCTCTATGAGTAATGACATAAAGATACAAGATCTGCCTTCAGAATGTCCATCTCAGGCTGCCTTGATCCGTTCCCACGCAGCCTTCAGCGCATTGGAAATAAACTGCTTAATGGCATATGTTCATTAGTTACCTCCATGGTTGGAGAAACATTACCCTTACTATTGAAAACTATTTTACTGATACTGTGAGAAAGATGGAGAAATGCCTCTAGAGTGCTTTCCATTAGAGGTGACAATGAGCATATCTTGTTATATCATTTAACAGCTGGCAGCTACAAATATGATATGGCAGATCATAACTGCACTGGACTTACAGATGGACAAAAAAATTCCACATTGTTCACAGAGAAGCAAAACTGGGAGACTCTTTATGGCAAAACTGAGAAAAACATACATTTATCCAAAGATTATTGTATTTTAGAGGGATATGTACTGTAATAATTATCTTCACTTTACTTCAACTTTTTTTTTAAATGTAAGTTCCCCCTTTTGCATAAGAGAAAAATGCCAACCAGTCTCCAACAGGGCAACAAAACTGAACAAATTTCAAAATCACCATGGCGTTCCCAGAAGAAAAGTGCTAAAATGATGCAATCAAATTCCAACCAGATTGAATACTGGGGGAAAAATAAAAAATTAAAATAAAATCAGACATCTGAAGCTGTTGCATTAAATCAGAATGGCAACTGGGGGATTTAAGATAACATCTCTGTGTTAGGTCCTGAACAAATGGTTGTGAGCAGGAATTCAGATATAAAACACCCTCAGCTCAGACAGAGACATAGGCTAAGCCGTGTGAGTGGCACAGCTCAAAGCTACAAGATTTAATTTTTGTTTTTTGTTTTTTTTTTTTTTGAAACACAATGTATGTAAGATAGTCTTACACAGAAACAGTTCATTTAGGACAGCAATGAAGGTTAACAGAGAGAGGAGCTGCCTGAGGTGACAAATCTGTGCCAGCCCAACCCAAGCAACTATCAGTACAGCATGTTTCTGTTGCAGTGTACATATGAGTTAAAAATGGTTGTTCCATAGAATCGCAGAAACATTTCAGTTGGAAGGGACCTGTAAAGGCCATCCAGTCATTGAGATACACACAGAAACAGTTCTTCATAAATAAATAATTGAAGCATCTACCTCATCCTCTCTTCCAAAGCATATTTAATATATTTGCAATTTTCCTTTTGACTCCAGACCTTCCCGTGTTCTGATCCTCCTGCAGTTTAAGCAGAACAACCCTTGTGCTTGATGTACAAATTTTACTCTTCACAGGCTATACAAAATATTGTTAAGCCTTAAAGGACAGCCACTACAAAAATAAGAATAATCATAAAGCTTCCACAGGGGCCTATCAACTGCCTTAATTTCTTATTTTATTGCAGTAAAACTGTGCATGATTGAGTCATTCCATCCTCAGCAAATTGGTAACTGCAAATAAACAAAATGTTTAAACAGCACGGATGGTGATCAAAATCTCAGTCCTCCATCGATTGTATTTGTGTTGTTAAAAGTGTTGGTGCAATATTGGTTCACAAAAAATTAATTCAAAGCAGAAGAACAGAGAAAAGACATTTGCTTGTCTGTTAATGAGCCTTCTTCTGGCAACTACTACTTTTGAACTTTTTTCCTCTTGAAAAATCTTTCCTCTTTGTCTATCACTCAAATCTTTATCTGTTGGCATAGACAAGGCTCATTAACACCCAGATCCAAAAACTACAATAACTCTGCAGTAGCGTTGCTCATACACATTACACTGAACTTTGTTCGTGAGGTAATATTGTGCACTTCAGTGGGAAGGAGGTACATGACGAGGTGGTCTCAATGTCTGTGTAAGAATGGCTCTTCCTAGAGCATGAAGCCTACACTCACGTTAGCACAGCTACTGGGGATTCACCAAAAAAAAAAAAAAAAAAAAAAAAAAGGAATATAAATGCTAGAATAGAAGAGCCATTGTTCTGTCAAGAGCTTTTTCCAATCTCAGCGTCATTAATCCAATACCTGCTTCTGAGTTTTCAGTTGGCACATTTGAGAAAAGGGCTTGGATTTCTTTTAAACCAATTAATTTTCCTCTGTGTTTAAATCAGGAGTACAGCAAAAAATTGTGCTATCTAGACATTATAGCTGAGAGGGTCTAAGTTACTTGGTTTGAAAAATCTAATCCCAAAGTTTATATTTCTTTCTATCTTGGCTCATTAAATAAATAAGGATTAACAGAACCATGCTGTTTGTCAGACAGTTCTTCACCAATAGCTTGAACATGTCAATCTGCATCAATCAAATGTGGGAAAGGAGTTGCAAGCCTCAGAGGTGCTGCATTCCTACAGATTGTCTAGATATAGGAAGCTAAGTGGGGAGTAAGACTTATTAACAACAGCAAGGCCAATAGGCAGTAATTTATTTTAGATGCTAAAAATCCACTTAAACAGTAACTCTCATACCCTTCAATTGACAAACACATAAGAAACTAGGTTTCCTTAGTTATATTGTTCATGTTTTCTTCCATCCATCATGCAATAGGCAATACTGAGAAAGATTGAAAGGCAAACTGTCTTTTATGTTAAGCCAAAGCTGAGCATCTCCCTCCTCAATAAAATTTTATAAACAGAGGAAAAGCAAGATCAAGATTGTATCTTACAATGATAAGCAGCTTTTAACACAAGACATCATGTGATATTGCAGCTACCATTCACACCTGACTGCAGCAAGTAGTGAATCCCCTGGAACAAGATGTTATTCAATATTCAGTCAAGCATCAGGTACTGACCCATAAGCAATCGCATCACCAGTAATTGTTTTACATAGGCATAATTTCTAAATGAAGCCACGTGCACTATGGTCTTGATAATTCCTGTATGGAGTCCTATTACTTGCAGATGAACCACAGATCACAGCTATAAGTATTTTTATATAACAAGTTTTAATTGAAACACTTTCCACTGCAAGAACAAACAACCCTATCTAAATTAAGAAATATTGGACACAAAGCATTACTGCTCAGTGAGAGACCTTTCTATGTAACATCACCTGAATAATTATCAGCAGCACCTCTATTGCTCAGGATTTTAGCAGACAGATCCATACAGGGGTACTCGTATCACTCCTTGATTATGTTTTGCAACAGTATTAACTTGTTAAAACAATACACTACTGGAAATGCAGGACATTCTCACAACAGCGATGCATCAACTTGCACCATCCAGCAGAGTTACCTGCAGCATCACAAAGTCCAAAGCACTGTGATGTAATCCTACATGTAGGTCTCTGATGCAATATTTTCTGCACAAACCTGATGATCTGCAAAGCATTAGGCCAGCAGAAGCCCATCTGCATCTTTTCAGAGGTCAGTCAGGGCTTGCCAAGGCGACAGGCCACAAACTCATATCAGAAGATAACAAGAAGATTGTTGTGTGACAATGCAGACACTTTGAGACATTCAGAGCAGCCTTATTCTTTCTACAAGGTTTATGAAATAGCTACCAGGAAGGATTCTGAATTTTGACTAGGTTCATTCACTAATAAACAATATGTCACAAGAGCGCTTAACAGTTCCTAATCATCAAAACTTTTTTTTTTTTCTTTCATGTCACCAGACATCTACACGTAATATTGCAAGATGCAGAATATTATTTGACTCTGGAAACTTTAGATCAGTGTTGAGCATTTTCCCAAAATTATATGCACTAGTTGCATGGTGCATTTGATTGATGAAGTGCTGGATGATATGCTATGAGCTGTGCTGTGAGCTGCGGCACAAGACTTTAATGCACGGAGTCTGGTTGGGTTCATTACTTACACCGTAGGTTGGCAACTTCAAAGTTGGCTCAGATCTACCCATGCAATTCTGACAAAATGGGAAACCATCATATTTTCTATGGGCACAGTTTAGTATGATGCTGCTTCATAAACAATCTGTGTTATATTAAAAGAGAGAACATAGGCTGCCAATGCGACATCCTTGATGTTACACCACTTCACAGTAGCTAGTAGCCTTACTGGATTCTAATAAAACCCAGGACTTTGTGCACACAGCAGAGAAACAGTGGCTTTATTAGTTATTAGTACTCAGCTGAATTTTGGAGACTGTCCAAATGATTGCTTATGCACAGAGATGTGGAAATGTAGTGTAATTTCAATGCTTTTATGAAGTTTAAGATAAGAGACTTGACCCCATAGGCCAATAGCATGTGCTCTGAAGGCTCCTGGCCTTCAGTGTACTCAACTGTCAGGTCTCCATTCTGTGTTTGAGCTCTGGAACTACATAGGTTCAATTTAACCTGCTGGATCCCATTATCTGAGATCCCAGTGCAACACGGAGGTCCAGCTTTCCACACCTTCCAGCTCATCTGTGCAAAATCACGGATATCAGCTTTGATTTTACAGATATGGTAAAGGAATCTGTAAACACAAAGATACGTCAAGATAAGCCAGGACATGCCAAAGAAATCACGTTGTGCAACTATTAAGAGCTAATGATGATCTACAGTCAAGGGTCTGCAAAAAATGTAATAGCAATTAGAGCCATTGCTCTTTCTGTTCCCCTGAGCATTAGAAAACACATCAGATACGCAGCAAGAGTTATGTAATAGGAAGCAATAATTTCCGGCAATTTCCACACCAGCATATTATATAATGAACACATTGATGTGGAACTGACCAACGACCAAGCCACAGAAGGATGTAACTTCAGCAAGTGGATTTATAACTCTTAAAAAAAAAAAAAGAGCGGAAGAAAGAAAAAAGGTGTTAGCTCCGATGTCATGCTTTTTCAAATAGACACATTCCAGGCACTCTGCAAACATTGTGCAACATAGTTCTACGAAGCTCCAAGAAGGAAACTGAATGGGTACAACTGTCCTCATTTCATATTTGTGTAAAGGAAGAGGAGGATTGGAAGTTGTGAGATACTGGAATGAGACTGCAGGAGTTTGTACTCTTGCGCCAGTTCAACCAGAAATACCCAACCTGACATCAAGAAAGCTGCTTTACTACAAAATTCAAAGGCATTTTAAAAACTTTGATTATCCAGTAAGATCTTCAAATACTCCATAGCTGGAGTTTATTGGTTTTAAGGGAATTTAGTGTAGAATCTTTTTAGGAATCTTTTAAAAATATATACTTTTGGCATCTCCTGACTCTGGCATGGTGCTTAGCCCCAAGAGTATATGGGCATTTAATATTATACATATGCCAACCTGAGGTCTCACCAAGTTTGTACTTAGATCTCTCTTTGCAAACTTGAGTTGCTAATATTGTCTGCTTACTCAGTCGTCTGTTTAGGTGTTAAGCTTTCTGAAGCAAGGACAGTCAATAATCCACATGTTTATTCCATGCAGAAAATTTATAAAGAAATAACAATTCTATAAATAATAGTAGGAGGTAACATTAAAAAGGTGAGTCTTGTTGTCAGTCTTTAAAGAGTCAACCTCAACTTAAACATGCTCAAGTAATCACAACTTTCCCCACATGAAAAAAGATCTGATTCAAAGAGAGGGGAACAGCAGGGGAACAGTTAATATTTGTATATGTCCCCTTAAGAATTCCTAGGACAGACTATAGGAAGCCACAATCACTGAAACCTCAATCTCACATAAAGAACAGTTCACTGTACTTGATTAACACATGCAAGAGTCCTGGTCCTTCTTCTACGAAGGAATGGAAGTTCTGCCACTAGTGCCAGCAGCAACCAGCCAAAGGAAAATGTCCTCGGCTTTGTGTTTTTTTGAGCAACGATTTCTACAGCCAAGGCACAATGAACCAGAAGGATCGGTGTATAAGTATTTATTTTGAAATAACAGCATCAGGTTTGACAAGTGACAGACTGAATGAAACAAGTCTTTGATTCTGGCAGGCCATTCTTTTTCCAGAGTCCTGAAGGTTACACAAACTAAGAGACAACCATTTTTATATTCATTCTACGAGTCAAAATTCTTGGGAAACTGTTTTGTTTTACCTTAAAGTCTTTGGAACATTAAATTTTACAGACATATTCACATCTGCTTCCACACTTCTAAGACATTTACAGGTGATCCAACCTCTTTTCAGCCTCATTAGATTTACCAAATAATTGCAAGCAAACAATCAGACCCTTTTGAAGGAGAAAAGTATCCAGACTATGCAAGTAGGATGCATTCTTAATTGGTACATCCATGCACCACTGAATATTGCTTGGGCTCATTGCCACTGTGTGATTTAATGCAGCAGTCTGTACTTCCCCCTGTGTCTGATAGTAACGTGACAAGGGATTTTAAAATGTATGTGTCTGGGAACCATAATAAAGTAAAAATACTGGGGAGAAAGCAAGGAAGGAATGTATTTTTATAGTAGGTTTTGTATAAGCAGAGCCAAATCACACCTCTATTGAAGTATGAAACTGGGAAGAGGGTATTCTGTGATTCTATGAAAAGTACATGGCGGAGGAATAAGAGAACCTGTGGATACTTAACCCCACTGAAAATGAAGCCTAAGAGTTTCAAATAGGGAACTTAAAATACAGGAATCCAAAAACAGAGATTGTTTGAATATAAAGTTTGTTTCTTGGGACCTTACACAGCTGCAAGGATGTGCACAAAGAAGTGAAATTCAGGGCTCTGTAAACATTTCCAGTTCAAACTGGCAATGTTTCTACACACATTTCTCTCATGCCATAGAATCATAGAGTCATAGAATTGCTCAGGTTGGAAAAGACCTTAAAGATCATCAAGTCCAATCACAATCTGACCATATTACCCTACCTCTAACAACCCTCTGCTAAATCGTGTCCCTGAGCACAGGAGGTGATATCAGCAAAGATATCCATAAAGCATCCATCGCATCACTGGAGGGAAAAAGACAGAGCCTGGAGGAAAGGAGACATCCAAGCAGGTGGGAGGCACACAGAAGCAGTGCTCCAGGAGGCATGCAGGAGGGGACAGAAACCTGAGAAATTCAGGCTCATTGTATTTAAGCTCTGAAATGCCCTGCAGTCCAAGACCCAAAATGTTTTAAAATTTCCTTCAGCTCTCATGAGGACAAAGAAGGTTAACAGCAAAACTCTGGGAAACCCACACCCAGCACTTTGAGTTTTAACAATATTTAGCCTAGAGCAGTAAGAGGAAAGAAAGGACTTTCTCTATTTTATGGGGATGAGAAGATGAGGAATGTGAGGAATATTTAATTCAGCACAAGATCTGGTGTCCTACCTTGGGCAGCAGCCAGAAGCAGGAGATGGAGGAGCTGAGAGGACCGGGCTGGTCAATGAATGTGAAGTAACTTGCCTCCTGCAGGCCACATTGTTCTCTGCTTTCTAACAATGCAAATGCATCACAAATCAAAATCTGTTCTGAGTGTCCAGAGCAATACACTTGAATAAATTCCATCCTTTTCTCTGATATTACTTCTAATTCTTAGGGGATTCGGTGGAGACAATCATAACTTATATTTCTTCTTTTTGAAAGTGAAAGTCTAAATATGACTGCAGTCAAAAGGAGTTTTCAGCCCTTGATGGGATCTGGAGAATAAGGCTTTTTTTCAGGGGAGACCCAGCAGACACACCATGACAGTGATCAATGGGTCCCAAAGCAGAAAAACAGGAAGATCAGGAATACTGATCTCATTTGGCATGCAGACAGCATCTTCGTTTTGCTGCATGTCCTGCTCAGTGGCAGAGCGATGAGTAAAGGTCGCCCTGGTGACCCCAGTCTGGATAATGTCCCCATATGGTGCATTGACACACAGACCTGTACAATGAGCTGTCAGGAGGAAAGACTGGACACTTCTTCACATTCAAATTGCACTGTCAGAAACTTTAGACAGAAACGTATTTTCAGTCTTAAATCACACTGCTCAGCACATACTAAAAAAAACTTGGTGATTGGAAGGCTTTTTGAGGTCTTCTCTTAGTAAAAGAGCATTTTCCCTCACAGAAAAAAAAAAAATATTAGAGCTGATACAGTAAGATTAATTGGATGAGATTATGCAGAAGTATAGCATCATTTATATAGATTACTCTTAATAATTGTAGATTTACTCCAAGAATGAGATTCTTAATAGGGGTTGCTGAAATCATTCAGGAGAAGTCAATAACAATACAAATATCAATTTTTCAGTCACATAGGACAGTCAAGGAAACACAGAAGATGCTAAAATAACTCTTCTTGCTCGCTAAGAAAGACTCCAATTATGAAGATATGTGCATGGTAGCAAGGGCTTATGAATTTCACAGTGAGAGTGCTGGTAGGGAGAGGAGCAATGGGGAATTCAGGGTGCTTGGAAAACTAGCCCATTTTTCCAGAAAGCACTCTTTAACTCTGGATGTCCCAAAAGGACCACGGGTTCTGGGGAACCCATCCTGAATCTCTACCTGACAAGCATGGGCATAGCAGTGGCAATGCCCCTGTCTCCTGTAGGCTGGAGAAGAGCTCTGTGCCAATAGCACCAGCCAGGAGATTTCTGTTGGAAGAGGACAATTCAGGGCACTGCACCCTGGAATAGTTGAGGACAAGAAGCAGGCTATCTAAAATGTCCTCTGAATTGTAGCCGTCCTCCACCAACCCCAGCTGCTGGCACACAAGGGAGAGAAATGTCCCCTCTGCATCTTTGTAAACCACTGGCAAAGTCTTCCTGGGAACTGGTCCTGAAAGAGCAGGCTGGAGCCACTTGCACTACATGTTCACTCTTCATGATGATTAACTCCTCCGTCACAGAGAGGGACACAAGCATCCATCTCAGCTCGGCCAACTGGAATCAGTGGCCAGCACACCCCACGCCATTTATCACCAGTACTTACATGGGAGAGACTGACAGCAGGTGCCATTTGTGCCAACATCGCTGCGTGAGCCGACTGATGAATTAAAGTCACTCGGCCCCTGGGCTGCCAGGAGGGCGAGGAAGAGAAGGAAGGATCGTTTGTTAGTTCTCCCTTAGCACTTGCTGTCTCCTTCAAAGGCCCTTTGAGCAGAAGCACTCAAACCCCACAGTGTCTTAGGGTCATGGAAGCGGGCAGGGTGAGCCCCGTGGGGAACAGATACGAATGTTTGTGGATGTCCATACCCAAGGAGGGGACATAAGGGCTCCACAAACTTATCCCACATCCCATAGCCATAAACACATGGCTTTAAAGGAAGTGTCAAAAAGGAAAAATAATCCCAGAAAACACTGTGATGATTAAACAATTGCCTCACATCCTATTAACCAGGAATCTTTATTATTCATAGACCAGAGCTTATGGATGCAATAACATTACTTGTTGTTCTCACAAACACAGATACATCCACCCGATTTCATAAACTCTCACACTACGCTCAGTTCAGCCAGTCCCAGAACATCTGGATAGATATTGATGCAAATGAGAACATCACCAGACTCTCACACATCTCTCCAGCCTGTTCTGGATGGGTTCTAAGTGACAGCCCATTTATCCCCAGACTGGGTAAATGACTGCAGGAATCACTTCTAACTGATGTGTCACCTAGGGTGCACAAAAGAATGAAGTCATATGGGTATGAGGCAGGTCTGACTCATGTAGGATACCATACACATTGTACCAGAGCATCCATTTGGGACTGTCATTCATCCCTGATGTAAGGACTCAAACTTGTGCAGCATAACGTCCACATGGGACATAGAGTTCATCAGCACCATCAAAAATAGGGTCCCCATAGTCCTAGAGGCAAACATCGTGGAGTTCAGTATGGAGCACCATGTTCCACTCATGGGCTCCCTGAATCTGACAGCTCAAACAGCATCAGAGGCTGAAGCACTGGTGAAGAAGACTAAGGGAGACCCCATAACTTGAGTCTAAAGCCAAAAGCCACTTTTAGAGGCACAGGATCACAGCATGGATGAAGTTGGGAAGGTACTTTGGCATCCATCTGGCTCAACCCCTGCTCAAGCAGGGGGCCCAGGACCATGTACAGGCGTTCCACAGATCTCCAAGGAGGAGACTCCACAGCCTCTCTGGACAACCTGTGCCAGTACTCTGCCATCCATGCAGTACAGAAGTGCTTCCTGACACTTCCAGACAGAAGCTCTTGTGTTTGTGCCCATTGTCTTTTGCCCTGGCACTGGGCACCAATGAAAAGATCTTGGCTCTATCTCAGAGTCATAAAATCATTAAGGCTGAAAAGATCGATAAGATCATCCAGTCCAATCACCAACCAATGCCTATGACTGCTCTAGACAATATCACCCAGTGCAACATCTACACTTTTCTTGAACACTTCCTCCCTGCGCAGCCTGTTCCAGTGCCTCACCACTCCTCTGAGAAGAAATCTCCCCTATTACACAACCTGAACCTCC
>JAOWBP010002052.1:72001760-72013708 GCA_028571105.1 Tragopan temminckii
CCTCCCTGCGCAGCCTGTTCCAGTGCCTCACCACTCCTCTGAGAAGAAATCTCCCCTATTACACAACCTGAACCTCCTCTGGTAAGGCCATTCCTTCTTGTCCTATCACTGCTACCTGTGAGAAGAGGTCCTCATTGCATCCTTCTTCCAGGACAATAATAGCGTACTGTATCTGCTTAATATCTGCATATCATGTTGGGCACTATCACTGAAGATGGGAGGGAAAAAAGCATCACAAATGCAACAGCAAGATAGACAGTTTGTTGTGTGTTCTCTGCAGTCCCTGAGCAGCAGACAGGTCCCTGTGCACTTCGGAAAAGGCAAAACCCTCCATGATGCTCTATGCAGTGCTGCAGTGTACATGTGCCAACACACTGTGTGCAGTTTTGGGTGCTACAATATCAAGAAGACATGCAACTACCCAAGAGTGCCCAAAGGAGGGTAGAAAAGATGGTGAAGAGTCTGGAGGGCAAAATGTATGAAGTCCCTTGGTTAGTTCAACTCTGGCCCCAAGCTGCCAGAGTTCAAGAAATATTTAGACAACACTCTCAGAAATGTGGCTTGAATTTTGTATGCTTCTGTGTTGAGACAGGAGTTGGATCCTTCTGGGTGCCTTCCAGCTGGGGATGTTCTACAATCCTAGCATTCTATGAACAGCAACGCAATTTGAGGTCGCACCTGGCTTACCCGGGCAGAGACAACCCCAAAATCAGTGCACTCCTCCGCCCCGCTGTCTTTAGGACGGGTTCTCCTCGGTATCTCCCCATGGCCTCAGCGCAGCCCACCCCCACCCAGTGCCCTCCCATCCCGCAGCCTCTGCTGCCACCTACAGCCCCTCCGCTCGGGGCCGCCGTGCCCCCTTCGCCTGAATAATTCATGACAGTGATTTAGCTCGGCCAATTCGCCCTTTTTTGTCTGCAGGTTTAATCATTCGGAGATAAATCGCCCGCATCCCCAGCTTCCCGGACGAGGAATCGTTAGGGGCCAGACCTGCAATTCATTATATTTCGGCAGAGCGAAGGTTTAACTGCTGCGGGGTGGGGTGAAGAAGGAAAGAGCTCTCACAAAGGCCGTGAATTACTGCTGCTAAATACCGCTAATCCCGTGCCTTCACAGGAGACATTTCAGTTTTTTGAGGAAAGAGGAGAAACATTCGGTTTTGTTTTGTTTTGTTTTGTTTTATTTTGTTTTTTTTTTTTTTTTCCTGGATTCTAATCGGTGTTTTTTATCACTGATAGAATATTTCACAGGGATTGTAGTCATCACCTCATCAGATATACTTTGGGTGAAACTCTTTGCAGGAATTTAAATCAGTGAGCTACAAGAAATTGTAAGTCTCCTTTCTGGCTGCTCCTGCATCATCCCTTAACTGCTGCCCTGTCACTGTCAGCAACATGACCTGATTCTCCCTTTAAATGCCATACTTCACTACTTTACCTGAAAGATCACAACAGAGAGAAGAAAGTGGAAAAAAACACTTAAAGGAGCCTAAAAGAGGAGAGGAGAGCCCCAATCTCAAGGCCACGGTCCTCACCATCATTAGAGCTCTACTGCGTCAACAAAAAACGTCAACAGCTTCTGTTTGTTGCTGCCCCACCAAGGCGATGTACCATCATGCAGTACTGAATGTAGGCAAAGGCCAGTAACTCAAAGGGAAATGAACCCAGGGGGAGAAAAAAAGAAATCTCTAAGGAATGACACTCAGCCAAGTGTATAGATCTTGGAATACACAGAAAAGTCTCTCCCCCAGTGAAGAGTAGATGGACAAAGGCAAATGCTTTCCCTTCACAAAACAACACCCACCAGGAATAACATAAAAAATAAGGTAGCTTTGCTAAAGGATCCCTCACACTTGTCTGGCCCTTACCTGATCAGTGCACACTGTCCCAACATGAGCAAATCTCTGTCAGACTACAGTTACCATCTGCTGCTGTCACAGATGTCAGCAATGAGATATCCCTTTTACATTGGCCTTTGATTAAAAAACTGCATAAGGCACTACTCCCCTCCGTACCTGTGTCTGTATCCCCAGAAAATGCTTTCTATACTCTCCTTTTAGAGTAGGGCTTGTTGCACAGAACTATCTCCCTTGTACCTCTAGCCAAGTCTGCAAAAGGCACAGGCAGCCATCAGATCCTGGGAGATAGCTGTCGTTGGCAGCCAAGCCCCACTGAGAACAGCTTGAATCTGATCCCAGCACTTGTGCTGATTTGGCCTGAGCTGCGATCTGGATCCAGGCACTTGCTCATGTCTTTCTTTTCTCCAGCGAGAAACCAGAGGAGAGGGGAATTTCTTGCCAGGCACCCCAAGGCTCTCTTAATAGCAGCTGCAAGGCATTAACTGCTAGCTGATCTGATGAACTCTGTCTTGTCCATTTTGGTGTCTTAGGTGCCAGCAGGAGATTCTCACCTTTGCAAAGGAGCAGTTTCTGGTTTCTCAGCGGTTCTGGGGAGGGAAATGGGTGTCATCTGTGGATGCCAAAGTGTATAAAACAGACACTGCCTACATTCAATAGTAAGAGCAAGAAACGGGTAGTTTTAAACACAGTAGGAAAGAATTGGGAATAATGTGTAATAGCAACACCAGCAGCACTTATCCAAATATGTGTGCTTAATCTATTCAACTAAAAACAAAAACAAAAACAAACAAAAAAACCCAACAGAGGAATCACGGAGTATATGTATTTCTGGGACAGTCAAGTTTTGCCAAGTGGATTCACAATAATGGACTCTTTGGTTCCAGACACTCGTCTCCTGTATGAGGAAAGGCTGAGTAACCCAGGTCTGTTCAGCCTGGGGAAAAAAAAGACTGAGGAGGGATAAATGTTTATAAATATGTAAAGGGAGGTAGGAGGCAAATGGATGAGGCCAGGCTCTTCTCGGTGGTGTGTAGCGATAGGACAAGGAGCAATGGCCTAAAACTTGAGCATGGAAAGTCCCATACAAACATGCAGAAGAACTTGTTTATGGTAAGGGTGATAGAGCAATGGAACAGATTGCCCAGAGAGGTTGCGGAGTCTTCTTCTGTGGAGGTAATCAAGACCCATCTGGACACCTACCTGAGTGACCTATTGTAGGGAACCTGCTTTAGCAGGGGGGTTGGATTCAATCTTTTGAGGTTCCTTCCAGTGCCTGCAATTCTGTAATTCAAGTTCTCATTCAAGCTGCAGGTGATCACAAAGTTAATCAGCCAAGTATCGGATTACATGAATTATCTTCAGCTTCTATTCATTAATGTGAAATAAAGGCTTCAGGGTCAGTGAAAAAGACAACACAAGAACTCACTGACCCATCTGGCCATATGTATATTGGCATTTGTCACTTGACTATGTATAGAAGATGTAAAGAAGAAAAGAAAGCTTTAGGGAAACCAGAATCACGTTTAGTTGTATATAATAAAAATGCTGTGCCTAAAATACTAAACTTCTCAGATCTTCAGTTAGCACAATCATAACTTTTGCTGCAAGAAATAATTTCTCTCTATTGGAGGAAAAAAAAGCATGTTTTGAACTAAGGGAAGAAATTCTTTCTTATGCTTCTTTTTTGCCAGTTTAACTCTAAAGAGGCAGAATTAAGACTTCAAACCTTGGATTATCAACAATGCTTAGTATTTATGGAGCCTTTTAATACATATAATTCATTAATAAAGCTGTGTGTAAAATACTGTGATAAATCCTTTGCTGATGTAAATTTTCATCACTTCATTAATCCCATGTTAAAAGAGGATTGCCTGATTTCACTGAGGAGAATGACTGGTCATTTGCTTAGCTGGTAGAAAGCTGGTAGGTCAGTTGTAGGAAATTTGTTATGCCAAATAACAAAACTGTAGTAGTGAGAAAGGCAGATAAAGGCATTTTGCACCTGTAGTGACACTAGTCCGGTTTGTAATTTAATTAATTTATAATAGCAGATACTCTATGTGCTCTGGAAACCAGGCAAAAGTAAAAAGTAACAAAGAAAAAAAACAACATTTATTTCAAGCATCAGATCTGAGACTTAAAGAATAAAATGTCAGTATTTGCAAGTGGGAGAAAAAAATCTATCATCAAGGAGGAAAAATGTTTACCCTAATTTTCCTCATATTTTCAAACTCACATTTGGGCAAATCAAATCACACGGTGCTTTGGCTCTGTGGAAGCCTTCTCTGCCAAATATAAGAGCAAAGGTTCCCTCACTGGAAAAGACATTTGAAAGTGAGCCACATCCACTTCAGCATTGTGGAGTTCTGCACAGGAGTCCCACAGCTGAAGGGCCAAAGATATCTCAGCCAAGTATTTTCACTTTGGTACAGTCTCTGAGATTGTCTCAGATTGCTGAGGATGTCAAGTCATAGCTTCAGTATGTGTGTACCTGCCTAACATCTAACCTAAACCTCCTCTCTTTTCATTTAATGTCACTTCCTCTTGTTCTATCATGTAAAAAGTTGGTCCCCCTTCTGCTTGTAAGCTCCATTCAAGTAACTGGAAGGCTGCAACGAGGTCTCATCGAAGTCTTTTCTTTTCCAAGCCAAACAAGCCCAGCTCCCCAGCCTTCCTTCATAGGAGAGGTGCTTCAGCCCTCTGATCATCTTTGTGGCCCCTCTGTACCCACTCCAAGAGCTCCATGTCTTTCTTGTGCTGGGGGCCCCAGGCCTGAACGCAGTACTCCAGATGGGGCCTTACAGTCAATAACAAGGAACATTATGATGCTGCTCTCACAACACAGTTCTGCCCTGCGTGCAACCCTTAGGAACATAAACTGCAATAGAACCAGATATGAGTGTCACTGCTACGTAGGAAAGAAGCTGCTGAAGGATTAAATCATTCACCTTAGCAAACAGGCAGATCACTTACAAAGCCCAAGGCTGTATATGCCATTGCAGTGTAGAGTTCTTTCCTTGTGGAGAGGGAGGCAAAGTCAGTGTCATACAGGCACGAAACCTATAATCTCTGGTTTGACCAGCTTGTCAAATATCCATCTCCAAGGCTATGATTATTATTATTGGCTATTTCTGCTATTTGTTTCCCACATCTGCTACAGATGTCTATGGCACGCGTTTAGCTCTTGCCGGGAAGTTCTTGCTTGCAGCTCCAGAAGATTCTAACGCAGCCTCCCTGGTGACGCGAGGAGCTCCTTCAGACACTGAGCCCACAGACCAACCCAGCCCCCCATCGATCTTTGAACCGAGTCCATCCCTTTGGGGTTTGCACAAACATGTGTGCACAAGAGGGCAGAGGAGCCCGGGGGAGCGAATGTCTCCCTTCACACACACTCAGCTCAGAAGGGGCTGACAGAGGCCTGCGTCACTGCAGGAAACGAGCAGCGGACCACAACAAACAGTGCGGTCTGGCATCCCGTTGGAGGTCTTGTGACTCCCATCTTCCCCACAAGACAAGAGTCCCCTCTTTGTGTGTCTGCCCTGTGCTGCCATGGGGGTCCAAGGCCTGATTCAAAGGCCTGACAAGTGTACAACACAAGCACGAAATATAAGCAAGAGCTGGCAGCAATCCAGGGATTCATCTCGCGGCTGTCTCAGCTGTGCCAGTTGGAGTTAGTTACAGAGGAAGAGCTGCAGAACCACCACAAGTGCTGACGGGGCTAGAAACATCATCTATGGCGTAAACAGGAACTGCAGTACCTCATCAGGGCCCTCTTGGTGTGGGAGAAGGTATGGTGCAGTTTGTTTGGGCATGCTCTTCATCCTGGAAGAGAGCATTCAGGGACTGCTAATGCAGATGGTGCTGGGGTAAAAAGGGAGGCATTTTAAAAAAAAAAAAAAAAAATCCAAAATTTTTGTCATCTTTCTGTGAAGCAGTGAGCCTCTTTCCAGCTGGTTCATCTCTGACTTAGGCCAGCTCACAGGTCTAGAGCAGCCACAGATGTGGGCTGATGGACAGATTAGATGATCTTAGTGGCCTTTCCAAACTTTAATGATTCTATGATTCTTTGCCTGCTCTTTCAGGCAAGGGCATCAGGTTTGGGATAACAAGCCAAAAACAGGTCCTGCAAACTCCAGGCTCAGTCACAAAACTATTTTTGAACCTCAGACCTGCATTAATGCCATCCCTGACAGCTGCCAGCACCTAGATATGCAGACAGTTTCCGAGGGTGAACCATCATCAGCTTTCACTGAGGTGGGACAATTCCTTGCCCTATACACAGAGATTCTATGAATTCAGTCTGATTCTTTATGGAAGGGGCAGTTAGAGTCATAGAATCAGACTCATTTGAGTTGGAAAAGACCGTTAAAGGCCAACTGATCCAACTTCCCTACACTGAACAGGGACACCTACAGCTAGAGCAGGTGCTCAGAGTCCTGTCCTGCCTGACCTTGAGTGTCTCCAAGGATGGGGCATTCCCCAGTTGGTATAAGCAGGAACACATATTCTCTGTAAACTCCCCTAAGGCACATTCATGTGCCTTGCTGGAAATGTTCCCAGAGTAGATAAGAAGTACTTAAGTTTCTTTATGCCTGGCTCACTGCAGCCTCATCAACCTGCAAGCAGCCAACCAGCCCAAATGTGATGGGCGAGATGCAGCTCTCAGACAGCTTTTACAGGCTTTCTTCAGGCCTAAAAACACGTGCCCTGCAGATTCTAACAGTACTCATATGCATCACCAGCAATCATGGGCCAGTATGAAAAGGAACACTTTGACCTTCTAGATGCTCTAAACTCTGGGCAGCAGCAGAGAAAACATATTAGTCAATAATATGATCTTCTTGGGAGACCTAAGATGAAAAAGAGTAAAATGCACCATTTAAGTCTGACAGTTGTTACCAAACCTACACATCTCTCCTTACCTCCCTGCCACTGATTTATGAATCAGATGCCTTGTCCTCAGACAGGCACACATATGTTTCACATTGACACAGGTTTTCTTTCCCACTCGTCTCTGCTGTGGAAAGTGACCATTTGAACTCATTAATTTACCATACAAAGTGAGTGTGTTCTCCTAGCTGGTGCCCTACAGAGCTCAGGTTAAGGGCAGGAGAGTGGAAAATACTCTTGGTTTGAGGAAGAACAGGAGGGAAGAAAGCATGCAGAAAGGTAATACTTTAACCCAGAACAACTTGCCTTCTCTTCAGCCACAGCATATGGTGTACACATGACTTGAATGCAGCAAAATAGCTCATTGCTTCACACGAACCAAGTCAAGCATGTCTGTAGCTCTGACGGTAGCTCTCTTGGACACCATGAGCTTGGAGATGCAACCATATGCAGCTCTTCCTTACCAGAGATATCTGGATGACTCCCAGAATCTCACATACTGCTTTGTTGTGTCACAAGCTACAAACTCTGAAAGCAGAGGTGACTCAAATCAGCCTGATGAAAGCAGATTTCCCTTGGCTTCACCCTCTACTTCTCCTCTCCCTGTCACCCACACACTCTCTGAAAGTCCCACTGGTGGGATGCTGGCAGACTATGAAGAACAAATGAGGCTGCTTCACTCTCCCCTCTAACAGCACACATTTTGGTATGAAAAAGGGGAGAATGTGCGATGGTGCTGGAGCGTAATGCAGCGTCAGAGGTGAAACACAAGCTCCTGGCTGCCAGGATCCCACTGCTTTCTGCTCCACTTCTCCATGTCCACGGCCCATCTGAGATCCGTCAGCATGGTGTCTGGGACTGCATAAAGGGCTTTTAATCGTACAAGAGGCTAAAGGACACTCAAAGATCATGCGTAATATCCTCCCTTCTTCCCGGAGAAGTTGGTGAAAAAGCAGCATATTTGCACTAACTTCAGACTTACTCTCAGATATCACTGACATTAGAGGTTGGGAATGAGTGTGCTTGTGGCCAGCAAAGTAATGGAGGGGAGGAAGCAGCAAAAAATAATTGGTGGGTGGATGCCCCTTTAAGGAAATATATGTATGGTTAAAACTAATTTCATGGTCAATAAATCATTTTTTCCAGGAATTTCAGAGGAGAAGACATGTTCACAAAGAACCAGGGAAACAGCAAAAAAAAAAAAGTGCATAGACGTCTTTGTTAAAGCCCCTAATGTGAGCAAAAACCCATTGAACTTTGGGGTTCCAAGTCACTTTTCACAAAACAGTATCTGCCACCTCCAAGTGGGATAGAAAAGAATGACATGAAGATGTTCCATGCTCTTGATTCCCACTGCCTGAAAACCAGGCCGTAATTAGTAGCCATACGCTGTGGACGGAAAAAGATCCCGCCAACTATTACTAGAATGCAATAACGTTATTTCCAAAGGATTTTGAGATACATCCAGAGAGAGGCAGACCTGACACATTTCTTGTATTTTGTCTTTGGCAGGAAGGAGTGGGGAAAAGGTCCTGGACTCAAAGGGCAAAGAGCAAAAGAAAAAGACAAACTTGCCATGACGAGTTGGACATAGCAGGTCACTCTCTACAAAGCATGCAGGGAAATCACTTGTGTCCCTTCCTCACCGGTTCACAATGCCAAAAACCTCAGATGATGTAAATTATCCTTTCTCCTCTGACTCCAATGGCATTGTGCCAGTTCACAGCAGCTAAGGATGTGACACAACCATTTCTGCACTCTGTGAACATTGACGAAGTTATGCAAAAATTCAATAAAAAGCATTTGAAAATTAACTGATTGTGAATTATGTCCTATTTAGGGAATTTACTTTTAAACTCCGCATAAGAATTTGAGATCTAACATCCTGCTGGAATGATGCCGCTGGTGGCACTGGTATTTAAATGAGCCCATAAAATAGGCTTTTAAAATCTTTTTTTTTTCCTGACCTTGTGTTTAAGGCATTAACAGGGGTGGGTGATAAACAGGCAAATAAATTGTTATAGTCAACAAGCGAGGGACCATCAACGCTACACTACTGCTGAGCCTGGGTGTTATCTCAGGCAATCAAAACTTTAAAGGGAAAAAGGCAGCTGCAGCAAAACCGCAGGCTGTGAAAGCCGCCCTGTCCTCACACCCATATGGCTGCAGCATGCAGAGAGAGGAAATGCCTGTAGTCGCTGCCACCAGCCCACACGGGCCCAGCTCTCCCGGCACAGCTCTGTGTTAGGGAGTGTGGTATGTGTCCTGCACAGCCCCCACAAATGGAAAATAGCCTCTTGGAGAGAAGGGTGGCTGCAATCTTCTGGGATAGGGTTGGCTGGAGGAGCTGCCACCCCCATCCTTCCCACTGCCTGTGGCCCTCCTTCTGCTAATGCTGAGATGCTCTTAGCAGAATCATAGAATCATTAAAGTTGGAAAACACTATAATCTAGTCCAATCATCAACCCATCACCATCATGCCCAGTAAGCCACATCCCTAGATACCACATCTACCCAATTCTTGAACACCTCTGGGGACAGTGACTCCACCACCTCCCCAGTCAGCCTGTTCCAATACTTCACCAATGTTTCTGAGAAGAAACTTTCCCTAATATCCAACCTGAACATCCCCTGACACAACTTGAGGCCATCACCTCTTGTCCTATCACTGCTACCTGGGAGAAGATGCCGACCCCACCTCACCACAAACTCCTGTCAGGGAGCTGTAGAGAGCAATAATGTCGCCCCTGAGCCTCCTCTGCTCCAGACTGAGCAATACCTCAGCCTTTCCCCAGACAACTTGCAGCGATGGTCCCAGAGATGCCCTTCCAAACAAGAAGGTGAGCCCAGCACACCTCCCTGAATGTTGTGGTTAAATCACACTTGAGAATTCAGTGGTGAGGAGCTCATTTAAACATCTCAGAAAGATGCTCGTCTTCACCATGCTGCAGCACTGCCTTCAGCGCCTGTATCTCTGCAGCCAGACAAATGGGGACTGAGTGGCACGTTCCTGAAGTGGGTCAAAAATTCTGGCTTTATTTTCCTTATAAAGCAGAAATCACAGGGATATAAAAGTGTTTCAATGAACAGCCAAAATTGGACAGACTTCTGGTACTCTCTAATATTCTATTGATGCAACTCCTTTCACCACCTGCAAGTGAGCACTTTCTCCCATATTTCCACAAATTGTGAACTGGAAGCAAAGCTAACCACAGTGCCACAGGAGTTCCCACTTCAGCAACAAAGTGGAGGAGCAGGGGGCTCAGTGCAATAACCAAGATAACCCTAGAGACTCGAGGGAAATAAAACCCGGTAGTTCTTCCTTCCCTCTACCAATGTATTTCTGTTGTAAAGCTTTCTTTTGTACTGCAGTATCCTCATACACCTGTGAAACAGTTCCAGGAAACAAAATGATTCACAAAATTCAACATCAGTTGTGTTTTCATGCGTCAGGAACACCAGTGGCCCACCCCTAACATCTGAAAGGGGTAAACCCTGTCTTTGTATACTCACTTGAATCAAAAGCATCCATCCACCCATCTATATATGCACACAACAGTTGCTTACGCAGAAGGGAACCCCTAACACTTGGTCTTCCCAAACATCCCTAGTGTTATTTGTTTGTTTCTCCAGTGGCACAGGTTTCCTAGCACGTTACCTCCTTTAGGATAAAGGGAATTGTTGGAGAGCTGCCATGTGAACGAGCATCCATTTGTGGATGAAGAATGCAAAGGGCTAGCACCTCCAGTTGGCCAGGAGATGGCTCAAAGCACTGCTGGAGGGACATGAATCCAGCCCCAAACTTCAGTCAAAGATCTGCTTGGGCACTCTCTGTCCCACTTTGCAATTCTGCAGCCATCCTCCCTCCTCACTGCAGCAATTTCTCATCTCTGGGTTTTCTTGTACTGCATTAATGTCAGTGCCAAAACTCCTTCTCCAAAATCTCTTAGACACAGCCACAATACTTGCCAGATGTCTGGGGGAGCCACTGACTTCATGTGGTGAATACACAGCAGAAATTCTGCCTTTTTAACATAATGTTTCATTTTAAAATGTTGTATTTCCTCACATCAGCTGCATGATTTCTCAGCTGGGCAAAACCTATGCAACTGGGACAAACCTGCTGGGCACGTGAAATTTGTGTGCAGAATCCAAATGCAGTGACAGCAAAATGCAGTGTCTGAAGGGCTGGGGAGGCTGCTCCATCCCTGGGTTTTCTGTTTGCACCACCGTCTCCACTCCAAGGCCTGCATCCTCTGCCAGCAGATGCTTGTTTAACTCACGCCAAGATTTTGGCAGGCAGTCTGACATTTTCAGAAGATAACTGCAGTTAATAGCACAGATCTACTTAATCACTTCAGTCGGGACAGAATGACCCAGTGTCATCTTCTGATCTGATTTATGAAATGATGGCATCGAATGGTAGAAAGGAACTGGCTGCTACAGTGTCAACGACACGATGTTTCTGCAGTGCTCAAACACATGGGGAGAGGCAGGAGAAGAGATAATGAGGCTGCAGAGACAGACGGTCACATCTTCCTCAAGAGCCCCAGCCTTCCACATTAACATCACAAGAAATAACACTTAGAAAACTTTTGTTCCCCACAGGGAAAAATTTTACTTTGGAAACTTGCATCACTATTCTAAGGGAAAACCTGAAGGCAAAAATCAATAAGGGTAGAGACGATGTACTAATTGTCTCCAGCCCCTCTTTCCTTTTAATTCTCCTTAGCTACTGTCCAGAGGATACCAACTCCATTGCGCTCAGCTCACCATCACCCCAATGACAGTGAATAAACGTGGTTGGATCCTCAATATGGGGCATGCATGGTCACCTCCAGGCCTGCTCTTCACAGAAGTGACCCCCTGAGCTCTTCCATAGACTTAGAGATCCTCATCAATGGTGAGTTGGAAGGGTCATCTAGTCCAACTCCCTTACAATGAACAGGGACACGTACAGCTAGAGAAGGTGCTCAGAGCCCCATCTGGCCTGACCTTGAGTGTCTCCAGGGACAGGGCATCCATCACCTCCCCCTGTACTGAGCTCTGGTGAGGCCGCACCTTCAGTACTGTGTCCAGTTTTGGGCCCCTCACTGCAAGAAAGACATTGAGGCCCTGGAGCTGGTTCAAAGAAGGGCAACAAAGCTGGTGAGGGGTCTGGAGCACAGGCCTTATGAGGAGCGGCTGAGGGAGCTGGGAT
>JAOWBP010002052.1:72013808-72025303 GCA_028571105.1 Tragopan temminckii
GGAGCTGGGATTGTTCAGTCTGGAGAAGAGGAGGCTCAGGGGAGACCTTATTGCTCTCTATAACTACCTGAAGGGAGATTGTAGTGAGCTGGGGGTTGGCCTCTTCTCTCGTGTAACTGGTGATAGGACTAGAGGGAATGGCTTCAAACTGCACCAGGGGAGATTTAGGCTGGACGTTAGGAAATACTACCTTTCCAAAAGAGTGTTCAGGTACTGGAATGGGCTGCCCAGGGAGGTGGTGGAGTCACCGACCCTGGAGGTGTTCAAGGAACGTTTGGATGTTGTGGTGAGGGATATGGTTTAGTGAGAACTATTGGTGATAGGTGGATGGTTAGTGGATAATCTTGAAGATCTTTTCCAACCTTGGTGATTCTGTGATTCTGTGATCACATCTCTGGGTAACCTGTTGCCTCATCACCCTTACTGTAAAAACCTTTTCTTTATTTCCAATAGCGTAACATGCTTCAAGCAACACATTCATCCTTGGCTGCTCAATACCATGAGGAGCACAGGGCAAGCTCTGCAATAGCCTTTTGTTGGCAATAGTCAAGCAGCAAGATGCAAGAACTAGGAATACATCCCATCTTCCCAGAACACCATTGTGCAGAGATTTCCTCATAATTGGCCTTTATGGTTTTTTATTAAACCGTGATTAATTTTTACTGCTTTTTTTTTTTTTTTTCTCTGAAAGAATCAACGTATTGCTAAGCACACTGAAGTGTTCAGAGACCACAGTCACCAGAAGATTATCTAAGTGCAGTTCTGAATAACGAGAGTCATGCTGTTGCAACCACTGACTATTACAGAAATGAAAGACAGGGAAAAATATTTTTCATTCCAGTTCAAATGCTGCCCTAAAACCTGGAATGGCCTTTTTGTGCTCTCGTTTGCTGAATCTTCAGGTTTCATACCATAGAAAACCATGTGACGAAGTCCCTGAACAAGATGCCAGACATTTCCAGGCAGGCTGTACAGACCGCAGTGTCATTAATTTAATCTTCCACCACTCGACTCTTCTCCTGACTGAAAAATCAATGCTAATAAGGAGCTTTGGGAAAAGAGAGTGTTGATGTCTGATCTCGCACGGACTAATTTTAACCTGCTATCAAATGACTAAGTGGCTCTAAAGAACCTATAAACCCAACAAAGAGATTTTTAAAATGTCTCTTTCCCAAACGGTGCTCTCTGCTGATGAAGACATCTAAATGCATGAGGATAGGTTTATGTGCTCCTGCAGCCTCTCCATCAGGAACGCGCGGAACCAAGGCCAGAGCTCAGAGCCTCGTCCCTCAGCCGTGCCAGCCCTGCGCCCACGTGCATCCGACACAGAGCAATTTCAGGCAGTCACAGACACTAATAGCATCTGAATCAGCTGTAGCTGGAAGAAAAGAGCGTGCTGCTATTTGCTCATTCGGATAAATTGCCTGCCAGAGCAATAACGGAAGACTGAAGAACAAGTGTGGTTTTAAGCCATAGTTAAGGTGGGTTAAATAAACTCAGTGTGAACAGTCTCATCCCTGAGCATCTCCCTCAGCACTGATGTGCTGTGTCTGACCCCGCAGGGTCTCTGGGAGGCATCCCGGAGGTCACAAGGCATCCAGGAAACCATTTCCCAACTCTGGGAGATGCAAGACAAAGCTCTGCTGGGTCATACACCCTTTTCTCACCTTTTAGCAAACTATCCACCTGGCTGCATTACCTTGCCTTAAATCATGCCACACCACTTATTCCACCTGCAGACACTAAGTCACATCCAGGAGACAACAGTGAGCTGAATGAAGATATTATCTTTTCTGAAAAATGCTCTTCATTTTACAGCCAATCAGTTCTTCCACTTCATTTGTCTCCTCTGCTCCACCCTGCATGCCAACGTGTAACCACTGATCACGTTGATCTGATCGCCAGAACAGCAGCTCTATTTCTTACCGCTTTCTACAGCCCCTAAAACTTTGAGGGCTCAATCTTTACATCAAAAGCCATGAGGTACTGCTTGAATGCAAATAAACACACAGACACTGTGAACAGATTTGTGGAAAGACACGGCCAGTTTTGTTTTGAATACGCACTTACTGATTTTACAAAACAGGAAAGTGCCGTTATATTTTTTGAACAAATGCAAGGCCATCCTTACAGTGAATGGATTATTCACTGAATATTTACTCAACTTCAAAGTCGGATTAATTTTCTTCTCTTTCCTCTTCAGCAGCTTTGGCCTCAAAGAGATGGGAAAGGATAGATACAGGTGTTCATTCATTCAGAGAAGAGCACAGATCCTGTTTCCCTCCTTGCAAAAGAGACCCCCGCACCCAATTTCACAATTCCCTCGTGGTAGGGTAATGCATTTATAATGTTGCTTGCTATTAATTTGTACAAAAATAAAAAGAAGAAAGGAGAGGAGAAGAGAAAAGGGAAGGGAAAGTGGAAGGGGAAAGGAAAAGAAACACTGTGGAATACTGTAGTTTATCCCAACTAAACATCAGTGCCTTAACCACTCTGGTGAGAGTAGGAGGGAGACACTACATCAAGCCAGCTTTTAACACTGAGATCCCTCTCTGATAACATCTCAGGAAATAGTTTATTAGCAAGATCTCACCCATTTCTAACTTGAAACAGGGAGCCTACAATGAGGTTATCATCCCAACAGAACCTGACTTCATTTTCCCTGTGTGTCTCTCTCATCCCAGTAATAACAGTTCCGGCAGCGAGCAGCCCAGACTGCACAGGGTTAAGCCCGAAGACTTGAAGGCTCCTCAAAGGCTGCAGTTGTCTTTTTTCTGCTGCTACAGTAAGTTACATAGTATGGAGAAGAAATATATATAGGAAAATTTGGTTGTTCTCTGATTATTTCCCAAAACAGTTACCATTCTTTTTTTCGGTCATCATACAAATCCTTGCTCTCACCCACCCTTAGGATCATCATGCAGCAAGAAAAATGGGATGAAGCTGAAATATGACAACACTTCGGCAAGACTCCAACCATGACTAGGCATTTCAATGAGTTATGAGCACAACCAGAGTTACAGCACTGAATATCTAAAGTTATTTGAAATGAAGTCTCCAGAAACATATAAACTCTTATGATGTGAGGCATCAGCTAACCTCTAATTGCAGAGGGAATGGGAGGAATGGAAACTTTTCTGAGATAAGAGGTAACCTGACTGCTTGCTGTGTGGTTTCTTGGAACATCCGCTAACAGCCCTGCTCTGGTCGTTGTCAAAGGCCTGGGCTAGAAGGCTCACTGCTCTAAGCGAGCCTAGATGTTCCTCGATTCCTAGAAAAGCAATTGTAACTTATATTCTATTTCTATAAACATTGATTTTCTCAATGAAAATACAGAAATATATGATTAGATATATGAGATGTTTTGCTGCAGGCAAACCATTACTATAGCAACTGTTTTTCCCTTTGGAGTTGCACTGAATAATTTGTCCTTTACAAACATCTGCTTTTTATTTATCTAATATATACACGTTATATATTTATATAAACAAAACTAGATAGTGTAAAATATTAGTGCATATAAGATAGCTCCTACTATATGAGACAGCTGAAGCGTAAAAACAGCACCCCAGCACAGAACTGAGCTCAAATACCTTTACTTATCTTCCTTGTACAATTTATCTGTAGTCCCTAATATGTATTGATTTACAATATCATCTATTCAATCCACCAAAGCTCTTACAATAAAGTCCGCTTTACTTCTTACTTCTCTATGTAGTTTTGGAGCCATTTATTGTTCCATTTTAAACTTTTTGGAAACTTATTTTCAGTATCGATTTTGTAATAGTCATGGCAGCTAATACAAAGATCTCAGAATGAATCTAGTCAGGTCTTGGGGTGAAGCCCACCAGTGTCTATGATGCCAAGAATACCAAGGCCAGGACAAGACAGATAAAGCAGAAGTCAGCAAAAGGCAGGGAATGAAAGAGAACTCACAAGTTCAGCAGCAGCCAACCAAGAAGCAAAGATTAACTCAATGGATTACCTGTGATCGTAGAATCCTTAGAGTCAGAAGGGACCTTTAAAGGCCATCTAGTCCAACTCCTCACCAATGAACAGGGACACAACAGCTACATCAGATTGCCCAGGGCTTGATCCAGCCTCACCTTGAAAGTCTCCAGGGATGGGGTATCAACCAAATCACTAGGCAACCTGTTCCAGTTGGTCAAGCATTCTATAAAAAGGGTCCAAAAGATGCTTCTCACAGCTGGGAATGTTGATGGTGATCCTCAGATCAGTGTTTCACCTCTAGTCCAGATGTGCTTTCTCTCACTGTAGCAAGCCAAAGAAATTTAATGGTCAACCACAAACTTCCATTCCTCAACATCTAATGATCTTTTGGTGATCATAGCATGATCTTTTAGGAACGGTGAGACATTGGAACAGGCTGCTCAGGGAGGTGGTGGAGTCACCATCCTTGCAGATGTTCAAGAAAAGAGTGGATGTTACACTGAGAGATATGGTCTGAAGCAGTCACAGGCACGGGTTGATGGTTGGAGTAGGTGATCTTAGTAGTCTTTCCAACCTTAATGATTCTATTATTCTGTGAATCATAATGAGCACACAGGCCCTGGAGAAGGGGTAAGGTGAGAAACCAGCACTTAAAGCAGGAGCCAGAATAGATGTGCTTGGCCAACCAGCACTGGCCTAGTCTCACAAACCAAGGCTTTCGCACTGATGAGAGGTTGCACTGAGCTGTGCAAGGCCAGGCTGGATGTGGCTCTGGGCAGCCTGGTCTGGTGGTTGGTGACCCTGCCTATGTCAGGGGGGTTGAAACTCGATTATCATTGTGGCTCTTTTCAACCTAAGCCATTCTATGATTCTATGAGCAGTGCTAAAGCTGCAGTAAGTCAGCAGTGGATGGGCTTGCCATTGCTGTTCACAGTGAGAAGTTGCCTATGAAAAAGTCAAAATGTTCACCTGGAACACTTCCTCTGCAAGACAGCCAGCAGCATGAGACACCTCCTATGGGATGGGAAGCAGCATTTATCACAAATCAGCACTTAGTGCAATCTTGCAGAAGAGGATCACTAAAGAAATATCGCCCCTTTCACCTAGCCTGAATCCAAACTCAGTATGCGTAACAAAAGATTCACAGCATCCCTAGAAACTCCCACAGTGCAAGTTTGTCTGCTTTCCCCATTTGCAGCTCACCCCACTCTCAGCAGCACGCGTTATCCTTGTGCGAAAATGAGCTTACAAAGAATGCCCCAAATTGATCTGCGAGATACGCACATGGACATCACTTGGATTTCAGCTCCTGCAGTCACACTCCTGCAGAGGAAGCAGTGCAGACTGCCCAAATTCAGATCCTCTTACACAGCCCCAGAGCTGCTCTGTGCAGCCCAGCACACAGTTTGCTCCAGCACCCAGCCCTCTGCACACAAGAGAAGCCAAGTGTCACTGTGGGGGAGATAGCACTAACCGGGCTAGCTGGGCCCAGTAGTTTCTCTGTAGTGGATGCAGTCATAAGCTGGGTCTGTTGTTACTGACATATAAAATTTAAAGGAAAAAAAAAAATTAGTTTGAGGAAAAAATGAGGCCAAAGTCCCAGCACAGAGCTGGGGAGATGCAGCACTCTGCAGAAGTCACTGGGATGCACAATATCAGCCCCTCCCACATCTTCAACAGAGGTTTTGTCGGACATTTAGTGCTTATGGCAGGTTGTTTAAAAAATAATGATCAATCATATATATATTTATACATGTGTGTGCACATATGTACACAGTCATTGCTGTTCGCTTCGTGAGCCCCTCTATCAAAAATTCAATTTCCATGCATTTTCCTGGAGCATTATTCCTCAGTGAGACAATCAGCAGTACTCACGTACATATATCTGTGTATACAGACAGTGCTGCAAGAGGCAGCATCCCCAACACCTCACTGATGGGGCAACCATCTCTGCTAGGGGTGTAGGCGAACAGACACCAAAGATGTAGGTGCCCTGTGAGGCTGAAGGTCCTACAGCAAAGCATCTGATCAAACCTCACCTGCAAGAGCTTCCCATGCCACAAAGACCAAGACAGCATCTCCCATAAGCAAACCCATCCCATACAACCTAATTAAAATGTTTAATCAGTTTCTGATTAACAGCGTATTTCAGAATTAGAGACCCACAGAGGCTGAATTTGGGTCGGGGCTGCTAGTTGTGTACATGCATTCCTTGTTTCAGAGCAGACACGCAACGACACCACAGCACCAATCGTTCCCCACTTGCAAAGGCAGAGCGTGAAGCAAGTTGTGTAAATGTGTCGAAAGGAGGGGAGAAATAAAGAGAGCAATGGATCAGCACAGCACGCCTTTGAAGGGAAAAGTAATATTGCAGTAATTTATAGAAGGGAGAGTTGGTGGGTGAGACAGCCGCTCTCAGTGGCATTCGGCCAGAAAACAAGGCTCGGTTGGGAAGAGCATCACTGCCATCTTCAGGACAGACGGGTTCTCTTCGCTGAGACGCAACAGCTTTCCCCGGGCGTCTTTTTATTCGTGCAATACCATAGAAAGCATTTCCTGCAGCTCCTGCCAATGTTCCATTTGTAGTTATTATGGACACTCTGCAGAGCAGGCTTGGTCCAACGCCTCTCCGCTTCTGAGTTTTGACACAGAGGAACAGAGCCGGTTTCCAGTGTAAGCTTCAGGTTAAGATGGAAGGGGCTGGTCCAGCCCGTGTCAGCACAATACTGCTCCCTAACAGGCAGCTCTCACCTTTTATTCAGTCTTGCTGCAAGATGCTTACAGTAGTGTAAGAAATGTGTTACGAAACTTCTGACACCGGCCACCTTTCTTTCCCTTGGTTTTAAGCCATATTTGTTTAGCCTGAGCACAGCCAGCCAGCCGGTGAGCACAGAACGCCCTCCTGGCCTGGGTCTCCAAGAGGCATCTGCTCAAAGCAGCTGTAGGTGCCCCATCCCTGGAGGTGCTCAAGACCAGGTGGGATGGGATCCTGAGCAGCCTGAGCTGGTGGGGGGCATCCCTGCACATGGCAGGGGGTCTGGGTGGGCTCTGATGTCCCTTCCATCCCAAACCATTCTGTGATCCTATGATTTCAGTCTTACTACAAGCTATTCTGGAGAAGCCTATTGCTAAATTCAGAATGCATCACCTTAAAAACAATGAGAATGCTAAAGATCATAAAGGCAATTGCTTACAAGCTGTGAAATAGCACAGTTAAGACCTCCACATTACATAAGTTCGAGACTTTCTGCAGATGCACTCCTACACTGCTGTTAATTACTCCAGTGCTGATCAGGGGTCACACAGGTGATTATACAGAATCAGCTTTATGTCACAACATCTCTTCCCACCCAGTAACTGGATGCGCATCTCATGCCTTTTCACGTGATGGGTACATTTCCAGCCACACAAGATGAGCTGATGAGCACGTGGACTCTTTCCCTAAGCCTAGGCACCAGGCTGTCCCTTCGGCCAACATCTGAGCATCACTTCAGCACATCCAAAGGAAAGATGGGCCACTGAGCAGCACAGATGCATGCTTCCACCTGACCAACTGTGACTTGGCACTGGACTGGACAGCCATGACTGCAAAGCATGCCTTCTCCTCTCTGGCTCAGTTCATAAAGCACGTGGTTACCAGCTTAAAATAAGCAAATAGAAAACAAGCTTTAAAGGCCTGATCAGGGATATCCACCCGCAGCAGGAGCTTCTGCAGCTGTGGACATTGGTGCCTTGATGATTAGTTTTGGATGATGAGGGGGGGAGAGCCTGCAGAGACACCTCTGGAGACCTCCGGCTCAAAGATTTGCCATCACTAACAAGGAATCACAAGACAGAAGCCAAGAATGGGCATAGCTCTCTGATATTCCACTCCAACACCACCAGCCACAGCACTTTGTGACTCCCTATCACATTTGTCAAATACCCCTGGCCCCTGCAGCCTTGTGTTGCCTTGTGAATAAGGGTCAAGCATGGAGCACAGCATGCCCAGGGCAGGAACACACTATATTTCTAGTGGACTGGAATAGGGAGAAGACAACTGCAACTTCTGAGTTTCTCCAGCTCCTCTTGCACACACTGGAGTCCCAGAAGTTACCCCTAGGTCTGTTCCTCAACCATTCCTACTCACAGGAGCTCTGTAAGATAACAGCACCAAAGCTTTTCCATATACATTAGACAAATCTTTGTTTTTTTCAACTGTTAACTAAAGGAAAATGAAGTTACGTGTCACACAGAAATTGCAGTAGGGCAGTAATGGAAAGGTTGCAGGTGAAAGTGGCCTCATGAGCTCCAGGACCACCTGCACCGGGGTCCTCATGGCCACAGTGCTACAGAGCAAAGGATAGCACTGCTGCTTCTTGCCATCCAGGAGTTCCCCTTCAGTACAAGAGATAATTACATCAAAGTTAGAAGACGTTAAAGGAAATAAATTGTGATGAAAAAAAAGTGTTTTGGTTCCAGGTCGGGCTGCAGCAGACGTTTTTTCTTTTTTAACCTTACAGCATTTCCAACCAAGCATACTAAAGAAAGGAATAGAGAGTGAAGAGCTGTCCCTGAAGAATGGACATGAGCAAGTCTAAACAAGTGATGTACCTTCTACAGGTACATCAACCAGAAAAGGAAAGTCTAAGAAAGCACACACTCTCCCCACCTATACATGCAGGTTGGTTACATGGAGAAGGCTGAGGTTCTCATGAGCTTTTTTGCCTCAGTCTTCACTGGTGGCTGCTCTTCACTCTCCCCTGAAGTAGATGGGTTGGAAAGTGGAGACTGAGGGACCAATGTCCCTCCTACTGTAGGCAAACATCAGGTCTGTGATCACCTGAGGAACTTGAGCATCTGTAAGTCTATCCCAGAGTCCTGAGGGATCAGGCTGAAGTAGCTGCCACGCCACTCTTGATGATATCAGAGAAGTCATGGCAGTCAGGTGAATCCCTCAGTGACTGGAAAAAAGGAAGTCACATCCATTATTAAGAAGGGTAGAAAGTATGACCCTGGGAACTACTGACCTCACCTCAACTTGCTGATCTCATTGCTGTGCCAGGAAAAATCATCTAAGAGATCCTCCTGGAAGCTATGCTAAGGTATATGGAAGAAAGGAAGGTGACACAGGATAACAAGCATGGCTTTGTCAAGGGCACATCCCACCTGACCAACCTTGTGGCATCCTACAATGGCATAACTACATCAGTAGACAAGCAAAGAGCCACTGATGTCATTTATCTAGACTTCAGTGAGGCTTTAGACATGGTCCCCCACAATAACCTTCTCTCCAAATTGGGAAGATAAGGATTTGGTAGGTGGACTGCATGATGAATGAGGAACTGGTTGCAAGATCATATCCAGAGAGTAGTAGCTCAATCCAGTCAGTAGCTCAATGTCCAGATGGAGATCGGTCACAAGTGGTCAGAGGTCTGTACTGGGACTGGACCGATGCCCTTTAATATCTTCTTCAGTGAAATGGACAGTGGAATCCAGTGCACCCTCAGGCAGTTTTTCAATGACACCAACATCTAGCAAGTCCCTGTGCCTTGCTACCAGGCTACCACACACTTGAGTACTGCCAGTGAAATAACTGCAGCCCTCTGAAAGCTTTAGTCTGTTGCCTGTCCAGTGTTCAGGAAACTGCACCATACGAAGCAGGTGATCATCTCTCCCCATACAACTTTCCAAGCTTTCTAGTACTGCAGCTGCCACCAAAGGAGACCAGAACATTTCACTATTCAGACTCAAATAACACAAAGTATCAGATTTTATCTGGCTAGATTTGTTCACTGAGTACAGCACTTCTTATGTTTTAGTTTCCATGGATGTGATAAGCCCGATTGGGCACCTTTGTTTTATGAGAACAACAAAACCAACCTCCAGAACATTAGCAGTGAAGCTAAAAAGAGATTTCCCAGATCCACAGCACCACGCTGGATGCCACCGCCCAGTTTCAAATACCCCATATGACAGCAATCCACTACGAAGTCACCTGTAAGCATACCATAAACTTTATGTTGGCATTACTTTATTCCTTGCTTTGCTAGTCCCACATGGAGAGCCACTGCTGTTGACATTAGACTGGGCAGCACATCAGGAAAACAGGAAAAGGAATGGAAGAAGTTCGGGGCCAATAAAAAAGACCAAGATAAAGGCCACAAGTAAACAGCCCAGTAATGTGGGGCTAACTCTACTTTGATATTAGAGGCTGTCTCAGACAGAGTTGTTTCCACACACACTTTTGAAATTTGTATTAATTGCAAAATCAGAAAGGGCACTCAGGCTGTGAATTTACACCTGAGAGAACACAGCAGTAGTTCTTCAAGGTACTCAAAGAAAGAACATAAGGAAAGGGTCCACCCAGAGCAGCTCCCAGGTAGCTGCACCAGCCTGTATCAGAGGAAAACAGCTAACTAGAGCAAAGCATTTATAGAAGGCACCTCATGCCAGCCATCTGTGCTCTCAGACTCCAGGCTAAGAAGAATTAAAACACGGGGAGAAGATGAAAGAGTGCTTTTGCAAGGAACATGCAACTAAGCTCAAGAATCAGACACCCAGCAGTGCTAGCCCAGAAATGTGAGCGGCTGATACCTCACACAGCAAAGGCCTAATCATCTTCTCTTGGAAGGCTCACATGGGAAGAAGCTCGCTGAGTTGCAGGCCAGCCAAACGGAAGGCATGCCAGCTGTAATCTCCTTTCCCAGCTGTGTACACAGAGAAACTGCAGAATGCAAACACTGGAGGAAAAAAAGGAAAGCTCCAATTATTCTCGGACCACAAGAACAACCATGTCTAAAAGCAGAGATTTTGGCAGGATAGCAGAAAAGAAGAGCTGTCCAGAACAGTCGATGTAAGAAACTGTATTGTTTTTATCCATAGCCACCAAGGCAGACAAAGAAAAGGAAATCTACGTTGCTAGTCCTTCAATAACCAGTCTGGATTTTCTGTCAAATACCGAGTTATACTTAAAACTTAATCTCTGGAAAATACATTTCCTCTAAAAAGCTTTAAGAACAGGACACAACAACTGCTGTTCCTGAATTATTTTTTTTTTCCATAACGAGGCTGAGAAGAAACATCTTTTTCCCCCATCAGCAACGAACTCAGGAGGCCAGTTACCCTTTCAGACGCACACAATGGTTGGTTGCATGCAAAGTTCGACATTCATGCAACTCTGGGAAATATATGCTTAAAAAGAAATCAAACCAAGTTCTGTCTTATCTCAGACAGTTCCAACTATGACACTGCCAGAAGGATTAGAGAGTAGTACCAGGTCTAAGCAAGAAAATTTTATTCCTGTATGTAACACAGCACATGGTTTGCTTTCTCTTTAAGAGGGACTTCTACAAAGAATCCTTGACATTAAAAAAAAGAAAAAAATTAAAAGGAATATCTTTCCTGATGGTGCAGAAGTGTAACAAGACATTCAGCATGGTCACATTGGTACGTTAAAGTTGGAGCAAGCATGCTATGGAAAGTTACATCACAGAATCACAGAACTGTAGGGGTTGGAAGGGACCTCCAGAGATCATCGAGTCCAACCCCCCTGCCAAAGCAGG
>JAOWBP010002052.1:72029534-72048939 GCA_028571105.1 Tragopan temminckii
TATCTACCTTATATGTCTGAAGCTATCAGTGAAACATGAAAATTGTGTTAAATTACTCTCAGACTCTGCTAATAAAACATAAAACCATTAACGTTATCAAACCACACAGCCAAGGATATGGCAATACTAACTTATTATTCAACAATTTTGCCTTGAGGTACAATCGCTACTCTGTCACATACAGCTTTTCACCTACTCTTACCCTGCATGCAGCTGATGCATGTGAAAAGCTATCTTAGAACAAATTTACAACATAGCCTTTAAAACACAACATCTTCTTCATGTGTCCATGTCTTCGAACGCAATGGGAAAGAATCCTGCAATAACCACATTTGCCTTTTACCTCCAGCACTGAACATTTCACTGCTGAAAGGAAGACCCTGAACAACTTCTGAAAATTTACAAAGATTTCAAATAAAGAAAAAAAGATTACCTGAGAGCATTTAGAAGGCCTTCTACACTGTTAGGAGGCTGGTCTTTAAGAACTTTGATGCATCCTTTCATCTAGGAGTCAAAAAAAAAAAAAAGATTATTTTTTCATACAAATACCTTGTAAGCTTACGGAAGTGTTATATATTATTTGCCACTGTGAGCAAATTACTTAAAAATTGCAAGAGTGCACTTCCTCGATACTGGAATTAAGCTTTCAGTATTATGTTTTCTTATAACAGAATAACTCAGATCATTCAAAATCTGCTTACCTTTAGACAACACAATATTGATGTGAAACTCTGATGTATCAATATTAAGAATAAGTAATTATAAGCACAATCTTTGCCTACAATAGATTTATGGAGAACAATTCAATTCAGCTAGTGAAATAATGACAAAATGACCATTGGATAATACTCCATATCAAATAACCACTAAGCAGCATATGTTAACAGCATGCATTTCACAGACTGCTACCAAACAAGCCAAGTTAGACCTGAAAACTAGTAAAGAACGAAGCATTTTAAAGGAGTGAGAAACAAGCCAGATGCCACTGCTGGTTTCAGTAGTTTTGATGTATCTTTCAACACAAATGACTGTTCACAAGTATTTCAAGTCACCACCTGAACTCCATCACATTTTTAATGGCCTGACAATAACCACTGTGTATCTAGAGGCCTGTTCTATATTTCTCACTGCTTATTCGCATGTTTTGTTGTCAGTTAACACTGCCCTTTCACTATCAAACCAAAAGGCACATCTGCTACTAAAACCTGCACTACTAAAATCCACGCAGAAGAAAAAAACTACAAAATGGTTTAAATACTCAAAAGATTACTCAGTGACAAAAAACTTACATCAATTTTAGAAGTTTTGGCAAAAGCGCCCACCGGATGCACGTGGTCATAGAGTATGATGACACCCACCATTACCCTCAGACAGAATGATACTGTTTCCTCATTTGTAAACCTGCTTCTATATTCACTGTAATTGAAAAACACAGAAAATTATTCATCAAACAAAATAAAGGTAATCCCTAGTAATGCCCAAGATAAGTTTAAAGAGAAAAACTATGCACTCTGCTTTGCTCTGGTGCATCCTCATCTTGGATACTGAGTGCAGTTTTGGGTACAATATAAGAAGGACTAATACTATTAGAGTGTCCAAAAAAAGGCTGCAAAGATGGGGAAGGGTTTACAGGGCAAAACACATGAGGAGTGGCTGAAGTCTCATGGTTTATTCAGCCCAGAGGAAACTGAAGGGAGGCTTTCGTGCCCTACAGCTCTCCCACAAGGGGAATGGAGCAACAGGACCCAAGGAAATGGCCTGGACCTGCACCAGGGGTGGGTCTGCTGGGTGTCAGGAAGACGTTCTTCATCAGAGGGTGGTCAGGCATGGAAGGAGGCTGCCCAGGGCACTGGTCTCATCCCCAAGCTTCCAGAGTTGAAGGAGAGTTTGGACAACACTCTCAGACATAAGGTCTGAGATTTTGGGTGGTCCTGTGTGGAACCAGAGGCTGGGCTCGATGATCCTTGTGGATCCTTGTGTAGTCTATAAAATCTTGCCATAAATCCTTAGAGAAAGAACAGTTCTGAGAGTTTTCCTTTTTCCTTTTAGCAATCTGATCACAAAAGCAAAACCACTGTTTAGAAAGCGATAGTTTGAAGTTATAGATTCTCAAATCTGAAGTAGCACCCTGTCGCTATGTTTCAAACTTCCCCCTCCCCCCAAAAAACTTAAACAAAACACACCAATTCGCTTTCAGCATGCCCTATCCTTTCTCCCCTCTACTCCCCAAAATGCAAGCAACTCAAACTTCTGATGTGGGGAGAGGAAGGAAATGAAAGCCCAATAGTAAACTACTTTCTTGAATCAGATGACCAATCCAAAACAGAGTAATGGTATAAACATTGGGAGATATTAATGTATTTCAAAACATATGTACTGAGGTATTGATCTGGACTTCTTTTAATTTGACATCGTGCCTCTTGTCTGAGGAGTTTTACTACTGGGAAATGATTTACATCACAGAAAAAATACAAAGCTTATTTTGACTTTGTTTGCACTCCCAGAGCCTCTCAAATTTAGAGTAGACTATAGACTTTCCTCATGCCTAAATTCATCTCACATTCCCCAGGCAAGGGCACTGCAACTTTGTTACAGCCTTCAGCCAAGCCAACTTGCAAGGAGACACCATTAAGCACAGTTGCTGATAACCTCTCTTCTAGGAGGCCCTAGGCAATCATGCTCAAATGGTGTATTTTCCTGAATTATATATGAGAAAACCATTTATAAGTACCACCAAGAGGTTGTCTAGCTTTCATAGCTGTTCTGTTTTAAAATATTAATATGTTCAGAAAAGTAGACCACATGATTTGTGTGGCTAGCAAAATAAAACAAGTTAGTTTCACGTCAAGATTAACAACTAAATTGGTAAAAAGACAACACCAAAATTCCTAGTTACCCAAATAGTTTTCCCCTTTATGAATCACAAGTCACATCTAAAGATGTGGATATGATTAATACACAATATTAGTACTACTAATACTCACGGGGTTTCCAGCATGACCCTACACACACTAGCCATGGTGCTTAAACAATCTGTAGTATTCTCTATTGGTAAATTTTTATTCTGCAAAAGAAGATAAACAGTTTTCAATTTTTGTAAAAGATTATAATACAAAACATAATCCAGTCAGTGATCTGTTGGCATGGCAATATGGAGGAATTAAAAACTTCAGTACAACTACGGTAAAGTTAGGTTCTTTAGGTTAAGTTGTGTTTTGTATTTTTGCTTCTGTTGTTCCGGGTTTTAAACATTACATTAAAAGCTGGCAACCTAAAGAGTAAAGTCTACAAAACTGAAGCCTATCATATCTGCTTTGCTTGCAGAAATGCACCAGTGAGACTACTGATGTGTAGGAAGTTCTAAAGGAAAAAAATCTAACCTGTTCTCAAAGGACAGACTTCCGTAGCCAAATAAGTGCAGCGATGTATGTCTTTAAGTGGAAGACTTATTGTTTCAGAAGAATATCTCAATCTCAGAAATGTAAAACGAGAGGTAACTTTTCAAGGCATTTCAAGTGTAAAGCAGAATGAATGAAGAATTTATTGAAATCGAAATACTACTCTGTATTAGTATTCTAACACAAGTTTCATAATCATGTAATGTACTACTTTTTAAATTAAAAATGGTGTCTTCCATTTGAGACAAAACTTCGTAATCGTCAACTGTCCATCAGAATACAATCACTACAATTAAAGTATCACTGATATTTAGATACACTGAAACAGGAATGCTTTACAACATCAGAATACTTTTCAGGATCCATTCTCTCTCATTAACTTTAGTTGACTTTAAACTGCAAAACAGAAGTGCCTTCAGAAGGAGAAAGGAAGCTGCACTGCAATTCCCTCTCTATTTTAAGCACAAAATCAAACTGTTTCCCCTGAAATTTTATGAAGTTTCTGATTCAAGTACCAAAAAAAAAAACCAGGCAGCATGCCTACCTTCTAGGTATTACTAGAGGAAATCTTTCACTATCAGTGCTGTATTACTTCCTGCTTATTTTTTGCAATGCATCCACAAGGTGGCTAGCTGACAGGGTTCACCTCTACAGCTTCTAAGAAAGGCACTTCTTGTTTCCTGAGGTTCCAAAAAACAAGTTGGATTTCTGGATGCAAGAATAAGCCCAGTAGTTCCATTTCCAAAATGATATTTGGCCCTGGAAAGCTTAAGTACACTATCTAACTCATAAATGTGTCTTCTTACCTCTGACACAAATTTTGTTGTAGCATCACTTAAGGTTTTCAACATTGGCGTTGCTTCAGCATAAAATAAAGACATTCGGTTTGCCAACTCGTTATTTACTTCATTTTCTCCTTCTGCCTATAAAAAAAAAAAAGAAAGAAGTATTCAGTTGTTCTTTATATGAAAAACTAGGTAGTAGCACAGGGTTACATTTCATATCATCTAAAGGTACCTACTGGGACATTATTAATCCTCATGCGGCTCAGAGTTCTTCTGTAGTAGCTGAAATCATTCTGTATAGCAGGATTTGTCATCTATGTAGGTACGGAAGCAAAAGAGTTAGGACAAACTTATCAAGAAAAATATAAAGACAAGATTTCATAAAATTTAGCACCAAGAAAAAGAAAATACTTAAATTCCTGAAATAAAGGATCTGTGACATTGTGAATAGAGATACATAGAACAAATCTATCTTATTAAATACTCAGATTTTTCAGAACAAGATCTAACAAGAAAAGGAGGAGGTTTTCTAATATGAATTTGAAATTAATAGGTTGAAAAAAACATTTTTGTATGTTTGATTCCAATGATCAGACCAATACATTGGTATTATTATGAGCTAAGTTCTTTTCACATCAGCAAGAAAGTACGTGCCCAGCTATTTACAGTAACACCAGCATCATCCCAACAGATGTACCAAATTCAGCTGAAGAAACATGACTAAAATGAACTGAAATGTAACAAGTGTCTAAAGCTAATATGATATTTCTTCTGTATTCCAGTTTAATCTAACTATAGTTCATGCAAACAAGCCATCCATAGCAGACATTTGAATATTTCCTAAATGCCCTGTTCTAGAACAGAACACAACCCAAACTTCACTAAATAGAGTTGCTTTCCTTTTCTAACTTACTTACAAAATTACACCAAGTTCTTACCTTGAGCTCATCAAATCGGAGGGTAAAGTGAAGAATTTCTGCAAACTGCTTAGCAAGAGCCTGCTCTCGCTCCAGGTGTTGTGTTGGTGAATATGGAGTGCTTGTCAGGGCTCCCAATAGACCTCTCAATCCTGCCTCTTAATAGAGAAGAGAATGTTTCGTAATATACAACTGCACCTGCTTCTTGTGTCTGATACTCTACACGGTAGACTTAAAATATCAATCTTCCAAAACACAAGGCAATTGATAATAGACTTCAGGAATGTGTCAATTTCTATCATATTCTATGTGTCAATTTTATCATATTTACTTACAAACCGCTATGGAAACTACACCCAATCAGCACTAATGACAGTGACGAAATGTTTTTCAAAGTTTTATTCCAGCTCTGTCTGCAACATGTGCAAGTTATCTTCAAGAAGATAAAACAAAATTCAAGATTGATACCTATCATCAGAAGTCATGTTTTATTTGTCTGTTTTTAAGATAAACTCACACTCAATATCTTAGTATCCTCCCAGGTTACTACAGGGACAGGAGATGTCAAGTATACTCCTATCCTCTCTTCTCTCAGGTATCCACTGAAGTAAGTTTACTTTCACATGAAAAAGGTGGTATACAAAAAAAGTGCATGGAAGGAATCTTGCAATAAGAGCTCATAACAAATGTCTGACATAGATGTGATCTATGTCTATATTTCAAGCGTACAAACCTAATGAACACAAAAAGTATGCTCATACCATTCAACTTACCTAGTCTTTGAGAAAATTCATAGAATTTCTTTAGTTTGCCTACTAATGGAACAACTGCGCCCCATGCCTTCTCTTGCAGTTTCTCATCATTGGGATGCTGTATTGCCTTATATTTGGAAAAAAAAAGAGGAAGAGAGTATGTTTAGATAAAGAATATCTGAGACTTCACTGAAAAAAAATCTATGCAGGGTGATTGTTAAAAGAAGTAATCTAGCTTTCTAAATACTGAGAACTTTCTAGTAAAGAGATAACCAAAGACTAACCAAAGACTGTTCCAAAAAGCGCTAAACATTTGTGTTGAAAATAAGTATCCAGCATAGAAAAGCAAAACAAAAAACACCTTGAAAAAGAATAAATTGTTAAAAATAAAGTTATTCAGATTATGAAAATTTACATAACCAGATGTAGTTAATTGAAATCAACAACTTCACTTGCAAGCAAAGCAGTTCAGTGATCAAATTCTCTAATATTATCTACCACCAATTTCAGAAACTGTGAAGAAAACAAACCACAATACATTCTCTACGAAATTCAGGCTAAATATTATAGTAGGAACATTGTGATACAATCAGCAACATAAAGATATATGCCTTAAAGTTCTGACATATGATATACGTGTAGACCTCATCTTTACAGTAAGTTTTCAAGACAGATAACACTTTGAATTCAATCCCTTCAAGTTTTTAAGACTGAAACGGGACTTTTCTGCAACTGAAATTTATCAAGAAAACAGAAATAAAAAAGCTTGTAACACCCTAGCTCCCTTCTTTGGTCAAGTCTCCAAAATCCATTTCAGTCAACTCTGGGCTGCAAGTTTCAGCACACTTCTTTCTGGCCCCTAGAAAGCTTCCTTCTTCTTTGCCTACCTCCTCTCAGCTGCACGTCTCTCTCTCCACAAGGACTTCAGGCCTTGGTGCTGTGACACATATTACTGCCAGATCCTAGAGCCTCTGCTTGAACATGCTCCTTCCTTGAAGAAAGGAATAAGCCATCTTCCCTCCACAGGGTCGTGTGTGACACAATTACCACCCTTAAACCTAACTTACCACTTCAGAGAGACTGAATAAAAACACATGGTACTTAAGAAAGCTGAATAGCTATGAATTTCTCCAATTTGTATGGAGCGAGCAGAGACTCGTGTCTAGTAGGGTTTCTCACAGCACGTTATGGTGAGAATTCTCCTCACTTTAGGAGCAAAGGAGCCCCTGCTCTTCCATCTGAACCAGAAGAGGGAACTGAAAGAGTATTTATTCTACTTTTCCTGAAAGTAAAAGAAAAATGGAGCAACACGCTGTTCAGAAACCCTGTTTCCATTCCAAACACCTCCTTTAGTAAATAAAAGCCACTTCGAAGGTATTGAGAAGCCTTTCGCATTAGGATCCTCACACACACTTTTCCAATCACACAAAAAGATGTTGACATTATTTAACATTGTATTGCAGTCATGCTATGAGCTTGTCAAATGACCACTAACTTGAGAAGAGCTAATGTGGAAATATAAAGAAAACCAACTGCAACAATTCCATAAAACCTCTGAGAAGTGTTCTATTACACATGTGCGTTAATATTACCGAAACAAGTGACATCAATTTTGCTGTTAAAAGGAACATTCCAAAGGAGAATTTCAAGACAGCAACTTTAATAGGCAACATGCTCTGCCAAGACAGCTCCTGCAAGCAAAGTTAAATTCCAGTGGTACTGTTAGGATTAATGAACAATCACAGGCTGTGCACAATCGTAACGCTCTGGCTCACCTCTCGTATTTCATGGCCAGCTCCTCTATATGACTGCAAGTCTTCCAGTATTCCTTCTGCATCCTTTAACACTACATTCACCTGATTATAAATTTCCTTTTCAGATTCTGTAGGTTGGGCATCTAAACAGTAGAACATATTAAATATATATATATTTTTTAACAACATTATGGAATTCAAGAGGCACACCATCACCTAGGGGACAAATTCTTCATACACCTCACTAACAATCCCTGGTTCTCAGAATTACTACTACGTATTAGGAACTCCAAAAGAGAGCAAATTGCATTTGTTTTAGTAATAGTTTACCTTCTTTTAACACCCCCAAAAATCCCCTTGGAGTCTACTCTGACTTATTTACTATTAGATTCAGAAAAGAAATCCTGTCAGTTTGCCTTTATGAGTGCTGTGTTATGATAACCGATCCTCACCATAGGGTGCAGTGCAAACTCAGTGTACAGCAAGGGACTTAGCACACTCACTGCACATATACTAACAATGGAAATGAATACCTGAAGGTTATCTAGGATTACTGCATAAGCTTATTTTTCTTCTCTTCTGCCTCCCCTATTTGTTGCTGATAGGGAAAAGAGCTGCTGTATCTTTTACTTCTAAATATATTTAATTCACAACACATTCTTTATTGCAGTAATTGTAAAACCATAATTGAGAAGAAGATCTAGTGTAAACTTGTTCTCTTCCTCTTTTTTTTTTTCCCATTTAATTTTAAAGATATACATTGTCTTACCAGCAGTATATTTGATTATTATTTCAGAAGGCTCTATATAGGTATGCATTTAAAGAAATGTCATTCAGTAGGAAGTATGTTTTGAGAAAACCAAGAGGCTTTAACATTTAAACATAAGCACTTCAGTATAAATATCTCAGACCTGTTTTACCTGACATAACTTTTTCTTTTAAAATTCTGATGAAAGCTCTAAAGTTAGATCCTCTTAGACTGATACAAAAAAGGTTAATTACCAAAGCTGTTAGTGCAGCTATTTACAAAAAAAATAACATTCATCCACTTAAGTGGGCAAAATATGATATTAAATAAATATCAGGATATTGCAATTCAAAGGTTTCCAATAACAAAAGTCAAGGGATTTATTGTTACTACCCTTCTACAGGGACAAACAAAAGCTATCTTATGGGCAATACAGCCTCATAATTTTGTGCAGTTTAAAAAGCCCAGAAAAAATCTTTAATGAAAGTGATTTTTCTATGATTGATATATACAACACTCAATAATGGTGATGGAAGTCAGAGACATTAAGTTAAAAGAAGAAAAAATCTCAATATGAGTGTTACACAATAGAAAATCATTATAAAGCAGAGTTTGCATTAGAAGAAATTAAGTTTCACATGCATTGCCTGTCTGGATTTTGTTTTAATTTTTGCATCATATTTCTTAATTTTATGGTTCATCAGATAGAGAGAGTAGGCATTATTAGCAAACATGCCTGTACAGATTTTGCAACAGTTTAACTGTGCTGTTTTGAGAACCACCAAGAATTATCATGGGTAAAATTAAGCAGGTCACACCTTTAAAAAAAAAAAAAAAAAGTATATACAAGAGCACCACATTGATTAGGCATCGAGTAAAAGTGGCCAGTGCTTTTCGGATCATCACAAAGGTCACATTTATAATTTTGAAAGCTGCTGAAGACTGCTGTAAGGAATGAAGACAAAAAAAAATGAAGGAATATAGCAGACAGGTAAGCACAAGTTGACTGGCAGCAGTTCATGCACAAACATGAAATGCTATAGTGAAATACAGACTAAAATGTGAAGCTCTGTAGCATTCCAGATTGTGTTGTTAAATAATGCAATCAAGACTTGCCACTTGGATTGTGTCATGCTGAGAACCCCTCTTGCCTATTTAATTTTTCATGACATTTTTCTTTACCCTCTCTACTAAGGACAGTCATTTTTCAGCACTGGGGGATGAGGGGCTGCACAGCAGAAGGACTCACAAGAACTTTTCCTTTTTTCAAAACCAGCAGACAAGCAGAACAGATGTGATACAGTGACCTTCCAAGTTAATAAATGACAATCACCCTCCGAATACAAATTATGAAGTCTTTGCTGAATGGTTGGCTACGTATGGCAACCCCTTTATCTCCACAACTCTGCTTCACTTTGGATGTAAGGCCATTACTGTACTTCATTTCCCTAGAATGTTTCAGGAAATCTAAACCAATGATTTTATTTGTCGGGGGGTGTTCCTTTTATTGTTTATAAGTAACAAACTTCTAAATACACATTTTAAAATCCAATAGGCACGTATCTTCTGGCACGTATCTTATTTTGGTACACTTTCAACAGACAGAACTATAACTTGTTTTGTCTCAGCTAAGCTCCTCTCCCATCTGTAATTCTTCATTGCCAAGACATGCAATGAAGAGCTACGTTTTTAGTTAGAGAACAGTGCAAATATAAAAAGTAAAGCCCGTACGACTGTGAAGTGAATGTAAAATTATTTAGGATGGAATAAGATGGGTTTAAAAAATACAGTGTGGAAGAGCTTCAAGGCATGGTGCAGGCTGGCTCAGAACAATTGGCTTATTGGCTTTGTAAGACACTGTACTGGGAAAAGTCAAAGATAAAAAGGGAGAGACTCCTCTCTCCAGTGCCCCTGGAAGCTCCAATAGATGGAGGGAGCATTTGCACACACTTATATGTACGTGAGGACTCAAGCTGTGGGGACTTTGAGTCAGTAACTGTGAAACTTGTTTTCCTCACTACAGAGGACATGGACCAGGAATGAAAGATGTACTTCTGGAACTTGTCTTGATAATTGAGAATGAACAGCCAGCAATGCCAGGCATCCAAACAGCAACATGAAGGTGGTAACTTCAGGGATTCCCCCTTTCCTCTTACAGAGAATGTAAATTCATGTCACAACTGCATGACAATGCTTTACTTTTACCTGGCGAAAACTCCCATTACAAGAGCAAGTAGAGCAAGCACAGCACAGCTTGCTGAGCAGTTTTGAGGTTTGATATTGTTGCCAAGGGAGCTAACCCCTGGTTATTCAGGGCAGCTTTCCCATCTTTAATCCAATAATAAGTGCAGACTGATGTCCTCTGAGCAAATGAGAAGTAAATTTTACATTTAATCAGAACATTACTGCACTAAATGCAACAAACATTTAGAGTTCAGAATGCTCACACAGTAACATGTTAAAGACAAGAGACTGGACTTAAGCAACATACAAACGCTGTCATGTGAACTAAACGCTGTGAGAGTATGACAACGTATTGCATGCTAGGAACACGCATTTTGTGACTATTTAAAAGCATCTTGGTTGGCCTACAGAATAAAGGAGGGACAGAAAATAAGGGTTAACAATTAAATAATGTTTGCTGTGTGGTATAAAACTGGTATTTTTCTCAGGGAAGAACACATTAAGTTATCTGAAACCAGTTGAGACTCACCAACAGGGGAGAAATTCCAGCCTGCTAGAGATGAGCAACCTGGTCTGGAGGGAGGTGCCCCTGCAGAGGGATTGGAACTAGATGATCTTAAAGGTCCCTTCCAATCCAAACCATTCTATGATTCTATGAAATGATGTATGCATCTCTATCGTAACGGCTCTGGAGAAAACTGTCTTTGTGGCTTCTCTGAAACCTAGCCAAGATTTTTGGAGGTAATGCAGAACACTTTCAGCACTAGCTTGAGATCACCATCTGCAAGCAAAAGTACTCTGCAGCTTAGCTACTATTCAAATCAGTAACTTAGAAAAGGATTGCACTGTGACAGCAGTGACATCAATATAAGCTTCCCATGTTGTACATGGCTGTTGAAGTGGCACTGCAAAGATTTTAGTAGAATATTTAAAATAATTATTTATTTCAAACAGCTGAATTGAATGACCAAAGAAAACAGGAGCTTAACCTGCATTAATGCAGGGAAAAGCCAATAGCCCATTACACCATTTTTTTGTCTGTGTTCTGATAGCCAGTCACTGAAATCACTGCAAACTAGCACTAAGCTAAATATCTGAAAGTCCTGGAAACCAATTTAAAACCTTTCTACATTCAGCACCTGTATCCCTATAAAGCTTTTCAGAGATTAGATCCTGTCTCTATGGTATTGTGCTAAAGAACGTTTAACTGGTCTGCTCATTCCAAGGACATACCTGGATTCAAAAACAAAAGATCTAGGCCTGTGCATTGGGAATTTTGTTTTTAATACAGAGCTTACTTGCTCTTCCCCATAAAAATATAATTTTAAGTACCCCAAGATTAAGTGCCAAGTCTTGAAGAAAGATCTTGACTGTGTCAAAGTCAAGATTCTGTCAAGGCAAGCTATCTGAAATAGAGTAGAAAGAAATATGGGTACATAGTACAGCAGAAACACACATAGGACAGAGTTAAAAATGAATAAAGAACAGTCTAACAACTCAGCCACAGTGTAAGTCACTTAATTTGACTGCATGTATAAACATTTCATGTCAGCAACCTGCTTACTCTCATGCCAAATCATGTTCATGCTCAAAACATGCACTTAAAAAAAATGTGATTGATAAAAACTTTTAAAAAATTAGCAGCAATTATCATCACAAATGACTCTAGAATTATGCCTCTTGTATTCAGCTACCTTGAACTAATGGGTAGTCCTATAAAACAGTTCATATTTGCAGACTAAGCTGAATTTTCAATGCTCCAATATTCTCCTGTACCATTTCTCCCTGCTTCACTATCTCTATTCAGAGATTATGTGAAACTTCAAATGTTCTTAAACAAGTCTTGTTTTCCAGTTCTTGAACACAGCCCTTGATTATCTTCCTTTCATGGCTAACTTGTATGGCTACTGTCATCCAGTAAGCTAAATGTTCAGAAAAGACAGATGATGAAATCAACACTACAGGATGAGGGTTTAGAAACATTCCAACTTCAAATGATATTAAAGCATAACCATATTTCTCCAAGCATTCTCTTTTATGTTAGAAATAATAAAACCAATTGGCACTATTTCACTGAAAAATAATTTAGGAGAAAGAAAAGATAATGAATCTTGTATTATCCATATCATAATACTTCGTGGTGGGTTTTTGTTGTTGTTGTTGTTATGGTATTCCAATGTATTTTGTTACAAGTTAAAATGCACTTTGAACATTATTTCTTATTTTATGCTAGTTGATGCACAGCTGGGGTAAAGCACATCCCAAAATAAAGTGATTAAACACGCATAGCAGCAGCCAACACCACTTACCTGCCATTCTTAGGCTACATTATATCATGCAACAAAAACTAAAAGCAGGAATACCAACAGCATGTGAACCTTCCCGAACTCTTGGCATTGATCAAAGGTATACCTCTCTTATCTTCAAAAGCAATTTCACTTCTGCAGCACTTGCTGAGCCCCCTTTTGAGGAGGGATGAGGTTTACTGTCAAACTTCAATGCCAAATCAAGTAAGGTTCACATACACACCTCTACCATTGAGATGTTGGAGAGCTATGAGGAGCTGTTGTGAGCCAATCACGCTCAGTATACGCTGCATTCGGAATCTAGAGGCATACTGGAAGTGCACAAAGAAGGAATTAGATTTCATATTTTGTCCTTCTTTAAGACACACATCTCCTTGTAATTTCAGTATGTCTTCAAAGAATTCAAGTTCTTTTAAAAATTATTTTCAAAGTTTTGGTTAAAAACCAAACAGAATTTTGGTTTTAAAATGGAAATTATATCAGATTCCAGACACAAAATGCAATCTGAAAGTATTCCTGGAAAAAAGATTTTACTTTTTAGAAACTTGGGTTACTTTAAAGCAGATTATTACTTTTGTCAAAAGCTCACTGAACTTTTCATAGCTCAGGCATGCAAAGCTGTTAGAAAGATGGCAAAGTGAGAACATACATTTAGTACATGACAAATGCAGTCTACTGCAGGCAAAGAGTAATAGATATATAAAATCATCTTCTCACTTTCAAAATCAAGGAAAAAATTTGGCCCCTGCTCAAGGTCTGTGCATGTCAAAACTTTAAGAAGGTTCCCCATGTTAAGGTACCTGCCAAGACAAGAATGAGAGAAAAGAAAATTTTCCTTTATAAGAAGGAACAGCCCAAATATAGTTGATTGAAGTGGTGGGGAAGAAGACCAAGGAGTTCCATCAGGCATGGACCCGTCCTTCAGGCTCCCTCTTTGCCAGGGGGAGGAGAGCCCACCTCGGGGCCATCCAGCTGGTGATCCCAGAGATGCAATGCAGCTTTCCTGTCAGAAGTGACGTACATCAACATCTTCACGGCCTCCCCTTTGAGAAAGGGGCACAACTCCAATTGGAGGTCTTGTGACTAATTCTGTCCTGGTACACCTTAGCACCAGTGTCCTGAGCAGGAGTACCATACTGAGGGCTAATACCACATTTGCCAGCACTGACATGGTTGTAACACTACAGGATTTTACCTGATGGGACAACGGAGGAAAAGAGTTTTAATTTTGCCAGCTCTCGTAATTTTGAGAGATGATCATTATGGAAAGCTGAATCAAGATGCGTCATTTCATTGTGCAGAAAATGCCAACACAGGTAATCCCCAGTTCTCCTGCACAAGGTGCCTAGAAGATTTTAGAAGTTCAGGTAACTCTACATTGGACTTTTAGATGTAAAAATATACATTAACTGCACCATGAATGAATGAATAAACCAGAACCAGGAATAATTTCGTACTTGCTGGTATATAAGATAGGATTACAGAGAACAACTGCTCAGTACAGATTACCATGGCATACTGACAGAATTTTTCATTGTATGATTACTTGATTTGCAGGCAGATGGATGGACATCACTGACCACAGAGACCCAAAATGACTAAGCACAAGAAAAGAAAATTTACACGATAGCATGATGGTGGCTTGGCTCCTACTGAGGAAAAAAAAAAAACAACACAACAAAAACACAAAAACAAAGGCAAAAAAACCAAACCACATGCAACCCTTTTTCAATTTGCAGATTTGCAACTGAGTCCCCTAGCCTTCATTGCAGCAGGTATAAGCAACCCTCTTCATACCATTTCAAATGCACCAGCTGTGAAGGGCTGAGAGACTTACTTTCAAAATCCAAGAAAAAATGTGCTGCATTGTGGTCTATGTCCCTGGTTAGCACCTTAATGAGATTACCCATGCCAGCAAACCTAAAAATAAAAATGGCAAAATAATTTAGTTCCAATAACCATTTCCTAGTTTCAGTACACGCCTGGGTTAGCTGGAGCAGGGCTTCCATCCAGGTTTGCACACTGCAGATCCATCACCTTCTGGTGGGAAATAGTGGATGTGCACTAAATAGTGCATTTCTTCTCTTCTTCTCATTGATTATTGAAAATATGAAGAGTAATTGTTTCAACAGAAATGAAGTTCAGAACTGCCATCTCCTTCTTAGCTTACGAATTATGCTACCTGTGATAACCAATTGTTTTGCTGTAACCAATAGTCAATAACACCATTGGTACTTAGGAGAACAGTGACCTCAAAAAGACTAGTACTGTTTTGAGCCTGATTTTGACTTTCTCCCCATCACTCAAAACAAAATTTGGGAAGTGTCTCAGTAGTAGTTATCTGTGGCCAATGAACAGTTCTTCCCATCAAATGAGGTAAAGTTACAAGTCCAATACAAGTTGAATGCTTTCAAAAAAAAAAAAAAGAGAATCAAGTTGCAACAATTGTTCTTATTTATGTTTGCTGTCACATTGCAGCTCAAAAGAAATGAAAAGTAGAAGGAAAATTAAACAGTCATTAGAATAATCTACGTCAGATAAGACATCTCCAAACACAAGTAAGTTTCCAAAATAAATAAATACCTTCAGTAGGACAATGAAAATAACACTTCATGAAGAGGCAGCCTTTTCAGTGACTCTCCAGTCTTTTACAGAAGCTAAAAATACTTAAAATCAGAACCCTGAAATACCAGGAATTCAGCGAGGTACTGCTGCAAGACAAACTCAAGGTATTACTGATTCAAAATCTTTTAAGAATAAGCCATCAGTCAAACATTTGGACTCCAGCATGAGATCTAAAAATCAAGCTTCAAATTAGTCTAATTATGTCAGTTGATCAGTGTCTTCTCTTTGTCTTCTGCTTTGAAAGCAATGGTTACTTGGAAGAAAGCAATATGTAAGAATTGTGAGTTTATGAGAAATTAAAAAAAAAAAAAGCAATGCGATACCTAAACAAAATATTTGGCAGACCAAGGCTTTACAACTTGTGCTGCCAGATTTCTTGAGTTCCTTAAGAGAATGCAACTGGTGTACAAGAAAAACCAAACCATCATAAAGTGATTGATTTTTTAGGATCCAAAAGCTAGAGAATCAACAGTGAATTAACCCCAGATTTTTGAAAATTACTCGGGGCCAAATTAGTAACATTAATCTAACAACTTCTGTAGACTGACTAAGCAACAGGTACAAACCTAATCAAAGCTGCTTTTCTACAAATCTACAGTGGTTTCTGCTTATAAAAGTTCATCACTGCATGCGCTCCTTTTTGTGCATTCAACTTCTCCCTTGTAATGTCAGAAAACCAAATCCTGTTTCCAAATTACTTAACTTCATTCAGAAGTCTGATCAGATCTCTCAGCCTTTATTTAAGGAAGTTTCAGGTTAGGATGTTCAGTTGAGACTCATCTTAAAAATAAATTACCAAAACAAGTGCTTTTCTACAGCTTTCTATTCCAAAGCTTACAAGCAGCTCTGTGCCAACGGTGCGTAAACAAGCAGTGCCAGAAAGCAGAGAATCAGGTTTTTTGTATCTCAGAAGCATATTCTGAAACAAAGGACTGAAAGAGTCGCTTGGCCCACACCTCAACAAGGACGTTCATAATCTAGAAAATGCTGAAATAAAGACATCCTTTAACACTTTCAACAAGGACACTCCAATGGCAGAAGTACAAGTTGCCTAATGCCAGCTGAGCCTATAGATTCAGACTCAAGAGCCAAATCTCAAACAGTGCCTTAAGCATCACAATTCCAGTGTTAACAGAAAAGTAGCAAATAAAAGTAAAAGGTATTAAGAGCCTATGGAGAACTTAAGCTACACCTAAAATTACAAATTATTGGCACATTTCAGTTTATCTGCTGCAACATCTGCCCATTCACAAAAATATTTTCAATACCTCATATGAGTTCCTCTGTGTAGTTCTGCCTTTATTTTGATATAAAGGCAAAAGCCAATAGCAGACACTACTACTGACTGCACTTTCTATCCCTCAGTTTGGCTTTGCTGCAATGCCAAACAGCTGACTTAGAACTGAAAGTGACTTTTGTGGGCGTTAACACCTTCTCATCCACAGTCATTCCAGCATCACTGGAACAAAATCCATGATTTAATTATCAAGAAGGAAATTCGCTCATTGAAATCATAACATCAAAAAGTCCAGGCCTAAGTACAGCTTAGATCACTATTCTGAAGCTGTTCTTCAACAGCTTCAGACCTTCAAGCTGAGTCAAGTTTTGTTACTCTCATTCAGAACAAAGTTCAGTTATAAACCAGCAATTTTTTTTCCCCTCTGAGGGATCTTTTTGAAGCACATTGGTCAAATGTTTCTTAACTCATTAGGAAAACCAGCAGTGTAAGATTCAGTAGATCAGACAATTGAAGTTTCCTGTTGACATGACTCCATCACCATAAAATCAGAGTAAAAGAAAACTACATTCCTTTTTTGGGTCCAAAAGCTGAGTATCCCTGTGAAGCTGCTCAGGAGCCTGGCATGCTCTGTACAACGCCAGCACAACGCATGAGCCACGTGGAGCAGGTTGTGGGAAATCAGAGCACTAGCCAAGAACATGGGTTAAACTTGACCTACTTGCACAGAGTAAGACATACGGAATGCCACATTTGATTACAGTGATTTGGCCCATTACAGCCTTGTGGGGTTGTATGATTTTGAGTGTAGTGTCATGATCAGACAGGCGGAAAGCAAAGGCATATTTTCAAAACAAGTCTTGCACGCATGCCCTTCATGCTGAAAACATCTCTGACACGTTTCAATATTTTTTTCCCTACTCTAAGCCCAGGGGAAATTTAATAGAAATCCACAATGCAACTTAATTCAGGCAAGCAACGAAGACATTTCCCCCTCTCACCTGAAAGAGAAAGTGTACATTAACAAAGATCTTGTCCGCAACTGGTGAACAACTGGAAAACTTACTGACTGCTAGATGTAAAATACTAGAAAGATGATCACGTGACATTATGGATTTTGCTTTGTTCTCTGTTAGACAGATAGCATGCTTCCAAACTAATAAGAAGTTAAATAAACGTTAGAAAAAACACATTTGTATCACCAAGGAATGTCTGCTACAAGAAAATACCTGTTCTCCTTTTGAAGAAGCACACACTATTCCCATGACTTCTTCTAATGAAATTTACAAGTAAACACTCAGAGCACCAAAATTGTACCCTGTTAAAATCTTGTATCCATGCTCTGGAGTTCGGAGGAAGAAGTTAAGCACAACACCACATGCAAAGAACACGAAGTGCAAACATTTTCTTACACAGATGTAGGGTTTTCAGTTGGATGTACGTGGTACAAAACTCTCCATCTAGGAAGATTTTTGGTAAAATTTTAAGGGAAAGACACAGCGTGAAACATATAACATCGCAACGTGACACTAAGTGCTATATATGAAGCTATAACTTAGTGCTACCTCCAACTAAAACCTAACTGGATATCTCTCTGTAGTGTTCCTCCAGAATAATAATCACATTAGCCCAGCAATTGCTTCAAGGCTTACTGAACATTCCCTGCCTACAGTATCTGGGCAGTAACAGGAAAAAGCCAGCGAATAAGTGGTTGCCCGCAACAGTGGAATCAAAGGAAGCCCTCAGCAACAACACATGAGCTCGCAAAGCGGATGGCCCATTGGATCAACTGTTATTTTCTACTCCAATGAAGCAGTTAAGCCTTGCAGACAGTGCGAATACATCTGCCCCCAACCTTAAAAGCCAGCAAAGGCTGCAGAGCTGGAAACAGGCTTGTGAACTATACCAAAGGAATCGCTCATTTCAGAAAGTCTTCATATTTCCCTTGGATCCAAATATGTTTTTCCCAATCTAATGCAGATTTCTTTCTTTCTTTTCTGACTAGTGCCACGGAAGTACAGATGCCTTCTGACACAATCTAATCACCACTACAGTTAGTGATCACAGTACTTAAAGTAATTAAAAAACCTGGCATTAAACAAAGCCCCAAAATAACATTGCCCAGACAGTAAATAATTAATGAAGTAATACTCATTATCACTCAGATTGGAAAAAAAAAAAAAAAAGACCAGCAAGTAAAAACTATCAGGTTTAGATTCAGAAGTCTGGTACTATTCATTTGAAATGAGCTAGATTTTGAAGTTGGTCTCATATTCAAGATTCATCGTAGCTGTATTAATGTTATTAATACCCAATGTATCAGTTTGATCCTGACATCTGATTCTCACTGTTGAATCAAACATATGGAAAGTGCCACTCCAGTCACCAATTCTACATAGAACAAGCTATTTCATTCACCACTAGCCAATCTAATTAAAGAGGATTTCATTAGTTTTATACAAACTGTTGCAGCTTACTTCAATCTTCGGCAAAGATCCACATATTGCTTTTCACTCCTGACCTCTAGTGGAGATTCCTTCACATATCACTCATCAGTGAAATAAGCCAAATTTTTTTCCCCCTTATATACTGAAAAGGAAAAAACGTACACCACTGAATTTCTGGGATTTGAATAACCATAAAACAATTTGTACTAACAAACCTCTTTTTTTTTTTTTTTTTTTTTTTGTTTGGAAAGT
>JAOWBP010002052.1:72050686-72064129 GCA_028571105.1 Tragopan temminckii
AAACACCAAATCTGTCAACCTTACTTTTTTTCTGGACAACACTTAATATATTTTCCATCTCTAACTTCAAAGTTCAAAAGAATTGATCCACCACATTTTAGTGCTGCACTTGTGAAAACACACTCCACTGTGATCCTGTTTTTAATTGGGAAATGTGTTTTCTTTCAAAGTAACTAAATTCCCATCTATGTTAATCAGGCTGCCATAGAATGCAGTAACCAAGCTGGATGATTTCCCCTGAGGCTCTATCAAAGAGCCTGGCTACTACTGCCATCTAATGTACTACTGCAAGGAGTGCACTCAGCTGCACTGCTCTTAACGTTCCAATTAAACATTCTGTTTGAGCTTGACTCTGAACTACTGCACAGAACCCCTTTAGTGCCTTGACTCACATCTTCTACACTAACAATGTTATGATATTACCTAGGCATCAAGCTGATGGATATAAATATTCTTTCACATATTCTATCTGAAAAAGATTTTTTGGGCATGTCAGTATTGAAATGCAAATCTTGTGTGTATGGAGCCAATGCTGACTGTCAGTTGGATAATTCATTTCAGTGACACATTTGATCTGGACTTCCGAGGAGGGAGAAGCCCTCTGGCCTTCCAGATCACATAACTGGAAAGACAGATAAGCGCATTTCAGGAAAGCTTTCTGATTAGCCTATAGAGCTTTCTTTCTCCAAGACACCAGTTAGACAAAATACGTTTGACCAATACGGAAGGCTTCTGAAACACATCAAGTTTTTTTCCCTTATTAGAAAGCAAGTGTGAAGATACAGACCATATTTGGTCTAAATTCCTCTAGCTGTAATTTTCTACTGTACTCTCCAATCATCTCTTGGCGTTGTCTGCAGGGGTATGTCTGCTATTTTCTGGTGATATTATACAACCTGCAATCCAGTAGGATCAGTACAGGTATGCAGAATACTAGGCACTGATCTGATTCCTGCACCAGTCCATGAATGAATTCGTCAAGTTTGCACCAACTTGCACCACAAAAACATTTGCTCTGGTCTACCTGTCTGACTGAAAGTCAGAAGTCTCAAAATCAGTAGGTACTTCAGAGGAGGCCCTCCTTGGTTTAGCTATGAAAATGCAGAAGTAATTTAACCTTTCAGGGGAGGACTACAGATTACAAAAAGATCTGTTCTAGTGATATGACTACAGGAAAGCTATCAAAGTGCAATTAATTGAACCAGTCAGGTAACAGTAATCCAACAAATATAAACCAGCTGGATTGCCATTTTGTTTGAATTACTCAAAAAAAGGCTTTTAAAGCAAATGAAGAGAAACTGTAGGACGAGAAAGAAGATCTCTGAATAAACAGTTTGAATGAACAAAGAAAAGGAATAAGTGATCAATTCCCACAACGGAGATGAGCCAGCAGAGGTCTGCAGGAATGCCATCCAATGTATTGGCAGATGACCTAGGAAGGATCAGAGCAGCAAAGTGAGAAAGCCCACTAGCAATGCTGCTACCCAGGATGGCACAAAAATATGCAGCAGGCAAAATACAAAAGAACCTCACAAGGCTACTGCCACTTGACAATAAAACCTAACTGTGGAAGTATAAAGTGATGAATCAAGGGAAAAACAATCCTAGCTTCATGATGAAGATTATCAGCTCCAAGCTGGCTATTACAATTCTGGAATGAGACCTTGGAGTCACGTTCAATTTAGATAAGGTATGCATATAAATGAGCTCATGAGCAGCTAAAAGAAACACCGACTACATGTTCAGAAGTAAGGAAAATCATTAATCAGCAACACATACAAGGAAATTTTGGTTCCTGAATCTCCTTAAGGATATGGAAGAACAAGAAAAAAGTTAATGAAGAAGTACATTGATGATCAAAACTCTGGTATGACTTCAACGCATGAAACAGCTTGGCTGTCTTTAACTCCTCATCTGAAAAAAAAAAGTCTGAATTGGAAAAAATACAGAACTACACAATCACTGGAAACAAGGGGAACACAAAGATGTAAAATGCAGACTCTTAATGTGTGCCAGTTTCACTGAACAGAACTAAAAGAAATTAGGCTAAAGAATAAATAACAAGCTGATGACTCTCCTTATGCAGGTCGATTTGCAGAGAAAGGGTACTAGAGACCTGCAGCAATTTTTGGGGAAAACAGGGACATATCTTGAACTGACAACCATTAGAAAACTGAATAGTTAATAATTACATCTGACTCAAAAATTCTTGAAAATAATACATTAGAACCCTCACAAATATATTTTCTCATTTCTGCTCTTCCCTAGGCATGTGCTTACATTAAGGGTTCAAGTTTTACAAGATTTCCAGCTTCAACTTTTAACCTTATTCAAAAAGTGCCATCTGGTTAGATTTGTCTCATTCTTTGAGGCTTTTCACAATTTCCAGAACTCTACCATTGTTATCTTATTGGTGTTTTCCCACTGAAAGTCTTCTTGGGTAGGGCTTCTACCAGTCCCTTCAAATCTCTTACATTGCTGACTCCCAGCTGGTTTAAGATGCTGCCAAACATATGGCAGCTGTTTTGTCTCAGCACAGCTGGAATAGGTTAAAACAACAGACAGAGAGCTGTTTAGGGCTGCTGATGTGGCCAACAACATCTCCATTTGTAAGGTATTTCTCTTCAACACCAGAAATATTGTTGGTTCAAAGAAAACAGAAGTTTCTTGCCATATGATGTAGCTGTTCTCTGGACAGCCTTCCTCCTGAAGGCAGTACCATTCCCAGCAGTGCTCCTGAGCCTTGCTAGCTTTGTGAGATGCTCACCTTCCTGAGCAGCTGAAGCACCATCCTAGTAGAAGAATAAGTGAGTGTGAAAAAATGAATAAAAGCAAGAGCACACATCCAGAGGCAAATAAAAGGGTGATTCCTGAAGAAAGCATACTTGGCAAGACAGTATCCATTGCAAACAAACACATGCTCTAAAGGTTTGCACTAGTTGAAACTGTAACTTAGCAGCTAACATACTTACCCATGACTTTGGATGTAAATGCTACCAAGTGAACCTGCTACTACTGCTAGCACTAAACGTTCTTCCTGAACTGGGAAAGTATCACAGTATGCCTGCCCAGATCCTAGACTCATTCTGTAACTCCAAAGAGGCAAGACGGTAGGCTTGAGGAACTGTTTGTCTGATCCAGCATCACAATGAGCTCTCCTAAGAGCTATAACAAAAAACTGATAAAAATCTCAACAAAATCAGTGATTTCGGAAAACAATTATTTCAATATATGGATCAAGTATGAAAATCAAGGGCAATTATTTCAGTGACATCTATAATAGCTTATATTCTTCATTTCTAAATGGGTTATTAAAAGTTTTGGACATGGAACTCAAATGTTTTCCACTATTGTCAACAAAACTGACATGTCAACAAAAATGACAAATCAATTTAATCATCTCCTCTGAATTCAGTGAGCTTTTTACTGATTCATCAAAAGTGTAAGGTAAATAAATACTACTTCACATTTGGGAGCATTACCTTTCCAATGTGACAGATGAAAGATAGCTATGCTGGCACAGCACAATAAACATGAAATATAATACAAACTTCTACTTAGCTTAGGTAAGCAGAAATAATAAAACTATGTAAGGGAGAAACCTTCACATGAGCATTTGCCACCACTTCAGACTTACAAACCTTCTCAGGGTCTCGGTTTCTGGTTCAAGGTACACAGTTCAGGAAAGATTTGAAGTTAAATAGTAACATTAATAAAGATACAAAATCAATATTAGTAAAAAAAAACATAAATCAGTCACATTATTTCTGCATTCAAATTTTCCAAGAATTTTAAACATGATCTTCCAAGATAAGTTTTAAATAACAGAATGGCTTGTGTTGGAATGGACCTTGAAGATCATCCAGTTCCAACCCCACTGCCATAAGCAGGGACACCTTTCACCAGATAAGGCTGCCTAGGTCCCCCAAACAACATGGCCTTGATTACCTCCAGAGATGGGACATCCACAGCTTCTCTGGGCAGCCTGCATCTTTAACCACAGAGACATTTATATGGCCACAACAACCCCAGGCAACTCTACAGGCTTGGGGCAGAGTGGCTGGAACACTGTGCAGAGGAAACAGACCTGGGGGTACTGATCGATGCTAGGCTAAACATGAGCCAGCAGTTCAGCAGTGTGCCCAGGTGACCAAGAAGGTTCATGGCATGCTGGCTTGTAACAGAAAAAGTGCACCCAGCAGGAGCATGGTGGAGGTGGACTGTCCCTCAGTACTCAGCTCTGGTGAGACCACATCTTGAGTACTATGTTCACTTTTGGGTTTCTCACTATAAGAAGGACACTGAGGCCCCAGAACATGTTCAGAGAAGGGCAGTGAAGCTGTGCGGGCTCTGGAGCACAAGACATGTGAGGAATGGCTGAGAGAGCTGGGATTGTTCAGTATGGAGAAGGCTCAGGGGTGACCTTGTAGCTCCCTACAACTACCCAAAGGAAGGTTGTGGTGAGGTGGGAGTCATCCACATAACTAGCAATAGGACTAGAGAGAATGGCCTCAAGCCATTCGGGTTGGATGTCAGGAAATACTCCTCTGAGAGAGTGCTCAGATGTTGGAATGGGCTGCCCAGGGATGTTGTACTGAGGAACATGTTTTAGTGGGAAATACTGGTGATAGATGGACAGTTGGATTGGATGATCTTAGATGTCTTTTCCAACCTTGGTGAGTCTATGATTTTACACTGGGCTAGAGATCAAAGTCTTCAAAACAAACATAACAATTCTGTAAAAGTAGCTTTTACAACTTGGAGAAAAGTAGTACTTGAAAAGAAAACTGCTGGTATTCAGCGTGGTTCATTTTCGTGCCCATATTATACAGTTTTAAATCAGGAGAGTTTTCAAGCAGGTTAAGTTTCAGTTCTTACCTACAGCCAGTGCTGCACTCTGTTCTTGGCCTCCACTCTGTTTCAAAAGAAGAACAGATTATAAAAATACATTCTTTCACACCTAAAGTCTTCAGTGTAATGCTATGCAGCCCTGCAAAAGAAACACACATCTGTTTCAGACATTGCACTCTTCTTCAGAATCTACTTCTTAACTATGGTTCTGGACCCATGTGCCACTTTGACTTTAAAATAATTCTGCATTCTTATTTTATAACGCAACCTTCAATCCCTAGGCATATAAATAGGGAACACAATCATTGAGCAAAGAACTTGCTTCTAGGAAAACAGGCTGCTGGTGATAGGTAATTTGAAAGAACAGATATTGTAACGAATTTAATTACTAGAAGGTGAAAGCTACAATAGAAAAAACACACTTAGATTCCCCTAAATTCCACTTACTCTAACTGGATAACCTTACCAATACTCTTTTCCCCTTCCCATGACTGTAGACTGCCAAATTCCTACTTTGAGACAAAGCAACTAAAAACAAAACTGGAAAACATTAATTATGTACAGGTCAGGACTGCACACAGTTCATGTTGTCAACAGATATCAAAACCAGTCAGACCCAACAAAAATATGCCTTCAAAAAGCTCATTTCCTGAAATAAGAGGAAACTGATATAAAAATCAAATAGAAGAATGCTAACATTTAACAACACAGAAGTTTCTACCCGAAACCAGATTTCTGTGTAGTCAGTAACACTGGTTAAGATGATTTTGACTGAAAGTTAATTAAGTTCACTGAACTATTAACAATCAGGACAAGTCCAAACTCATTAGAATGACTATACTATATAAATAAATATGAAAGTAACAGTAAAAAAACACTACAGCAGCAAAGGCAGGGATTTTTTTAGAAAGTTTTCCAAAAGCATTAGTTGATTGTTATACACACACCTCTACGCTTCCAACTGATACAATTATAAGAAAAATCACAAACTGATCAGCTCTTTACATCTTTCCAGACAGAATATTGCATTTATAATCGTGAGCACTTCACACTGTTAAGAAAGGTGTGCTGATGCTCAGATAGTTTGTCCTGAGTGGAAATATGAGTGAAAGCTGATTAATAGCACACAGTCTTTCCAGGACTCTTATGCTAAGGAAGGCAGAGGACAGACATTTAGAGCCATCAGGCAGAAGGGAAACAACTAGGAAAGCTCTAACTCTGTTAGATTAGTACCAAATAACAGACAAAAAGATGCTAGCACAGAAGTCTATTAATTGGATTCCCATATTTTTCACAAAATTATAGAGTCATTTAAGTTGAAACAGACCTTCAAGATCACCAAATTCAACAAACAATCTGACCTATGGAGTCCCATCACTAACTCACATCCCTTAGTGTCACATTCACAGGCATCTTCAATACCTCCAGGTATGGGGACTCCATCACTTCCCTGGGAAGCCCGTTCCAACGCTTGAGCACCTTCTCCGTGAAGGAGGGGGTTAAACTGGAGTTTGGGAAGAACTTGTGACCATTTCCTCATGTCCAGATACCCTCTTCACTGAAACGTTCTTTCAGGTAGCTGTAGAGAACAATGAGCTCTCACCTCCTTTTCTCCACACTAAGCAGCTCCTGCTGCTTCTCCTAATTTTTGTTCTCTAGTCTCTGCATATGATCAAGCAGCTCCACATTCTTCTTTTAGTGAGAGGCCCAAAACTGAACACAAATTCAAGGTATGGTCTCACTAGTGTCACATACAAGGGGACAATTCCCTCCCTAGTCCTGCTGGCCACGCTATTTCTGACAGGATTCCATTGGCTTTCTCGTTCACCTGTGCACAGCACTGGCTCATGTTCAGCCGGCCGTGCACCAGCATCCTCAGATCCTAATTTAGTGCCAGTCAGTATGCCTCCATGCAAAACAGACTGAGCACATCTGATGCTATGAACTTTGCTTATACTGGCATGCTGACAGTTACGAAATCGTACAGTGCAAAAATCAAATATCACATAATACTCTAAGTTTTAATGTTTGCACAAAGCTATAATAATAAAGCGTGGTCTAAATCAGTAAGGACTAGATTTGTACATCTCTAGTTGTCAGTGGGGAATCATCACTGAACATCCATTAAAGTGACAGGATGTCAGATTAGAGGTGTGATGGATTTCTTACATGATTAAATTTGTACTTCCACACACACCTCAGTTCAGACACAAGAGTATCTGAAAAAAGAACCAACTGTCAGCTTCAGAGGGCATCATCTCTGTTCTCCCACTTAGTGGAGATGACCTGTAATATATGAGTTCCCATCTGACCATGATTCTCTAGGTTTGGATTTTAAGACTGATACAGAAGAATACTAACAGGCACAAAACAAGGCATCTACTACATAGTAAGTAGTGAAAAAATAATATTTTGTCCTAGATTTTGCAACTCTGATTCAGCCAAGTACTGAATGTTATGCTGCAGAGAAAGCAGAATCACAGAATTGTAGGGGCTGGAAGGGACCTCTAGAGATCATTGAGTCCAACCCCCCCTGCAAAGCAGCCCCCTACAGAAGAGACAGGTAGGCGTCCAGGCAGGTCTTGAATATCTTCAGAGAAAGGAGAATTCATAAACTCCCTAGGCAGCCTCTTCCAGTGCTCCATCACCCTCACTGTGAAGAAGTTTCTTTGCATATTGGTACAGAACTTCATATGCTCCAGTTCATGGCCATTTTCCCTTGTCCTGTCCCCACAGACTGTTGAAAAGAGGTTGGCCATGTCTCTTGGACTTCCACACTTAAGACATTGTAAAAATTAATAAGATCACCTCTGAGTCTTCTTAAGGCTGAACAGACCTAGGTCGCTCAGCCTTTCTTCATAGGAGAGATGCTTCAGGCCTTCTATCATCTTTGGGACCCCCTACTGGACACTCTCCAGGAGATCCCTGTCTTTTTTGTACCAGGGAGCCCAGAACTGGCCACAGTTCTTCACAGTTCTTCAGGTTAGGCCTGACCAGGGCCGAGTAAATGGGGAAGATCACCTCCCTTGACCTTCTGGTCACACTCCTTTTAATGCACCCCAGGATCCCACTGGCATTCTTGGCCACCAAGGCACACTGCTGGCTCATGGCCAACGTGTCATCCATCAGGACTCTCAGGTCTTTCTACACAGAGCTCCTCTTCAGCAAGTCACGCCCCAACCTGTACCGATACTTGTGGTTATTCCTTCCCAGGTGCAAGACTTTACACTGGCTTTTGTTAAACCTCATCTGGTTTATTGCTGCCCAGCTCTCCAGTCTGTCCAGGTCTTGCTGAATGGCAGCACAGCCTTCAGGCGTGTCAGCCACTCCTCCCAGCTTTGTATCATCGGGCGTACTTGCTGAAGGTGGACACTACCCCCTCATTGAGGTTGTCGATGAAGATAAAGATAAGCAGCTGTTAAGAAAAACTACTCATTATTCAATAGGTTAACAGCTTGTGGATTATTTATTTTTTTAAATAAGGAGACAAACAGCAGAAAAATTAATCCATCTCATTTCTGGAGCGTCCATTATGCAGAGGCACACCTCTTGGTCTGCAACCTAATTTCACCATAGCAGAAAGAGGCCAAAGCATATATGCTAACTTCTGATGCCAGCTAGAACAGAAATTGAAAGAGTTATTGTGACAGTTGGGAAATAGATTGGGAAAAGCATCGACAGCCAGAGATGGGTAGTGAATCACTCAGTCAGAAAAGGCCTGAAGCTGATTGAAGTCAAACACTATTCAAATGTAAGATGAACTAAGTAAACTTCGCATCTTGTGGATAACGGATTTTGAAAAGACTAGTAACAGGCCAGCTGCTGAATAAACTCTAGGTTTGGGGTATCCATCTCAGATTGGAACTGATACTACTCAGCAATGCATGGAAAGATTTCAGAAGAGCACAAGGTTCACCAGTAACTTCCAGTAAGGAATCAACATCATCTGCTCAGCTTCCATAGAACTTCCCGAGCGGTCCCCACATATAAACACAGCTTTGGCAGCAAGCATAGCAGATTTTTATGGATAAGAAAGATGATTTTGCAGCTCTCCAACACTTGTGTGTTTCTGCCTATTAAGAACTCCAAACACCAAGCACAAAGAAACCAGTTTTCTAGTAAGAACCTGAATTACTTTCTTTGTACTGGATTGGTACACCACAGCTCAAGGGAAACTTAAACAAAAGAATTACCTCATGAAGCCATAAAGCTTTACAGCACTATCAAAGAAAGTTCACATAGAATCCCCATACTTCATATGAAGCATAAGGTACACAGGCTTTAGCATTCTTCAGAGAATAACTCACTTTGCTACCTTCACAGAGAAAAACGTTTAAATTACTCACTTGAAGTTCAAGATCACACTGGGATCTCCCTTGCTAAGTACTGTAAACTGGGGCCTTGTGCAAGCCAGAGGTGGACCACGGTAGGCATGTTCTCAGTCCCATCACAGTGATGAGAATAGGACCTAGCTTGAAGACAGCACTGCTCAGGCATTTTGCACATGCTCCTGCTCTATTGCTTCAGTTACAAGCTTGAAATTAACTCCAAAAACTGGTTACTCTTAGAACTAGAAGTACACACTGAAAATATGAGAACAAGCCCAGTTCAATACAGAACCGCAATTCAAATACATCCCACATGTTGTGGGTATTAAAAAAAAGAACAGTAAGAAATTTTTAGCAATAAAACTTGATTTTTACCTCAGTAAAAATAACAGATGGCTAAGCTGTAGAAAATAAATCATAGCTAAGATCATGTTTCACAGAGTTTCAGGGCATCAGCAGATGAACAGAGTTTCAATGCTAGGTGGACACAAACTCCAATACTAACATCTACGATGCTAAAAAGATCCTGCTAAAACCGCATGGCACAATGCAGCGGTAGTCTATCACTGCTACGAATTTATCCTGGTTTATCTAACGAAGCAAACCTAGTAGTAGCCTGCTATGAAAGTACCTTTCCGACCACAGGCTGGAGAAAGGTCAGGATCTTATTTCCTCTACTGCTTTTCTATTACACTTCTAAAGCTAAATTGTATCTTCATAGTTCATGTTTTAAACTAAGCCCTTCACAAATGTATCTCATTTCTCAATACTGTTTGACACTATTACATATTACTTGCCACACTTAAAGCTGTACTAATCATACTTCAAGGCCAGGCTGGATGGGGCTTTGAGCTACCTGGTCTAGTGGGAGATGTCCCTGCTTATAGCAGGGGGTTAGAACTAGGTGATCTCAAAGGGCCCTTCCAACCCAAACCATTCTATGATATAATTTCATGAAAAAGACGGTAGTCTGATATGAAAGCTTTCTTGGACTGTGCTACACACCTGGCAAAAGCATGTGAATCTTTTTGTCCTCTGTTCACTAAGAAAAATGCATTTACACCAACACAACTGATACGCTGCGCAGCTGTATTAGCATTCAGCACTTCATCCAAACATGCTGTTACGCTGAGGTTCACATGTTCATCTAGAAGCGTAGTTAATTACTCAGCATCTCAACTTCCTTAAGGCTAAGTCCAAAGACTTGGCTTCAAGTAATGTGGCAGAGAGCTATCAGACTTGCTTTGAATCAAATATTTCAAGGAAGTTGAAGTGCTGCACTACAGACTCAAGGAGGGTGGGGGGAAGGAGGATGTCAGTGTTTACACAGGAGAAAAACCTAAGTTGAAGTCTGAGTACAAAGGATCTTTTACCCAAATGAAAAAGTTAATTTCCAAACAGCCCTTAAGACTTCTCTAAGCAGGTGAGGATATGCCGTATTTGACATTGAGAAAACCAAGTCAGGGATTTTAGGAAAATAGACTGGCCTTTCAGAGAAAAAAACTGAGTTGGGCATGAGGGGAGCATGGCCTAGGTCACAGGAGCTGTTATATTCCAGGCTACATGTTTTACAGTAAAAAGGCAAAAGGGGAGGTTAAAAGAACGCATGTAGTAAGTTTTGAAGCAAGTCCTGTGTTTAATATAGTTAATTATAGAAACAACTAAGTACTAATTCTGGTGGCATATTATGTCCTGCATTTCTTTCAAACTTGCCTAAGTTTAAACCCTGAAGAGTTTTAGTACCACATACTGCACACAAGCAGAATTTTGAAGAGATATCTAGCATTTGTGTCCCCCCACCCCCCCTCCGAAAAGTATTCAAGGTATTCAGTACCTTTATAACATCAAGTGATGCTGCTGTTTGCTATCTCCTGCACATCTAACTTCCCTATAGCTACTTAACAACGCTGTTTTTCTGCAATTAATGCTTCCTTTGAAGTTATACCGTTAACACCCATTTGCGAAGTGTTTCTGAATACCAGCCAAGTGATTCAACAGCTCTCTGTGTGAGCCATACAAACGCTGCAGGTTTTTTTTGTTTTGTTTTGTTTTTCTTTTTGAAATGTGACAGTTATAGAGAGAGTTCTGACTCACCAATGTCAGAATAACAGAACAAAACCATACTCTGTCCCAGGAAGTTTGCAGCGATACTCATACACTCGCATAATGAAAACATTAAGACAAAAAAGAAGTCAAGAGGGCCTTTCCTTTCAAAATTATTTATTAGCAGCGCATTATCCGATCCGAGCAACTTAAAAATCCGTAGCTCCATTCAGTAACACTTCAACAGAAGGGCCCTTTAAAAAAAAAAAAAATCATCTAGACTTCTGCTTACTCAAGTATAGGACTACACTAGGACTAGATATCAGCAGTAGGGAACTTCTATCATGAAAGGAAACAGAACAACTTCACAACATCTTTTTACTGACTTTTCTTTTTGATGAATTTTAATTTATAATCCTCAGTACTATTAGAAATTGAAAGCTGAAATGCCCCAACAGGTAGAACTGTAGGATGAATCCAGACCAAAGCAGATTAGGCTGGAACTAAAGTACCAGAGGCAGCATGCACAAGCCAGAGGCAACATCATGCAGAAGGCCAACAACATGGCACAGCCTTGGAAGAGTAGTCTGTGGTGCTGGCAATGTCCACAGCAGCTCCACCAGAGCAGCTGCTGCACTATGCTTCAGTCTGGAGAAAAGAAAGCTGCAGAGTGACCTCATTGCAGCCTTCAAGTACCTAAATGGAGCCTATAAACAGGAGGGGAACCAACTCTTTACAAGGGTAAATAATGGCAGGACAGGGGGAAATGGTTTTAAGTTGAAGAAAGGAAGATTTAGGTTGGATGCCAGGGGGAAGCTCTTTACAGAAAGAGTGGTGAGGTGCTGGAACAGGCTGCCCAGAAAGGTTGTGGATGCCCCGTCCCTGGAGATGTTCAAGGCCACGTTGGATGGGGCCCTGGGCAGCCTAGTCTAGTATTAAATGGGGAGGTTGGTGGCCCTGCCTGTGGTGGGGGGGGTTGGAGATTCATGATCCTTGAGGTCCCTTCCAACCTGGGCCATTCTGTGTGATTCTGTGCTGAGAGTCCCGAAAGCACCTCTGGTCCGCTCAACTCTGCCTGCAGTTCCACCTTTTCTTCTGTACTGAAAGAACAACTGAAAGTACCAACTGTTTCAGCTAAAATAAAAATAAAGGAAGCTTATCAGATCTGCTGAACAGTAATATTCTACTAACAGAAGATCAGGATCCAATAAAAAGAAAAGCATAGGCAGTCATATACCAGTGAACACTGATAAATGAGAATACTCGAAGCAATCGTATCAATCACATGTGTCCAGAAAGGAAGAATTGAATCAGATCATTTTAACCTGTGACCTCAACTGTTTATTGAGCAGCATTTAAGATGAAAGCATGTACAGAAGTTGCATAATGCAGGGTAGCAAACATAAGACAGAATATGGGAATACTGAAGCCTGGGTTTAGCTTCTAGGAACTGTTATGTGCATTTAACAGCTTTATCAAATAGGGAAAAAAAACAAGGAGCCATAGGACAGGGTTATAATTGCTGCACTGCAATTTAATGATACTGAGCAGAACATTTCTGCTCAGTAATTTCCAAAACTACTTCCAAGATGATAAAAAAAATAAATAAAACTGCAGTTGTGGCCAAGCATTAGGCTGAGCATTAATGCACTCAGAAAGAGTATATGCGAGAAACCCAGCTCCCTATGGTGCTTTTAAAAAAGTAAAAAACATGCAAAAACTAAGAATTTCATTTAACAAGCATTTAGAAGGTCCTCCTGTAAATCAGGAAGCTAAAAAAACAACATCTGAAATCAGCCTAATATAACAGACCCTATAAAACGTAATGTGAAATCTCTATCACTAGTATCAACAAACAGCTTTTCATCAGAGCAACATTTGGCCTGAGAAAAGTTTACATATTTTGCAGGTCTGTTTAAAAGTGACTTTTTGAGAAGTCAAAACAACCCTTAAATTAATGACTTTGATTTGAAAGTTCATTGAACAAACAGAACAAAACAGTTGGTGCTGTCCTGAGCGATTATTTACAGGTGAAGAAAAAGAGCAGCTTTTCCTTCATAAACAAAACAGCACAGCTCGAGGCTCCAGCAGAACACAGGATTTGCTACACAAGCCTTTAAACCAGATTCAAAACTCACTTCTTTTTCAGCTTACTCAACTAAGTGATGAAGCATGACTGCTACATATAAAGTCAGAGTATTCTGGAACAGCTCTACAGTTG
>JAOWBP010002052.1:72068335-72078792 GCA_028571105.1 Tragopan temminckii
GACTGGCTTGTAACAATGTGGCTCAACCCCTTAACTTACAGAATGATAAATTGTTAGCAAGAGGTTATAGCTCTTCACCAATGATTCTTTCACTGTTCTGAACCACAGGTGACCTACATGTAGCTTTAAATGCCTGTGAATTATGGTACATCTTCAGTTACATTATCACGTATCATTTCTAGCAAAAATGATGCCTCACTGAACATCTTTTGAATAATTTAAAGAACACTAATGACATTTTCTAAAGCATCTGGAAATTTTAATTAGCATGCTTAGCATGTTCAGCTTCTAAATCAGCTTTATTTAAAGTCTTATTTTTTCTCCCCCTCAAAGCTCTGGAGCAGAAGAGTTGAAGTTTCAGTGTTTGCACCATCACTTCAAGTAAATAGCTCTGATATAGTAAAAAGGTACAGACACGTTGCATTAGTCTCAGTGGAAAAAGCAAAAAAGACAATGTTTAACATTCCACCACAGACAAAACACTCCTCTTTTTCCTCTACTATCAGGAGAGCAGGAATTGAGTCACTCTGTATTCTATTTAAATATCTGCATGCTATCCAACCAGTGTTGTGCCTTTTGTCCAGTACGCTACAGCTAAGCACAGAAGAACTACTGAATGGACTACTTTCTACTTTCAATACATCAAAGTAATCTATACTTCTTGTCTTGGAATATTAAAGAAAACAGAAACAATTGACAAGCAGACATCTAAAAAAAAATGGTTTACCAGTTGGTAGTACCTTCTTGCAGTCTTAACAGAGAACTCCTCTTCCCCAGGTTATCAATGCAGCAGCTTGTCTTCAGAATCTGAACAAACAGAAGAATACCATTAAAACTAAACAATGCACAGCACTTTAATTACGTCAGTCAGTGCAGGAGGTAAATCAATGTTAATCCTGTAATGCCAAGGAACAACTGCTGTTCTTTAGGAATCCAAATAAAACAAAGCACTTGTAATTTTATGGAACTGACAGTACAAGCAAATAAAGAGGCATCCTGACAAACTCTTCCGTGAGTCAGTAAGGCAATTAGCTATCTGTGATCACAAACACCAGAAATAGAGCATTACATTTCAGCATTATTGAGCCAACTTGCATTTAGTTGCAGCAGAGAGAAGTAGGTCTCAGTTTATATACACTATCACATACTGCATATAGGGAAAAATGGCTCATGAGTACAGTTTCCAACAGTTAAAGACAAAAATGGTCAATGACAGCATTTACCCTTTGGAACTTAATATTATTTTGAAGTAAGAAATGTAAGTAAAGTTTCTGGCTTAGAAATTTAGTCTTGTATAGTACAACAGAAAAGCATTTCCTATGGTAATTTTCCATTAAGATCTACTGCGAGCATCTTTTGGTTCATTTGGAATAGGTTTATAGAAACATCTACCTTTTTATACTGCAGTAACTGGATAATAAACTAGCCAAAGTTAACACCTTTCCATTGTGGTACTACATAAGTTTGTTCCGTCTGGGATTTGGTAGGCTTCTTCCATTACAGGGATTTCAGCAAATGTAAATGTTTTTAAGTGTTTTCACTTCACCTGCCCCCAGAAAACCCACTTCAGCTCCTACCGCAGGCACTGCTCCTGTTACCAGAACCCACTTTATCAGTATTTCACGCTGGGCCTTTTTTTAAGGAACAACCCTCCTATTTCGTACTTTAATTCTGTTTGTTCAAACAGCAAAGCCAAGCACATTCTGCAGTGCATCTGTTTTTAGAAATTAGTTTACAAACTGTTTTTAGAGATCTGGTTTAGAAATACAGAATTCCTGTCATGTCAATGACTTCTGCAGATCCAGCTGAGTATTTCGTGCCTCTTCAATGTTCATTTGTACTACTTCAGCTACCAACCGCTCCTTTGGGTTACATAATCCTGATTAACAAGCATTTAGTACAAAAATACACTGCTTTGCAGTGAAATTCCCGATCAAATAAAACAATCCTACTAATTTTCCCCTGCTTGAGAATGGGTGAGGGAAAGGGAAGAGCCCTGCAATATGGAGGCTCTGGGACGATTTTAGTTTTATGAAAACTATCATCAAAGGTTCCTCCCCTTTTCCCACAGAAGAATCCTGTACCCCCAACAGCACCATTAGCAGAAGACAAGGATTCCAAAGATCAGGAGATCATTGTGCAAAATGTAACTGATAAGTCAAATGACCTTACTTCCATCCTGAAGCAAGTCTGCTGCAACAGACAGTTCAAATGTTTAAAAAAAAAAAGAGTAATGTCAATCAATGATAACTTTCGTCAATTTGTGTCAAAGGCAAAACGAGCAGGTGCCTGAAAACTTAATGTTCTTGTTCTCCCTACAAGTGTTGCTGTATAAAGTACTAATTCATTCTCTTAAGGAAGGAAATCTGAAAAGATATCCAGGACACCTTCCTCACTTTGTCAAAGCACAGAATCTGTTTCAACAGTTGTTTTAAGTGCCCTATTCCATGGAGGGAAATAGATAATTCGTAAGGTCTCTTCCAAGCAATTCCAATGATTCTCTTTAAATCATGGCTCCTCCTCCTTCCAAAAAGTCACCATTCCTGACTATTCAGTTACAAACCCCTGTACGGAAGCCATAAGGTTTTATACTCACATGCTGCTTTGTATATCATTGAGCAGAGCAGCACAGGTCCCTGCCTTACAACTGCAACTCAAAGCTCTCGTGGCTGAATGATCACCTATGTATAATTGCAACATGTGTAATTTCCTCCTACACTCAAATACTTGGATCATCCTACCCTGCTATACTGTAGTAGAAAAAAAGTTCTTATTTAGTACCAGTGAATAGGCTTTCTCAAGCGTGACTGATTATTTTACTTAACCAAATATCTGTTACACTTCCATTGCACCAACTCACAATTCAACACATTTCCAGTTTCATCCATTCAAACCTCATTTTTAACTGAAGCAGCATGCAGGATTTTGTTTTAACAAAAGCTACATCCAAAAGCTGCACAGAGACCCTCCTGTTCCCCAATCGCATGCTTTCTCTGCACAGCCCAGCAGTGCTGCCCTCTTGCTCAGCACCTTCCACACAGTAGCATCTCCCTGATGAGCCATGCCTGCATGCTGACCCTTCAGCAAGAAGGGAAAGAAGCGCCAGGAGCTGGAGCTGAAGAACAAGCCTGGGTGGGAAATGGCAGAACAACAAAAGGTACTGCAGAGCAGACAGCTCATTGAAACATCTGCTTCCATAGGAACTATGTGATCTGCTGGGGCTGGACAAAGAATAATGTCTGGTGCCATGCGAGGAAAGGCACTCTTGAGGGTGTGTGTATCTCCAGCAGCTGTGCAACAACACACAGCATAACAGGGGCTGATGTGGGGGCCTGTATAGAGCTACGGATGTCTGGTCCCTGCAGAAACATGGAAAAAATCTCCAGTTTTCAGTGTAACAATCCTTCACTTGTGCTCTGTTTCAGTTGATATAACCTGTTAAGAGCTCATAATCTGTGATATAAATGACAACACAGGAGAATTAAGCAGTTGCCATCCTAGCTTTTCAGTGCTGATTCAAAAATTAATTTTCTTTACTCCACAAAGGTCTACTGAACTAAATTAACACTGTTCCTTTGACCAGCTAATTAGCATGGCTGGTAAACAACAGAAGAATTTGCTCACTCTCAGAAGACATCCCTGCTTACCTTTCACATGCTGCGTTGGCACAGCTTTGTAACGATGAATCCAAAAGGACGCAGACCATAAGCCTAAATTAGAGAGACCTCACCTATCCATTACAGTGATCATCCCTTACTTCATTTGTTTTGTCACTTAAGGAGAAGATGGAATTAATTCTGCAGTACAGCACCTGACTCAATCTTGTTTCCCATTCAAAATTCACGCTCAAGAAAAATAACCACCAAGATGTAAAGAGTCTTCCGAGAGTTGCATCGTGTTTGTTTTTCTCTGGTGCATGTGTTTCAACACACGCTCAGCCACAGCTTCCTTAGCCTCCAAGGTGTTGCTCTTACCTGAGCTATAAGGGACAACACTTCTGAGATTAAGGCAGCGTTCTCAGGGGAAAACAAGCAACAGTACAGCCAGTAACACAGGGGCTAACATCTTATTGAAAAAAAATTCAGAGTTCCCTATGCAAGATAGTTTGCTGAAATACTATGGAAAAGCAACTCTTACTGCCAGATAGAGCAGTTTCTAGGCAGAGACTTAATGTTATCCCTACAAGTTTTTCCAGTCTTTGTTACAATGCAGGAGTCACAGATCAAGCACACACTTGGAGCAGGCTCCAAGTGCTCACAAGCAGGCAGCAGGGATGGCTCAGGACCAGAGGAAAGGTGAGGTCCAAGTATTTCCTTCAATTCTGCATAAGCTGAGAGCTGCCAACCCAATCACACGTGCTCCAGTTCTCTGCCTTGCTCTGGATGCTCACTGACACCGCTGAGCTGACAACCTGAAATAGCTTCAGCTGCCATTTCTGTGATTAGCAGCTTATGCAGCATATTCAAGAACCCATAGAAAAGTGAATTTCACAGCTTAATGCAGCCAAGTAATTGTAACTAAAAAGCTTTGTTTAAACTACATTTAGGAATAACAGCACCTAGCATTAACCTATATACCCAACACTATTGTACAGACATGAATCACATCCAGAATCACTGTGTTGCACACATCTGAGTTTGAATTTGCTTAAGTCCAAACGCAGATAGCATAGGAGACAGCAACAGAGATTTGAGGTGATGCATCCTCCCCAACATGGATCTCAACAGGCCTGAAAACCTATCAACAGCCTGTCCAGAGAAGGGCAACAAAGCTGGTGAGTGGTCTGGTGCACAAGTCTTGTGGGGAACAGCTGGGGGAGCTGGGATTGTTTAATATGCAGAATAAAAGGCTCAGGGGAGACCTTATAGCTCTCTACGACAAGCTGAAAGGAGACCGGTAAGGTGGGAGTCTGGTAAGCCTCTCCTTCCACTTAACAAGCAATAGGATGAGAGGTAGTGGCCTTAAGTTTCACCAGGGGAGGTTCAGGCTGAATTTTAGGAAAAATTTCTTCTCTGAAAGTGGTGAGGTGCTGAACAAGCTGCCCAGGGAGCTGGTAGAGTCATTGTCCCTGGACATGTTCAAGAAATGTCTGGATGTTTTACTGTAGGACATGGTTTTGTGGGGACACATCAGTGGTAGGTGGACAGTTGGACTTAATGACCTTGGAGGTCTTTTCCACCCCGATGATTCTGAAAAAAGAAAAAGCAACGCATCGACTCCTGTGAAAGCAGGAAAGCCTTCACATGCTAGAATTTATACAGACAGCTTTAACAGAAAACAAAACATGAGAACTCTACTGGTCACTTAAATGATACGTAGTAGTTTTTTTTTTTCCTCTCTCCTTTCCAACTTACTTCACAAAAACAAAAATTTACAGTTGGAAGAGGAAATTGTTCTGTAAATTTATGAATTGCCTGCCAGGGATCTATTACAATATCCCCAGTAGTTTGCTTCTACACAGCTGAAAAGGTAAGTTCTCACTTCTCTGCTTTCAGGAGAGTAATGAAACTGGGTAAGATCAAAAGAAATGATACTAAAATTCAGTAGTTACATCTTCATCCAGAAATCATGCAGTCAGTAACAATGGTGCTAAGATGCAATACATTGTGAGTGAAGATTAATTTATCTTCACAAACTAATAAAGTTGCAAAGGCAGACAAAAGACACTCGTACATCATCTTCCATTGCTCCCACAGCAAACATTTGGCACAGGTTTCAAGCATTATCAATCCAAAACAATGGTTTAATTGAAGTGTAATTTACCATACTTAATACACAGAACCCTGACCAGCTTTTCCTGTTAATTACTCTAAAGTCACTGAAAAGACTTCTAACTGTAAGCATTTGCTATGATTCTCTCTCATTTCAGTGTTATTTTTCTGTTTTCAAACACCACACATGACATTTTGAGCTCAGCAGAGCTGCATGGTTTATCCACTTTCCCTTAAAAATACAAGATCCTTCAACTTCAGGTTGTTTTGGGAACTTAACAGAATAACAACACACCCCTCCACTAAGGGGAACAGCATATGCTCAAGATTCAAGAGTTTGTTCACACTTCAGATCCTTTCAGATCCTTTACCTTTATTTAAGCCCTCATTCACCCACCTTGTTGGAGGTTCAGGAACCTGTGCCAAGATTTACAGCAAATGCAGCAGTAGAAACAGAATAGATCTTGAGTTCAACATAAAACTGAAACTGCAAATAACAGTTTCATCTAACCATACAATGAGCATGTTTCTCTATTTCACAAAGAAATGTGGAACTGTAAGTACAACTGTACTGATAGGGATCGTTTGAATATCCTAACATAAGACTATTTAACTAGGAAAAAAACACAGACGTAAGTATTTCACTGTTCTCCTTTAAAATAGTTACTCCCCACAGAGCAACTCCACTTCTAGCATCCCTACTCAGAGGAAGACAGGCAGAACAGAGATGAAGCACTCCCCAGCTTCCTTAGAAAACAGGTTTCGATAGCAAGATGAACATAGCAAGGTTCAGTTATACAGACTGAAACACCATAAAGATACACACAGAATCATAGGGGTTAGAAGGGACCTCTGGAGATCCCAGTGCTAAAAGCAAGTCCTCTCCAGTAAGTTATGCAGGAAAGCATTCAGACAGGTTTCAAATATCTCCAGAGTAGAAGACTCCACAGGCTCTCTGGGCAGCTTGTCCTGGTGCTCTGTCACCCTCAAGGTAAAGAAGTTCTTTCTCATGTTCAGATGGATCTTCCTGTGCTTCAATTTGAGGCTGTTGTCCCTTATCCAGTCACTGGCACTGAAAAGAACCCGACCCCACTCTCTTGACTCCAGATCTTTAGGTATCTCTAAGAGTTGGTAAGATCCCCCCTCAGATGGCCCACAGCAACTGGGCCCCATGCCATGTTATGTGTTTTCTGTATGCCACCATAGAAATAATCTTTTCTACTGCTGTTGAGAGGATGACTCTTGATACAAGGCAAAAGAGCAGGACATACAGGATGAGAAAACTTTGAAGATTTACTCATTCTGAAGCAAAGCTGTCATGTCTTCATAACTCAGCTCTCTATTATTACGTTTGCTCTTTGATTATACCAGGCCTGGCAAGGGGACCGAGTAAAATACTCTGCTGAAACCAGGAATTAGCCCATGGGATGAACACAGGACTGACCTTAATTCTTCTACTCTCTAAAGAGGTAAACTAAAAGAAATCTGTACATGACATGAACCAGCAGACCAGCACAACTGCTGCTGACTCTACCTCAATGGTTAAATATACAAGCAACCTATGAGAACTCTTCCTACGTAAGGCTTACAGCAAGAAGATTGCAGTTGCCCATCCAGGCTCCAAAGAAGAATTTCAGTTTTCCACTAAACAAAGATCTACAGTGAGTTAAGACTAAAAATGAGGACTTACCCATGCCATAAAAATTCCTCCTCACCAGGCTGTGCTCAGTCTTTCCTGGATCCACCCCTCCAATCTCTATTTGCAAAGTGCTCCAGCTGAGCGAGGCACCCGCCTGGCTCACACACCAACACTAATTTCAGGACTCCACAAACAGACTGGAGTCAGGCTTCCCACGTGCTACAATCAGCAGGCAACTATGCAAAAGAGCCTTCCTCTTTTCCATGAGGTGCAATTTAAAAACTCTTACTACTGAAAGCAGATAGCAGGGAATAGAGAAGGTACTCTGAAGCCCTGTATGTGGATATCTGGTCAGTACATCCTTTTTTTTTTTTTCCTGTCTCCTTATCATCTGGATTTAGACAAGTTTGTTATCTAGTCTACAGAAGACCAGGCATTACTTCAAGCTCTTAGCCATGTTTAGTAGACCTAGCTTTCTCTACCCGATGTTTAAGTAGTCCAAGCTCTCAGCCCAGGTGGTCTGAATGATGCTTTTAGGATTCAATATTTAATTTTTCTTGTTTTGCTTAAAAGATACCACAGTGCTTCTGTTTGTAACCTCGAGAAGGAAGTCTCACTCCCAAAAAGCTGTTGACAGACCGTCTCAGTTTTTACATCCGCTTCTCACTAAACATTAAAAGCAAGTGGACTCCTGTGCTGCACAGGAAATCTGATGAACTTTAAGCCACTCTTACACTCTCACATCCTCCCAAAACTTCAGTTTGCATCTATGGAGTGAAAGACCTTTGTTGAAAACACAGCTGGAGGAGCCATCATCAGAGGCTTTAACCCACCTTTCCTACATTTGATGCACATGTTATATCTTAAGTCAGTACAGGAGTTATACAATTATTCTACGCTACTTCAAGGTAAAAGAGAACCTCAGAATAATTCTTATATTCTCTTGCAGAAGCAAAACACCAACATTCAAGTGGTCACATATAGGTTCTACAGGCTGCAATAAGGGACTCAATTCATCTTTTCCAAATCTGATTATCCTTGTAATAGCAGGTAAGTTGAAAAAAAATAATCTCTTTCATTCACAGACTGGTCAGATTGTAAAGTTTTTTGCTCCTGTAAGGCTAGAAATACTTGTTCTAAGATTAACACCTTTGAGGGCACAGAGTTTTTCCATGGGGAAATGCAGTCAAAAACCTAACGTTAAATACACACATGAAAGAAAGGCACTTTAAATAATAAAATTCACATGGAAGAGTCAAGCCCAGCACACATTTAGGTAGTTACAGATAGCAACTTTGCATCTAAGAGTGCAATCAAGAGACATACAGCTCTTTTTCATCCACTTGCTATTAACTTTGTGAGTGGATGCAAGCACATGCAGCAAGTCTATAATCAATACCAGCACTGTGTCCGCTTACAAACTTTCAGAAAAGTTCCAAGTCCATGGATTTGAAGAGTAACAGAGTGATAGGAATAAATGGCACTAATAATGCATAACTAGACTTGAATTTAAAGTGCCTAACTTCTGCAGTTTCCAAATTTACATCAGGGACTTCATCTGCAAAGTGCTTTAAAGCCATGTGACAAGTTAGCTGCTCTATAGGTGAAATGTGTCCTTCATGAGAAACCCATAGGGCCATTACCCACATTATCAACCAGAGGAGAGGCAGTACTACAAATGAGCCAGTGTTCACCTCAACAACAGGCAGAGCTCCTCAGAAGCTCATTATCTAGAGGAGTGTTACTTGTATTGTGCAATACAAACCCAGAAGCAAGCTCCAGCTTGGCAAGAGGTGCAAACAGAAGTGTGCACATGCACTGTACATGCATACCTTCTAGGAAGAAACTGGATCTGTCATGTGGTGCTGTGTACTCATCTGCTCAAGGACTGTGATTCAGTGCCTGCAGAGCTGTACAAGGACTATGATTCAGTGCCTACAGGGTGTGTTGGATTTGGTACAGCTACACCGATTAATTGTACACAACAGACGTGTCTGACTGCTGACAGGGAAGGGCTACACACACAAAATTAAGAGTACTCAGAGAAGTCAAACTGTGCAATATAGCCAGGTCTCTCTGCCCTCAGATTTATTCAGTGTAACTACAGAAATCTTCTGTATCATCTGGTTCTTTTGTTTTTTTTTGTTTTTTTGTTTTTTTGTTTTTTTTAAACCCTCAGAATAAATGAAGCTAGTTAACTTTCATGATAGGCAGGATTTAGTTCAATGCTTGTCACGCCTAGCATGGGACAGAACAAACATTACCTACTATGGAATTATTTGCATTGCCATTCATGAACTAATGCAATTTATCAGGGACATCTCACGTTGCACAGACACTGCCAAAGAATGGCATGATTTATTGGTGATCCTCCAGCAGAATTTCCTATAGCAGGAACCTTCTGACACAGCAGACGTTTGCCAGTAGTCTCTAACTAATAGAATATGACACAAACAAGACTGAGGAAGTGAAAAGATAAACATAACTATAAATCTCGTTAATAAAGATATGCTTGTCACTGGGCCTAGGCTAGAAAGTTACTTTAGCATTATGGTACTGTCGTGAGCATCACAGAAAAACTAGAACAAGGAAGCTGACTTTACAAGAACAATGTAAAATCACTTTGGCCAATCAAGCACCTTTTAGCAGCTTTTTTCAGTCTTTCAATAAGTATGGCTTTCACAGATTTAGAAACATTATGAATATTTTGATTTTGCTTAGTCTCTTGTCATGCAAATACAGAAATGGACGCCGGCCTCCTGGAACAGTATCTCCCATATCAAAGAATCATAAAAAGACCTGCGTTGAAAAAACCCTCAAAGATCATCTAGTTCCAACCCCCTCCTCCCCCCCTATGTGCAGGGTTGCCAACTACCGGACCAGGCTGCCCAAAGCCACATCCAGCCTGGCCTAGAATGTTTCCAGGGATGGGATATCCACAACCTCTTTGGGCAACCTGTTCCAGTGCGTCACCACCCTCGGTGAGAAGAACTTCCTCCTAATATTTAACCTAAACCTCCCCTGTCTCAGTTTAAAACCATTCCCTTTTGTCCTATCACTATCCACCCTTGTAAACAGTCGTTCCCCCTCATGTTTATATGCTCCCT
>JAOWBP010002052.1:72083329-72099678 GCA_028571105.1 Tragopan temminckii
ATCAGACCTGAAAACACCTGTTTCTACTGCACACAGGAAAAAAAACCCAACAGCTGGCCAAAATGACCAACTTCTAAAAAAAAAATAAGAACTGTTTAAAAGCCAGAATGAGGTTGGAATACAGCCAAAGACAGCTGTAGACATAACCCTTTCAAGTGTCCTATTTATCAGAACTGGATTGTTAAGAATTATTGTTGCTTCTACATAAGGCTGATATTCTCAGAAGCCTTGAGAAACACAGACCTAAAAATACTTTAAGTTGAAAATTAACAAGCTAAAAAAATTTTAGAAGAATTGCTAAAAAACACGTAAGCTTAGAACAATTGGACAGTGATGTTGACATGAGGTAATGCCAACTACTTTATCACTTATCCTCATTATTTCTCAAGGGAGACAGGAAGACACATTTTATTGCTGTGTAGAACACAAAAAGGTTCGCTGTAAGAAATAGCAGGAAATTAAAGAAATAACTTGATAAGAATTCGGGGGGGAGGCCAGGTTGTTATACAGGAACACAGATAAAACTTCAGTTAGAACAGGATTGTAACCAGTTCCAGTAAAGCAGCTGTAGTTACAGCTCAAACAGTACTCTGCCTTTTTACTGGAGCCAAGCTCTCTCGCTGGCTTCTTGAACAAAGTGGTATAATGCACAAGTCCTGCCTGTCAAGCATTCTTGCAGGACTTAGTATCTGTGCACACTTAGAGCTTTCCTTCATCTTACCATTTAAATAATCTCAGCTTTCTTGTTAGGAACTTTCATCACGCCCTTCTCATTTGAAAGGCTTTATCATTCATACAAATAGCCTTGCTTCAGAGCAACCTCACTCACAAGAACACGCAGCCCCAAACTCACAACACATGACAGCCAGTCAACACATTACCACTACATATACTCAAAGAGACTTCTGTTTAAGCATGCATACTTCATTCAACACAGTTCCCCACAGCTCCCAAGAATAATTAAGAATTGTCCTATTCAACTTAACCTTTAAACACTGCAATAACACCAAGACTGTAAATTCCCTGAAGTTCCTCAGATGGCACAGTTGCATCACCGGGAACACCAAGCTCACACAGTGAGACTGCCTCATCTTCTGAGTTTCCAGACCAGAGCTTTATTGTCAGCTACTAATATTACTCATTTAATAGCCTTCCACTCTACCTCCCACAGAACTTACCCCAGTCTTTCTAGTTAACGTAACTTCCAGCTATATCACGGAAAGAAAATACTGTCAGTTCTTATGAGACGAATCCAATCAATGTTTAATGAATACTGAGATACACAAGAGGGAAAAAAAAAAGTTTGTCAGTATAAAGAAAGAATTTGCGGAAATATGTAGAGCTACAAAATATCTTGCCCGGCACCATTTGTAGCTCTCTGTCAATTACTTCAATAGGAGCTGGCATGATGGCCTGCTCCACAGTTACAAGTGCAGCCATGTCACATCTTTATACACACATACACAAAAAAGCTCCTGCTTGCCAACACTCTTTTAAGCTATAAAGTCCATTATTAACAGCTTTTTTTTTTTTTTTTAAAGTACTGTTTTTGTTACTGATACAACTTATGCCGGAGTTAAACTAAGACGCAGCGTAGTTTTGCTTTGGGTTTCTTTGTGAATACAAAGCCACTACAAAGATAAGCCACTCAATCATCATTAAGTTAAACAGTTTGCCAGAATTAACTGAGGTGGCTGGTACTCATCTCCAGTTTGCTTCGAGGTGACAGTAAAACATCTTAACAACCACAGCACAGAGGAAAGTCACACTTGGAACAGATTTCTGACTGGATTAGAAGCATAGCACCATTTTAAAACAGATCTGAATCTGAAAGAATATGCAGTTTAATCTCCCAGCAGGTCTCATTTACTAATATAAAATGCAAGCCATTAAAACCTTGGATCTTCAGGATGCACTTTTCCCACCAACTGCCAGCACCACTTACGGCTACGGTTCCCAGCTACGCTACTTACACCAACAGCATAGAAAATGAGAATCAGAATTGGCACCCGCAGCAGAGTCGAATTCTGACTTACTTCAATACATCTTACTGCCTTTTGATGTCCTTCAGATTGGGACAAAGTGTTCAAAGATTTTAGCAGGAGAAAGGTTAAGTTTATTTTGGTTTAGCTGTACAGGCATGTTCAATTAAGTGTTCATTAAGCTGCCCCCCCCTTACTGACACTGAAGTCAGTAAAAACCAGCTTACACAGCATTTGAATAAAAACAGGAATCACTTCAACAAAACCAACCTGAACCAAACCTGCTAGAAGTAATGTCTCATTTTCAACCAGCAAAATAATTCCATTTTCATGGAGACAGCATCAACAATAGAGCTTTATGGTATTCACATAAGGGGAGGAAAAGCAGAGCGCTAACACTGGAAAGTAACCAACCAATAAGCAGTGTGTTATCTTTAAACTAAGCAGAATTGTAAAATTCCAGACAAAACAAGTCTGTTTAGCACTGAGTAATGTTAAGAGCAGCTCTCTGAAAGCCGCTGTAGCTGGTAATTGGCACCTGCATTCTTGCTGCCCCCAGCCCAGCTCACTACTATGGACTTTACTTAACGTGGAGAGAGAACTTCTTTCCCTCCGTTCAGCAGGTTAATTTGAGCTTCTCCTGCTGAATGCAGCAGCAAAAAGACAAACAGAAGTCTAAATTTCATCACAAAGTTCAGATTTGTAGAGCAAGAGATGCTAGCTAGTGCACCAATGAAAGCAATGTGAGAAAAAAAAAAAGACACATATAAACAACCCCATATCAGCAGCTTTGCAAAGCCACCTTACACACAAGATAGCGGAAAAATGAATAACCCTTCGGCATCTTCACTAACAAGTAGACTACTACTTAGTTCTGATTTAGGACGCCCCTACAAGCAGCTCTCAAGGCAAAGGCAGGACAGGTTTCCCTCCTACATCATTTTTTGGTGTTCGAATGAAACCTCACAACTGGTAGCACAATGAGAACTTACTTCAAATACACTCATTTTCAGCACTGCCAGGAGAACAAGTAGTGAAGTGTTCTTATTTTTACAGAAGCTATAAATACAGCATCACTTAAAGATGATTTCTTCTTACCTGAAGGGTTTTTTTAAAAAAAAAAACCTAAAATACCTTCTCTGCTTTTTATTCTTGCTAAAAACAGAGGACAAACCCAAGCCCTCAACTTTCTCTTTAAATTAAAGGATTTTTATATTGCAGCACAATACTGACAGTGAACTTGGACCACTATCCACTGCACTCACATTGAAAGAATCCAGATGGGGGTTTCTGGCAATGGAACAACAGCCAAAATGATTCACACCAAATGTCCACCTAGCTCAACAGCAGGTACTTAACAACAGATGCTTGGTACTCTTTCTGAGGTAGTTAAAAGACTTTTTGGACCAGAAGTTCATATCTGCATCTTGAATAGCTACCAACATCTTCAGACTCTTCAACCAACGCTGACAGCAAGTGCCAGTTTTTTTCCACACAGTAACTAACTTAGAAGTCTGATTTAATTTATTTTAAACCTACTGCCTGAAAACTGGATGTCAACTTCACATTCCATGAAGAACTATTCATTTCCCATTAGCTTAGGCCATGTTATTCATTTTCTATACCTTTATCACATTACCTCTCAAACGCCTTGAAATCAGAGCCTAAGGGAAGTAGGATAGTATCCTACCTCTTATGTTTCAAGATTTTAAAGTTTTCAACATCAGCTTGGTCTATGAATAGATTTTATTGAAAGCAGGCACATATACTAATTCACCAACCAAGAAACTAGGTCAGCCATTTTCTGAACAGCATGCAGTTTCTCTACAAACAAGCAGAAAAAGGTGATGATGGCACAGTGGTGCACTTTTAGCGAAGTCCCTCTTCTGCCACCCATTCCTTTCCCATCTCTCCTTTCCTGAAGGCCTCTTTCTTCATCTGTTCCTTAAAGAACAAACTTGCCAAGCACCAAAACAGATGAAGAATAAGCTCACAGTCCTGTATCAGCCATTCAAACATATCACAACTTTGTTTGCACACCAAAATACTGGGCATCCCACTTTCCTCAGCTGCACTGAATGCTAAGACGACTGTTTGCATGGCTCAGAGGAGCTTCCAGTCATGCCTTAAAAACAAATAAAATCCTGCTTTCAACAGACAGCTTCATATGGCATTGTTTAGTGATTGATCAATGGTCAGCAAGATTTTGTTGGTGCAGCTAGCAAAGCCATGTTTTACTGGCATATGTATGCTATGCATGAAAATCCACTTTACACCTTGCCCAAGGAGTGGGAAGAGCTAAAGCTCCAAAGCCACCAGGGTGTTGAGCTTTTTGATATTTGGGGTTTTACTCATTATTTTTCTTTATTGTAAAGCTGCACTTCAGAACACCATCCATTGCGTTCAGACTTACAAACGAAAGTGATTTAGGACTCTATAAAGGAGCAGAGCTAGTGCTATTGTTGTCTCCCTGTCCACAGCTTACCTGCTTGCTGACACATCAGCTGTACTGGATCAATCATCTCCAGCTCTTATCTGACAGCAAGTAGGGTTCATGGAAGTCTGTGTATGTGTGGAGCAGAGAGGTGGGAACAGGCTTTCAGACTCCTACAGATTCAAATGATTTGAATAAAGTGGGGGGATGCTTTTTTTTTTTTTTTACCTGCATACAACATGGCATTAATGGCTACATCTTTTTACAAAAACAAGAACATCCACACAGCTATGCTTTCCTTATTTCCCATGAGGAGTTCTACATTTTTTAGCAACAGTACTGAGCCCTCTGCAAAGGTCTGCTGTAAGCTCAGAACAGGAGAACAGCTACATCTCATGTTTCCTTCCTTCAGTAAAGTTGAGTCACATCCTTAGGTCTCCTTTTAGAAAGCTAACAAACCATATTGAAAGAAAAAATATCTTTAATGGAAAAGCCTCACATTCAAGAGAGCACAGAACTGACACAGGCCACAGTTCAATTCCATGGCTTATTTTCCACAATGACACAGGCAGGAGGACTGTACACCTTTATGTCTGTCAGAAGCAAAGCCTGCCAAAGGATTTCACTGATAAATAAAAGACATAACATTTATTAGGAGTGAATTAATGCAAACTAATTCCTTGTAATCACTTTGTTAAAAACAAATGCCACATATGGTAGAAAGTAGGAAGTTCAACTATTGCAACAGAATGCCATTCTAAAAAGCATTTTCAGTACAAAGAGATATACTTGTTTCTTTTGGACCCTCTAAAGCAGGCAAACTAAAGCTTTTATCCTCTTTCATTTTAGGCTGTGACTGCCCGCAGAAGAAACATTATTTGTCTTGCTTCCTCCATTGTACCAACACAAACACACCTGGGTTAACATGAGTAGAGTCCCCTTGTTTGCCATTCGAACCCATTTTCCTAGTCAATTTAGAGCAGGGTAACTGGTACATGAACTGGAACAAGCAAAACTATTAAGTGAAAACAACTAAGTTTACACCTTTGACAGCTACCTGTATTTACTAATATACTGTTATTGTTCATTTCATCACACCAGAACAGACGAATCTCTTCAAATCATCCAAATTACCTACCTGCATGATCAGAACAATTCAGCCTTCGGGATTCACCTTCCAAAGAGTCAACATATAGGCAATGAGACATACAAATTAATCACTTTCTTAAAAATGTGATATCTAGACAGAGCTGATCCCATTACCAGGCAAACAAACAAGGCATTTCCATCCTTCCTGCTCTGATGAACCACTTCAGTCTTGGGATGTACTCTGCTCTTTTGCAAACAGATTTAGATCAAATTGATACACGTCAATCAACTGTAATTGGTGCACGGCTCATTAAGCATGAGACAGTTCTGGGGCTGTAACTTTCAGAAGTGTTTTCCAAATGTATTTCTCTGAAGTTATTAAACAACAATGCAGCATATTTAAAACAATGACCACACTATTTCTATTTAAAGACTAAATCAGTGCCACTTTGCAAGGTACATGGCCAATTATTTGGAGCAGGTGCTGCAGTGAAGGAGGAAGCAGTTGCTCAGTTTCCTGTACTGAGGACATGGCTGCTGTGTTAGAGAGAAACTTCCTCAAAGTTCTCTCTCCATAATTAACCTATAGAACACGGGTATATAAAAAACCCATCTAAACACTCAGCCCAACCACATTTTCAGAACGCAACTCTGATGCAACTCAGAACTTTGTCATTATGAAGATCAGGAGATAACAAAAGATCTGCATCTTTCAACAAGTATTATCTACAGCCTGTGATAAACACTACTTATCCTAATTCATGAAAAAAATAGGATACTGACTTTGTTTCTCCTGCCATTAGAAAAGTTTGAGTTCTTGACCTTGAAAAAAACTGGTTTCACTGAAAAAGTGAAAATTATCTTTTTCCCCCCAGGAAGCACTGCTTTGGAATGGATAAGAGCAGTGCTTGTTGCAATTCAGAGACGAATAAATAAAGGCTCAGTTCTGTATCATAAAACCTACTCAGACCCAAAAAGAGTACCTGTCAGAAAACTAGACTCCTGCAGGCACAACCTGCCCCAATTACAAGTACTGAGAAACCCTGAGAACCACAGTGGAGAGGAAAAAGCCACCTCCAGTTCAACACACACAGTTATAACAGAACCAGTCTCGCCTTCTGACCGGACCTGTCCCACGTGAGGAGCTGAAGAGCAGACCCCAGTATGAATATGCTTCTATCTTCAAACCTGCGTGGTCAGAAGGTGGCAGAAATAAAATCAGAACAGAAAGGTTCAAACTGTTCAACTCGAACTATTAAGCTCAATTCAAACTATTTCCTTTTTCAGGCAGTTCTAGCCTCAGTTCTACTGAGACGATTACAAGCATTAACAATGCTCAATGAAGGAAGCACCAGGATAACAAGCAGGCTTATCACACTACCAAATTAGCTACTGCGAGTAGCAGCTACTCCAACCATTTTGTTGCTAAGAATATAAAGAGGAGAACAAAGCAGAGAAAAGTGTAGTGGGTCAAAAGGAAAACACAAAGAATGTTCCCAATGACAGACATTTCCTGAGGTATGAGCAAGAAGAACATTCTAAATAAATGTCCAATAAAAGAGGATTAGAAAGGACAGAGCAATAAGAATGAAACTACTCGACCAGACATGAGACAAGAGCATGAAGCCTACCTTCCAGTTACTTCTGTTTCACTGCCCACAAGCAGCACAGACTTCAAGTTTCCATTATAAGCCCATCCAGTAACAGCAGTCTCAGCAACTTATAGAGCTCGGCACAGCTGACAGTAGTAATGAAGAGATGATGTTACATACATAAAAGACTGATGAAATAAAAAACACTTTTATTAGGTGCTCTCCTTCAGTGAAGGGCAGCAGATGAAGTGTAGGAAGCAGAGCTCTGAGACCTCCTAAGGAAACGGGGAAAAAAAGGAATGCCTTAACTAAACCAGCTTTAAATCAAACAAAAAACAACGCAAGAGTGTCCAAAGTATTTTGGAAGAAATAGGTCATTTATAAAACACTATCCTAAATAAGATGACCATTCAGTCATCTAACAAGGATTGTATTCATTATCTTCATTTTTTTCCTCTGAACTTCCAAAGATGAACTAAAACAGTAGCTCTCATTAACACTGAACGCTGTCCTCAGAAAAAGATATACTTAAGAATCTCCACAAAACAGAAATCTTAAGAAAAAAATGTAATTAAAAGCACCTTGCATTGTTGCACAAAGTTTCTCCTAATTTACAAACACCTGACAAAAATGAACTACTGTCATTTGCCAAGAGCAGCATTTTACCAGGACTAAAGCAAATATCTTTCGTTGTTTTTTTGTTTGCTGTTTGCTTTTCCAAAGCTCTGATTTAAAGCCAGGAACCAAACCAATTCTAAGCACAACAACTGCGCTTTTCATTTTAAAGAAACCATTTGGCTTCAGTACTAGGACTGAAGATGATGCTCTTTAAGCAAGTTAAAGCTTTACAGTTGTGGAAATGAAATACAAATTACTTGAAGGTAGGAAATGATTTTTAGTTGTTATTCTGAATCTATTACATATACAACAACAAGACAAAATTAAGCAGCATTGAATCATCGTGGCAATGGCGTAAAACTGACACATTGTGAAAACTGCACTTTATTGCAGTCAGGGTGTTTTATTTCCTGACAACTGTCAGCAACACACAGCGTGCTCTGATAAGTGCACACACACTTGTTCCCTGGCAGAAAGGACCTGCCCCCAACAGATGGAACAAGAGCATAAGCAAAGCCTACATCAGTGGCACAGCAGAACAGAAAAATCACTTCAGTATTTTGTCCAGCAATTAAAATACTAGTTTTCTAAAACTAATTGTGGTTCTACATCAGCTCAAGCTTGTCTGGGCTTCAAACTGCCCTGGTGGAGTACCTGTCCCCCTCTACTCAGCTCTTGTGAGGCCCCATCTGGAGTTCTGTGTCCAGGCCTGGGGCATGGAGCTCTTGGAACAGGCCCAGAGGAGGGTCACTAAGATGATCAAAGGGCTGGAGCACCTCTCCTATGAGGAAAGGTTGAGGGAACTGGACGTTTAGCTTGGAGAAGAGAGGGCTCCCAGGAGACCTCATTGAGGCCTTCCAATATTTGAAGGGAGCATATAAACAGAAGAGGTCACATGTGTTTAGTGGACAGTGATAGGACAAGGGGGAATGGTTTTAAACTCCCCCTAAAAAAGGGAGGTTTAGGTTAGATATTAGGAGGAGGTTTTTCACTCAGAGGGTGGTGACACACTGGAACAGGTTGCCCAAGGAGGTTGTGGATGCCCCATCCCTGGAGGCATTCAGGGCCAGGCTGGATGTGGCTCTGGGCAGCCTGGTCTGGTAGTTGGCGACCCTGTGCATAGCAGGGGGTTGAAACTAGATGGTCATTGTGGTCCTTTTCAAACCAGGCCATTCTATGATTCTATGATATAGCTAACTGTACTTTACAGTATGTGGACACACGTGCTACCACGTGGGTGCATATCTGATGCCTATATATTTTTTTTATATATATATTTATAATATATATTATATATATTTATATATGTATTTACATACACTCTATATACAGAGTGTACCTATAAGATACCAAGTGTATTAGTTCACTGCATTCCTATCCTCTTTTGATAGATGGCTGCTGGGGTTTGTTTGTTTGTCTTTTTTTAAATGAAGTTTTATAATGACTGTACTTCCTCTTCTTTTTTAGGGCTGCTACTCCCAGCTCCTGCCTGACTCACCCACACGTAGCTGTGCTTCAGCATGTTGCACTTCATGTTCCTTTACCAAGTGTCACTACAGTTCTTACTTGAACTGAAGATACTTAAACTGCATAAATCCACCCACAGGAGTGAAGGTGGGTAGAGCCTGGGTAAGGCCAGAAAACAGCACCCAAGGCTCTGATTGTTTAAAATTTTTGTTTCTGTGCCCTTTACAAACGTAAACATTACTATTCAACATGAAAGTCCCTCAATTTGCTTGTCACATAGCCAGTATCACATCAGCAGCCAGCTGAGCTTCTAGAAAAACCCAGAGTACCATCTGAGTTTTCCGATCCAAACTGCTCCTGTGATCTTTTCCTCCCTAACAGGGCACAGAAATTTCTACTTTAAAGACTCAAGGTATTTGTTGCCAGTGAATGTAAAGCCTTCAAGAGAAGCCTACAGCCAAAGCATTCCTAGCCCAGCTAGCTGCAGAGCTGATCAGCCAAACATTAACTGAACAGAAGCCAACACAGTAGGCCTGGCAAGAAAAGGCAAAAAAAACCACAGCTCCATCAGCAGAGGCTGCTGTTCTTTTCTTTACCCAGGAGTAAACTCTCTTTAAAATACTATGCAGTTTTCTAACCAGGATAAGCTGCGTTCTCAGGACTTATCTTAAGCAGAAGCTCCCCAGGCAAAACTGGATGATGAGTTAGTAGGAGGATCCAAAAAAGAATAGCAAAGGCATTTTACCCTTCCTTCCAGTGACAGAATAAACAGATATGGTTCTTCTAAGAGAAACGTGAGAAGCCACGGGGCTCTATAAAACAGAAAGTGCTCACAGCTCCTCCCTTCCAGTGACTACATCCAGCAAGGCTGCATGTCTAACTGAACAGCTAAGCAGAGCAACGTGGAAGACTCAAACAGAGCCTCCACTGAAAAATAAAAACAAGCTCATCCGTCCTTCCTTCACTAAACAGGAGAAAAAGGAATTGGTTACCCCAAATTCTGCTAATAAAACTGCACTACCACAACTTGGCCATACTGTCTGAATACTAACATGGATCTTTTTACAGTACCTGGAAGTTTGACCCTTCAAGTTTGGCCTTACAGCTGCGTGACTATAGTACAGCTCAGGAATGCAGGAAACACCACTACCTGCATCAACATCAAAGGTTTGTGGGAGTTCCTAATACCAGAGTATGAGTTCTTGAGAGTCACACAATGCCAGAATTAATCCTTCCTCATTTCTCTGAGCAAGCAAATATTTACATGAGGAAAAAAATAATTCTAGAAATAAAAGTTTGCCTTTCTAGCAAAATGAAACAACCATGTTCTGCTTGCTGCAAGACTGCTCACTGCTGCATTCTCCAATTCAGTTACGGTGTCTGTAAGTCCAAAGAGACAAAAAAAGTCTCGAAATGGAACCACAGCAAGAAAACAGCAGCACATCTGATAGGGATGTGGCTGTAATAAACAAACTATTCTAAGAGGGCTGGGGTTCCAGTCATTTCTAGCTATGCATGCAGAACTATCTGAACTTCTCTTCTTCGTGCCTTTGCTCATGTGTAAAATAGGAAGCAAACCACTTCCTCATCTCACCAGACCGTTCCGGTAACAAATAACTGTACAGAAAACAGTACCAGACCAGTACCATCCAAGAGAAAATTAATTTCTGAAGCAAGATTTTAAGAGAATATGGCAAGGTACTGAAGGACAGAACAAAGCAAGCACTGGTCACTTTGCCCTGGGGATAAAGCAGGGGTCCGAACAAAAGCAACAGATACTACTGTGTATTCAAGGTTGCCTTCTGAGTGCTCTGTTCCCAAGATGACAGAAAAAAAACAAGTATATAGCCTTAACTAGGAGATGAGTCCAGTCAGTTTGTCCTTGTAGCTAAGTGCCACATGAATGGAATCAGAGCCATCTGCTCACTGCACTGGTTTCTATCACTTCACCACATATCGGGTTGAAGTGGCAAAGATATGTCATCTACAACTGGTAGAAGACTCAGATGTTTTATTTAACTTTTGTCCAATCTCTACAAGTTTTCTGACCCTAATTTTTCTTCCAAGATATCCTTGTCCAAGAGACCCAGATCCCTCTTGCTTCTCCTGTCAAGTCTTGTCATCCCATATGTTCTTTGTCCAGAAATTTCCCGTTTCCCTTTATGACCCCAATTTGCTGGCAGATTAACATAATAATTCCTACACATTCCCTCAATCAATACCATACTGACAGCCTTCACACAGCCCACAAGCTCCCAGCTCTTTCTCTCCACTAGCTTTTGAACAAGTTGTCCCCAAATCAGACCCAGACTCCAGTTCTCATTTTTTCCTACTTTCAGCTCAAAATGAGCTGCTCCTCCTCCTAGCTTACTGCTACCGCTCCTCACCTCAGACATTATCTCCATCCCAGCTCTTTTCTTCCCCATACTGCCTGACTGGATGAATGTTCATTAGAAATGAGTTTTCACAGGACTGTAATGGGGTCAAAACAAGGCATATTCTGCACTAGGAAAGGGAAGAGGAGCAAAGCAGGAGGCTCAAACCATGCAAAAACACCCTGCTGCAGAGCTCAGGCACACCAGAGCTGTTTGAAGAGCTGTCAAAAAACATCAAGAATACAGTTAGAACATCTGTTCCCAAGTCTCACTTTTGGCAGCTACTGAAGTACTTTGACTGAAATTCTTTCGAACACCTGACACAATATTAACATCAATATATAACAGTATTTGCTCAAAGTCTTAATCAATAGCATACTATGCTGCCATTTTCTAGATGTTACTGCCAGTCTCACCTGCAACAACAACCTCCTGGGACACAACTCTACCCCACGCTCATTAAGAAGTACTAGAAGATTCTCCAGCACAAGTTTGAATGTTGCTAAAAACAAATTTCTGAAAAAAAAAAAAACAACTTCGGATTTGTTTGGATGCTTGAAAGTCATTGGAACATCATCCTCTAAACTTCAGGCTAGGAGATACCAAGTAGGTCATGTCATCCTGTTACTACTGCTAAGAAATGAACTCAGCTCTGAACTGAGATGCAAAGGTAAGCCCTGCTAAAGCACATGAAGTACTACTTCAGCACTCACAAGAGTATGATTTTAGCCAGCTGCATGCGAGCACAAGAAGCATCCAGTGTAATAAACTACAAAACTACTATTACAATTCAATGGGATGTTTGACTGACAAACATCTTCTCACAAAACACAAGCAGGAAATCTAAATACTAAATCAATTAAATACTGTTCATTATCAGTCCCCATACAATGCTCTGTCTTGTCCATATGATCCTCACTTACATAAAAGGTCAGCAGTTTTACCTTCAAGACAAAGCTTGGTAAAGTCTGGTGGTTACACATTTCATTTCCACATTAAGAAGGAACAGTTTCAAATAACCATGTGCCTCAGCACATTAAAGGTGCAAATGTAACAAAAAAGAAATGAACTAGCTTTTCAAGCTCTTGCCCAGAACACATTTTGTGAGAGCAAAACCTCTCAGGCAGACAGTAAACAGGGAGGGAGGTTTGCTTTGCTTTTAAGAAATAGATCCGTGAATATATTTCAGTCTATCAGTGCCTCTGAACAGACAGCCTAGAATTCAGAAAGCTACACTTTTTGCACTAAAAAGATTAATGTTGTACATAAGCAGAAGCAAGCACCTTGCTGTCCAGCACAAAGACAAAGAGTTTGTGTGTGTGAGGATGTTACCCTCTGGAGTCCTATAAATCCAAATAAAGAGAATCAGTAGACTCCCAGTGCCACACCTGACTGGAAGCACACTCAATTACATCTGACTTCTGAAGTTACACAACTGCTAGATCCACTTGTCACAGAAACAGGGCTTACCAGTCAGCTAATTTACAACTTGGTTCCTAGGAACTCATCTATTACCTTGTATAGCACACCAGAAGAAGTTACTCACCCTAACACTCCATTTAATTTAATCATCAAGTGCTGAAGGAGAACCAGAATTGCCTCCTGGCTGAATTTAAGAGGCTTTTGAACTGCTCCAGTTAAACAGAACTCGCTCACAGAGCAGCTTCGTGCTACCAGAGAATGGTTAAGTACGCAGGCGGATGTAAAAAGGGCTTTTAAGGATGTATCTAGGACAGCCTCCTGCCCCACTTCCTCATACATAAACTGATTGTTGGTACAGAACTTCTTTTGCCTAGTGGTCACCAATTCAGGTGGAGCATATGTTGATGAGAATCAGCCTTCCAGACCAACGTATTAACTCCCACAAGATGAGGCTTTAGGGTTTGGTGTGGGTGGTAGACAGAAGGCCTGTTTTGCAAGGCAGGCTATTTTAGTAAGTACAGCCACACCAAACTGAATGCACTCAATCTCACAAGCTAAGCTGTCCCAGACCCAATTACTATTTGCATTGAGATCACCTGGGAATCCCAAGTGCTGCAGATCTGTAAGCCAGAGCATCAAACACTTTGTAAATAAGATCACAAACCATAGTGCACTTCTACTAAAACACAAGAAACACCAATAGAAACATTATTAGAGGAAATCAGTTTTTATACACTTTGAGTTTGTACTTATTTTATTCCAGCGACATTCAGTCTCTGATTTTTCCTACAGATCCATAACGATTCTGTGTAGCTGAAAAAACACTGACTTTGGTCAGTCACACAGTATTTCCCAAATACAGTGTTAGAATTCAGGTTAGAGTAAATCAGGTAGACAAAAATACTTTCCGAAACACATAAAGTAGTTACAGAACACTAAAAAAGAAGCCTGGCACCTCACCTCATTTTAGAAATCATAACTTCATGACCAGCCTTTACACTTCTAGAATTAACCGAAGATAAAAAGCCATTAAGCATTTAACTAAGACCATACGATACAGTCGGCAGCAACAGCAAACAAAGCTGACAGCATAAGCAAACAACAAAGGTTGGAAGACTGGAAGGACACTGTCAGCCTTTACCTCTTATCTATGACCGTGTCTGAACTACCTTGAGACTCAAGTCATCAGGAGCAAAAGGCAGAACACACCATTTTACTTTCACCTTTCAATTGCTCTGCCTGCAACTGGTTTCACTGTCTCCACAGTGAAGGTATTCTCTGCGTGTCAGGCTTCCACATGACAGAAGAGACAAAATGCTCATTCTAAAAAGGAGAATGCAATTAAAACCACAGGAGGTGGGGAACACAGGAGAAAGTGCTGTAACTAAAAATACTTCCAGCTTTACCTCGTCAATTCTAAAGCTATTCATCGTTTGTTGGTGGTTTCTGCTAAGCTCTGCTGTTTATATAATTGCTGTACTTCTACCTCCAATAGGCAGCGGAACAGCAAATGTAAAACACCACCTATAGAAGACAGCCTGTTACTCTCAGCAAATTTCAGACAGTTTGAAACATTCTGCCAGCTGCAGCAGCCAGCTCGTGGCACTCAAGAGAACATTCCTGAACCACAGAAGAGAAACTGAGGTGGATTTATAAAAGATCCTGAAATCGACAGCAATCAAACAAGCTACTGTCTTTGTGCACGTGAAAAGTAGAGTTGTATTAGAGGCGTTAAATTATCCAATGACAAGGAAAGTTATATAAATACTCTTTCTTTACAGATTAATATTAAAGGAAGACTTATAAAGATTAAGTCAATAGTCCTGTCGCACAAGTACTCTTGATACATGCAAATGAATGGGGGTTGAAAAGATGTCACTGCAACTGGTCATTGCTTACAGCTGGAAAATGCTTTGAAATTAATCTTACCCTGCCTGCCTGATTCACCACTTCTAAGTGCCAGGGCTATTAAGTGCCAGTGTTTAACTCCTTGCATCACCCCCTCACTGTCATCCCCCTTGAAGCCCTTCTGATAGACCTGAGGGGACCACACAAAAAAACATTCCTCATCTCTGCATCTCAGTGCTGACCACAAGAACACAATGCTGACACTCAAGCCCTACGTGGATTCAGCACTTACATTCACTTGGGCTTCGTACCTTACCTGCAGCACGTTTTCTTAACAACTAATACTCCAGGAGATGCAGTTTGACAACACTCAAAATATTCAGCTTTGAAGATGTATTTTCATTATTTCTTTTATGTCTCATATTTATTTATAATATACTTCAGGGTGGTTAACATGAGCTTTAAGAGTCAGGAGCCGCGCTCCTCTGCCAACATCAATGAATACAACTCTTGCTGCAATTTAAAGAGAGCAAGCTTTCAGAAGAACAGGCAAAGGTGATAACCCTGACTTACTTTAGCACCATTTCTTAAGAAGCAACAAGTACTTGACAACTGCTAAAAAACAAATCTGACTTCCTGCATGTAAGTTTTACCTCTCCTTGATGATTGTTCCCATCCATGCCCCCAGCTGGCAGGCAACAACACAACAGTGCAGCAGGCTGCCTGCATATCTGTATTCTCCTAGATACAGCACAGAGGGGAAAAAGCCTACATTTACATTTACTACCTCTAAGCAGGTACAGAAAGTGGCCCTCCTACATACTGCTTTCCAGATGACAGACCTCTATTACTGTATCATTCAATAATACAGTGCTTAGCAACACAAATACTCCCCACCCTTCTGTCTCTTCATACGAGTGTCCAATAAGCATCACTCAAGGTGTCCGTCTCCAGATTTCTATTGAAGCTCTCCACATACCTTTCCCTGAACTATCTGTACTAAGCATTGCATTCAATTCATTTTAAATTAATACTTCTGCTAAGATGTATACTAGCTACCACTACAGATACACAGAGGCACAAGGTATAATACTTGCCTTTTTTTTTTTATATGCAGATGTTACAAAGATGATGCAAAACTCTAGGAAAGAGTTAGAACAGAACAGTTACATCTGCAAGAAAAGAGCCAGCTAACACTGCATTTCAAGAGACAGCCAGGCTTCTGCAGGAAAGGCTTCATGTGAGGAGGTGGATGATTTCAGAAGAATCTTTCAATAATCACTCACCTCAGGTAGCCTCAGCTAAACTGCAAATAACGAAGAAAATCTAGAGCACCTGATGCCAAATGGGAGTTATGTAACAGAAAGGATCAGATTCGTTCCTCACTTTCATACAATGGCAATGCTTCATGACAGAGGTATTTTAGAACTGATTCTGGGACTGTTTCTTTCCACAGTCCCTATTCTCTGACAGCTAACGTATGCAAGAAGAAACCTCACAGCTTGACTTCAATAAAATGCTA
>JAOWBP010002052.1:72103035-72122189 GCA_028571105.1 Tragopan temminckii
ATGAAATCTCATCTGGCCTTCACAATGAATGGCTGAAGAAGCCAAAGCTCAGTTTACATTTGGTGAGATTGCTCACCTGATCCATACAAAATAACCAGCTCAGTGAACACAAAGCAACTTCTGATTTCAAGGCCTCGCCTCTGAAAATTTGGTGCTTCCACATACTCTATGCTAGGAGCAGTTCTGAGAATGAGCAGGACAGCCAGCAGGAACTCACAGATACAACCAAGACAAAACAGGTAGCTGGCTCTCCTTGAAACCCCACAGAATCAATCTGAAGAGAGCCACACGAGCCACCTGAAAGCCTAACCACATCAGCTACTTTCTCTTTTGAAGCCAGATGCCAGTTTGAGAAAATAAAAATAATAGTGAATGCTGAACTCACTTTGAGAAAGAGGAAAAATGAAAAGGACTTCAGAGATTAATATACGATGTATTTCTCTTCTTTACAATTTCATAGCTGTATATATGTTAACTTAAACTGAACTCAGTTTCTCTCGTAACTAGGTAGGATAAGAAATACGGCTTTAATAAACTTAAAAAAAAAAAAAGTATTATGGATAAAATAGCCTCCTGGGACGCAAAGGATGCAGGCTGTGAGTGCAGTCTAGCTCTAAAATCTGCCTGATGCAATCAAAGGAATTCACTACATTGTAAACTGTGTTCTCAAATAGCATTCAAACAACACCAGGGCTGGTAAACCATGTTCCTAATTGTCTGCTGCCTCCACCTAAGCAGGGAAAGTGCTCAGAGAAGCCTGGGGGGCTGTTACAGGTTAGTGCAGATTGAGCAAATAGGTGAGATGTCCAAGAAGATATGAAAGAAGATTTTCACAGCAGAAGTTTATAAGCAGATTGGCAGAAGACCAGAAGTCCTAGTTCTGCTTGTGTTTGATTTGTATAGGTTAGGCTGAACTGAAGTGCTTGATGTGACCTTTCACTTCTGCTGCAGGAAGAATTTTTTGCAATCAGCAGATAAAAAATCTGCACTGTAGGAGATGGATGCAGCCTCCTCCCCAAGATGCTAGCAGGTCACTACCACATTTTCTCTCATCTCTGTTGTCAGCAGTCTGCGTGCCAGGCAAGGAGAGATCCAGGTCCCACTGAGCTGCATTCAAAGGAAGCAGAATCATGCTCCAAGTTTATGTTGGACGCATCATCTGTAGGTTTAATGCACCTCTCTTATAGAGAACTTTGTTCTGTTATACAGAGCTAAGGAAACAATGCAGTCAGCCTCAGGGATGAACGATTTTTGATGTTCATAACATTATACACTGCCTGGGGTTTGGAGTGTTGGGGAGCGAGGGGAAGGGAAAAAACATCCTCTTCTACTGCTATTATAAGCAGTTTTATAGCAATATTTACTCTTTAGGGCTCTCCCAGATTTTAAGTTGAGTTGGACCTCTCACCTTGAGTTGGACCTCCCACTTTTCAGGAGTACAAGTAAGAGTGCCCAGAACCTAAGCATTTAACAGCAGCTGCATATAAGACATCAACATTGCACATAATGGAAGCAAAAAAAATTACTGAACAATCTGCAAAATGCTGCATGACTTAAAAAGCCACTAATTTTCTGTTAGTTCTGCCTTCGCTTTTAATTTCTTAATCGCTCTTTCTGAATAGAAAATGACTTTACCAGCCTATTACTGTGATAAATATTAAAAAATAATAATAGGAGATGATATTTGCCAGTCAGTATTGTAAAATTAGGAGTGTTATTAGAACAAAAGTGCTCTTATGCTCCCAAATGCATGTAGATTGTTTTGTTAGTAGGAGTATTGTTGCCAGGTAAGTAAACTGACCGTTAGGAGAGAAAATAGGTCAGAGCAGGCTCATAGAGCAAAGATTATTTAGCTCCAAATGCACTATTGGAAATGCACATCTAGTGTATGTGTGTGTATGTACCAGTGACAAAAGATGAATTTATTTTAGATATAGACAGCTACACAGATAAATTAAAATAGAGAAGCAAAGCTGCCCTTGGGTACCATGCACAGTTAGAATAACTGCTACTTTTAGGCTTAATGGTAGCCTAGGGGGAAAGTCCAAAGTGAAAAAGGAAGTCATCTTCTCTCATTTGTACTCAGCAGAGACAACAGCCTGCACTGTCCATTGGCAACAGTGTTGTTTGTATGGTGGGGGAACAGCACTAACTTTACCATTCTGTGGATGAAAATGGTAAGCATCCCATACCCATACAGATATATGTACACATATATTTAATCTCTAAAGAGACAAGATTTCTTATAGCAACATTTCAAGACTGGAAAAGAGCACAGCTTTGCAGAGATCCTTTGTTACACTGCTGTGGTTCATAGCACCTTTCAGATCAGATAAAGCTAACATCAAGTTCCACCCTCCCCCTTCCAGATTTCTTCACCTTAGATGAGGGATTGCAGAAGCAGTCACATTCACACTACAGTGTCCTTTAGGGCTCTCATTGTAGGTAGCAGAAATTCTCTGATATAAATGTAGCTCTTCAGAAATATAAACAGTTGCAACAAAATATGGATGATCAACATAAATTTCAAAACAGCACAGACAAAACAAAAAGCCAAGGTCAAATCATTCTGTGCTTGCAAGGATGCCTGAAGTGCTTCCAGATACTGTAAGAGCAAACAATTACAATGTTTTACACTTGCATAGAGACAAGCACTTGTAATCTCAAAATGTCTTTTTTTTCCCTCAAAGGTCATTTTGATATTTAAGTGGCAAGTCGGGAAACCAATGCATTTCAGTTCTGTCTTTTTACAATTACCTTGGAGAAACTTAGAATAACAGAACCACGGGGCCCTTAAAGGCCAGCTAGTCCAACTCCCCTGCACTGAACAGGGACACCTACAGCTAGAGCAGGTTGCTCAGAGCCCCATCCTGCCTGACCTTGAGTGTCTCCAGAAACGGGGCATCCACAGCTTCTCTGGCCAAAAACTGACCGTATCCCAGTGCTATGCCCCAGTCACTTCACATGACTAACTATATGAGTCATCTCCTCTTCTGCCTCTACAAAGTCTGAGCTTATTTTCAAGCTTTCTCATCTGTTGATGCAGTTGCTCCCTGCAAATGATCAGCACGGCCTCTTGGTGCAGCATGCCTCAGCTAAGATCTGTAACGCACATTCGATTAATGAACAGCTCCTTTAAATCAAATGATGCAGGAGAGTACAGCGTTGGACTGTGATCAAAGATAACGGGGATTTTACAAAATAAAGCTCTCTTGTTTTTACATTTTATTGCCTTTTCTCAGCTTACCCATATAAGACAAGGAAGCAAAAAGAGGAATAAAAAGAAAATGGCAGGTGTTAAGCTCGCATTAGAAAGAAGACTGCAGACCAGTAAGCATAAGGGAAGGTAGAAAGAGGAACTGCAGCTTCTATTTTAATTATATTTTATCTCTGCTGAAAATTGAAAGAGAAATTATAGTGATAGATCCGTTACAGAACAGAGCAGAACACAGCATTAGATGCTGAGATTTTCAGGCTTTTCTTTTTTTTTTTTTTTTCTTTTGTGAAATACATAATTTTTTCACTAATGCATGGATACCATTGTGCTCCATATTTTGAGTAACTGCAGTGCTAAAAAACTCTGTTAGCAAACTGGTAAGCTGGACAGCAAGAAGCCTGCCAAGCAGTGGGGACAATCCAGCATTATCAAAGTCAACATCATGGCCACTGTCTGCAGTTTCCAGCTTATGGCACTCAAATGTGAAGAATAACCTAATGCAATGACTTTTTGTGATCCATTCAACAAAAGCCTGCTTCAACTCAGTGCAGTGGCAAAACAACAACCACTTCAAGGTGCTGGGTCATCACTGAAGGCACCCAAATGCCACTGCACTTATTTACTCTGGGTGGCAGCTAAGAATATTTAAATGCTTCACCAGATAAGAAGAGGCTGCAGAATTGAGGTATGATGGAGGGTGCCAGGTTGACCTCCCATCAAACCCTCAGTCAAGTCAGTTCATAAAACAAAGCTGACCACCAGGAGCACCACGGGAAGCAAACACTGCATCTGAGCTGGAAGCTCTGCACCACCCTTCTCCCTTTTTGCACAAAATACTTCGGGTCAATCAGCAGTGTAATGGTGTTCCAGTTAATGGACAGAATCAATGTTTCAGAGAACAGGAAAGGCAATATTTAAGAAAGCTAGACTGCTTCATTACTCTCTGGAAGAGAAACCAATTTTTGATTTTAAGCAAAGGTAATTGTGCCACCCCGGAGGAAACAAATATTCATCGATTTAATTGAGAATTCTACCTACCTCAGGAGCATGAGACTGGTATTTTACTTTGATCACATCATTTGTAGCGATGTATTCATCTTTTTTTTTCACTTCTTCTTTCTTTTTTTTTTTTTTTTTATTATTATTTTTTCCCCTTTTCCTAAAGTGCTTAACCTGATTGTCATTAGGAACCTTTAAAACAGCATCTGGTTCATAAGTGATTTTTGGATCTGTATCTAGTAATCACCAAGGGACACTGTCAAGAGACCATTTTGTGTTGTCTCAGCTGATCCCTGTGCTGCAGTGGCAGTTAGCTTCCTCTTTGGATCACAAGGGATGTTGAAAACTTTCAGCAGGGAAACTGGTAAATTAATTAAAGCACCTCAGTGAAAGGTTCTGGAGAGTCAGTCCCAGAGAGGCCAATTTCAAAATTCAACATACGAATGCAGACATCTCAACACGAGAGTGTAAGGCACTGGTGGGAGCAAAGACAAGCTTAGGTCCCAGGCTGCAAACCCTTCTGTGGGTTACCTTAATGCCTGGTGGCATGGCCGTGATCTGATGGCGCTCAGCACCGCACAGGGCTGCAGTGCCATTTCTGAGGCTATTCTGTCCTTGTAAGGATCTAGCTGTTTATTCCCATCTGGCAGGTAGCATCCAGTTTAGCTGATCAAAACTCAGGACTGATTCTGTAACATCCACTTGAATTATTATAAACTTCATTTATGATCTGAGTAACATTAAGTACAAGGCTGCTGAATAACTGTATCTCCCTCTTTAAAATACTGTTATGCTACAGTTATCTGCTGCATCTCATTATACCATGATCTTCGTGCAGTTCCACCACTGTGCTCCTAAAAGCAACAGCCATTAAAATAAATGCAGTATGTAAAAAATGTTGAAGAAGCCCCTCACACACATTTTCCTGTAGACCATCCAGTGACTTCAATAAGCAAGGAAGCAGCAATCTAAGTGATCATTTTAATACGCCTGGGTAGCTCAAATGACAGAGTCCATACTGCTCATATAAGCAAAAGTCTCTCTCTAACTGCAAAGACAAATGTGTTAGCAGAGGAAACAGAAAGCCAGAACTTCTTCCCATACTGTAATCTGTGAGGAACAGACTGGAAGCTGATGAAGGCTGCAGTAAAACAAAGCATTTAGGCATGCACTTCAGCACTTCCTTTGTTGACCAACAGAAACCCTGCACACCAGACATCTTTTTCTTCTGTTTTCCTGAGCATGAACATGGCACCTAGGGCTAAATCTAGCACCAAATGCAGCTGTGTAATATTCAGTTAGCAAGAAAAGGGAGTAAAGCTGACACTGCACATTTCAACTACTTAAGCATATTCTGAGCTCACTCAATGAATGGAAAGATAATATTCTTTCACATACAGCAGATGAACTCCTTGCATGGGCTGGGAAATATTCTGCTTACACCAAGCTGGATGCAGTTCCACTAGAGATGTGTGGATTCCTGAGTCATAGCTGAGGTACAGTTTGGTACTGATCAGAGCAGAACGAGCAGCTTCCCACTGTGACCACATTGCCTCTACAGGGATGCGTCATAAACCCTTTTTTTAATAGGTGGTCATGCACTCATCATGCTAAAGGATTTCTGTCTCAGGCAGCAAATGAGTTAGGAAAGTTAAAGAAGCAAAACAGCCTTCTCCTGTGAGGTACCAGACTGTACTTAGAAGAGCTTTGACCATTTTTCTGGCACTTGGATTACGTGTTGGCTGCCAGTGGTACCAAAATTCATACCATTAAATTTAAGTAACTTCATATGTAAAAAACTAAATCATGCTGTGGACATGACCTTTTACTTCTTAATTCCATCTTATTCTCTTCCAAGCAAAGGCAAATAATAACTGCTTCTCCATGCTTCTATTACGTTTACATTTTTACTTTAATCCTAATTATTTGTTGAACTTTACTTTTAAAGGATGAGAGGGATGGATGTAGGCAAAAATAACATCTCTATCGTTTGCTCAGAGAAGTCTGGCAGGGATGTGAAACGATCAGGGGAACCATGTGGGAGCAGATGAACATAAGTCCTAAGTATGCATGCTTCTAAGTGGTTTTAATGGGGTCACTTCTGTCCTAAGGCATAGCACACCGCAGTTTGGATGACAGATTCTGGCCCTGAACTCATCAAAGGTTTTGCAGATGAGTTTAACAAGCTTGGGTTTAGAGCAGAGGGGACTGTGCTCAAAGAGGACCCGAATGTGGCCAGATGGCCAAGAGGGGGATGTGTCCCCACCAGAAGATTGAGTGGTGACCATGAAAGAAGACTGTAAGATTTCTGGGTGGGAAAAGCATCGTGCTCAACTTGGACAAAGGTTTCAGAAGAACAAATGGATGGCTTTAAAAAGACTGCAAAAGGAGAAAACATTAGAACATAATGACTGTCACTGAGAAGGAATGGCTGCTGGTTATTTTGCAATAAACCTTTAAGTTATTCAATGCAGAACATTTTAAAACCTTCCCCACCCACCAGAAGTTCAGCTATTCTATCCAATGATTCAGTTTTCCCTTTTCAATACAGTATGTTCTTCTGTTATTGTAGAGAAATAGAGAATATACATATAAATTAGAAAGCTGCATATGGGGTGGATAATGCAGCTGGGGACTCTCCTCCTTCAGAACCTTTATCACAAACACAACTGTGGACCCTGTTCTCTCTGCACTATAGTCCTCCCTGCAACAAAACACCACAGACAGACATCAGAGAATTTTGTTAGAATTAATCACTGATCAACGTCTTGGAAAGGCTTTGTTTAATTCTGAGAGGCGCTGAGGGAAAAGCACACGCGTACACATGCACCCAGAGCTTTAGGATAAATGGATTAAAATTTGGTCAAATGAGGTTCTTCCCCAGGGAAAAAAAAAAAAGAAATATACAAATATTTAGAAGTCAATAAGGTGTGGAGTTTTTGTTGTTGTTGTTTTCTGTTTACTTTGTGTAATCTTTAAAAGTGCTTAATACACTGCTTGGGAGATGCGTGTTTCACTTTAATGCAGATTTAACTATTGCAATTCATTAATTGAATTTTATGTTCCCATTAAATGCTGCAATCAATTCAGTCTTGATACTCTAACTTTTATCTCTGCTATAGAAAAGCTCTATTAGCTTTACTTGGCTCAAAAACAATACAGTGAACTATCCTCAATTATTAATCATCTGCTTCCCCTTCAATAAAGCTTTTTGGTCCTTTACTACAGTCTGATGATATATTTATTTGGTGTGCAGTGATTGGAGCAATACAGTGCACTCTCTCTCTGGGAAAGGACCCAAAAATAACTATCTACTTGATATCAACCCAAGGGATTTCCTAAGGGAATGCGAGTATCATTTCAGGGCAGGTCATCAGCGGTGTAGGGAAATTGGACAAATCTGTGTCTGGGGAACAGATGCCTCAGGGTTTGTAAATGTGTGAGGGAACCTTTCCCCTCTCGGTCACCAGTTCAGATCCATCGAGCACAGCTCTGACTGGAAGCTATTAAGCATCTAATGAACTTCTGGGGCCTCCTAAAACAGGGAGTGGCATTCCTATCAAACACTTACTTACATCTTGGAGCCGCTCCTACTCAAACTGCAATCTCAATAAAAATATACAGAGACGGGAACTGAATGATCTTTTATGGGGAAAAAAAAAAAAAAAGTATGGCAGATTGAAGAATGTTTCATCTGCACAACGCAGAAAGTAGGCTTCATCTGGGCTGGCAGTTCAGCCTTAGATTTACTACCACCCCACCTTGGCCTTGAACACCTCCTGAGATGGAATCCACAACTTCTCTGGGCAGCCTGTTCCAGTGCCTCACCACCCTCTTAGTAGAGAATTTCTGCCTAACATTTAACTTAGATCTCCCCTCTTTTAGTTTAAAGTCATTCTCCCTTATCCTGTTGTTCACCTGTGTAAAAAGTTGGTCTCCCTCCTGTTAATAAGCTCCCTTCAAATACTGGAAGGCCACAATGAGGTTTCCCCACAACCTTCTCCAAGTTGAACACCTTGCACCTGGCCTTGTTAAACAGAATCACAGAATCACCAAGGTTGGAAAAGACCTACAAGATCATTCAGTCCAACCATCCACCTCACTGGGTTCCTGAGGGCCCCACTTTTCAAGCCTGACCAGGTCACTCTGGATGGCATCCCTTCCTTCTATTGTGTCAACTACACCACCCAGCTCGGTGTTATCCATAAACATGCTGAGATTGAATGGAATCCCACTATGTCACTGATAAAGATGTCGAGGAGCTCTGGTCCCAAGACTGACCCTTGGGGAATGCCACTTGTGACCAGCCTCCACTTGGACACAGAGACACTGACCACTATCCTCTGGCTGATACCATCCAGCTAATTCTTTATGCACCTAACAGTCCAGCCTTCAAATCCATCTCTCACCAACTTAGAGATAAGGATGTGGTGTGAGACCACATCAAAGGCCTTGCACAAGTTCAGGTACACAACATCAGTTGCCCTTCCTTTCTCCAATGATGCCATCACACCTTCGTAGAAGACCACCAGATTGGTGAGGCACAATCTGCCCTTGCTGAAGCTATGCTGACTGCCCCAGGTCACCTCCTCATCTCCCATGTGCCTTAACATATCTTCCAGGAGGACCAGCTCCACGACCTTCCCAGGCATAGATGTAAGCCTCATCAGCCTGCAGCTCCCCAGACCTTCCTTTCTACCCTTCTTGAATATGGGAATGATGTTTCCCTTCTTCCAGTTACCAGGGAATTTGCCTAGCAGCCATGACTATTTGTCAGAACCTTTTCTCACAAACCCCATCAGAAGGACTCAGAAGACTTGCAAACCCATACTTGCAGCATCTCGGATCTCAGGGAAGATAACAGAGTAAAGAAGAATTTGATTTCATGCTCGGAGGGCTGTTCTGGGAGGCCTGGGACTCCAGAACTGTCACACACTGATGCAGGTCTCTCTGCACAGAGACAAATGCTGAGCATTACAACCACAAACCACAGTTGCTGGTGGGAATTGGCAAGAGCACAGGGAATTCTGGGAAACATAGATTGCCTACAGCAGAAGACAGGGAACTGAGTAAGGCTCTCTGACACCGAAGCTCTTTTATTCAGCTCCTGGTGCTTTTCCATCCTGGCATTTATTTTCTGTGATAGCGCATGGGAGGGACATCATGGTGCAAATATATGGTGTGTTCTCCTAGGTTATGCTGGCACTAACTCACGTAAACATGCCTTAGCGCAGGCTCGGGTCCACTATGCCCCTGGGTTCAAATAATTTGCAGTCACACTTTCTACCTTAGCTGGCTGATAGCTCATTGCAGTTGCCTCCATGTTTCATTTGAGAAGGAGAGGACTGAAGTTTGCCAGCTGTCCTCCTCCCTTCTTCTAACACAAACCAGAGCTGTGCTGAGGTGCACAGATTAGCTGTGGTGAAGCCCTGTGGGCCATCAGCACAGCTACAAGCAAAAGAACACATGATCAGGCTCACAGCTCTGTGGTCCAGTACAGGAACTGGAAAAGCTGGAACTGGGCACTGTGGCTGCTGCTCAGCTACAAAACCTCAGACATGCCCCGATGCTCCGGTTTCTTCACACCTTTTTGAGTGGAAACTGTTCAGAGCTCACTCTGCACTTCTATGGCATGCAATTAAACTGTGCTCAGATTCATGCAATGGCTTCTGAAGTGCAAAGAGCATGCAAGTTTCCATGGCAAAAAAAAGCAAAAAAATATGAGGAAAGACAAGGTTTTCCGTGATGCTCACCCTCTTTTGTTACCCGTATGTGCACATTTAGCTATTCCAGTCCATTATAATCAACTATCTTGCACTCAATGGCAGGTGAAATGTCATACCTCGGGGTAAATTTTCACTGCAGTAGGCAGAGAATTTGTCCTTTAAACACCCTTAGTATTAATGGGAAATTGATCCAGCAATTTAAACTCCAAGAGATACAAACGTCTCTTGTGGGACTGTTTTCAGAAGTGTTGACATTTTGATTCACAAAATGAGACATTTTTAAAAACAAATGCAAATTCATTTCATTCAGGATTTAAGGTCAGCTGGGTGCTGGAAGAGAAGTGTGCGAGGAATGTTTAGCACATTCATCAAGTGTCTTTTAATGTCTGTATACTCAAGAGTTTAAAGCGACATCAGAGAAAGCAAGAACAATTTCTGAAGTTCTCTGTATTTACTAGTGCATCTTTAAATGAGGCTTGAACCTAAATTCACCTATTTTACTTGCAGTGGTGGTGTTTAGGGCAAAAGAAAACTTCGAGATAAAGGATCGAGTCTTAGTGACCTCTAAAAATACCTCTTTTGCATGCTTTTATCTCCAAAGAACCCTGATCCTGCTGAGCAACACCTGGGGGGATTTGGCAGTGTTTTGCTAATGTCAGTGCAATCCACTCCAGGACTGGAGCCCAAAAAAAACCAGTGCACAAACCAAAACAAAGTGCACTAAGAGGGGGAAGCTCATCTGGGTCCCAGGCAGGGCTCTGGCTGCCCTTCCAGCGCAGCCATTATTCAGCACACTGTGCAAAAGACAATCTAAACAGACGTTTTAAGACAGATCCACAACTGACTCACAGACAGTGAGTTCCTAGTGGCTTAAAACCTAACTTCACCTTCTGACATTTGAGCATTGGTTTGGGCTCCATCCTGCAGAAGAGGTGAGGACAGCCTAGGAGATCTGGTCAACTGGATGAACCAACTACCAGCACCTTGCTTTGACCAGTGTGTGGACTGAACTGGCACAGCTGCACAACAGGCTAGTTGGGGGCAGAACACAGGGCTCGTTTTCCTGCACACAGGGCAGAGAAAAGACTATGATCTTGCCCATGAGGAACCAGCAGAGGAGAATAAGTGCTCTGTAAGTTCCCCTCTGAGGTCCCTTTCCCCAAAGGTGGTTGCATTTCTGGGATCTGCTGCTCAGAGGAAGTTGCACAAATTCAGGCTCTAACTGAGAACGATACTTTCCTCACAGACACACAGACAGCAGCACCCAGCACAGTCAAGAGGAAGTGGAAAAGCCCCAAACCCTATGCAATATGCAAATGACCTTATTCAGCTCTATGAAGACAACTGCCCAGGAACAACCCCAACCCTGTGCAGTGGTGCGTAACTGATCGCCCATGATCTTTATGGTGGCTTTGTATTAGATCTCCAAGGGACAAGCCATGGGCTTCCTGCACTTCAGCACACCGCTGATGTGGGCAGAGGTACAAAGCTGACAGAATCAGAGCTTTCCCACAGGACGTGACATGCTCACTTGAGCACAGTATTTTCCTCCAGGACCCTGACACCCCTTCTCTTGCTGCCTCAGACTGGCTGCTGTGCTGCTAGGCTCTGCAGGAGAAACATTTGCTGGTCCTGCATCAGCTGCACCATCTCCCGAGAGCACTCTGCAGAAGCATGACAACACACTCCTAAAATAAAGCATATGCTTTCAAAGCAGAAAAGAAACCTGGTCCCAACTCTTAGAGATTTGAGTGGCTTCTTCATTCACAGGGAATTTAACCACCGTTCCCATCTGACAGGCTGATGTAGGCCACTGCCAGTGGATCTCTGCAACACTTTGGGCACACTAAAAAGAGAACACTGACACATACAGTAAATAGTTTCTAACGCCTCAACGTAAGCAGGATGCCAAACGCTGATGCACAGCAGATCATATTTGGTCATTCAGTCAGTACTTCAGAGGGAGTTTGCCACCTTAGCTTTCAAAGGCAGGAGCACTTGCCCTATTCAGTTCTGTGAAGGGCAAAACAGGATGTCATAGCATCATCAAATGGCTTAGGTTGGAAGAGACCTTAAAGATCACCTAACTCCAACTTCCTGCTGTGGGCTGGTCACCATCCACCAGCTCAGGCTGCCCAGGGCCCCATCCAACCTGGCCTTGAATCCCTCCAGGGATGGGGCACCCACAGCTGCTCTGGGCAGCCTGCATTGGTGCCTCACCACCTCTGAATAAAGAATTCCTTCCTAACATCTAATATAAATCTCATCTTTTTACTTTACAACCATTCATAGGATTCGGGGGCTGCTATTTCTTTTCACTCACCTAACTTTTTCTGATTTATTCAGACCTGTCATCACGAAAACCCAAACCCATCATCCTGTGTCTCTGGCAGGGCACAGGGCTGCAGGGGGACACAGGCCTAGGGCAGCCTGCAACACAATGAATAGTGGGTGCCATTTTGGGCTGGTCCCTCAGCACTGCCCAGGCCTGTCACAAGCCTCCATCACTGCCAAAGGTGGGGCAGGCTGTGGGGCATGCAATGCAGTCCTGCCCGCTCCTGCAGCCTACATGTCTTAGTGGCAGCAAGGTGACAGAGCAGGAGCAGGCCTTGCATGTAGGACTGTCGGTGGCTGAACCGCCTTGAGCTGCTCCGTGAGGCAGCTCTTTGGTTTAACTGCGCTGGACTGGAACAATGCCAGTGCTTTGAGTAAACTTTTCAAAGCTGCAGTAAGGCACTGTTTAATTTTGATTTCCAAGTGACCTCCAATTCACTTGGAAGGAAGGCAGAACATCCACTCCCCAGAGTTTCATCTCCTGGCCAGGGCTCTCACTCCCTGCTTGCAGCTCTATGTTCCAGCTTCCCGCTGCCCCCCAGCACAGATCAGTCACTGAGCCCTGTCTGTATTTCAGATTAATACAGTTGCAGACTAACTGCAGCTCTCCTGGCTCTGGGTTTCAAAATCTCCCTGCCTCAAGCCTATACACAACCCCCCCAGCACTCAAACACGACACACGGAGCCGTATGTCACTTCTACCAGAAGCACCAAACAACTTCACCACCTCCTCACCACTACAGCTCCCTCCCCAGCAATTCAAGATCCCTTTGTTCTTATCATCTTTCCCTCCACTGGGAAGCTTCCACTCTTTCCTACCAGTCTATTGCCCCCTAACTCGTGCAAATAAAACTGTTTGCATGGCTCACGCTGCTAGTGAAAATGATGGCAGGAGGTAAAGTGAAAAGAGAACCTGCCAGGAACCAAGCAGACCGAGAGTTATTCTTGTAACATGAATTATTTCAGCAATGGGTTTATACTGCAGCCCCATTAATAGCAACACAGTTACAGTGGTGGAAAGTGAACCACATCTGGGGAAATGAAAGAAGAGCGAGTGCGTAGGGGACACTTCTCTCGCCCAGGAAACGGGAGGTAGAACCAGGCCCTGTATGGGCTCTGGCAATGAGTGACCCTGGTGAGGTGCATCCATTCATGGCACTCAGGCAAATAAACTGGAGTGGCAAAAACACCAATCACTGCTAACACTTCGCTTTGGCACAGTGTTAGCAGCTTTTGTGTAGCTCTCCATTAACTACTGGCAGTGCTCTGCAGAGGAGAGAGACAGCAAGGACACAAGCGGGACAAGCCAAAGGAAGTGCAAGCTGCAAACCTCTGCCTGCCCTCTTCAGCAGTCAGCTGAATATTAATTCTCAGCTTATTTGCATAGCTGCAGATAGGCCTGTTCCTTCTAATTTTAGCCTTTGCCTAATTTAAACCTACAGGCATGCTATTTTCATGGGGTTTTCTTCTCTTTTTGATGGACTGTAAATTGCTATATGCACCCTGCATAGTTGAGAAATTGGTCATGTCCAAGGAGAGGTGGGAAACTTTTGTTAGAAATAAGGAAATGGAAAAAAACTACCCATTAAAACATGCTATCAAGCTGCAACGTGCTGAGCTGAGGAAGGGAGTGAGGCCTCCAGCCTGGCTTCACTCTGCTAGGTGCCTGGGGCTGGTGCATGCACTCCCACATTCTGCACACAAGCCAGCCTACTGCCCTGCCTTCCACAGCTGCATGCACACACTCATGATGCGAACTCACACTGCTATCTTTCCTCTACTATTTTCATTCCCTCTGTCCTGCTTCCCATCACTTTAGGGCAAGGTCTGTTTTGGGCATGAGGAGCAAAGGCATGCCACATCTCCTCTCCCTGCTGCTCGCCTTCCCACAATTACAGCATGGTTGAGGCTGGTAGGGAGCTCTGGGTCCATCTGGTCCACCCCCTGCTCAAGCAGGCACATGCAGAGCAGGGTGTTCAGGACCATATCCAGGCAGTTTTTGGAGATCTCCAAGGAGAAGACCCCACAGCATCTGGGCAACCTGTGCCAGGGCTCTGTCACCTGCGCAGTGAGGAAATGCTTCCCAGTGCTCTGATGGAACCTGCTGTGTTCCAGTTTGTGCCCACTGCCTCTTGTCCTGGCACTACTGACAGGAATCTGTCTCTGACTTCTTTGTCAGGAGTCTCTTGACTCCTTTCAAATATCTATAAACACTGATGAAATCCTGCTGAGCCTCCTCTTCTCCAGGCTGAACAGTCCCAGCCTTCTCAGCCTTTCCTCACAGAAGAGATGTTTCAGTCCTTTGACCATCTTGGTGGCCCAACATTGGATGTACTCTTTAGTACATCCAGGTCTCTTGCCCATACTCGAGGTGCCAGCACTGGACACAGGACTCCTCTCAGCCTCAGCAGGGCGGAGCAGTGGAGAAAGGATCCTCCCTGACATGTCCCCCCTGACACATGCAGATATCTTCTTCCTGCCTCTGCTCCTCCTCTCACCAATAGATCCATTTCCCCTCTCCTGTAGAAGTGAGTGGATGGCAAAGTGCTGAGCCCAACTGAAGAGGCAGCAATCCTGCACATAAAGGGTGTGTGAAAAACTAAGGGCAAAATGTTTGGGAGAGGAAGCGAGCGGGTGGAGGGAAAAGCCTGGAGTGAACAAAAAATCAACAAATAATACACTGAAACATGAGCACCGAGTGCCCAGCATGGGTGAAAGGGCACAGAACTTACAAAATACTGTGCAAATACGTGTAGTCTATGCAGACATATGTCTAACGGATGCTAGGCACCAGGAGGCTCTCCAAGTCCCAATGGAATGATGCCATCTCACTAAGCACAGACACAAATTTAAGCTGTTATTTATAGACTGCCCCTGAACATTTTAATTTAGTACTTTCAAGTAAAGAACTTTAAAGATAATATTTTTAAAAAAGGGAACTGTTATTTCTAGAACAATCAAACAGGAAGCCCAGTTCTGCTGTCAGTTATTGATAGACCAGCAGTTCCTCAGTTAAGATTTCTCCCAGTCAGATGGAGCAGTGTTCAGATGTAGGGACACCATTTCCAGCATATCAGCCTATTCCTCATGTGCTCCAACCTGTAAAACCTTCCTTCCTTCCTTGTCCTTGTGTCCTTGTTGTCAGTGCTACAGTTTCAGTAACACACAGAATCACAGAATAGAATCATAGAATCATTAAGGTTGGAAGAGACCGCTAAGATCATCACATCCAACCATCAATCCATCCCCACTGTGCCCACTTAACCACCCCCAGTGCCACATCTCCATGTTTCTTGAACACCTCCAGGGACAGCAACTCTACCACCTCCCTGGGCAGCCTGTGCCAATGTTTGAACTCTCTTTCAGGGAAAATTTTTTTCTCAGTATCCAACCTGAACGCCGCTTGAGGCCATTACCTCTCATCCTGTTGCTGCTGCCTGTAGCAATACTCACAAGAAATGCAATAAAGGAAAAGCAAAACACTACAGAAAGTGGACTAATTTTTCTAGCCAACCATAAATAACCAAATTAGTAAATAAATGAAAGCACACCATAGAAGGTCTTTTTTTTTTTTTTCCTTGGAGGATAACAAACCGGACTAAAAGGCCCAGTCCAATCTCTGAGATCAGCCCATGAAAGGTGAGCAGTCAGTCCCACAGGTCACACTTCTAACCACCCACCAAACCAGCTGCTTGTGTGCCACAGCTGAGCAGAAGGAACAACCACCAGGTAAACAGCAGTAATGGCATGCACACAAAATTGTCCAGCTCTGGTTGGAGCTCATTTTCTTCCTCATACCTCAAAGCAGTCAGATCTGCAGGGATTGCCTGCACAAGAGGTTGTTCCACACACAGGAAGGCCGCCTGCACCACTTTCATTTTAAAAGACTAACAAAAGTGAGCTGAGCATTGTCTGTGTATTAACCCTAAAATTTGGGGGTGGAGGACTTCAGTCATACACGCTCGACCCGGCACTGCTGCCTCCAAGGCTGCTACACGGAGAGCTCTTGGAAAGCAGCGTCTGCTCCGCGGGTTACAGTGATTGCTCCTGACAGGTTCTTCATGGTATCACAACAAATTAGGTCACAGATTAGATTTTCATAGTGCAGATTACATCTACTGCCTCTGATTTTTTTCTTAAATAGAGCTGCAGCAGAGAGGTTTGGGCTCAGGATTGGCAACAGGGCCTCCCCTGCTCAAGCTGAGACAAAGACTGTCCTACTGACACTCATAAAACTCCTCCTTCACTGCTGCAGTTGGGAGGTTTGATAGTCTTCCTTTTCACCCAGCAGGCCTTTGAGAAAACAAGAGTTTGTTCACTAGATACCCTGGGGAAGATCTTACAGCATTTCTGCAAAGCAGATATGAAAAGCAGCATTTTTGTATTTTGTTTTGTTTTTTTAATGCATTTTTTTATGATGGAAGAACATCTGTACCACATAAAAAAAATGTTGGGAATGGAAACCAAAGCTATCCGCAACATTTAACCACCTCAATCTACAAGGTCATGCATATGCTCCCTCCGAGCACCTCCAGTGCAGAAAGAAAGAAAATTAAGGAAATAAATTCACGTGTCTTGTATTGAAAATCCCAAACACATGAATAAATAAATAAACTCAGGGTGAAAGAGTTTTCAAAAATACACCCTGCATGATAGATGAAATGGCTCAGGAACCAAAAGAAAACCCATGCTACATCCAGACCCACACAGCGCAGTGCAAAACAAATGGTCCTGAAAAGCTGGGCAACTGCAGGCACTGTGCTGTGTGCTCCCTACCCATCACAGAGCACAGCCTGGCTGCAGGTGGGAAATCCCTGCTCCAACAGCTGCACTGCAGAAGCCTGGGCTGCTTCAAGGCCACCTCTGCACCCACAGCCATGCTCCTGCAGAATCATAGAATCATTTGAGTTGGAAGGGACCCTTAAAGGCCAGCTGGTCCAACTCCCCTGCACTGAACAGGGACACCCACAGCTAGAGCAGGTGCTCAGTGCCCCATCCAGCCTGACCTTGAACGTCTCCAGGGATGGAGCATTGCGGCATCTACCACCTCTCTGGACAACCTGTTTCAGTGCTTCACTACCCTTATTAAACAGATCTTCTTCCTTATGTTCAATCTAAATGTCTCATCTTTTAGTGTGAAGCCATTCCCCCGTGTCCTATCACAACAGATCCTGCTAAAGACCACGTCCCCTTCTTTCCTGTAGCCCCCTGTTAGACACTGAAAGGAGTGAGGCTGCACAGCGGTCGGAAGCCTGGTTCAGCTCCAGGGGGGACTGCAGCTCTGCATGCCTGCAGTGATGCAGCTGATAAGCAAGTTCACAGCCACGGTAAGCACTAAAGGAAAACCTAAACCAGATGATCAGGAAGATAGGTCTCAGCTGGAGCTAGCCTCGGGGACAGGCACTGTAGGAATGACCTTCAGCTTACAAGAGCAGCACCACGATGGGACTGCACTCCTGAATACCCTTTGCTTGGGTGGACAGGAGACCCTCTGGAGCACACGTGCAGTCTCAACTAGTTTGTGCCTGCAGAGCAGCCCGGCTGCGTGCTGACCGAGCACTGTTTGCAGCAGATGGAAAAGAGCTCTCCTCCTGCTCTGGGTGAACCAAGAGCACACAATGCTCTCCAGCACAGGTTTGGACAGGCAACGCTCGGTCCCTTTGCCAGGTGCCAGTGCTGCTGTCCGAATCCCACAGCTGCCCCTCCGAAGTGATTTTACCCCTCACTTCAGCAAAACTTCTTCACAGGAAATAAGCTTGTGCTTTCAAAATTCTCATGTTCTTCCCCAACAAGCACAGGAAGTGTTTCAGCTGAACAGCGGCCTTTATTCTTGTGAGCACCGCTCAGCCTCTGACACCTCTGAGTAAAAGCAACAGCGAAGAGCAGCCATGCCCTGCACAACCCAGGTGCTGTGTGGAGGCCCTCAGCACCTCACCTCCTCATGCTGCTGCGACATTTAGAGCCCCTGAAAGAAGCCTAATTATTTTTTCTCCTCAAGCACCACCGTGTACGTTATTGAAAATCCATGGTGCGTGCTGCTTGCTGAACAACCTGGACTATCGATTTCGGTTAAGGAAGCAATGCCCCACACAGCTCCTCTGCGCCCAGCTCTGGGCCCAGCGCCCTCCCAGTTCCGCTCAGTAACGCGGGTTTGGGCCAAGCACTGAAACAAAGACGGTGCCGCAGTTCCCACAGAACCTCACATCTCTTCAGAGCGCTGCTCGGTTTGGGGTTCGGGTGAAAAGGCAGCGTCTTTCCCGCGGCGCCCACCCGCCTAAGGAAGCACCTACTCTGCCGCACCCCTGCGCGATTCTGGGGTCGTCTACGTGAAAGAACGATTCGCTCATCAGAGATTTCTACATAACGGGAGGGTGCTGCAGCCGGTCAGCGTCACGGCTCGGGGGCTGCTTTGTGCCGCTTCCTCTCGATTTCACCACGAACCCTTTTGAAACGCCACCATTTCCTACGAGCGGGGGCGGTTTTCGCACAGCCCCGCTCCCGCCGCGCGCCGGACCGGGGGGCGCCGCGTCCCCGCCGCGGATCTCCTCGGCCCGGCTCCGCGCCGGGCGACAGGTGCGACATCTGCACCAACGACGGCGGCCGCGAAGCCCGCAGCCCGGCCCCTGCCCCGCAGAAGGGCATAACCAAACCCAACGCGCCGGCGGCCAAACGAGGCCACGGCCGCCGCTCGGAGCCCGGCCGGCATCCATCGCAGGTGCAGGATGGGACACCGCGCCGTGGCCTCCTCCCAGCTCGGCGCCGCTCCGCCGCAGCACGCGCTTGGCTTCCGAGCGCCCGGGATCGGCGGAGCTGCCGGGCCGGAGTTTGCCCCTTTCGACGCGGCGGCTGCGGCGGGACCAGCCCCGCGCTCTGCCCCT
>JAOWBP010002052.1:72129643-72142253 GCA_028571105.1 Tragopan temminckii
CTAGATTTTCTTTATATGGTTTGCTTTTATCAGTTTATTTCAAGATCATTTAAAAATACAATTGACCACAAAAGTGAATAGCTTTTGTTCTTTAATGCAACTTAAAACATTGTATTAATGGATAGAATGGAATGCTAAATAAATGCTAATCCTGACTTCCTTTCCATAGAAAACAGAGTAAAGTCTGAAATACTGGAACTGGTAATACTGAAGCTTAGATGCCAGCAGGCTCGCTCACTCCTTGTGCAATTTTTTTTATTTCTGCTTTTTAATAAGCTTTTGCACTGAATGATAAAACCATTAACAGTTGATATATTTGTTTCCATTTTCTCCATTTGGGGTTTGGACTGTTATTTGTTTCCGTATTAACCACAAACAGAATTAAATATTCACTGACTACAGTCTAGTAAAACTGAATTAAAAATGAAAGCTCTCAGAAAGCCTGAAATGTGCTTTTATGAAATGAAAACCTTTCCATGCAGCCAAGACAATCTGCTTTGAAATAACAGGGCCAGGTGCTGAAGCCAACGTAACGTTTAACGCAAGTAATGCAAAGCTACATATGAACATTATGGAACTTGGTACAGACAGACTATGGAAAAACACACAATTGCATTATGCTTCAAAGGTAAAAAAAAAAAAAATAAATGTTGAAAGTAACATAGGAAATGAACATTTTTGGTAATACATTTAAGTGTTTTCTGGCAATGCAACTTTATATCAACTTTCAAGAAACCTCAGGTCAAATGCAGCCTTTAATGATTTTTCCTACAAATTAGCTTTCTAATAGTAATAATAATGTTTGCTAGCTGGTGCTTTGAATTGAGACTACTACAGCTACTGCTTGGTGAACTCTCCTAAAAACAACTCGATAGCTGTAATCTGAGTTATAGCACTAACGGCCTGATCAAATGCACAAAAGGTCATATTAACTTCCACTTTTTAAAGCAATTAAAAATATTTTAAATTTATCCTTATATCACCACGTAAGAAATTTCATTCAGATAAATGACTTCTAGTGAGGTTGAAAACAGACAAAAAAGAACCACAAATCATTTTCAAAGAGCCAATTTAGCTATGAACAAATACGGTTGCAAGCTCACATTAATCTGAATAACAATTAAGTTAAAATGTTTTTTTTCTTCAAATGTAGCTATATGACTACAGTACTACTTTTGTACAAAGGCAGGTTTCAAGTAAGCATCTAAATGCATGCATAATGTCAACAGTCAACGTTTTATATAAGTCCTTGGTTACTAAGGATTCCGTGAAAGAAACCAGCAAATTTCACATATACCTACTAAAGTACAATATGACTAATTCTCGTTAAAATAAGTTTTTGAATGAAATAATTTTGTAACTTTTCATAGTGAGGTAATATCACAGGGGAACTGCAATCACAGTTTGGCATAGGTCCACATAATATAAACATGAAATGCTGTATGCACACCATAAAACATTACTGTTATCTGTAAAGTCAGTGAATATTTGTCTTTGTAATTACACTTAACTGAGCACTATATTAAATAAATAACGAAGTGGGTTTCATAGCTGTAAACTGCATACACTTATAAACTGCAGACTGATTTATAAATTGTCCAAAACCATTCACTCATTCTAACTTTCTGCTAATTGTATATTGAGAATACCGAGTTATTAGGAACAGTCATTTCTGTACAGTTACACGGTTGATGGAGATCACCTATGTTTGGAAAGCTGGCAGTTCATACGTATTTTTAACAGCATAGACAGAGATGTAAGTGCTAGATGCCGAGGATGGCTTCAACAAACCCAATAAGGCGTGCCAGGTTCCAAGGCTACCATAATACTGGCAAAGGCAGAATAACACAGTATATTTACAACACATATAACTCAACCTCATGAGGTGAAACTTAAATGAATTCTTAATTTGTAACAGCAGCTATATATACAATTGTGCACAAGATTACAGGGAGGCAGCAGCGTTCGCTTTTGCTAAAAAGCCCGTCTTGCATGAAGAATGTGCAATGCTCAAGTTTGGGGATTTTTATTTGTTTTTACTAGTCTGACAGAATGTGCACAAAGGACACTGGAAAGACCCCTTTCCTCTCTGGCTGTCCTTCAATGTGTCCGATCTGCAACACAGGAGAAATAAACAAACAGATCAGTGTCCATACATGCACAGAACATTCACAGATAGCATTAACTCTATTCAAAACCAGCAGAATTGCATAGATGCTGTGGGAACTCTGCAAGTTTTTTGACAGTTTAAAGCATCCTCAGTTAACATTTGAGTTTGTGTAAGGGAACAAAATAAAATCCTACCAACTTATAAGACAAAGCAACTGCATGTAAAGAGAACAAAGCAGCTACAGTTTAATTTAGAAACATACAAAAAAAATACACACCACTGCATTTCAAGAATCTCCCCACAACAGAAGCCTGACTTTCTTTCATCCATGGACTGACTTGCAGCAACAGGTCACATCTCTCTCAAAACCATGCATCATAGTTAACTGTGTAAATCATAAACACCTCATGTGTCAGGTGTCAGCTTACGGCTGTGAAGTTACTTTTGATAAACTGCATGGCTGAACATGAGAAATCCTAGAAAAAATTTCACTCCAAGTGATACAGGCCCAACTGCTTTCCTCAGTCAATTACTATGACTTCTAGTGATTTATGTGCATACCAGTGCTTATAACAAATAACAGCACTGTTTGATTAAGTATCCTCCACATACAATTTCTTAAGCATTTCACATAATAATCATTTATAAGGAAATATCCAAGCAATCTCTAACAAAAATGGCACTTTCTATATGAACTTTCCATTTTTAAAAAGCCTTATTATCAACAACTGTCCAACTGACAGCACTGGACTGGTAGTCTTGGTTGTCCACTCTTGTCCTGCCATGGCACTGCTCACTACTTTCAGAATAACGTACCTCCTTCCTCTGCCATGAGCTAATAGAATGGGAAGGGGAAGCGTGCAGGGCTGGCCATTTCCTCTTGTAGAGCCAAATTTTTGAAGCAAAGGAGTCAACAGCCCTTGTTTCCCTTTGCAGAAACACTCGAACTGAAGCCACTTCATGAAATTTGTCAGGCACATGGCTTTTTAAAATCCCTGTGTACTTCACAAACAGATTCAGCAACTAATGGAAGTATAATCAAGGATTGGATAATGTTGCTAATACAGCAGCTTTTCACTGCACATTGCTCTTCTGATACCATCTTTTCAGCCAAAGCTTTTCCGCACTTAAATGTCCCGCAGATGAATGAAAGGAAACTGTGTTTCTGGGACCACAGCAGCAAGGGTTGCATTACACTTAGATTAGGAAATGGTAGGCAGCACTGCAATAAAAATTTGTTTTAATCCAATCTGAATTAAATCTGCCTATTTTTCCACAGTAATAGCTCTTAGGTAGGGAAGCATGAGGCAGGAGGCAGCACCCAGACTGTCAAGGGCGGGCTGGAGCCTCCAAACAGGGCTGAGAAAGCCTGAGGCTTGCACTTCAAGAAGCAAAGACAGTATGTAGTCTAGAGAAAGGGTGGTTATCATACAAAACTATGCCACAGGAGGGACGAAAATGTTGATTAACTACCTCTTGTTTAGGGAAGAGAATCAGCAGCTTACGGCGCTAATTACAAAGTTTTTCAGACTCCCAGCAGCCTCTACAGTTAAAAGTTAACATTTCTGCAGTGCCGGAGATAATTACACAATTCATTTTTGTAAAATCATTTGGAAAGTATATAAGCATGCTAAATGGAGTGATGATATGACACCATCTCTTTATTTGATGGAAGGCCAGGGTGCATTACTGCCTGAACATAAATACAGATGTGTTACTGTGATCCAGCAATGAAGCCAAACCCAGCCAGGATGGGGCTAGCAGACTCCTCAGAAGAGGAAGACCCTAAAAAGGGTATCTCCTCTAGTATGAATTTCAATGCTGGATATTAGTTCGTACAAACTCTTCCCTCTCCCCTGAATAAACAAGCAAAAACAAAAAAAAAAAACCAACAAAAAAAATTGGAAAAAAAAAAGAGGCTTTCCTTTAAGAGTCATAAGGAAATGATGTGAAATATAAAAGCAAAAGATACATACCCACCACTCTTGGTCCTCTTCCCCAGTTACAATAATTACTTCTCCTTCAACAAAGGTGAGCTCATCATCATTATCTGCCTGGCAGTCATAAATTGTCTTCACTCGCCTAACCTTGTTCTTTCCCTAAAAATACAGCAAAGTTTTAGATGGAAGACATGAGGGAGACAGGAAACATATCATACAAATTTTGCCTTCTAGTTCTATTTTACAAAAAGGTGAAGAAACCCAATGTCCTTTTTCTCAGTCAAGGTATAAAATAAAAAAATCCACTTCAAGGATTAAAAAACAAGAGTGAAAGGAAGAAAAGATCTATACAAGTCCAGTTTTTTTTTTTTTTTTTTTTAAGGATTCAGAACTCACAAGAAACTTTAATAGTAAGCACACTGCTTAAGTTTCTTACACCTCCTCCATCAAAGCTTAAATAATGTCTTTACATTACTCCAATCCACCACCACCCACCTTCTTTCTCCCATCATACATGATTAAACAAACAAACAAAAAAACAAACACCAAACCTCAATTAAAAAACAAAACAAAACAAAATAACGCCACCACATGAACAAACTGAAATCCAATCTCCTTCGAGCATTGAGGTAAAGGCTGAGGAAAATGCCACATATAATCCCAGTGTTCCTTCCAATTTTGGGGTCTAGCAGGAAAATACAGTATTCTTTGATTTCAGATGTGCTTATGGGAATGTATCAGGAAATTATTTTTTGAATGACTTTCAATCCAGAGCGTTAGCAATTTCTTACTAAATAATTCTTGACTTCGGATGGCAGTACACTATTTATTATGATTTGTCATCACAAATATTCTCACAACTCTGCTATTCTGTGTCCAAGTGTTTTCTAGGTCATATTTTACTGCACACTACTGATTCACATAAGAAAGCCTGAGCCATGAATTCCTCCCCAAACATATGTTTCTCATGGCAGGAAAAATGCTTTAAATTATTTCCAAATAGAGTAAGTAAGCAACGCTAACAAAAATATGCTGCTACTTTATACTCACTGAAATGCACTGCTGCTTCATATTCCTGTATTTTTATACTGTGTGCTTCTTCAATAACAACAGTTCCTCTTTGAACAGAGGTAGTCAGATAACAAGAACACAAACAAGATGAGCAGAAGGAGATGAGAAGCAGGAGGATATGAAGGAAAAGTCAGCAGGTTTAGAGGGATTTGTGCCAGAAGTAACTTGACAGAGGAAATTTCCTAGGGAGTCTTCTCTTTGCTGTTACCTTCCCATTTGAAACACCTCCATGTTCTGGCAGAAAAGTGCCTGCAGCTCAGCAGCAGAGCAGACAAACAGCAAGGAGCACTCACATTAAAGTCAAGTTATAGAAAATAACAATTATATATGTAAGGGGCGATGCAGTTAACACAACATAAGATTGGAAAAATGTACTATTGAGACAAATGAACAGAAATACCTTAGTGAAATTTGTATGAGATCAAAGGACTTTTGTCCTTTTTTTTTTTCCCCCAGCAAGGATTTACTGCAGCAAGTTACTTCAAAGAATGCTTTCTTTTTTTTTTTCTTAAACAAATTCAGATAACGTGAACAAAAATCTCAACTATCACAAGGGACTGGAATGCAATATTAATATGGATGTTTGGAACCAGTCCCTGCTTTCAACTCCAGAGAAGCTTTGCAAACTAAGAGAACTTCCAGTCGATGCTCCAGTGATGAAGGGAAACAACTTCTGCCTCATAGAAATTCTCCTTCAGTCAGGAGTGTGAAGAAAGTAACGCTCCTCTAACCTTAGAGGGCTGTAAGAACACAAAAAATGCCTGCAGTTCCTCCTGGCTCTGGTGAGTGCCACAGATGAAGGTTTAATATTCTGTTCCTTTCACCTAGGAGAAAGGAGAACTCAAGCCTGGGTTGCTATTAACCTTGGGAAGGTTCACAGAAGGATGGGGCTGAAGGAAGTATAGGTTTACCAGAATAGAAGCTGGGGCACTGGTGTAAAAAGTAAAATGAAAGCAAATACAGAACATCTCATTTGGAACTATAAACAAACTCACAGAAGTAATAACAAAAAATCCCTCACAATTCTGCATCCAAATATCAGTACCCATTCAACATTGCATTTTTTGTCCAAGGCCAAACAATAATCAGCTGCTGTGGTCATTAAACAATCCCTCCGCATTCCTATTTATGCTCAGTGTTTAAAATGAAGTATTTTGTCTCCTTCATAAAACACATACACACACAAAAAAAACGCACTCAGGTATTCAGTGATATTTCACAAGCTCTCAGAATAGGATTAATTTCTTCAAAAATATCCTTTCAATTCCCTATATACCACCAGTGTGTGTGTATATACACACACGTGTGTATGTGTATATGTATGTGTGTATATATATATATATATATATATATACATATACACACACACACATACACACACCACCATACCAGTGCTGATATTTATACCTAATAATTTTGAGTAACTGATCTCCTACAAATTCCAGTGCAGGAATTTATGCCTTTTTTTTTTTTTTCCTCCCAGTGGCTATCAAAATCGAGCCTGCAGTACCACAGGCAGTGCTGGCTGTTGTCACAGCACTTAATGCACTGTGACACAGCATTTCATCAGCTTGTGCTGAGAGGACACAGCGACAGGCTGAAAGCACAAACACAACACATTTAAGATGAACACCTGCACATTACTGCTTGAGAATACTGCAGCAAACAAGCGTGCACACAATGATATGTAAAAAATTGCAATAATTACCATGGATACATCATCATTTTGATCACTTCCAAGCAGTGGAATTATTTAATTTACTTCATATACAGAAGTGGCTCGATTTGGAGAACACTGAATTTTTACTTGTGATTTTTCTGCACAATATAGGGGAAGAGTTTAAACAATATAAAAAAAAATCAAATCCACCGTTTGCTCTCTTTCACTCTATTAGCAGGGAGCAATAGCTGAGAATGCCCATGAGAATGTCATTTGCTTCCTTATATTTAAGTACATAAAAAATCGTAGTTGCAGACACCTTTTGATCTTCATGCTTTCTTTCACCTAATCTCTACAACAATCAAGAAATTCAAGCAACAACTCTCATTCTCTGTTCCAATATGAACATATAGAGGAGTCAATCACAGAAGCCAAGCAGAATAATGGCTCTGCAGAAAGTGTTCTTCCTCAGACAAGCATAAGAAAGGAGAAACTCACCCTCTGCTTTCACTACCAGAACGGAAGTCACATTTCCTTTCACATAAGTGCTTTGCATAGCCAATTTGACAAGCGAAAACATCTCCTTTTTGATGTATTCTTAATGACGAAAAATCCTGAGAGCACTCTGGAGTTTCATAAAATGATTTCAATATACATATGCATGAAGAAACCTCTATTGGATGGAAATTGCACTGGCTCACAAGATAAATAGCTAGATGAACTGGGGATTGAACAAGTAGACTTGGAATCTAGTTATATTCCCAGCTCTGTTACTACACAACACACAGCAACGTTAATTTTGCCAGTTGAGCAATATATCCAAACCTTTGTCAACTACTTAAGTACACCAACATTAAATATTCAGGACAGGAACGTTCACCCATTTGTCACAGTTGACCTAGAATCTACATTTTTATCTACTGACCAGCAGGTTAGCAGTAATAGGAGCTAACACTCTTTCCTAACACTTTAAAATAGAATCAAACAAATATTCTAGTAATCTATAAAGCAACAAAGTCAAGAGAGGAAAACGTCTATTAATTCAGAAGTATGACTGGCACACACAAAGATGGCCAAATACCCTGGTAAATTCAAATACACCATCATTCCCCCAAGACTATCATTTGACGTTACGTACTTGTGTCGGCAGTCTGGAGGTCTTGTAAACACGAAGTATTAGCTGAAGCTATTTGGATGTACAGAAAGAACATATAATTCCCCATCCTAGCCCATAACATTACTGTTTTGTGCGTACAGCTCAAGGGCTTCTTTTTTGCACAGACAGTCCTAGAGTAACTTCAAAGCCTTGCATGGAAATGTTGAAGTAGCTGCAATAACACCTACCATATTTATCTTCCTGGGAAGCGGTACAGGGGTTTCTGGCAGGGTATGCGTTACGTCATTAGACTCTTCAGATGCTTGCTTTTGGACGGTGTCTCTAGATTGTACGTTTGGAGAAAGATCTAAGGAGTGAGATTTCTGATTTGCCTCTGAGGGCTGAGGCTTTGGTGATGCTTCTCCACCTTGTGTTTTAGCCAGCAGCTCTCCCAGCTGGGGTTTTGGAGGAAGGTCCTTTATTTGCGGCTTTGGAGGCAAGTCTCCAAGTTGCGGTTTTGGTGGCAAGTCTCCTAGCTGAGGTTTGGGGGGCAGTTCTCCAGGCTTTGGGGGTAAATCTCCTACTTGAGGCTTCTGAGTTAGTTCCAGAGGCAGAGGTTTTGGGGGCAAATCTCCAGGTTGTGGTTTCTGTGGTATATCGATGGACAGCGAGGGCTTAAACATTTCCGTGTGCTGATTGGATTTATCTATTGAAAGATGATGACTGGTTTCTATTTTTCTTAGTGCCACTAAAACAAAGAGAAAGAAGTTTATTCACAACCTCCTTTAAACGTTAAAGGACTGAGACACATCAATTCAGAGATAAACTGCCAAGGGTGAAATAGTGTGATTGCTTTTTAGACCGAACAAACATAATGAACGTAAGAAAAGATGCATTTTACAGAAAAGCCTAATCAGCCCACTGACATGACCGTAATGAAAATTCTCATTGATGCCAGTTACTTTTACATACACATAATTGGACTTCATATAAAAAAAGATCAGGTCTCAAGATTGGGATCTGTAAAATCTTGAGGAGGAAAGGAAGTGAACGTGTACGCAGGTCTGCTTACTATTTTTTAGTCTACTGATGATGAAATGCAAAAAGCCTTTGAACTCATAAGGCAGGTTTTATTTGGAGAGGCTAAAACCATTTCTAAAAATAAAAGACCACTGAGGAGGGAATGATTATCTCAGCAAATTTGTCACTGATATATTTAAGTAAGCATCTAACTACTTGAAAGGAACCAAGTACTGTTAAAAGTACAAGCCTGCTTCCTGAACATGACGATGGACACAATTTAAAGATATTAAGAAACTGGACACATGGTTATCAAGAAAAAAAATAAAAATTACCAATGAGATTGGTCAAAGATGGAAACAAGAGCCCAGAGAGATTATCCACCAAGACTTCCAAAACATAATTGCAAAGTTAGCCCTGTTCTGAGGGGCAGACTGGACCAGATGGCCTTGTGAGTTCTCTTTCAACTTCTATTACTTTCTTTTTTTTTCCCCTCTCAGTCACTACATTCTATAGGTCTCACTACTTTTTAGTTTAATTAAAAAGTTTCCTGATTTCAAAAATTCTTTCAGTTTTGCTAAAGTGTCACCGTTTGTGGTAATTTAAAAATGAAAGCTGCTGAAAACAAAGTATTTATTTTCGCATACACTTAAAGAGAATTATGAAAACACCTACAAAAAAAAATCACTTACCTTTCTGAGGTAGTTTGGGAAGAACTCTAGGGCCAAGTGCAGTCTTTGCAGTCCCAGTACTAAATCAACAGATGTGATTATTAGTGCTTAGAGTTGTTACTAAGTGTACATTTTCTTTCCCACTTTTTTTTTCTCTACACATTCATAATTTAGAGAAATCCACATTTGTTTCTTTTGTATAACCAACTTGTCATCTAGTATGTGCATCAAGCACAAAACTCAATGCACTTATAAGAAAGGACCATTTTACCAAACAGAGACATACGAACCCCGCAACAGCTTTAATTCTACAAAGTGAACTGTGTGCAAAAACATACTCTGAAAATGGATGAAGCTGAAAGACCAGCTCAGTGGGCAGATCCTGAACTTAAAAGAAAATCTGCTCTTTAAATATTAAGATAACTACCCTGAATCATTCAAAACATCCTCTGGCTCTTATGCCAAGGGTTTGAAGTTTTCCAGGATTGAGCCTTTCCTCGTGTGAGTCTGCAACTGCATCAGGAGACAGAGTTTCTGCTGCTCCAGGGGAAACATGGACAGCTGTGGCAAGCAACATGCTTCACCCTGTTAAACTGTGTTACAGTAGGATAAGCTATTCATGATGGTACACAACAACATAAGAAAGACAGGAGTATCTTAGAACCATTCTTGCGCTATAGAGAAAGAAACACAAAGATAACGTTCGTAAGATGACCACATCTTGAAAGACAGCTTGGAATCTTCTAGTAAAAATTCAATTTTAATTTGGTTAATTTTCATATCTCCAAAAAGCGCATTTGAATGCATCAATTAGATGTTGAATAATACTTCCATAATTTGTTGCCAATAGGTAGGTCAATGCATGTCACAGGTAGCTCTCCTTTGGACACACACTACACTATCTTAAGCTTAATCTAAAAGGCTTTGAAAATATCAGTTACAAGTATGTATAAATGGTTGCAATTCATTTTACTTTCTGTATCAGTAAGAAAGAGGCTCCACAGGAGTTCTACTTATTCTAAAATTTCATTTTAAAGCAAGAAAGAACTGATCATTAAGAAAATAAGCTATTTGTTGAAAATGTTTTACCCCTGATCCAGACACAAGAGTGACATCTGTTTCCTCAAACAAGCAATCTCGTAAGATACTTGCTTCCTTAACTCAATTTAATCCTCAACTACCATCTGGTCTGGCACCATTTAACCATGCCACATAAAAGAAAAAATGATGGCAGGTTATTCTGCTTTCGTGAATTACAATTCTGAGGAGATTTGTGCCTTTGGACTCCAGCTTTCTGAACGTTTTGTTAAGGGAACTCCGGTTCTTCGCATTGTGAGGCTCTTTAAGCACAGGTGATGATTACTAGCTCTGCTTCTTGGGGATATATTTACGTTCATACCAACAGTCTTAAAAAGTTACAAACAGGGAGAATCAAGGCATGAAAACTCATTGAGTAAAAAAAAAAAAATAAAAATAGTATTATTTCTGAAAAATTACTCAAAAAAATAAGAAAAAAAGTGATGAGCTTGTCAGAATAAGTTCAAAGGAGAGAGTGTTCTGCTGTATCAGCAGCCCTGATTCCAGTACTATTTTTCTCTGAAGCTAACTTTTCAAAATGAGTACGATGAAACACTAAAGCTTAATCTCCGTGCTTTTTTTTAAAGAAGTTAAAATACATCATGTCACAAAACTGGAAGAACAGCCAAACTCAATCTTTAATATATAATTACTTAGGCTTTTCACTAATACCATCAAGAATCAGATTTGCACATTTATCCTCTGCTTATAAACGTCAAGTATGGCAGCAGATCTTCGTGGCACAGAATATCAGCACCTTTTTCTTTCTATACTAAATGATACTTGAATGGATTCAGATGTGGCAAATCAGCTGTGCCACCAGGAACACATCCACAGCCTGTCCAGACACGGGACGTCCAGAAGCTCCATACACATGTGTGATTTGCATCATGATATGCATACACCTCCAGTTATGCCCTGATCTCACATACGCACGTGGTCAGACAAGTACACCACCATGTTGCTTGAGGCACATTTATCACCATTACCGTGCATTGAACCTAAGGACTTCAGAACTGCCTGGCTAGTTCTCTGCTACAGAACTAGCTTCTACGGGTACCTATGCCAAAATTGACACTGAAATGTTTTGATTCTCTGCAGTTACAGACCTCTCATTAAAGTAGCTAAAATGAAATGCCAGGAGGCATGAAAATTAAACTTCTGTCTTGCTGGACAACAATGTGAGGCAGCATTCCCTAGCTCAGACCTCACTTCTGTAGGAGCCACAGGCAGATTCTGGTACAAATCATTTTGTCCATCCTGTTCAAAGAAGGAATTGTGCATGGAAAGCTATGAATGAAGCGTAGGAGGATCAGTGAAGCCAAAGTATTTGTACAGCAGTAATGCATGCAGAAAACTAATGAAAAAACTTAGCTAGGGTTTTACTTCATATGAATTTTTTCTAATTCACAAATTAGTTTTATCTAAATAAGTTTTCACCCTCACTTTCACATACACAGACTTTTACCTTGACTGCTGTGACATCCCCTCAAACTTGTTTGCAGCCTTAGTTGAAGGTGGGCCCAAATCATTACCTGAAATGAAAAAACACAATTAAAAAAAATGAACATTATGGTAACTGAACACTGTGGTAACTGAAATATCATCAGCAGAGGGTGTGCTAAGTCCACAGTCTTTCAAGTGTACCCTACATGACATGTCTGAAGATTTTAAAGATCATTCTTCACTAACAACTTTGTAACTGAAAAAGCCACAGGGACCATAATAATCCAACCTGACCTTTCATGTAACACGTTTCAGAATTCACTGGTAGCTCAAATCTGCTGGTAAGGGAAGACTGAATTACGTTGCTGAGTTTCTGCTGAAGGGAACTTGTTTTGAATATAATGTTTCAATTTACTCTGAATGGGAGATACTGCAGGCAAGTGTCTGAATGTGTTTATGGTAGATGTGCCTTATAACAAAACATAAGTATCTTTGTAAGTAATTATTTTTGTGAATAAA
>JAOWBP010002052.1:72147343-72162961 GCA_028571105.1 Tragopan temminckii
TATGATTCTATTAAAAGAAGTAGAAATACAATGTTAAAAACAGCATCATTTTAAAAGAATGTAGAAAACATAAATGGATGAGACGTACTCTATAGTACATTCCACACTTCTGAAATGTCTACAAGTGGCAACGGCCCATGGATTCTAGTGTGCCACCACCTAGTGCCCTGTGGGGTGAACTGCACTGCAGCCTCACCATCCAATACCCGCACAGCCTTCCCCTCCCCACAAGTTGCAAATAACACCAACTTCGCATGAAGTGTTGGAAATATAAAATACTATTTACACTTACTGCTAGTCAAACTTCAGAAATCATGTAAAACTTGTGCTTCTTACTGCCAACAGAATAGAGATTTCTTCTCTACAGAGTTTTCAATCCTACTAAGTTTTATGATCATAATTAAGTATTTCATACTTCATATACCAGTCGTATGTCTCCAGACAATGGAGTTTAAAAATATTATTCCCTCATAGAATTGAAGAGTTCACATGGTATACTGCAATTACAGGGAAAAGGCAATAAGATATTAAAAATGATGCAGGTTTTCTGACTCCTGGCACACATTCCTACATTAATTTACAAGCACTTAAATGAAAGGAATAAATAATAGTTTACAAGGCATGCACTAATGATTAGATGGCTGAAACACAAAATTTACTTTCAAATAAACAGCAAATAAGGGAAAACTTCAAAGCATCTTTTCAGAAAAAGGTGCAAGTCCCATGACACTGAACAGAGTAAACGTGGGAAATGTTCTAAAATTTGAATCAGTCCATGGAAATAGCTAATGAAACAATATAAAGATCTGATGCTGTATTAGTTGCTGGTAAAATTATTCTAAAATACTCTGTATTACATGAAGTCCAAAAAATTGCTATTTTTTTTCTTAACATACAAATCTAGGTAGGCATTTCTAAGTAATAATCAGAGCAGTTTTCCAGATCAAAAGTCTTCTGCTATTCTAATCAGGCAGCAAGTCAGTCAGTCATTTCTTCTCCATAGTCATCTTAATGATGTTTTATCACATCATTGTGAATTTCACATTTTATGAAGAACATTCACCCCTCCCCCCCTCAAATAAGCATAGAAAAAAACAACCCAAAAACACCTTAACATTGAACTCTGCTTCTATTGGGCTCTTTTTTCTTTATTTAGCTGGGCAACAGCTACTTTCTACACGAAATACAAGCTATTTCCATCTTTCATCACTTTTACTCACTATAAAGATCACAATTTCATGTGTGAGCAGACCAAATCATCTCAAACTTACAGTACTATGGTAAATAACTAGAAAATATCTGCAATTAACAGTGCATTTCTGCGTTTTGGCTTTTGTGCAGTTAGTATATTAATTTGTGTACTAGTGAAGAAAACATGCAAAGCTGTTACCATCCACTTAAATTGTGGTTTTATAGTGTAAAAACCTCACATTTGTATGTATTTTTTACCACTTAATGAGAGATATGGAAGAACCAGTATTCCAGTTAATGGTAGAACAGGTACTGCAAAGGAAAGTAAGTTTATATTAAAAATCGTATTTTCATTAACAAAAGTTACTGCTATTTTTCTACTTATAATGATGACACTTTCTGCAGATACTACCAAAAGCCATCTTCATTTTGTACTTCATTACTGCAGAGGATGCATCTTGAGTATCGAAAATAAAACCATAATTAAAGAAGCTGATCAGTCATTCCAAATAAGAAAGCTAGGAAAACAAATTGAATCAATATTAGCATACGAAGAACATTCCATAATTAATGCTAAAAAAAATCCTGTTTAAAAAAAGTGCCAACATTCATATTAAACAATTATGCAGTTTGGGTTGTAGCACAAATATAACTACATGAAAACTAACAATTGTCAGCTACCCTCCGCTTCCTATTACAGTATCATAACATACAGAGTTGGACTGAGATTAGTAGTATTGCTTACTAAAATACGCACCAAATTTATAAGAATATGTAAAAAAAAAAAAATGTCTAAGTATATGCAAGAGAGCTGTAGAATCCTAACAGCATTCAAAATAAATGGAAGAAACTTGATGACCTCGAAGGCTGAAGAATACAAGATTATATACAGTATTAAAATTCCAGACTAAGAAACCTTTCTTGAACTTCCAGTTGCCTGTATGCCAGAAAGGTGATTTAAACAGGAAAGTATAGAGAAGGGTTAGTACAATGAAAAGAAACTTGAGTGACAGCAAAATTAAAATGCTCCATTAAAAAAAAAAAAAAGGTTTATTTTGTGTAGTTAAAAAAAAAAAAAAGGACCTATGATTGCTCTCCAGGTAGCACCTAGATATAGGGACCAATGGCTGAAAGAAAATAAGCACTGAATGCTGATGTTGTTACATGAACAAAGTAATTTATTGGTCTTTGGAAGATTTCTGATCCTGTGAGCAATGCGGTCTGACAACTTTCAGAAGTCACGAGTAAATGACAATTAGCTATTTTGTGTAGAAATGGAGTTTGATCAAGTAACACAGCAGATCATCTGACACAGAATCACCAAGGTTGGAAAAGACCTACACGATCACCCAGTCCAACCGTCAAGGCTGGACCGACCCAGTATCTGCAGTCGCAATGGAAGGAACTGCAGTGGAGAAGTCCTCTGGTTTTCTGTACTTATTCTTAGAGCTGCTAGCACAAAATTTGCAAGCTTTTAATTAGTAAAGATCTGAACTTAACTTTTAACATGCAATTGATCCCTGACCACCATATTTATCCCATATGAGAATAACAGGCAGGATCACTAAAGATAATTAACTCTCATTTAAAATTAAGGAATCCCAGTTTAGACTGCCTAATCCTTCCACAAATCTAGCCTCACTTTGGATTTGCAATTAAGTTTGTGCAAGTCTTTATCTAGATACTGTCTAGTCATATAACTACTTAAAGACATAATGCAGATGTAAGCTGGAGAGTTTAATGAAAAGTATGATTTTCAGGCTGTTAAAGTCCAAAGACTTGACTAACAAGACAAGCTGAACTGAATCATGTTAGATAAGAGGCACAGCCACAGCAGCTTATGCAGTCATTGTAGTCACTCTGCACTCTCTATTCTGCTAGAATTAACTAAATCCAGGGGTGAAAAGTAACATGTGTCCACAAATGAGTTGCTTTAGTGTACAATACACTGTCATAATATTGAACCAACATCCATTATCAGCTCAGGCTCGCTCATCTGCCTTTTCAGATAAGCAGGTAGGTACAGCTGACAGGTACACCTGTAACGCCATTGCTGGAGGAACCTTCACTCGAGACCTGATACCAAATGCTTATGATGCAACAAATTAATTATTCTGGCTCGCTGCTTTGAGAACATAAAAAAGGCAAAGATAAATCATCTTAGCTCAGGCATTTTTTTTAAAGTAATGGTTATCAAACTAGGAAATCTAGTCACAGAATCATAGAGCGGCAACCTGTCCCACTGCCTAATTGTCCTCTGAGTAAATAATTTGTTCCTAACATGTAACCTAAATCTCTTCTCTTGTAGAAGAAAGCAGTTTTTCCTTGTCCTATCAAACCATGTAAAGTCAGTCTCCATCTTGTTCATAACTTTTCTAATACAGAATCGATATAGCAAAATACAATGCTATATTTTTACATAAGTTTAAATCATATAGATAGCTACCAAAATGAACTTTTTTTTAAAAAAAAAAAAAAAAAAAAAAAAAAGGATTCGTTAAGCCCTGGCCTGTTGCAGAGATGAAGCTCCAAAACAGAGGTGCTCACTGTTCTTGGCATCTGCCCATACTATCCCACATTCCCTGCCACTTATAACTAACCAGCTTTCCAAGGAGAAAAGGAAAAGAGTGTAATTATTAATAGTTTCAGAGAAACAGTTCCTAAAGCATGGAGATGACTCTAATGACGAGCATAAATACCAAATTAGTCTCACAACCAGTCACGTTAACATATTACCAGCCAGTGTTACACCACTGTACAGCAAAATAACCTTCATCCATCTCCCAAAGGCAAGAAACAGCACAACAGGGAACACAGACAGCGCGTGTTCCATAACACAACTCTGAGAACAAGCACAACTCTGAGAGCAAAAAAATCAACACTGTGACCAGCAACTATTTAACTACTAGAATACTTACAATAAATTTGTTCTAACACTGACTGGTCAGATATGTCGTTATCTCAACCTACATGGTTCCACGCTGGACTCCAAAAGGACTGTTGTAATTTAACCCACAAACTTTTGGTCATCAGGGGTCCTGGTTCTGTTCCCTCCCAGCTCCTCGAGCACCCACAGCTCCTCAACGGCAGGAATGCATGCGAAGGTAGAAAATCTCTAACTCAGAGTAAGCCCTGCTCTTGTGCAACACCTGAAATGCCAGTGTTAACAACATCAACTTGCCCTAAATCCAAAACATAGAACCATACCAGAAAGAAAAGAAAATTTAGTCTATCCCAGATGCCAACAGGAAGGTCAACAGAGTGAAGTCACAAGCAGTACAAGTCAGTTCCAAATTAAACTGATACAGCCAAGCTCCGATCGTAAAATCTTATGAAGAAAGTATACTCTGGCCAAACTGCTTTGTCTTTTAGAGGAAGTCTTAGAAGAACTAAGAGTTAAGGGAATCTGATGTTGCCAGTACACAGCAAAGACAGATAATGGAACAGCAGTTCTTAAACACAGCACCTGCATTGTGTAAAAGCACACCTGATATCAACAGATTCTGCTCTGTCCCTTTTAACCATTTATGTTTTACTGAGAGCTCTTCACCATTATTTCTAACAACAAAGTTGATTACAAGTTAAAAAAATTAAATAAGAACTTACAACTATTAAAGCCTTAAACTACATTGTAGCCTTCATAACAAATAATTTTTTTCACAATTAGATTATTCCTGAATGAAGTTGAGGGAAAAAAATGAAAAAAATGAATGGTTTTTTTTGTTGCTCTCAAGTCAGATTTGCACAAATTATATTACAGCAACAGGTTTCATTTCACACGTATGTCCTCTAATTTCAAAGTTTATATCTAGATTACAGAGCCATTATCCATTACAGCTGCAAAATAAAGCCTTGTAAAAGAAGTTCTCTTCCCTTTCAAGCACTACCAAAAGTGTTTTTAATCACAGAATAAAAAATTATTGATTGAACATATATTGCTAAATCCATCAACCCGTAGCACATATTTTCCTTAGAGGTAATTCTACAAGACCATAACTGTTGTTTCTCAGGGAAGAATGGGTGACATTTCATTTAGTTTCTCAATATGTCACTCGTTAAGTATCTGGCAACAGAGTGGGTATTTCTCCTCTGACATTATTCACACTTCTGTAGCGCTCACCAAGATGAAAAAGGAATGTCTTGATGTAGAGAGGGAACAAACTTTCATACCAACCTGCTTAGCTCTTCCCAGGTCATTCTGGTATTTTTTTCTTTATCCACACAGTGACTGCAAGGAGAGGGAGTCTTCTTGAATCATATCACAGAATCACAGAATGGCTTAGGTTGGAGGAGAGCTTAAAGATCATCTAGTTCTAATCCCCCTGCCATAGGCAGGTTTGTCAACCACTAGGTCAGGCTGCCAAGCGTTCCATCCAACTTGGATTTGGATGCCTCCAGAGACAAGGAGCCTCCACAGCCTCTCTGGAAAACCTGTGCCAGTGCCTCGCCACCCTCTGAGTAAAAGAATTCCTCCTAACATCTAACCCAAATCTCCCATCTTTCAGTTTAAAGCCATTCCCTGTTATCCTATCACTAGGAGACGACATAAAAAGTTGATGCCCACCCTGTCTGCAAGTACTGGAGTACTTCAAGTACTGGAAAGCTGCAATGAGATCTCCCCAAAGCCTTCTCTTCTAAGCTAAACAAGCCCATCTCCCTCAACATTTCTTCATAGGAGGGGTGCTCCAGCCCTCTGATCATCTTCACGGCCATCCTCTGGAGCCACTCCAATAGTGTACTGGAGGCCTCATGTCTGGGCACAGTACTCCAGATGGGGCCTCACAAGTGCAGAGCAGTTCAAAACAGTCACCTCCCTCTCCCTGCTGGCCACCCCTCTTTTGAAGCAGCCCAGGATACCATTGGCCATCTGCGCTGCAAGCACAACACTCATGTCCAGCTTTTAATCCAACAGGATCCCCAAGTCCTTCTCCGGAAGGCTGTTCTCAGTGAGTTCTTCTCCCAGTCTGTATTCAAACCTGGGATTGCCTTGATCCAAGTGCAACACCTTGCACCTGGCCTTGTTAAACTTCATTTGATTCTCATGTTCCCACTTTTTGAGTGTCCAGGTCCCTCTGTGTGGTATCTCTCCCTTCTATTCTGTCATCTGTACCACTCAGCTTGGTGTCGTCAGCAAACTTGCTGAAGGTAAACACAATCCCACTGTCTGTGGCATTGATAAAGATGTTGAAGAGCACTGGTCCCAAGACAGACCCCATGGGGGACCACCACTCGTGACCAGCCTCCACCTGGACATACTGACAACAACTCTCTGGCTATGATCATCCAACCAATTCCTTAAACACCTAACAGTTCAGCCTTGAAATCCATCTCCTCAATTTAGAGATAAGGATGTAGTGCAGGACCACCTCAAAGGCCTTGCACACATCCAGGTAAATGACGTCAATTGCCCGCCCTTCCTTTGCACACCAATGCCATCTTGCATCTCCTTTCCTTCAATGCTTTTTGGCCCTCTGACAGACACTACATATCATCCTATAGCACTATATACCAGCAACATTCTTATAAAAGATTCATAGACTTGCGATGAAAACTGATTTAAAAGATTCTGCTTACATTTTGGAGAAATTTCTACGTAAAATGAATCAACTTTTATTTGGCAGTTTTACTTTATAATCTTTAATGAGTTCACATATACTGTTATGAATGAAAATCTATTACAAAGCACCCACTCCCTTGTTTCTTTTCTTCTAATTATGAGAACATGCATTGGACCATATTAAAACATCAATATAGTAAGAAAACTATGCTACATCTTAAATGTAATACACTTGAAAGGAAGGACAATTGTGGAAAAATTACCGCTTGCACCTTAGTTTGAAAACAGACTTACCTTTGCCAGCATTTCTAGGAGGAAGAGGAGGAGCATCTGCAGTTGGAGAAGTGGGTGAATCTGTGCTTGTAGAAGCAAAAATCTGATTGGTAAAAGCTCCGTAGGAGAGTCTCTGTTTGTCTCTAGGAGTGCTAAATCCAGGAAGAGTCATTTTGTCTTGGGGAGAAATACTTGAAGAGTGACAAAAACTTTGGGGTCTTGGAGATCTTTCTTTTTTTATAGGACTAGGCTGTGAATAAAAAGACATGTATTATATGGCTGTCTAAACACTAGATGTAGTTCATACGGTTGGGAAAGAACAAAATAGAACATATTCTATTAGACACAAGCATACAAAATAACCTCATTTCTTTCCTTTCTTTCCTGCTCAGGACCAAATCTCTCCTCTGTAACTGAAAATTAAAGACTGTGGCATTAAGTCAATATACACACAAAGTTGGATTCATTCTTAAACAGTAGATATACAATATACAAAATAATACATTAATTAAAACCTAGAAGTTTTCAGAAACTAAGGGTAATTTTTCAGTTCAAATAACACTTAAACTAGATGTCTTCAAAGATCAAAATACCTCATTAATAAATACTAAAAATTAACTAATCACTTCTGACACATCAGGTTTGTTTACTGAACCTACAATACATTCAGTGGTACAGCTCATCTTTTAAATGTATATAATTGTTCTTAATAGCTGCAAGTAGAGTTACACAATCTGTGTCATTGTAGTTCTGGATCAGGCAGGCTTTATTACCTCCAATATAGTATTACATATTCTCCTGAGGCTACTTGCACTGATAATCATTTTGTTCTCTACAGTCCTTAAGGATATGTAAATTATTTGGGATTGTGAATTTTTCAGTCCCAAATGTCACAGATAATAAAGCTGCCCACATTTCTTTCTACAGCACCCATGGAAAATATGAGATGTGTTTTTCCATTTACTGCAGAAAGACAGCACAGAAAAATTATCTCACTTGCTAAAGTAGGACACTGAAGCTAAGTTTTCACATCATCTCAAATGGCAATTATTCTATGCCCTCAAGTTTTGCCTTTCCATTACCTCTTTTTCAATCAGGAATAAAATGCACAGCATAGTTCTGGAAAAATACATCAAGTTACTAATTTGACAACCAGGATTTTAATTAAATTATGAAAGAACTAAGTATGTTATCTCTGGATTTCCTTCAGCTAGAAATGCAAAACCAAGAATTCAGTAAGGAAAAGAAATGACCACAAGTAATCTACATTTACCGATTTGTATTATCATGTATGTCTTATTGAAGTAGAACTTCTGAAACTCAATTCTGGTATAATTAGGTTAAAAAAGTGTATTCAAAAAAGCACTTTGTCAGTCTTTAAACTGAACTTGAAACTAGCTCTCTCCCTGCAATACCCACAAGAAATTAATATGCGTGTGGAGTTTACATTTTGTTTGGAAGGCTACACAAGGACTTCATGTTTACCTTATCATCTAAGTCATCATCACTTTCATCAATTTCTTCCTGCCGAAGATTCCATTCATACTCTACGTGGACATGTGGATTTAGCTTTCCAGCCTTGGCTTGAGAAAGCTGGAACAATAAGAACAATAAGAATTCTCATTGGCACACCTGCTCTTGCTTCAGTACCCCTGAAGTTAGTTTTGTAATAGCAAGCAATTACTAGAAATAATTAGTTTTAAAATTTTGCAGGCATTACAAGTAAAATTTTCAGACAATCACAAAAGTCTCCATCTATTTGAGGAAAAGAAGAACTCCTAAAAGCCCAAAAGGGAAGATTTTATCAAAATGGGTAGAAGCTGCCATGTTTGACAAGCATTTGAAAATGTGGTATGAAGAAAAGATATGTGCACAAAAGCAGCGGGAATCTGGAAGACAGAAATAAAAAAACTGTTTATAAATGCTAAGACACAAAGCTATTACCCCTCCAATAATCACAATCTTTGTGGTGAAATCATAGTAAAGATACCTATCCTTCACTTAAGCATTCAAAAGATCTTTCCCTTCTCTTCAATGGGATCAGAAGATTCCCTACTCTTTGTCAGACTAAACAATATATTCACATTTGCTGAAAATCTACTATAGACAATGAGGAAAGAAAAAAAAAAGCACTGTTCATAGTTATTTTTAGAAGATAAATTCTCATATTCAGTGCTTTTATTTCCCATCGTTATTTATTCCCTCCCATCCTTTGAGGTACAGGCTACTGAGTACTACGCTGACACAGGGGAGCCTGTAACCAAATGAGATCTTCCCTAAAGAAAATTTGGAAGAAAACTATTTACAATCTGTCATGTGAGTATGAATAATTATCTATAAGAAATTAATTTAGTTGAAACTAAATTTAATTATATACTTAAGACTCCAAGCAACAGAAATCAGTATGTCTGTGATACTGCAAGCATTTAGATATTTATTTCATCCTTCCCTCATTTCATTATCCCTTTGGAAAAAAAAATGCAGACATTTTCCTCTTCAAGAACAGAAAATATGGAAATGTGGTAAATGCTCTCATTCTTTTAGTTAACCATACTGGAGTTAGGCATTCGCATAATTTCAGTTACAATAATTAAAGCAATTAACTGCTAGATAAGCTCACTGATAACATCCTATTTTTTTGTTCTTTACCACAATCAGCTGGTCCACACTAATGGCAAATGTTACCTTATTAAGTATACCCTACAAATAAAATGCATTCCAATTGCACGTTGTACAGCTGATCTGTTTTTCAGCTGCTGGAATACTCAAAACACTGAACTGGAAACAGTACTTACAGCACACACGGGAGAAGAGAGCAAGAGCACTACCCCGCCTATCAGCCATGGGAAAAAGTGCACTTACATTCCAAGAACTAAGAAAAATGATTCTGAACTGTGAAGGATAAGCTCTTCTGATTGCATACTAATACCTGACAAGAGCCTTCAGTTGTCAAATAAAACATATTAAATTCACCAGAAAAATAGTAAATACCTTTTTGGGTTTGTCAAAATGAGACAGAAAAGTTCTGAGAAATAGAATAAAGCAGTAAGTGTCTACCACTTTTGCAAATTCTTCTGGCTTTGTTTTGCATATCACACAGACTACTTTAACTTTTCAAATCCACTGACAGTACTTGAATTCATTTGCCTACTAAACACATGTTGATCTAAAGTACCTTAGAGGGCTAAGAACAAACATGCCTGTTGCTCTGATCTGGAAACCTTATTCCTGACTATCAGCTCCAGAAGAATAACTGAGAAAATCCTTTCAAACCTTTATTTTCTCAAATTCCAGTGATTTTCTTGAGTGTTGATTCATAAGTTCTGAGGATTCCAAAAAAAGTTTGTTTTGACCACATTCAGTAGGGGGACGAAGTCCTACAGAACCTTATGTTTAACGTTTTTGGATATATCAACTTTCAGACTTTACATTTGGTTCACTACATCTTCACTCTCTTCTCTAAGGAGGTTTACTTTTGTTATAATTATTCTTGTAAAAAGATTTTCAGCATCTCTGAAATACCTAACTGTCCCATCAAACAAATTGGAAGATGACAAAGCAGGAAACAAAGATCCCCAGCTGAAAGCTCTCAGCAAATTTAGTATTTTGGGGCTGTTTTGTACTCCTTAGAAAAGTACCTAAGAACCTTTGAGCTAATGAAACCCAGATGTCTTCAAATGATGCATTAACTGGTATTCACATATCTAACCTTCTGGAATTTAATAGCTGCAAGTATGTCGGTTAAGCTATTACAGCACTTCCAGTTGAAGTGAGCTCTTTCATTTGAACAGTTATGAAGAAAATGATTATAGTGTATCTCAAGGTTAAAAAAAAAACAACAAAGAAATTCAAAGTGTGGTAAGCCTTCGGCCAGCTGGAAGCAAAACCAAGTCTGAGGTACAATGGAAGGGATACATTACGTAGACCACATCTTTAAAGAAAGAAACTTTTCCCCTGCTCACCCCATTCTTACCAGTTCCTCACACTGGACAGCTTTCAGTCTTTTTGCTGTGTCTAGAGCCGTCTCTCCAGCTTGATTAACTACAAAAATCAACAATAAAAAGAATAATAATTGAGATGCTTAAAGAATTAATTCATTATGTTTCACTGTTCTTAGCAGAGTAACTTCTAAAAGTGATCAAAACATCTATTTACTCTATAGCAGCTGCTGCTTCTTCAAATATTCATGCATTTAACATGTCATCAGGTTCTTTCTGAACAGCAGCATCTTCTAGGACAGTTCCCAAATCCCCTAACCCTCCTAATCATTCTAGGAGAGAATATAAAGAAATACATCATTTAAATCTCTACTCAACTCCTCTGCTAGTAAAACCTACAGTAAGCAGAAGAAGCAAGCAGACAGTGTAAGATGCATACCATTGATCCAAGCACATTTTACTTGAAGTAATTAATACATAGGTATTTGAAGACTGAATTTGAAGACAAGTCCTATTCTAAAGATGACAAGAAACACTGACAAACTTTCTAGCTGTGTTATCCTTACAAAGACTACAACATCTTTTACAGTTTAAAATGATTCCGGGGCAGGCAGCAAGAAGGTGCTGAGTTCTCCAGAAGGTCTCTTAGCATGTCTAATGAGATCCTTTCTATATGTCAAGTAGAAATTCTCATAAAACAAAACAGAAACCATCACAACCTATAATCTTTTGTGGACAAACCCTAGATAAAAATTATTCTTACGGTATCTCTGAAAATGCCATGGAGCTTGAACAGAGTACACTTTACACCATATTCAGATCGTGAAACATTTTGGTGGCTGAGCAATGAAAATAGTCAAACTGAGCTCTCACAGGCAGATATGTCGGTGTATATTAGAATAGAGTATACATAAAATAAAAAGCAGTCATACAAAGGCCACTTTAAAGAAATACAAATTCAAAAAGGATTTCTACAAATTTCAAGGAATTACAGTCTCTGGAAGAAAGAAAAACGTTTCTTATGAAAAGATCTGAGGTGGATTGAGAGGTTTATCATAAAGAGAAATGAGAACACAGTATTTCTTAACACATGTAGATTATGAGACTACATATATTCCAAAATTTCAGATTGTAAGAGTAAACATGATGCTTCAAGGCCTAAGAGGTGCTGCTCCTATTTGACAGATCAAGGTGTGGAGATGGGGAAAGTGATTCTAAAAGTTAAGAACAGACTTCTGACATCTGCCTGGCGAGAGTTCAACAGAACAGCCAATATACACGTTTAATTCAGTTCAGATAGTTTTCTCACTTTATTCATTAAGGACATATCTGCTAAAAAAACATCACATCAAGTTCTCTGACATGTTAATATTAGAATATCAAAATAATAATTTAAGGGTGTGTGTAAAGGTTGAATTGAATGAATTCTGCCAATGAGATAAGAACTGAACTTTGGAATAGTCTGTAGCCTGGCCAACAGAGAAAAAATGATGGCATTGAGGAAAAAAAGAGAAACAGAAGTACGTACGCTCCAGCTTGCACTATTCAGGAAACTTCCCTCTTACACCAAAACTGACAGAGTGCAAACCTATATAGACATGATGACACAGCTCCTGAGCCTGACAAGCGAGATTCAGAATATACTACCTGCCATACTTTGAGACAGGAAAAAGAGTATCTGGTAAATAACAGATTATATTAAGTGTGAGTAAACAGTTTACAGAGTTTCCATTTTTAATGAAAACTTCTGCTAAGACATGATGAAAAATGGACTGATGCAGGTACAGAAAGTCTTACATCACACAAATGAAGACTGTAATTAGAGGAAGACGAAAGGCAACTCGAAGTGAATCAATCTCTTCCCTCATCACCTACAGTGGTGTATTGGAAGTGCTGAGTGAAACCACAGTGCCAGCTAACATTCACAATAAAAATAAAATTAACTGTTCTGTACAGAAAGCCCAAATGCATCTAGAGTGTACTTAACGTGAGAAGTCATTTGAAGCATTTTAACATACAAGCACAGGATGAATTTTATGTTACAAACAACAAATCTAACATCCAGTACATTTACAACAGGTAAGACGTAACACTGAAGAAAAACTAGGGATTATCAATTACTTTTTCTACATTAACATTTTTTTTTGTTAAGTTTGATTTCTTAATGTTTCCTTTAGGCTTGTTGATGAGGAAACCTTCATCTTTCTAATACACAGTTTTTATTTTTCCTTAAGAAAAGCTCAATTAATAAAGCAGGATATGAACAGAAGTGGTTAAAAAATGAAATGTTAGGAAATTTTTATTTCATAGTGTTAATTAATTAACTTACCTACATCAATAGTTGGCTTCCCCCTCAAAAGCAACTTCAAACACTCAGGCTTATTATATATACTGCAGTAGTGTAGAACTGTATTACCCAATGCTGTTTGCTTATCCAGGTTTCCACTATATAAAAAAATAAATAAAAGTCAATCAAGAAAAATTTAACACTCTGCACAATTATATAATCAAATGTCTTACAAATATCTGGCTTTTATTTAAAATAATACTTTTATTACGGTCAACACTCCACTTAACTTCAAGGAGTAGTGACAGAATGAGGTCTAAGTGATATGAAGGTTATGCAGCTTGTCTGCACAGTGCCAGGGATGGTGACACAAACACTTATTCCAGGTCTACTGTTACCAGAAGACAAAACTTCCTCCCTAACACTGCCTAAATGCAGCATTCTATATACAATTAGAGAGAGGAAAGAAAAAAACGTAAGTATTCTTTCCACTGATTTTCAAATAGTAGGTATGTTGATTTCATATGCTCAGGGGAAAATTATTCATCAAACCAAATACCCCACCCCTCCTCTCTCATCCCTCAAAAGTGACCCCCTCACTGAGAAAGCAAGTGAGGGATGCTTCTTTCACTTAAGAGCATGCTATAGGAGTGGACTGGAATCTATTTCATTTCATCATTACCTATACTGTGATGTAAATAACAGCTAATAATGTACCACTATATCATTATTAAATAAATAAATAAATAACTGTATATATAATTTTACTCCTGTGAACATTTCTTAACAATAAAGAGCAGCTCAGTCAATAAACTAGATGCTAAAACATCCCAGTTAAACAGACTATGCTCTCAACAGCTTCAACACAGTTTCTAAATTACAACACCTCTTTCAAAGTTAATGCATCTTCTATTTATCATTTTCTGATAAAAAGTCCTCCATTCTTGCAATTTTTTCTTTATCTGAATGATTCACTTCCATCTGCATTGTTTCACATTTTCATATGTTCTATATCAGTATTCTATACCAATATTTTTTGTTCCACGTTAATTAAAAATAACATTAAAAGAGAAACTACATTCCATGTTGTTATCCCACTCTTATTTCCCCACTCTCTAGTGACTACAAACACAAAGGTCAACAAGGTATTAAATTATGCTTCTCTGAAATGTATCTAAGGAGAATGACTACAAGTGATGAAGAAACAACCCAACACATTGAAATGACGGCTTTGAACATCTTCATTTTTCATCCTAAATTGAACAAAAATATGCAATCCATACCAGTTTTGTACAAGGAAGTCAACCAGATGGAGAGAGGTTTGGTCAGCAGTCCGGACTGCTAGATGAAGTGCTGTTTCACCTGGCTCCTAAACACATGTAAATAGAAGTTAGATAATCTCAAATCATGCTTTATTTCCTATATATAACTTTTGCCTTGATACATGTAAATGAGAACAACTTAGATTAAAAGGTGCATGAGAAATTACTCTAAAACCAAATTTTAACAACTCCTATGAATCATTCAGTGCATTTTAAAAACTTAAATGAGAATACATTAGAATTAAAATTTATTAATCAGAGATTTACTTGGGAAACTGCTGTTATAAGCATCCTAACTGCAGACCAAATTTCAATTGGTATTCATACATATTACTGACTACAGAAGCTGTGAAACACTAGGGGCTAATTCTTTGGTTCTCCTTACAGCTGACACAAAGGTGACCCCATAGTCAGAGAACCTGTGAAGTGCTTCCATGACCAGCACTCTCTGGTATCTCAAGTGCTGAGACTGAACTCCCTCCACTCCACACAGCCTTTTGCCAAGATGGCTGTTTTCATATAACTTACTGAAAACTCTCTGAGATCTCTCTAGGTTGGATTTTAAAGTAGTAGGAAAAAACATTGCTGACCAAGTGGTTACACAGCACTGGTTCTTTACAAAATTAGGTTACATTGCTCTCGAGCAATGTTTCTACATGGATACTTCAGGTGAAACAGGACTAATTTTCAGAAAACCTGCTACAGATTTTAAGTAGGAATTGGAAGTATTCAGCACATTATTAAAACCAATTCAAAGCCACAATTCTTGTCCTGGATGAAAAACTGCACTTTCGTAAATGTTTCATCACAGCCTGTGAAAGCATCGCCTTTGCTGCTTCCTCGTACAGCATGCAGAGACTTGTGTACAGTAGCTGATGTGTCCCTTCAGCAGCTACTTTAAAAGCAGATGTGATATCAGATGACCCTAGGTTAGCTCTCTATCTCAGGTCCTTTTTCTAAAAGGAACATGCTGCAGAACAGGTGCTTTTCAACATAAAATAACTGCAACTAGAACAGTGTATCATAGTACTATTGCATTTCACACTCCTT
>JAOWBP010002052.1:72163061-72178613 GCA_028571105.1 Tragopan temminckii
AGAACAGGTGCTTTTCAACATAAAATAACTGCAACTAGAACAGTGTATCATAGTACTGTTGCATTTCACACTCCTTCAGACTAACTGCTGGCAACAGATATGGTCTTCCTTTTTCACCCTAAAGGACGCCAAATTAGGGAAAGCAAGGAAAAAAAAAAAAATCATATTAACCTGTTTTTTCTCTTCTTTAAGTATTAAAAGTAACAGCCTGTGGTACTTGACATTTTACAGATATACTTTACTTAAAATACTCAGTCATGTTTACCTGATAGGCTTACCTGTCCAGGCTCTAACAGTGGCTCCATTAGCTCTACTCCCTCTGCATAGACTTGAATTAGTGCAAGTAAATCCCTGGATTTGACAGCCTCAAGTAATTCATTCAGTTTAGCTGCTGCAGATGCACAAGTCTTCCTAGAGAACTTATGATCTACATACTTAGCTGTTATAAATTCTTTACGTGCAGTCCTGTGGGGTACGAAAATAGACCTTGGTTTAGATGTTTTAAGGAAAAAATAGGTCAATAATTTTAATTTAATATCACGTTATCTAACTTGAACTCAGAAGGTAGGAGGAAAACTATCAGATAAAAGCTTATTGCTATAATGCATGCTTTTTCTTTTTGCAAACAAGTCCCAAATAAGATACTTCAATTGTACCATGCTTTCTTGTTGCAAACAAAAGTTTGTAAACTTTTTGACTCTGAAAATAAAGATGAAAAACAAAACACAGCCTGAAACGTGGTCTCTTGTGAAAATGTACCTACGTGTTAAAAAGATAAGCATGAAAAACAGTAAAAAACAGGATTAAAAAAATAACAATACCAAAGCACCTACAGGAACACATAAAACACATAACAGATTATAAGGTCTTCTAGCAAAATCACATTTGTTATGCTTTCTGCACAACTCCTGTACTAGAGAAAGGAAGAGAAAATTTGTCATGATATCAAGATGGCACTGCATTTAATGTTCATTTAGTCCAACAGTTTTATCACCTGATGGTGTACTAGAAAAAATGAAAAGCTTTCAAGATTCAGCAGCATGCTCTACAGAAATTAAATATACTGTTTTCTACACTGAGAAGATGAAGTAGCTAAAATGTGACTGGAGGGCAGAAGACTGAATTTTTAAGAAACTCCATGTTTGGAATATGAATAAAAAGCTTTCCGTCATCCTAGTCTACCCCTGACTTCTTTATCTTCAGGCATTTTCCATCCACAAGTATATTTCATATTAAACTTAATATAAGATATTCAAAACTTACATATCACTCGATGGACTGGGTTTAGGTGATGGACTAGGTAAATTCCCTTCCATAATATCATTAAAACTATTGTTTCCTACATTCTTGGCCAGCTGCAATAAAAAAAAGAAATGATAAAAGGGAGTTTTTTCCACCCACTGACCATCAGTAAGCTAAAATCTGAACTACTAATATGCATTTTCCACTCTGTTGTCAAATGATAACACATCAGGTTACAAAAATGAAGCACAATAACTACATTGAAATGGAAAGTAATCAAATATTTTTAAGTGTGAATTCTATCAGCTCAGAATTTGTTGTAAAACAGGCTTCACAACCACAGCATATTACTCACATTTCAAGTTTAATTACCTCAGAAACAAAAATGGATTTACTAACTAGCAACATGAACATCGCAACAGTACTTGTACCCTAATCAGACAGTTACCTCTGGAAAAGAGCTCGGACCTATTGGAAACTCACACTTAGTACTTCTCATGTAAGAAAAATAATAACAGTATGTTTGTGAGCAACTCAGTATTTCAATAAATTTCTTTATTATTAATATTTCACAACTTTTCTGCAGTAAGTCTTCTCACAGGTCAAGCACAGATTTTGGTATAAACCTGTCATAACATATTAATAGTCATCCATACACTTTCACAGAGTCACACAATCATGGAATGGCCTGGGTTGGAAAGGACCTCAAGTATCACGAATCTCCAACCCCCCTGCCACAGGCAGGGCCACCAACCTCCCCATTTAATAACATAAAAGGATCACAACATTAAAGCATTTCCTTCTATGAAATTAAAAGATTCATCCAATATTTTCCTGTCATAAATAGCATTAGTCATTCTCATTTTTTAAGTTAGATTCACAAGACATTTTAATCTATCTTGATTTAGAGTCAAGATCAGTGAGTAAGAGGTAAAATTCTAATGTCACTATTCACAGCAGATAGTAATATTCATTCTGTAAAGCCTTGGGAAATGAATAGAAATGACAAACAGACACATGTATCAACAATACAGAATAGTAGAAAACCTCACAAATATATGAATAAAATATTCTGCAAAACTTATATATTGAAAAGTTCAGGTGTTGAATTTAAAGGATTCTATTACAGGTCAACATAGAATCATTAAGGTTGGAAAAGACCAGAAAGATCATCTAGTCCAACCGTCAACCCATCTCCACCATGTTCACCAAACCATTCTCCTCAGCAGCACATCTCCACGTTTCTTGAATACTTCCAAAGATGGTGATTCTACCATCTCCCTGGGCAACCTGCTCCAATGCCTCATCAATCTTCCTGAGAATAAATTTTTCCTAATATCCAGCCTAATGACCAACATGTAATTAAACATAATGTTTAACATATGCATAACATAAGAAACTTACCAAGAGTTCAGACGTTCCTAATTTGTCTAATTCCAAAGACTGGATTCGAGAAATATGGACACCCATTTCTCTGTGTATTCCAGAACACTCTATGCAGGTTAAAATGCCCAAATTAGTTGATAGCCATGTTGGATCTGTGAAATTGAAACAAAATATTTAAAGAAGTTAGAGAAAGTTTACACTGGATTTCTTACCACCATAGAAATCTGAAGTAATTCCTTATTTAATATTTTAACAAATGGAAATGAACCAAGTATATCTCACACTTTTCTCCAAACTGCAGCACAAGTGCACACATTGCTAAAACAGAATTCAGTTTTTCAGATTTAGTATCAGCCACAATGGCATTGAACTTAGACCTCTAAATCCATACTGAATGACCATACTGAATGCGTTTAGGGTTTGTTTCTTCTAGAAAGAAAATGGGCTTTTATTTCTTGCTTTTAAAAATCAACATACTTCTTATATTCCACTACTGACAACTTCTGAAGTTTTAGTATTTACTTCTTAAATAGTCTTTTTTCATTAAAAAATGAACATATTCCAGTATGCAAAACAGTAACACATTGTGGAAAACATGAAGAACTAAAAGGTTAGTTTGATTTTTATTTTTTTTTTTAAATGCACTGTCATGAAGTAGATCCGCATTTTTACATTACAAATACTATATAACGAACATGATCAGTCTTTTGAAGAAAATAAGTGAATGTATACATATTTTGTATACATATTCTCAAATAAATCTCTTCCTCATCTTACACGGTAGCTGACAAAGTCAAGACTTTAAAACTGCAAGCTGGGGTAAAGAAGCTTGTAAATTCACCATTAATTAGGAGATGAATGAAAACTAGTACTAAGTTGCTGCAGCTTCACATAAATAAATTCACACAAAATAATAGAACAAACCAATTCCAGGATTTGACATAGTGATTTTGCAATATTCTACTTCGTACTTTTATCTAGGAATTTCTTATTTTGATCAGTTCTGCGTCAGTAAGCATCTCCAAGATACATTCTATCTACTCAGTTTCCAGTGAACATCATCTTCTTGAGGTATCTCTTTAGATCTGAAAGCTGCAAGAGCTATCAACTACCTTACCAATTCAGTAGTTCAATGACAAGTTGACTCTTCTCAAACTGCAACATGTAACTGACCTGTACCTGTACTTCTGAAGATACAATCTGATAGGATTCTAACTCTGGGTCTCACTTCTTAGCACAAGACTACTTATTCTATGAGGATTTTTGATACTGAAATTCCAGTAGTCTCATACCAAGACAAAGCCTCAGAGTATGATCCAGGCCAGGTCAATTTTTCCACGGTCATTGTCTAAGCATTACTCACTTCTACTTAGTAGCATGCACAGGATCAGTGATGCCAAGCAACTTCCATTCAAGTGCAACAAGCATCTAGAGACAGTGCAAAAAGAACAGTTCAAACTCCAGAGGGGCTTGAACTGCTGGAAGTAAGCACAGACAACACACAAAAATATTTTAGTGAATTAAACAGAACTAATGTATGAAAGTCAATATTTGTTCTTTTAAAAGCAGCTTGAAGACTGATCAATATATTGCTTAAAAATTAGTTTGCACTCTACAAACACTTCTAAAGAAATCACTGTGCTCACAACAAGAAGTTGATGACATGAACAAATTGAGATACCTGGTGAGCCACAATCACAACAGACTTCATTTCCGGGTAATCTCTGTATGTCATCAATAATGGCTTTTGTCAGATCCTCTAAACTGTTCTCCCCTGTGCTCTGCTCTCCACGGAATGCCATATTTAATGCTTCTTCTTTGCTGTTAGTCAATACTGATATCCATCTAGCACAAGATAAAGACCTTAATGAAGATCTGCATTTGCAAATACAAGTTTATCTATAAACTGTAGAAAAGATGCCAGGAACAAAATATTAGTGGGAATATAGGGAAGAATCATTGTGAGGAAAACCAAATAGGGAAAAGGCAAGAGACAAAGGCGAAGAATTCAGAAAAAGTAAGAATGGAAGAAAAGACAGAAGGAAAGTCTTAATTCTACTGTCGCTTTGGCAAACAAATTTCAAGTCAAAGCAATACAGTTCTTGGACTCCTTAAAAAAGCAGAAGCTGTGGAAGAGAAAGTGTGCAATTAAGCTCCTGTAAATATAGCTACCTTAGAAGTAGGTGTCTAAAATCATTCTAAAATCTGTTAGTAGAGGAAATTATAACCACTACTTTCTCACACGTGCACCTCTCCTTGCATAGGAGAAAGCAAGTGCATTTCACAAAGCGTGAGCATCCGACTGCCTTTCAAAATGCAAGTCTGAGTGCTCTAACCAGAGCTGAGCAGTGTCTGAATTAATGAAAACAGCCAGGGCAACAAATGGGGTAAGGAGCTCCAGAAGAGAAAATAATAGGAGAGTAGCAATAGCAGTAGTTAACAAAATTTCAAGAGCACTTGTCAACCATTAGAAATCAAGATTCTTTAGGCATTAGCCTTCCTCCACCCAGACACTCTTATCAGTTTCTGAGTACACAGTTATGTTTCAGTTAACAAAAAATAAAACCCTGTGGCTGCTGCCTTAAGGTTGAAGAGGGGAAAATGATTATACAAAGGAGAAGCATGCTACAGATGCAGTGTTACCTAATTTAGAAGAAGAGCAAATAAAAATCCTCTTGATTATAATGATTTCAGATGTTTTTAGCACCACTGCAAATAAACAATTTGCACAGAAATATTTTAGCAGTGTTCTTCCTGTTTACAGTATTACAACAGTTAGTTTTCTGAAACGTGCTAAAATGGCTGTGGTCATCTAAACATATTGAGAAAAGTTCAGGCTGATGTTTATAATCTCTTCTTGAAATAATAACAGAAATTTTGAAGGATTTCAGAGGCAAACTTATAAATGTAGTGTTGCAGTGCAGATTCAGAACCTGAACTAGTACATGGGCGGTGTATATTGTATATGTAATTTACATATGCTTCATAAAACACTTATGAGTTGAAAACCACTGTACCTAAAAGAAAATACTTTAAGATTGGTGAAAAAAAAAAAAAAAAAAATCAATCTTTAAAAGAAACTGAAATATTGGGAAATAAAAATACCTTATAGTTTTTATGCTGAAAAAAATATATTTACATAAATTCCTCTTTCCAGTTACATGACGCAATGTAGGAACTCACACTAGATGGCACTCTTCTGCCATTTTTCTGACTAAATGTCTTGTTATTCAAATACGAGGGGAGGTAATGCCTTGCTTCCAATGATATACTGATGCTGTGTTAAACACATAGCATAAAATAATTATTAAATACAGAGAAGCAACATTTATCCCGACTTTCATTGGCATTTCTTTTCAAGGTTACAATGTCATTAATTTGTTAAAAAGGAAGAATTTGAATAAAACTCATTTGTGCAGTAACAAAAAAAATTGAGATAAAATAAACATGACTGAGCCAGCTGTTAGTTTGACACAGATTTCCATATTAAAAGCTTCCAAAATTGTAAGAGCTACAAATTATTTTGGTCGTATTTCATCAGCTAGAAGGAACTTACTGCTGAAGACTACATCTACAGTGTTATCTGTGGGTCAGTCAAAGCAAGAGGCACCACAGTGTCAGCTCGTCTCAGACACCATTAGCAGTCGAGTTAACACAAACACAAGCACGGACGTATTGAAATGGCTAATGCCAATTATTCAAGAGGTTCCCAGTTGGTGACTTCCTGGCACACTGTCCATTCAAAAAAATATTCAAATCGGTAAATGTGCCATATTAACTCAGAGTCAGTAAAAGAAAAGCTCCCTCACTGCTACTCTTCCTCTTATCTGTACCACACGTTCATTTTTATCACCCTTCCCCATTGCTTTTTTTCCCTTAAATATATTTGTTTTCTTTTACAATACTACCAACATTAATCTAGTAGTGAAAAAGCTTATGTTAATACTTCATAGGGTCCTTTAAAATAATTTTTCAGTTACTCAAGTCTCACATAATTGCCTTGCTTTCAGTCTAACACAATACAATGTGTTGTCCAGTCTTCTACTGCACTTTTTCTGGACCTCAGCTATTCCTCCATGGTCTTTTAATGCATTTTGTTTGTTGGATTCCCAACAAACTCGTGCGGCTAAACAAAAATGAGGTGTCATGGGTAAACCTTGAATCCAGAGAAGAAAACAGAAGTATTCTTTAACTGCGGGCAGAAGAGACTCTCACTCAGATCACACTTATTTCTTCAGTATTTGTAGGCCAACAAAAGTCTTTGCAGTATAACCCTCTCTTATGAAAATCTCTACTGCAGTATTGCAGGTAAACATGTAAACCTTAACATGGTAGCTTCAAACTTCCAGCCACAACCTTTTTTTAATATGGAACAAGGAACAGAGAACATGAAGACCTTCCTACCCAGTCTTCTCAAGAAAAAACAAAAAAAAAACAAACAAAAAACAACAAAAATGAAAACTAAAAGCCCTCTGACAATCATTGCTCAACACCAGACTGAAGTGAGATGGTTTTGCATTGTGGTGCAATTCCTAAATCTGGCTTTATTTAATTCCATCTTTTCCTACAGAAATGGATATACTCTTGACCTCCAATAGAAGGAGACAAAGAAAATTAAAAAGTCACATCCATAGTATCTTTGTTCCTGTCCACAATTATCACAAAGTAGAAAGCATCTACTATTATGTGTTAAAAAAAAACTGTTTTTTTTTAAGAGGTCTGCATTGAAGTCTCTATGTTTCTTTTAACACACACAAATACACGCATTTCCCTCCACTCTGTAAACACTGATCTTTATCTACTGGAGAAACTAATAACTCACTGAGAATTCTGACATTCAGCTGAGCACTAATTAAAGGTCAAAAGACAGCTGGTTGGGTAAGAATCAAGAAACGCACTGAGCTAAGGGAACTGTTAGAGACTGCAACAGAATGCAGGCATCAGTGATTTGTGTTTTAAAGTGTCTGCTGATCTTATTTAGGTATTTAGTAGCTCATGGAAGCGGTTTCAAGTGATCACTGGGAAAAAGTGTACAATGTAATTTAAACTAGAGGATAAAGAAACGCAATTTGATTTGCTCTTCATTTAGATGAGAGGCTGGAAGGAAAGGGAATGGAAAATCTACTTCCACATTTATTTATCAGTTGGCACACAAGGGAAAAAAAAAGTGGTAGCACTAGAATTAGGACAAAATGCAACAAGGTGGAGGAAAAAGATGAAACAGATTGTGTAGCACAATAGCACCTTTTTGTCCCTGGCCTATACTGCCAAAACACTGGCAAAATACCTTTTGCTTACATTAGTTTGTCAACATGTGTCCCAACACCGGGACACAGCTAATGTCTCTTTAGCTAAACAGGAATTTTAAAACACATTCTGGACTATTTTTTAATGTTGCTGCAAGCAATTTTTTCAGCTGCCTGATTTTACAGTGATAAATCAGACTCCAGTAGAAAGCAGATGGGAACTGTAATTGTAACAGGAAACAAAACCAGCTTGGAATTTCAAAACAGTTTAAAGGCAGCCAGCTAAACTGGGTTTATTGACCTGTCAATAATAAGTATTATTTTACTAATGTGTTCTCCCTCACACACATCTTACTAACACACTGAGACAAAAAAATCTTCCCCTTTTAAACCAACAAATATAATAAAAACTAACTTATGGCAGAGACACAAAAATCTCTCCCAAACTGTTCATCAAGTGCATTAGCAATGAGAAGTAATAGTATTTTGTTCTTTACTATGAAACTTACTGGAACAATTAAGTTTCTGGAAGAATGCAATAAACATGACTGGGCGAGCCAATATAGCACTCATAACTTATAGCACCCCTGACAACTTAGCACTCAGCCAACATATTGCCATGGAAGCCACTGGAAGGACCTAACCATGTGACAAAACTCTCCAACCTTCTCACTTCATCTGTACCTGCAGTGATGAGTTGCCACCATTGCTGTCTCTCAGTGCTACCTAAGAACTTGAATATACTACAAATACTCCACGTAATTTCAAAATAGATAAGTAACAACTCAGCCTTCCAGTAGAAGACAGACGTGCAACAAAAAGTACAAGTCCTGAAGAACAAGGCATCTTGGAAGGCTCTGGCTTGCTGCACTCACTACTCTGTTTCTTCATAGTTCTGTCAGGTCACAAATGCTGAATAGTGATGAATAGTGATGTTCTCTACAGCACAATTTGATGACTGAAAGCAGTATTCAAATGGAAAAAAAGAATGGCATAAGGTTCTCGGGACAATGTGCATCAGGGTGCATAGCAGGAAGGAAGACTGTTTTAAAGGAAATTATCTGTTGGGAAATGTGCATTAATGAAGCAAGTTACTGGATTCTGAAGTACTCAAACTCAAATATGCTATGTTGCTCATTTCTAGACCCCCAGTAGAAAAGATATATTACTTCTAAATTTCTGTATGTTAAATGGAGGTCTTTATCTGTTATTTTTAATTTAGAGAAAAAGATAGAATCAGGAGGGAAGGCAGTAACTACAAAAGAGGTAGTAACTACAGAAATAAGGAAGATAAGAATTTCAAAATATTTCATTTGTACCCTAAGCATCCACACATGAAAAATGTACTAGAGAGGTACACAATCCAAATGGGTTTCCAGCTGATGGTTTTTGTATTTTCAATGTTACAGGGTTTTCAAAGCACCTTGTAGAAATGTAAATGCAAACACAAATAGCTTACATTTACACATCCACAACAACAGAAAAAAACAGTGGGCACTACTTTTGCATAAAGTGAGAAACTAAATTTCATTGCTGTAAATGATTTCATACACACATCTCTACAGACAAAAGCTTGAAAAAGAAAGTAAGCATTCTTACGCTACGTATTCTTGTTCATCTTCTGCTTGAAAATGGTATGTTCTGTTATCTGTAATAAATAAATACATCTTTTCATTCAGCACATGAAAATTTTTAATATCACACAGCTGTTACTATGCCTATTCAATCCCTGAAGTCTAAGAACCATTTCTCTTAGCTTGTGACATTAATACATCAAGCAAAGAAAGATGAAGTTGTGAAAATTGATTTACATTAAATATATGTAGTTCTAGGCTTTGATATACTGAATAATAAGCACATGAATCAAACTGTCCCACAAACTCTTCTGAAGACAAATACCAAGTGTAAGCTGCAGAAAATGTTTATTCCTATTAAATGTTTTCCTGCTGTTTGCGTTAAGAAACTGACCTGCTAACTAAAGAATGAGTTAGAACTGGGTGTTAACCCTCATGTTCAAAGGTTTCAAAGACTATTCTTGTAAATACATAATACTGGTACTGCTTGCTATTGAATATTTTACCTGCAAAGACTGATAACATTACATTGACTACCCTACTTCAAAAATGGTTTAAAATCCAAGACCAAAAGAGGGAGAATAAATCACTGAAGCTCAAATACTGAGAAAATATAAATCACTATCAATTTTAGACAAACCAATGAATATTTTGCAAGGAAGATAAGAGAACAAGAGAAGTTGGGTTCTCTCTGCATCTCGTACCCCCTCACTTCCCATTCAACTATTTGATTTATTAAACAATACTCAGAACAGACAACGAATTGGAGTCCAAATATCTTCTCCATTTCCTGGTGAATATAGCTTATGGGCATCACTCTAAGCTCTTAAACATCTCTCCAAACTTAGGGAAACAAGCACTGCATTTCATAGCTTGTCACGGATTAACAGTATTAATGTCACACACAAAATAGAGGTTCTATATTCATTTGTCTCTTCATCCTGTCTTCAAAATTAGAGTCACACTAATGCTCATGAGATGCTGCATATATCTGGACGTAGATGCAAATTTTCAACTGTAGTCTTATTTTTAATGAAAGTGTCTTGTAATTACATGGCTTCAAAACATTGTTAGAAATCCTATATATAAAGCAAGACGGTACTAAAATTGCCACATACGTGATATTAGATCAAAAGACTTCTTATCTTCAGCATTTGGCTTCACCTGGCAGGTTAATAAATTCAGTTTAGCTGGCTGCCTGTTGGACTAAAAAGAAAATTTATTTTACTTTAAAAAGGTCTTCATTTAGGATTACTTTTTCATTCTGTGGAATGTGCATGTGTGATATTAGTTTAAACTTTGGAAATGAAGACGTGTACACCCTCAAAACACTGGAGACTAGCATGACATAGATCTGGTCTGATGGAACGACAAGATACAAAACAAAGCTAAAATCTTCATGGCAACTCCTCCTGACTACCTGAAAGGCCTTCAAGGAACAAAGCCTTAATTTAGAATATGCTTTTTTATTATTATTATTATATTTCATAAACAACACTCATGTTATTAAGCTTTTTTTTTTTTTAATAGCCTTAAAAATTTTGAAGGGAAATGTGAAGCTGGAGATTTGGAGTTTCAGAACTTTGAGTAAATACAGCTACTAAAATAATTTAAATACAGCATAGATTTTTAAGACATGATAGGCTAAATATGACTAAAGTATTTCAGATATATATAAACTCATGAAAATCTATAGAGTTACTGAATTAAATTTATCATAGCTGGCAGATATAAACTAAACAGGAGACGTGACACTTCTCTGTAAATACTCCTGAACAGAGTTTTGGAAGTTGTTCATGTTAGAAGCTGTATGGCAAGTATTAAGTAGAGCCAAAGCAATAAGACAAAAATATCTGCAAAAGCATTTCCCACATTGTCAAGCTTGTTTGGCAGAACAAGCTCATCAACACAGTATTTCTAACACTCAAGGAGTAACAGTCTGTCATGATCTGAACCTTTCATAATTAGAAACAAGAATATTACTTTCCATTGGGCACTGCTTTTAAACAGTTACAAACAAGGAAAACTATAGCCAACTACGCAATTCAAAGAATTCTAAATTGACAAGACATAAGCTTGAAAAACATTTTAAAAAATGGTGATAACTGAACCATAACCAACCTAAGAACTGCTAACTAATCTCAAGTTATTTGAGAAAATGAAGTTATCTTTAGGTACTGATAGTCGTGGTCAGTGGAATTTTGGTAGAAGATAAAGGAAGTGTGATGAAATGGATCAGTGGATCCATCTCCTTTAAAAATGGTAACAGGGGAAAGAAGTTATTACTTTTAAATATAAGCAATCACACTTTCTTAAAAGCAATTGATACATTTGTCATTTCCTTATCAAAGGAAATCAAATCACTTAAAGAATTTTAAAAATTTCAAATGACTGTTTTCAAGTCACACTTACTAGCTGAGTGATTCATTTCTTTTTTTTTTTTTTTTTTTTTTAACAAAATAAATGTGTGTGCATTGAAATGCATCCTATGTTGAAGTAAAATATCTACAGTACAGATAAGCAAATTGACCAGTCTTCCTGTACACGTAAAAGCTAGAATTGCTGTTCCCTAGTGGCCATTAACAGACAAAAATGCTACAATGAGAGCAACAAGTATAGCAATATTTTCTTAAGTCAACCTCCAACTTCTGGTAAACCACAGAACTTTAGCAGTTGGAAGCAGCAGCATCTTGTTTTGCAAGAGCAGATATTAACACCAACAGATCCACTGTGAAAACATTATTTATTATCTTAATGAAGAGGTATAAAAATAACTTACCGTTGCATGTGATATGGTTAGAATTCCATTTTTAACAGTGCACTTTCTTCTTTGCCATACTTTCCTTAACCTACACAAGAATATCAACAACAACAACAATCAGTAGCTAGATAGAATTTAAAAACACATTTTCATGTTATGAAATTTGTAAGAAGACTGTCCTAGGAAACAGTGGCAGACAAAGTTACTAAGCATATGCTGGAGATTTATGACAGGTCTTAATCAGTTTTTAGAGATTTATAAAGACAGGAGGTTTTTTTGTTTGTTTGTTTTTTATATAGGATTTTGGTTTTTATCTTTTTGTATTATATTTATTAGACTAATTTCATATCCATTTTCTGATAGCAAGTCTCAAGTATTTGTAGCACATGTATTAGGACAACGTGCCTTAGAAGTCCACGATACAAAGCAGTGACTAAACATAATAAGAGCTCTCAATTATGCACTTCAAGAACATACCCATCACTCTTCTTTAAAAGATAACCTTTCTTCTCACTGCCATATTCCTTATTCCCCTGAAGTTGATGCATACTATATCCTCCTTGCCTGCTCTGTGAATCCTAAAACAAAACAAAAACACCATTAACATTTCCTAATATGCACAGTACGTTTTCCTCATCATTACGCATTATCTCTACCAAAACCTCACATATTATTAACAAAAAAGAACTCCTAATGCATGTTTTACATCTATATAGAGTATGCTTTTACATCAACTGATTTAAAATTAACTGCATGTTCAAGATCGTTACTTCATAAGGAGTTCTGAGTATACTACGAATGGCAAACACCAACCTAAGCATACCACCTTTTTAAAGTACAGAAGCTTAAAACTGCATAACCTTATAAACAAAGAATAAAATGCTGATAGCAAATTTCAAATAGAAAGCAACACAATAAAGCATGCAGCTATACACAAATTTACCCGAGTAAAAAAAAATGGCAATAATCATTTTTATCCAACTAAAGATATTCGCAGTGTTTGCATGAGTTTTAGTGAATGAAGTCAACTGAAAAAGCTTTTGTTTGATTCAGTGAAACGAGAGTGAAATGGAAAAACGCATTATAAACGCATCTGAAAAAGCCCACAAAAGTTCATTAAAACAGGAACTTACTCTCCTAGACTTCGATCACGAAAGGCAAAAACAACAGAGAAAGAGAAAGCAAATAATTTAAAACAAGAATTATTATTTTATCTAGAAATATACACCTTGAATATAAAAGTTTTATAGTCCTCACATCTAATAAGACAATTATCCTTTCTAATGGCACCACTAGAAATAAGGAAAGAACTCCTTATTTAGGTGGCTCATCAAGTACAAAGCATGATAAAATTCTGTACAACATTGCATGTATGACATTGGTTTCATAGAAGCAATTAAAACAACTGCGGGATCAAATCTTAACAAATGCCGTCCAGTCTTTGAAATGTCTAAAATGAAAGCTATATTGTATCATTCATGAAACTGAAACTAATTCTAAATTTCTATTAAAGATCATGACACAAACTAATTTTAAATATTTGCAAAAGAAATATAATTAAGGATATATTATTTTAAATGAGACTGTGAAACCAACCCCTCACAAAGCATCTGACAAAAATCCTAAAGAACAAAAACAAACCACCACCAGCACCAACAGAATGGAAATCAAATTACTTTCCTGGCAATATTTCTCAGTGTTTTAAATCCTACAGTCAATGCATGTTGAAGATTGCACTCTCAAATCTTATACTGTGTCCCTACAAATGTGTTTTGTTTTTCTGTGATAAATCATATGAGTTTAGAAAGAAGTGATTTAGTAGTTGTGGCAGTTGGAAGCAGCACAAAGAACACTGCATACAGAGCTATGCCATCAGTAAGTGTTTGCACCATCACAGTAAGCAGCTGATTTGTTTTAAGCCAATTTTGAAACCCCCACTGAAATGAGGGTTCTATTGATGTTAGCATGGGTAGGAATATAATGAGATGTAACTTCTGTTCCAAAAAGCTATCAAATGAAGAGTTAGGAAGATAAAGTATCAAGAAGCAGGTATGAAACATGAATGTAAAAATTAGCTAAACTGAAAGTAAAGCTGTCAGCTGCATTTGTAAAAACAGTTGAGATATGAGAATATCAACAGAAATCTGCACTAAAGGTTTGATTTCCTTTAAAACTTAAGTTTTTAATGTATAAGCATTTTTAGCACATCAAATAAATACTTCCCATAATTATATTATCACTTAGATTTTTTTTTAATCAAAAAAATTGAAACAGTAGTCATTTTGCAAAATCAGCTATTTCTTGTGCAAAATTACATAAACTTGTTACCAAAATGCTGTAGCAACATGAGATGTTCTATGTAGAAGAGCCATTGGTAATTTTATTATTCATGAAGCTACAACACTAGTGCTTCTGCACAACTCCATACTCAAAGACTGTTAAGATGTTCCCAAGACCCAGGTAATTCCATGCGTGGCAGTAACAAATTCTCACTGATGCAAGGGACAGGCATGCCAGCAAAGTCTCTAAGAGCCTTTTAGATGTAACACTACATTTATGCCTTGAATACAAGTGAAAAGGAGTGTTGCATTATGATCTTGAAAGAGCAGGGAACAAGGTAATAACTTAGGGCATGAGTGATTCTTTCCAATAAAGTATGATATGAGTATCAGTTTTTTCATATGAGTTTAAAATCAAAATGATCCTGAATACTTCAGTAGATTCAACAGCCATGCACCCATCTCTCCTGAAATCCATTGTGGAAAATCAGGGAAGTCTCATTTATCTGATGAGAACTCCAGAGAGATTAACAGTAGCAGAATTTATAATCCGGGTGGGAATCACAAGTTCAAGACTTTCTTCTTACACAAAAAGTCACACACAGCCAGAGCTTCAACTTCACAGATTTTGCTTGAGTTGGAAGGGACCCTTAATGGCCATCTAGTCCAACTCCCCTACAGCACACAGGAACATCCACGGCTATGTCAGATTGCCCAGGGCCTGATCCAGCTTCATCTTGAAAGTCAGAGATGATGCACCAACCACATCTCTGCCAGTGCCTCAACACCCTCACTGTAAAGGGCTTTTTTCCATATATCTAGCCTTAATTGCCCCTCTAAGTTTGAAAACATTTCCCCTTGTCCTATCACATCAGTCCCTCCTAAAGAGTCTGTTCTTTCTTTCTTGTAATCCCCTTTAGTTACTGAAAGGCCATTATCAGGTTTTCCTGGAGCCTTCTCTTCTCCAGGCTGAACAGTCCCAGCTCCCTCAGCCTGTCCTCATAGGGGATGTGTTCCAACCCTCTCATCATCTTCATTGCCTTCCTCTAGACATGCTTCAACAG
>JAOWBP010002052.1:72178630-72195073 GCA_028571105.1 Tragopan temminckii
CTCCAGCAGGTCTATGTCTCTCCTGTACTGAGGACTCCACATCTGGATGCAGTACTCCAGATGAGGGCTCACCAGCACAGAGCACAGGGCCAGGATCACCTCCATCACCCTGTTGACCACACTATTTCTGATGCAGCCCAGGATTTGCTTGGCTTTCTGGGCGCGTGGCTGGCTCAAGTCCACTTGCAATCCACCAGTACCCATTACCAATTTATATTTTTTTCTGGACAGTTATTCTTGATCACTGACAAGGATAGGACACTTGGCTACGTTAAGTATTTATTTGATCCATAACAATTGTTGAAGTAAGCTAAAAAGTATGCCTAAAAGAAACATGCATTTTTGTACTTTTACACTGTCCGTTGAAATGCAGATCAAAATTCTAAATATCAGTTTTGCAATTTTTATGAAGTGTGAATTATTTTCTGAGTTCAGAATTCACATTATCTCTGAAAATAACACGTCTAAATTATTTACCTCCTTCTGGTCAAGCTGCAGAGAAGATTTTATCAAATCACGAAGAGCAGTAAGTTGTTTCTTTTCTTCATCTTGTGTCTGCTTTATCTGTAGAAAAAGACTATTATACTCTAGATGCTATTTAAAGTTGCTATGCATTCTAATATATTATAAGTGTTCTGAGCAACCAGCTTAACTATTGTGATACATCAGTTTATTTTCATAAACTAGGTTCTTGTAATGTGTTCACCTTCTACACAAGTATTAAGTCAAAAGCAAGCTAGAAAGAATACACAACTCTGTATACCCTTTTCTGTTAGACTTTAGTGGTTCATTATGCCTAATGTAACTAAGTCAGTCACTGAAATATTAATTTAATAACTCCAGTAAGCTTGACAATTACTTAAGGAATGAAAATACTGTTTAATCTAGCCACCAACTAGAACAGCAAATAGAATTACTGTAATTCTGATTATAGAATAAAAAAGCACTTGAGTAACAAATGAAGTTTGATTCTACATTATTACATGCCTCCCATTAACACCACAAGCAAGTTAATTAACTCAAACTGTGATGCTATCAAGCAGTTTGTTACAAAAAAAAGTGCAAGTGGCAGCCAAAACTGGGGCTAGTAAAGTAATAGAACTTAAAGCCTCCCCTATTAAGCTACGCTTATTTCAGTGTACCATTAAATCAGTAGAAGACTGACAGATGCTCTTCCTTACAACTGTAACAACAGAGTAGAAGGTGTAAAATAGAGACAAGATGTGTTTCTTCATTTTAACTGCATACAAAGTTTCAAAGAATACACTTCTAATTTAAAAAGATATTTATATTCAATACCTAGATGAACAAAAAAATTCCATTTTTAGACATTAAAATATTTGCAAGTAAACTTACATTATATAAATCAGCAGCCAACTTTTCAATATATTGTTTAAGTTTATCAGCTGTTTTCAAGCCATCTTGGAAGAAACTGCAATGAAAAAATACTTATGAATTATTTGTATTCCTGATGAATCACAACAAAGTAATCTGGCTTTGCTTCACTCTACCCTCCCCGAAGACAATAAAATGTTTACAGCTCTTGCCATGTTCAGAGCAAAACAAACCTGACTCAGTTCAAACAGTTTTACTATCAGTCTATCATCAGATGGTTAGAGTTCACATTCCTCTAACACTGATATACTTCAGATTGAGTCCAGAAACATTTCATTTACCTTGCAAACTTTAGCTTTACCATATAAAAATATAATGAGCTAAACAAAAATTTCATACGTTAGTATATGAAGTGACACCCAGAATATACGCAAGTCTTGCCAATTAGTACTAGTAAAAGTTTGACCATTAGCCTTGTAAAATGCTATAGATACCACACATTCAAACTAACAGCACTGCTGAAATCACTACTTAGAAGTTCATTACAAGGCACGCATGCTATTGTAGATAAACAGAAGTCTGATTTCTATCCTCAAGTACTTACTTTAAATTGCATATATGGAGGAATTTGATACTTGTCTCTGAAAATTTCATGGAGTGGTTTGGGTTGGAAGGGACCTTTAAGATCACCCAGTTCCAACTCCCATGTTGGGACACCTCCCTCTAGACCAAGTTGCATTTTTTTGTTTGTTTGTTTTGAAAACCCTTCCCAGTATTCTTCTAAGTACTGTGCTTTCCTGAAATTGAGCTACTCCATTGTAACTTCAAGAGATAACAAATTAGAGAGAACATATTTTGGCTTATTTATTTTAAATCACTGTTAGCCTACAGCTTCAGCTTCCCTAGCTGAAGTCTATTTCCTGTATTTAAAATATCTCAAGTGAAATTCCCATGTTTGCCTTGACAATTAATGACAAGGTCATAACTTAATGGTTTCCCCTCAAGGGGTTTCAAAGAAATTACTGGCTTTCACAATGATTTTAAAATTTACCTGAGACTATTTAATTGAATAAACAGTAAACTAATTCTAAAGTTATCTTCTAGACCTATGCCTCAAGAATCATAGAATATTCCAAGTTGGAAGGGACCCACAAGGGTCACTGACTCCAACTCCTGGCTCCACATAGGACCTCCCAAAAATCTGACCCCATGTCAACACTCTCCTTGAACTCTGGCAGCTCTGGGAAGCCTGTTCTATGCCCACCACCCTCTGTTGAAGAACCTTTTCCTGATATCCAACCCAACCCTCCCCTTTTTACCCACTCAAGTGGGTAACAAAGAAATAGCTTTAACACTCAAGGCTTGCTATCTGATGATTAAATCACAAGCTGACTTCGAATTTAAAGCCTCTCTCTAAGTTATGCAAAAAAAAACAAAACAAAACAAAAAACAAAAAACCAACACTAGCAATGCACTGCATTATTTCCTTTTGAGACAGCAACACTGAAGAGAGAGGTGAGGGCCATAACCCAGGGCGAAGCAAGGTGTGCAGGCAGCGTCCACCTCATTTAATCTTTATGTCCTCTTAGATCCTGTAAAATCAAAGGAGAGGCTAAAAAACTCCTGCCACCTTCCGGATGGAACCGGTCAGCCTCCAGAGGTTCTACCTAGGCACTACACAATGCACACAACAGAGAATGTGAACAGATGCTGGTGGGTCTCTGGTCTGCATTAAGGTCTCAGGAACTTAAATTAACTTTGTATGCAACATGCAGGGTTTTTTTTTTCCTCGGCCTCTCTCTTCATTGCTCCCCTCTTCTTTCCCTGCCAGAACTTTTTTTCATACTCTGTACTGAGAGACTGAGCAGCTTGATGTAGTTGCAGATGTCCAGAGGAGCTGGACCATGTAACCTTAAAAAGGCCCCTTAGAATCACAGAATCATTTGAGTTGTAACAAGTCACCTAATAGATCATGATTATGATAAATACTTCTGATGTCATCAGAACAAATTCAAAGCAATGAGAAAAAAACACTTGTGTAAATGAAATACTATAGATAAAGCTTAAAAGTACTGCACTTACTTGCACTGTGCATGATAATATTTAATAAGATTCTGCAGAAGGTCCACACCTTTTTTCGTCTTGATTTCATTAACCTTAATAAGATACTGCACAGAGTGAAAAAAACATGCTGATTATCATACATTACAGCATTCAACTATTTTCAAACAATACAATATCATTTGCTTAATGAATCAATCAATTATCACCATGTTTAACTTGTGTTGACTCACAAACCACAAGTCCGACATAGTTAAGCACAGTACGAGCTAGGTAGTAGTTCCCATGAACATTCCTAAAAAATTCAAAACCACCCAAATTTAGGAAAACGTTTCGTTTTTTACATCTACACGAAGGCACCCCCCTTTTAAATGCTACTACAGTATTTGTAGATTTTCAGTAATTACAATTACAATGTAATTTAAAGCAATTGCCATTAAAATGGAATAAGGATAACTATTAACACAAAAATCAGTTCTACAAAACTAATGTATCACCATCACTTGTCAGTTTATTCAGAATTTAGAAACTTCAAAAAAATAAGTGAGAAGAAAGATATTAAAAACGCTTCCTGAAAAATAAGAAATCTCTCTAAGGTGGATTCTCAGCCCACACACCTTACTATATTAAAGAAAAAGAATAAAACAAATGGAAGCTCAGTTTTACAGAGTCACTAAAAAATTATCCCTGTGTTGCTGTATTATGTTACATGGAAATAACTTCCTGCCTCTTTTCTCCAAACAATAAGGTACATTTTATCACTATTTAAGACCCACAAAGCACTTTGTATGTTCTGGCGTCAAAATTAAAAGATGAAACTTCTGCCTTACTTCACACATCTGCAGCTGAAACAGTCGCCTTTCCTTCTCCATTTCTTCTGCAATCTCAGCTCCTGTAATTTCAGTTCGTATCATCCCATGTTGTTTTGCATGTTCTCTTTTTTCCTTTTCAATTTTTGTACTGAAATGAGTTAGAACAGATTTTAGAGAATTTCTTTTATCATGTGATACAGGTTTGTTTTTTTTAAACTATTTTTTAAGATAAAAAGAAAGTATTAAACAAGATGAGTTCCTCTGATATCAAATCTTCTTTCTACCCCTCCCCCCCACACACACACCTTCTTAAAAATGTGTCTGGCAGTAACAGTTAAGAACTTGCCCTTCTTGCTTTCAATTCTTTCCTCTAGTTTGTATGCTATATAGGGAGAAAGGGGAACCTGTTTTTCCAACATTATGTTCTCCATAGCTGTCATCTCTATATACTGCAATGTAAATCATACATGTAAGAACCTACTGACTTGACTGGAAAATGGCAGAATATCTCAACCAAACAATTCCTACTTTAGGAAACATAAATCTTAAGAAAAGTAAGAACGCAGCATATGAAGTAAATGTACTTGTAATAAATGGTATGATTTCCAATCATTACATTTTAAGAGAAAGTCAGTGCTGAAAGTAAGTATGAAACAGTGAAATACAAATAAGGAACTAAGAGGTTATCCTGCAACTTCTTAATCGCAGTGTTATAGTGTCACTTTCCTTACTTAGATTTCAGAGCAGTTTCTCTACTATTGCTCTGTATTTCTCAAAACAGACTAGAAAAACCTAAACAATGTATTCTTCCTATCAGCCTTTCCAAGATACAAATGCTGATTAAGTCCAACAAGGTCAAGTGCAAGGAGTTGCACTTCAGACAAGGCAATTGCAGATGTTTACAAACTGGGAGAACTCTCTGACAGCAGCCCTGCAAAGAAGGACACGAGGATCACGGTGGATGAAAAGCTGGACATGAGCCAGCAGTGAGCACTTGCAGCTTGGAAGGCCAACAGTATACTGGGTTGCATTAAAAAAGGGATGGCCAACAGGGAGAGGGAGATGATTGTTTCCCTCTATTCTGCCCTTGCGAGGCCCCATCTGGAGTACTGTGTCCAGGCCTGGGGCTCCCAGCATAAGAAAGATGCAGAGCTATTGGAGCGGATCCAGAGGAGGGCCATGAACATCATCAGAAGGCTGAAGCCCCTCTCCTGTGAAGAACAGTTGAAGGAGTTGAACTTGTTTAGCTTGAACAAAGCTCCAGAAAGACCTCATTGCGGCTTTCCAGTTCTTAAAAGGAATTTATAACATGGGCACAAAGTGATAGGTCAATAGTGAATGGTTTTAAGCAAAAAAAAGGGAGATTTACATTATATGCTGAGGGGAAGTTTTCACTCAGAGAGTGGCAAGGTGCTAGAACAGGTTGCCCAGAAAAGTGAATGCTTCCAGGGATGAGGCAATCCAAACCCATGTTGGATGGTCAGGTCACTGGGGGCCCAAGTGCCTGACTTAGTAGTTGGCAACCGTGCTCATGGCAGGGGACTGGAAGTGAAGGAGCTTTAAGATCCTGTTCAACCCAAGCCATTTTACAGTTCTATGAACCTGAGAAAACATTGTGCGTTTCACACTGGCACTCTATGTAAGAGGGAAGAAAAAGGAAAAGAAAAGGATTTGTTTGTTTACTGAACTCTGAGCATAAAACAATGAAAACTCCAAATTTCTTTCACCCATACGTTGAAAAAATTGCAAAAGAAAGGTTTTGGGGTTTTTGTCTCCTCCCAGACAAGAAAGGCATAAAGTTTGCACATATAACAAAACACTTCTCATTTTTGAGTCTGACAACAAACTTGATCAGACATTTGACTTCAAACAAATTTTGGGAAATAAGTGTTCTCTGGAAATTTTAATTGTCATATGTCACTTCTTCTTGGTCTGAATAAGTCTAAGGTCTGAAAAGGTATCACAGTAAGAAAATATTTTTTAAATCCAGAGATTTTTCTTTTCTTTTTTTTTTTAATTAATCAATACATCTTATGCATATGGTTATAAGCTTGCATAAATGCCATTTGAAATCCCCACAATTCATTGTACAAAATTCACTAAGCATTAATCACCTTCCTTACACTAAACAAGTACTGAGCACTCAGTATTTCACGTAGGATAAAACATTTTATTTTCAAGTAGTAAAGAGAGATCATGATACAAAATAAAAACAAACAAACAAAAAAACATAGCTGCCTTTCACATATTAAGTTTTACATCCACAGATAAAGGACATAGTTAGGAGCCAGGAGGAATAGGGAAGGTAAAGAGAGATAGAGTGAGAGATGATCTTTAAGGTCTTTTCCAACCTGAGTGATTCTATGAATATGAAAACACTTACAATTTGGTTTCATAATCCTTCCAGGCTTTGTCAAAAGGCTTTTTGAGGTCCTTCAGAAACAAAAAAAAAAGGGCCTTAAAGCATTTTTTTTAAACTTTAGAGTTAAGATAACATCGTAAGTAGCAACACAATAATTTCTTTTTAACTAACATTTTTCAAATAGCTATTAGAAAAAAAAAAAACCTTTTTTTGAATCTTGTGAAATATTGTCTTCCTGTGCATCTTAAGACAAGAACTTAGAATGAAGTTCCACAGTAGCATTTGAAATTGCAATCACTTGAATTTTGAGGTTTTTCTTTAGACAATTTATATAAATAGATAATAATGGATCCCAACAGAAGAAAACGTCTCATGGCAAATGGAAAAGCCATAAGAAAGTTGAAAATCACTTCCATTACTACTATTTTCAACACTTACCCCTTTAACACCTTTTAGGTCTCCTTTTAAGAGAGAATCCAGAGTGAAAATAACATTGTGGCTTAAGCCCTGGAGCTGAAAAAGAAAAATTACAATACTGTTAGCATTTAAAATACTCATTCTGATTTTACCAAAACATTGCCAATATGTCTTAAAACTTCACTAATAAAGTTGTAACCATCTCAGATTTTCTAAATTAATGGTAAATTCAAGTCTGGAAAGAATTAATATACTTTCACACGAATCAGATAGAATAGCATTACCATTACCCTCTAGATATATAGGGCAATATAAATATTTAATTTTAAAAATAGCACATAAAAGTTCTGGAAACACATCAGGGTAACCTTCAATCTCTTCTAACCATGTAACTGAATACTGCATAATCATTGAGGAAATAAATCAGGTTTTCATGAATAAATGTTTCTTATAGGTTCCTGAATGTGAAGCAAGGACCTGCTATGCTACAGTCAGGCAACGTGCAAGGCATATGTTGACTCACCTATGAGCAGCAGCTGCAATGAGTCATCAGCTCTGTGACTGCTCCTAACTACTAGAGAAATCTGTTCTTCTTACCTGGTGTGGAAATTCGGCATCTATTTTAACTCTTAGTAGTTTAAATTTCACGCCATGCAGCCCCTGCCAAGTTGATTACACGTCTACAGAAATGTTCTCTTTTTCTGTGTCAATGAGGGTAGAAAAAACTGCTACTGTGTTCCTATTTGAACTTACGCAGGCATGTCTATAAACACTGAAAAATCAGCATGATAGGAAGGAGATGTTTATTGACATTGCTGTAGTATAACACCCACAAGAGAAGCCTATTCATTTCCTATTCCATCACTCTGTTTGCTTCTTCCAAAGATACTCTTCAGCTCCTTGCTAATTCTACAGCTTCATCGTGAGTGGAGCACATGGTTACACTCTCTAGTGACAGCAACAGGACCAGAGAGAATAGCATGGAGCTGCATCAGGGAAGATCAGGTTGAGTGTTAGGAGAGGTTCTGCACCAGAGGGCAATGGGCATGGAACAGGCTTCCCAGGCAGTTGTTATGGCCTCAGGCTGCCAGGGCTCAAGGAGCATTTGTTTGGACAACTCAGATATAGGGTTTGAATCTTGAGTGGAGCTGTGTGGAGCCAGTAATTGGACTTGATGATCCTTGTGGGTCCCTTCCAACTCCAAACAGACTATGTTTCAATGATCTCAGAAGGAAGACAAACAGGTCACTCTACTTCAGTGGCTCTGTTATAGGCTGGTTTTGGACAACCATCCACTGAAGTGTAGTGGCACTCAGCTGTTTTTTCACTGAGCCTTAACTTCAATTCCGGTATATTACAGGTGATGAAGACAAGACTCAAAGCAGAAATAAGCACAAGCATTTTGCTGGGGGGTCTCAGATATCTGAAACAGACGCAGTCATCAAACGCTGCATGGGCTAAGGGAGAGACTGGCTTTCATGTAATTCTACTTTACAGCAGTTGAAGGTCTCTCATCCAAGAAATAATGGAAGAATGGAAAATAACATGGGAGTTCATTTGCAAAGATACAGAATTCTAAAGAAATAAACAAGATCAAATCACCCACAATGAACTATCTGTCTGTTTGTCACAATGACACCAGTTTATTTGCGCCGCCATTTATTCACAGTAGCTCTCAGGGTGCTACGTTTCAGATTTGTGATAAAACATGCTGTTGATTACACACCAGTATCCACTTCCTGAGAAGTTCTTATGCCAAGCAAAGGCCAGAAAAGCTGAAGACGTTTGTAGGACATACAACCAGGACTGCTGATCCTATCTGACCAAAGAGTTATTCATAGAGATCACAGAATCATTTTGGTTGGAAAGGAACTTCAAAGATGATCTATTTTCAATCACTCTAGGCAAGGACAACTTCCACTAGTTTAAGTTGCTGAAATCCCTGTGCAATCTGATGACAGGAATGCCTTCAATGATGCCAAGAAAGATCCCAGAAGTTTTACAGCTAAAAGAAAGTGTGTAACATTGCTTAATACCTTACACACCGATAAGCTGGAGAGAAACCAAGCTAAGGAAAATATAAAACTGATTCTTCCCCTTTCTGAATGTAAAGGCATTTAAATCCATGAAATACATATTTATAAGAAATGTGACTTCATTAGTTTCAGTGTTCAAAGATCTGCTTGCTGCTCTCATCTGAAGTAAAAGGCTTGAGACTAACTTCAGATGAGAAAGAAAACTTCCTTTTTATAAAAAATAGAAAAATAAAAAAAGGAAAAGGTTTAAAACATCTTCATAAGCCTACTAGTTAAGCAATAGATATCCTGCAAATCACAGGGAAAAATGGACTACTAACATCCCCAAATCATTACGTTTTCTCCAAAAGGTAAAAGCTCCTCCTTTTGAAAATAAGACAACTGTAACTAATGGCACTGAATTTTTAACTGGAAAGATCTCAAGTTAGGGAATGACTTAGAATTAAGCTCCGTAGAACACTTTTAATCACTTCAGAATTAGACCTCAGTTGCCATCTCAACATTTTCACCTTTGTCCTCTCAACTGCCAATTAAAAAGGAAACACAGCAAGTTTGGAATAACACCCTTTTTATAGACAGTCTCTGAGATATCATTATGTCAGTTTCTGAAAAAAAACATTAAGCATCTTTACAATTATCATCAGTCATAAGGAATGTGAAATACAGTATGCAAGAAGGTTTTGTGATTTATTTTGGAAAAATTAAACTGAGAAAAATTGAAACTCCTCACCAGGTTCTTCAGCAGTGTTGATAACTCTTTAGTAAGCGTGGAAAATTTTACAAAAGCTGTGCCAAGATCTGGATTATCCCGACTTAAAAAATTACTTCCAAATTTGTCCAGCACTTGTGCATAGTTTTCTTCATTTTGAACATGATCTGCAAAGAAAAAAAAATTAAGTCAGGAATTTTCTTTCTTGCAGTCTATTACTTTATGCTACTGCAATATACTGTGAAATATTAACAAAACAGACAGCATTATTTGAAGAAAAGCCACAGCGTAATGCATTTACTAAAAGCTAATTAAAATAATTTTAATACTAAAAATTATTTAACAAATAGACAAACCAGCCACTTGAATTGCTTGGGAGTAATTGTATTAAAAAGCTCTGTAAACAGTAATAAAGATCAAACAGCATTTTGTGCCATGTAAGTGACACGGGAATTTATAGTTGTACATACTTTGATGTAAGCATTACTGCTTGTAATAGGGGTACTTCAACAGAGCAAGAAGTCAATGGCATCAGATATAATTAAGCAAAACTGATGTGAATCAGACTGCAAGTTTCCAAGAAGAAATTTGTCTTATAGGAAAATATTCCGTTTTCACCTGTTTGTAAAACTGAGTTACCCCCACAGAATGGAATGCCTGTTAGCATACAGCCAAACACTTGTTTTAATACACAGCCAATTGGACAGTGAGAGAGGACAGAACCAAGAAGATGAAACTGAAGCCAATATAGACAAGCAAAGTTCTTAATTCAAGGATGAAGGAAACACTGAATTACAGATCATTGTCCTAGAAATGCTTTTGCTGCTTCTTTTACCTTCCTTTTTGGCATCTCTGCTTTTTTTTTTTTTTTTTTTTTCTCCTTACTTGCATTTCAGTGTCTGTAAAATGACAATCTACCACTCCAGCTATGTGAGGCTGATTTTATCACATCGATCTCTCTATGGAAAATTTCGGTATTAGTTAGACAAACATTTAACTTCAACAAGATTCCCAGTCTACATTTTGTTCTGTAAGCCACAGACAAAAAAGCACAAAGACATTCCAACAACTGCACATTCTTTCAGTGAAAGAAAATACATATATTATAAAAACTATACATAAACTACATAAAAACATAAAAATGTTCTATGTAGAAGTCAGTTGCCAATAGGTATTGTGCTTTCCCCCAGTAGTCCTGCAAAACTGTATTTTCTTCAAGTTGCTGTAATGCCAGAGAGCATTTGTTTTTACTTTTAATTCAAACTGAAAACAAGAAAAACAAAATTAATAGCATAAGCTTCAAAATCAGGCTTGTAGATAATGTTCCACAATACATGGATCTACATTAACTAAGAGCTGGTTAAGAGATAAAGAACACTTCAGAGGTTTTACAGATACCCAAAATAGACCACTAAGGGACTAGTGGAAAAAGAAAAGTGAATCTCCTACTAGAATTAAAAACAACAAACACAACAATACCATGAAACAATGGAACTGCCAAGTTAAAAGGCAACAGAGTAACATTCTAACACCAATCATTAACACTGAGGTTTTCAAAAGACCAAATATTTAATCACATATCAATATGGAATTGTAGCTTGAACAGTATGCTTTTTATAAGAATAAAACTGTTTCAAAGCATATGGTTGTAATCAAATAGCTTAGCATTAAAACCAAGGAAGCTGCTATATAATAACAAAACACACATTTTGTTTTGATGCAAAAGCTGCTGCATTAATGTATACAGAAGACTTGAGCTAAGAAGAAGCTTTGGCTTACATAGTTCTGAGCTAATAAAGCTGAAGTGTACCCTGAAGTTCTCGGGGAAAGGGAAGAATAACAGAACAAAGAAAGAAACCTGTTAGATCATGAAGTCCCTATTCTGGTCACAGTGCAGCACTTCTAACTCCAGTGTATTTCCTAGCAGTTTGATTTTAAGCACCATATTGTTTCACAGAGCATAAGAGACATCCAAGGATAATTACTGAAAGAGAATAAAGAAGAACAAGCTCAAGACTATTTTCTTTATCTGTAGAAAGGGAAAAGATACTCCCATTCAGAAAAAAGGAAGTAGGCTGTTGTCCTGGAACAATCTATAGGAAGTTACCCTGACTAACCTGATCTAGCTATCCCTGTTCATTGCAGGGAAGAAGTTGAACTAGATGACCCTTAAAGGTCCCTTCCAACTCTAAGGATTCTATGATTAAGTTCTCTGGAATCCCATATTACAAATCACTAAACCTAGGCATGAAACTTATGACAGATGTATTCTTTTTGCTTTGTAATCAGCAAACTCATATAAAAAACATTCAAGTTCTGTGTAACAGTGAAATATTTTCAATTATTACGTAAGTATCAACACAAGCCTTGTAAAAGGAGCAGAAATATTTTCAATTTATGAAGAGGCACTGTAGCTCTGTACGTGACCTTGAAGATACAGATGGAAAACGAACTCTTCATTGAGACCTATTCTAAAATGGAACACTGGAAAATTCAGCATTCTTTCAACAACAAGTATGTCTTGAGCTCCCCATAGGCGCCTCACACAAATGCAGAAGTGAGTTCCCAGTGTCCTAACAGAATTTCCTTTGGATAAAGAAAGGTGTAATGTGCACAACTTGATATTCACTTCCTTAGATAAAAGTACTGTAGGGAGGACTTCAGTAAGAGACACTGACAGCAGCATACACTAATGATATTTTCATTCTAAAACTGGTTCATGTCTTCTTATCATCGTGAGGAAAGCTCAGCACTGTAAGGAAGATATATCAGCTTCCCCAGATATCCTCCTTCTTCAGCATCTCCCAGAGAGGTACCAGGAAAACAGACATCAGGCTCTGCTCCCATCACAGCAGGACAGGCTCCTTGACTATCCCCTCCCCAGTGGGACCTTACAATTAGAGCCCTAACTTCCCCTCTTTTTTTTTGTTCTGACCTATAAACCTGCAAACACTGAAGAACAGAAAAGGAGTTAAATAGTTTACGAAAGGAAAACACACAAACACAACAACTCCTTGCTGACATTGATTTACTGACAAATACTTCGGCGTATCTGATTAAGTCTGACAAAGAAGAATCACAGTTCACAATCTTGGTTAACCTGACACTGTTCTTAAGTTGTACTCATAGAAGTGATTTGTTCTCTGAGCAGCCGGGGGGGGGGGGGAGGGGGGGGCGTAGGTCAGAGCCAAGCCGCATTTATGAATGGAAAAATATACACATGAAAAAGACACAAAAGAACAAGAAAGCCGGCAAGGTTAAAGAGAATGGTGAAAGACAACATTTGAAATAAAACATGCTTTCTCATTCCATCCCTCAAAAAAGCTGAAAAGAAAGAAATAGAAAAGAAAATCTTGGACCATCACATTCTTTTCTTTGCTTCTGGAATGAGATTGTTGGAGACAAAAGTCATAAAAGTCTCTTTCAAAGTCACTGAGAACAATGTGCATCTTAGTGAGTCCTAGGTTCCCTAGATCTGACATTATGGGAGAAGACAAGCTAAACCGGAAAAGTAAATGACCTTCACATCTGTGTTCATCGCTAACACGTTTAAAGAAGTTCTCATGTAAGGAATTTCTGTCAACATTGCTTCAGAACATGTAGAAATGCTAAGAGCTGAATTCATAAGAGCTGAAAAAAAAAGAGCAACAAGCAACAAAAGTAAACTATAAATTGTCAAATCTCACTTATGACAGCCTCAGTACAATACGGAAAACAAGACACTGTTTTTAATGAGAGCTCCAGAGAAAGACTGGGAATTCAAGTACACATCGCCAGAGCAGCAATGCTGACATATTCCTTCTCAGGCAGAGTTATAAGAATTACAGTGCAGAAGAGAATTGGTGGATAATGTGAATAAATACAAAATGCTAAACAAGAAACAGGTTTCACGTCGTGGAGTTCTACTTCAAAAACTATTTTTCTCCCACAAAATCAACAGGAGGGGAAAAATTGGAAATCAAACTGTGCTGAACCTGAAAAGGTGCATCTTTCACCAAAACCCCAAGAGAGATGAGCCTCACATACAGGACCAACCACTCAAATAGATGAGGTAGGAGGAAAGGAAGCAATGCAGTTGCTTTTCTTAAAAGGAGTTCACCAATGAAGCACTTCACGACAAGGCTGACATTGCTTACCAGCACTTAATGAGCTAGGAAAAAAGCTTTGCAGTGAAACTTGGCTGTTCTTTCAACATACAGCATTGCTAAGCTTATTCAGGGCAGCAGAAACAAAAGCAGACTCCAAAGCAGAGATATCTACAATAAAAATACCCATATTGGAGTTTGAGGTATACCATTTCCTTCATGCCCAGTAGACAAAGAGTTACAGGTCAGCTCATCCTAACATGAATGCTCAGTAAATCAGATGAGGCTCGTCCTAGAACTCCACATTTTGATGTGCTGAACAACAGATGAAGCTGTGCATGAGGCAACACAGCACACAGGTATGTTATAAAGAAAAGCAAGTCCTGCTGTTAGATCACCTCAATATTCAGTAACCAAGCAAAACAAAGGTGAACATTAGAAATGATAAGAAAGAAAATGCAATGGAGCAGCATAAAACATCATAGTGTGCTTACACTCTGAATATGTAGTGTGTAGTTCATGTCCCTGTAGTCTCTCTAAAAACGAAAGGCTATGCTGTCATTCTGGAAAAAGACAGTGAGGATGACTGAATGCATGTGACAGTTTCTGTAATAATGAATTAAAAACAAACTAGGGCTGTTGAGCTCAGACATGAGATACTGTGGCTGAATGTGGAAAGTCCCCACTCTGACACCAAAATAGCCAAATGAGACAAGCACAGGACCAGTTCTCTTCTCAGAGGACTTGAGACCTGAAAAGGATGCATGAGACAACTCTGAAAAGGAGCAAGGGTGCATTTAACTAGATTGATATCAGAATTTGCATGCTAAACATTTACATTAATGTATTTTCCTTAGAAAAAAAATCATCTAAGAAGTTTAAGTATCGAACACCACAGAATCATTCCTGGCTTTGGCAATTCTAGACCTTCATATAACTGCAAGATGAAAAATAAGTAATAAAAATTATTCCATCTTTGCACTGTTCTTTCCCTTCAAGTCTCTTCTATTTATAATTGTAGCAGACCAGGTGCACTGCTGGTCCCCTTCCAGTACTTCTGGATTTCATGACTTTAAACAACAGAGAAATATAATCCTTTTTTTTTTTTTTAATCTGGAAGTTATACCAGTGGACAAATAAAACAACTATTGAAAACGTATAGCAAAACCAGTTGTGCAACCTACTGCTGTTAGAATTCACATCAAAATACTATGGGAAAGTTAGTCAAAACAGATTCTCCATTAAATTCAGGTGCAGGTCACGTAAGACAAGATCCTATCTGCAGATTCAATGTATCATGACAGAAATAAAGAGCGAGCTATATAAGAAAGAGATGGTGTGAAAAATACATCCATTTGGGTGTCTAGGTTTCATTAAAAAAGTACTTTCCACACCAGTACTTTCTTTTAGGAAAAAATAAGATGGGACTTTTCTATGGGATTTCCACATTTCTGTGCTAGTATGCTTTCATTTCCACTGCAATAGTTCCAAATCTAAATCTGACAGATGCAGGAGGGTGACAGTTAAATTCTCTCAGTAGGAGAAGAGAGGTTTATCTGAAGAGCTGTGTATGAGGTATACTACATGAATAGCGCTAAATGTTACTTCAGAGGAAAAAAAAAACAAAACTATAAAAACAACAACAACAACAAAAAACAACACTACAACACCCAAAAATTCTCTCCCTGACTTTCAGTAGAATATGAATCATTTTAATGATCTTAAGAGAGAAAAAAATCGTATTATTCCTGAATAAGCATTCACTACTCTGGCTTGTGTTCTCAAAGGAGATTAGGAAGCAGGGGAGCAATGAAAAGTATTCCAACTCTATAAGCAGACACGGTCTCACCTTCTAGCAAACACAGTTTATAAAACAAAATTTCAAATTCATTTTTTCAAAATTTAGAGGCTTTCAGTTTTGTTCCTACTAATCCTAGGATATCAATTACTGTATGAATTGCTGCCTGCACACTTTTGCAAAGAACAGTGTGGGCTATTACAAAATCTTTCTGAAGAGGGAGCTAGAGTATTAGGTATGGAGCATTCTTTATCAAAAGAATTCATACTATCTATCGCTTTTGAAACCATACTTGTTAAAAAAAAGAGAAAAACAGCTGCTTAATTATCTGTGGTCCCTTTTAAGTATCACAACAGCCAATTAAAGCTATTGACCAACTTCCTATGACTTTTACATTATACAAGTTATTATTGCTACTTATAAGCATTTAAAACAAAATTTTATTACAAAACTCAAATCGAATGATACATAACGATTCTTTAGATTTCAAAACATGAAAAAAAAACACTTCTGTTCTATGATCTTTAAGCAGCTTTGAAATTCAGTAAGTAAACACTATCAAACAGAGCTGTTATGACATCCGAGTACTTTTAAAAGCATAAAAGTAAATCTGTGTTTTAAACAAATACTACAAATACTAGACCACTCGATGGATAAGAAATTGGTTGAAAGGCCGTAGACAGTTCTTTACAGACAGAGTGATGAGGTGCTGGAACAGGCTGCCCAGAGAGATTATGGATGTCCCGTCACCAGAGGTGTTCAAGGCCAGACTGGATGGGGCCCTGGGCAGCCTGGTCTAGTATTAAATGTGGAGGTTGGTGGCCCTGC
>JAOWBP010002052.1:72200776-72232721 GCA_028571105.1 Tragopan temminckii
CAGCTCCCTCAGCCTGTCTTCGTAGGGGAGGTGCTCCAGTCCCCTGATCATCTTCGTGGCCCTCCTCTGGACCCTCTTCAACCCCCAGGCCCTCATCTCTTCTCAGTAAATGCTATTTCATTTTTGGATCAAGTTTTATTATAGCGACTACTGAATTTAAAACAGAAGTTATACTACCACACAGTACACCAAGTGCTGGATTTCTGCTTTTGACATACCAACAATTGCCAAATGTGGATTTAGATAGGCCACTAATTGCTTATTTATAAGCTCACGCCTTTCAACTCTCCACACATGTACAAACATACACATGCTTGTGTGCACGTAGATACAGATATGTATGTAAGGTTACATACTGAAGAACATCATTAAAAACATTAGATGTACTTATTCTTAATAAATATGAAACCATGGTTTGGCCAACACAAAAATCCTCCTTTCGTGACTGATATATAAGCTACTACAGACACTGATCAACTCTTTGAAAGGATAGATAACAGCAGGACAAGGGGAAATTGTTTTAAGTTGAAGGAGGGAAGATTTAGGTTGGATGTCAGGGGGAGTTCTTGAAGTTCTTTACTACGAGAGTGGTGAGGTGCTGGAACAGGCTGCCCAGAGAGGCTGTGGATGCCTCGTCCCCAGAGGTGTTCAAGGCCAGATTGGATGGGGCCCTGGGCAGCCTGGTCTAGCATTAAATGTGGAGGTTGGTGCCCTGCCTGTGGCAGGGGGGTTGGAAATTCATGATCCTTGAGGTCCCTTCCAACCCAAACCATTCTGAGATTCTGTGACATGTATAAATTCAGCTCTGCTAGAAATCAGCATTGCCCTAAAACCACACATTTGCACAGAGTGCTACAGTCCCATAAATCCACTAAAGCCTCACGTGGCTTTTTTTTCTGTGCTTCTGAAACCTTTACAGTTGGAAGAGAAAAATGAAATTGATTTGGTTTAAGTTTACAATAATGAAAAGATGAGAGGCTCAAGACAGTGACAATCACGTGCACATCTGCAAACATTATTCATCACTTCAACTAGATGTTATCCAGAAGAAATGCTTTTTCCAACTGGAACAAACTGTTCATCTGTGCGCCACAGGAGGTTTAGAATTGCACTGTGTTTTTAGGAAGTTAAACCCAAAGATGTTTATGCCTAAAGCCCACCCACAAAAATAATACACTGAACCTGAAATGTTTTAAACAACTCCAGTACCTTGCTCAAGACAAACCATGACAGAAGCCTGAAGGCCACCTGAAAATGCACAATTTCTGTATTTGTGAAAACAAAACACTCCACGTACTGCAAGAAATTACTTTCATATATAGAGTAATCCATGCAAGATATAAAATCTTTCAAGTTATACATCTAAATGGGAATAGTGAGCGCTTGATAGTCAAGTGCATGTCTCATTAAGATTAAACTATTTCTCAGAAAATACACAGGATAATACACTGGCTTCAAGGAGCTAAAAAAACATAACAGCAAAGCAACCAGTCTTTCACTCAGCAACCAATACATTACCCTAAGCCTGTCACTAATGTGACTGACATTACTGCTGTCTGTACTAGGACATATGGCTCCTGCCTGCTCCAGTCCCAACTGCAATATCCATGTAACTATGTCAAAGTAACAGCCATAGCATTCACCAGCAGATCAAGCCCTAGCAATTTCCCCTGAAAAACCTAACCAAATGTCAAGTGCTGGTCGCCTGTAACCTATGCATCTAGAAAGGGGCAGACCCCAAAACTCATTTACCTTGTGCATGGGAAGCGACTCAGCACCCCCTGCCCTCTTCCTTCCTACACCCTGCCTGTGTTCTGTCCCCACCAATCACAAGCTTGAGGCCTGTTTCCAATTGCTGCTCTCAGCATGCCTAAATGACAACAATAGGGGAGACATTTAAGCCTCTGTGTAAAAGCTGGATATAGAAGGGCATGTTCAAACACGTTCTGAATTATGAAAAAATTCAAAGGGTCCAAATGCGAGATAAAACAAACATATCACTGAGCACTTATCACTGCAAAAGATACCACCTACAGTTGAGTACACTGTTATTTACCAGCTATTCCCAAAATAAGACCAAGATAAGACCAAGATAGTTTCCTATATAGTCTCCTATATCTCCTATATAGTCTCCTATAAGAGGAGATAGTGCAGTTTCCTTGAAGTTTCCCATTTTCAGAAAAGCATTTAATCACAAACCAGCAAAAAAAAAAATCTTCAGAAAATATTTTTTCAATTAATGCAAAGCTTGACAGGCATCCATCAGCTGGACCTCCCTCTCAGCACAGCTGACAGCACTGCATCAGGCCACACAACAGCCACTCTCCATCCCGGTGAATGTGAGAAAAGTCACAGCCTTTTAGAGCTGTAAAGGTCACATCATATGAGCAACTCATTTGTCTACTCTCTAAAAAGAACTGCAAAAATAGCCACTAAATTACTCAAGTACTTCTCAAATGGCAGCATAGCAGAGACTGCTTATAAAATCTCTCTAAAAAGTCCAGTATAGCTAAATCTTAATGTATCTTGACAATTGCCCTTTGGATTCCTCCAGGCAATCACGCTCCTACCCAGAAGCCTTGGCTGCAGCAGCACAAATGCAGCTGCTAATTGTTGTCTACTTATGATCACTTCTAGCTAACATGAAATTAGCTAATTTTGTGCATTAAGTACATTTAGAGTTAACTGAAAAATAGAGATATGTTTCTAGATACAACGATGAGACAGCTCAGATCCACCTTCCAACTTCTACTTTGTAGGAGATTCTCAAATGACCACTCCTAGTGACAGCACTTGAAAACATCCAGTCACAAACACAAAATTTCCCTACAAGCAGTAAATCTTATCCTAGGCATACAGTAATCCTGGCAACAAATGTTCTTGCCTTTCTAGAGGCAACTACATGCCTTTGGATGTAGCCTAATGACAACAGTCTGAACATCTCTACTGTCACTCATAATATCCAAACTCATTTCATTATACTCATCAGCTTTACTGCCACCCATTACAAGCCTAAGACAGCAAGAATAATGAAGAAAATTTGGCAGTTTTCAAATCACTGCAGTAGTCTTACTCATTTCATACTCCAACACCAGAAGAAAACCATACCATGATACATGGGATAAAGTATGGTTAGAGCTCACCAACCTTAGGGACCCAACTTCATTGTCCAAGATTCTCCCAGGCTGTAAGCACAAACCCAATACTCTGAATAGTACTCATTTTAAAAGGCCTAACTAAATGCTATTCAAAACAGTTCCAAATGGAACAGGATTATTTTCTAAAACTATTGGAAAATATGTGAGATGATATCCAATAGTTGAGGTAAGGTCTTTCAGAAGTAAGCAAGACAAACAGAAGACTGCATGCAAACAGCATAAATGCAAAAACGCTATCAAAGAACTGACGTGATAGCTGACAAATATTATAAAAATGACTCTTTGCAACTCGAATTGGAAAAAAATATACAGAAGTTCCCAGTTGCTCCTCCTCCACCACACTTGACTATAAATTTCCCAGGAGAGCCCTTCAGTTGCCACACCACAGTTAAATACCACAAAATATTTTCCTCCTGTGTTAGCTCTTCTCTTTCTTCTTTTCAAGCCACAAAATATTTTGCAGCATGCTTTGTATTTGCTATGCCAGTAACTCATGGGTATTACTTAGCAAAGGAGGCAAGGGGAAACTAGATCAGGACTTGTGAGTTATGGCTATTGCCACCCTCTCAGGCAGGAAAATTCTTCAAATGTCATACAGAGATCCTATGATTTTTTTTATTTTTTTTTTAGCAGCTCAAAATTGACATTCGGGGATGAATAAAATGCTCACTCTTTCAGCCATCATCAGCATCACAGTGCTACTGAAATTATTCAGTACACTTCCAGCTCCAAGCTCTATAAATCTGAATCAGCGTTATTATTTGCTGATATCTATTATTTGCTGGTACCAACCAGCAGCAGAGGTATGAAGGACACATTCATTGTAGACCAAGCTATTTCAAAATGTCACTGCTAATACTGCACCCCTCTTTTCCTCTTGTAAATAAAACTGCATCATCCAGTCATTTTCCCCCCTTGCTTCAGAATGAAAACAACCCATGTTGTTGGGTTGTCTTCTCCCATCCTTGAAGAAAATAATGCATGATTCTATTTCACCACTGAGAAGAAAAGCAGGTTTGTAACAATTGCTGTATATAAAAAAGGCATTTTGATATATTTTGAAATATTTTGACTTGTTGCAAATTACAGATTTCAAGAGATTGAAAAGAGAGAAAACAATGTTCCCATTACAGCACAGACGTGAGTACTACGTCATTCTGGGACACGGCTCAGTTTGATTTTGTTGCTGGAGAGGGCTAAAAGACAAGATCGAATACAATTTCACCTTATACCATGTTAAACCTGTGGCCACCACCACTTACTATGTAATTCAGAGCTACACTCAAATTAGCAGCTAGAATATTCAACCAGCTAATGCTGATTGGTACCACATACAACATGCAGCAACACTTGTAGGAGCATAACAAGTCTAGAAACAGTACAGATATAAGGCCACATTCCAGTAACAAACGAAAATAAAATCACAAAGCAAACAAGTTACTTGTAGGTTAAGTTTTGCAACATGTAACAGCAGTTGTGTTTCTAATCATGATTATTAGACTGGCTTGAGACGACTTACAAAATACTCTCAAAAGGTTTGGAGTCTTCACTTACAGAAGAAGGGAAAATTACATGTGTAAGTCAGATGTGAAGTTCTCAATTTCAATGTCATGTTCATGTCATGTCACGTTTACAGAAGACTTAGACTGGACATAAGGAAAAAGTTTCTTTTACAATAAAGGATAGTGAAAAAACAGGAACAGGCTGTCCAGAGAGGTGGTAGAGACACTCAAGGTCAGGCTGGACAGGGCTCCAAGCACCCTGATCTAGCTGTAGGTGCCCCTGTTCATTGCTGGGAGTTGGACTATGTGATCCTTAAAGGTCCTTTCCAATCCTAAGGATTCTATGGTTCATTGGTAACAAACATATTCACTGAATATATTTAGCTTTGTAAGGAAAGTTAGGCAAAAGGAGACATGGTAACTGGAATAGTCATCTTGACTGCCATTTTAATAAAAGTCACCTAAAAAGATGCTCTTCTTGATTGGCTTTTGTTTCTTTTGATTAACGTGCAAAAATAGCGTAAGTGTACATGACAACTAAAATGTGCATCTAACTTTCACTTACGTAAGTAAAAACCAACAGACCTCTAAGAGCAACGTAGGGCACAACATGTGTGGAATACATATGTAAGAATATAAACTTTAATTAACAGAATAATTCTATATACAACAATATTGAGAAAGTAGATCTCATTCTTAGGCAAGATACAGTGAACTGAGAAAAAATACCCAAGCCAAAACGAAGACCTACCATCCAGTCATATTCTCAAAAATCTTATTTGGAGACACCAGCACGTATGTTCACTGGAAAACTTGCTAAGTTTAGAAAGGCATTTAGGAAGGAATTTAAGTCTTCTGTGCATACACATTAAGCTATAATCAAGAAAGAAAGAAAAGGGTATAATAACAATGCTGAAATCCCACAGCATGAAGTAGTATAAAATCCTTGCAGGGTAGAGTTGCTTAAACTTTACGTATAAACTGAGAAAGTTATTGGGAAGACACAGAAGCTACCCCTTTTTCTTCCATAGGAAGGGCGCTTAGAACGTGGTTAGAGTTTTTGTTTTTAGAGTAATTGTTTTAAATCCACAATAGAACTTAAAGAAGTTTAGTAGTAACACTTCCAGTAAGGTTGCAAAGAACTCCATACTGTTTCCTACCAATCTATTACTTATTTCATAGCAATTTTTAACAGCATCATGTTTCAGTAAAAACAGTGCTATCCCATTTTTATGTTAAGAACAGACACTCTTACCAAATCTTTTACATATTTTCTTAAGAATATCAAACATCAGACATAATAATTGCATTATATTCCATTTGGAAAATGTTACTATTGTCTTATCACAAATTTATCTGAATATTAGTAATGTAAGTAATGCCCTACATAAGTATACTGTTGTGTCAGTACTGAACAATTAATATTTTGTCAGGTAATACTTAATATCCTCCCCCTCTCCAAGTAAGTCACAGTTTTATGATGCTTTTCAATCAGTTTAATCACTTTGGGAAGTATTATGAAGCAGCTTGTGATAGGAGGCGTCTGATGAGCTGGGGCTTCTAAAGCATTCAGATTCTGCAAGTTTCAAAGAAGAATTTCTCAAAAAAAAAAAAAAACCAACATATGCAGCACCCAAGTACCAGGTTCAAGTTCACAGGATGTCGAAAAGACCACATCACACAGAGCTATCCCTACCTCTCTGAAAATTACACAGATTTTTGCACTAGGTTTCCAGGCAACAAACTTTCTAGATAATTCACGGATAGGAAATCATAAGCAGAAGATACTTAGACACAGTAGTATTAATATACTGGAAACCAAAATTCTTGCTCTACTAAATGGCAATGGAAGTTTATTCCATAACAATCATATTCTAGCTGCAGCTACTGATTTTTAGTTTATTACTTGGAAGAAAAAATAGAAAGAAAACAAAAGAAACGAAGAAATATCTCTATTTTATCATTTCATTCTGATGCTAGGTTTTCAGTCTGTTTACTCTCCTCTCTCCTGTCAGAAGAGGTTTTCTTACATCAGTTCTTGAGAAAGTTGCTTCTTATTTAAGAGCATCTAAAACACAGACCCTGGACTACCTTTCCTGTAACAAACAGCAAACAAGGTGAAAGTAGAATTGGCTTCAGTAAACCACTAAATGTCATTTTCAGCACAATTGGCTTGAATATAAATTAAAGCTCAAAGGGCAAAACTGTAAATAACACATCTGGGTAAAGAAAGAATGAGAAAACAGTAGTTAAAAGGAAAATACTATAGGCCTTTTTTTTTTTTTTTTTAGTCACTACATTTTTCAAACAGCAGCCTTACAGCTGAAGAGGATATATAGTACTTCAAAAGAGAGCAGGTTGGCAGTACTCCTTTCTCTAAAATGGGGAATATGATTCAGAATTGAAAAAGTCATCTGGGAAAGATGATGAAAACCAGGAGTACTAACACTGCTTTTGTGCGGAGAAAGCTGATCATTGCCAAATAGTTTTTCATTCTCGTCCAATATGTAAACAGAAAACACACATTAAACTTCAGCGTAGGATGAATCAATGGCACAGTTTAAAGCCCATGCAAAATAAACATAATTACATAATAAAATATATTTAGCTTGATACCAAGTTACTCATATATTGATCAAATGTTTCTACATTATTTTATGTGCATGACTTGTCCCCCCACCAACACACACCTTTAAGGACAAAACTAAGACTAACACCAAAAATCATTAATTTATGGTATTTATCTAAAAAGTTACCTTGTTTATCAAAGATGATTTCTTAATTCCAGCTCACTCAGAAATTACAGAAGTTAATCCTAATGAAAGTAGTGCTTAAATAAATTTAACATCTAACTTCAGCCTTAAAGGTACAGAAAACGCTCAGTCTATTGGTCCATTTCACTTTTAAGTGAAATCAAGCTTCTAAAACAAGAGTAGATTAATAGAGTGCGGCATTTTAAAACTGAATAATGTCAAATAAACTCTCACAAAGATGAAAAAAGCAACTATGAACAGAGCATTAACTTCTATATTTATAGTCTATTCTCAAACATCCTTAGACCTACATGATGCAGGATACAATACAATAATACTACCAATAAATACACTACATTTTCATGACCACTTATACTTGGCCAGAAAGGGACTGCTTTCTCCCATTTCCCCCATGCCCTTAAAGTTCTAAAACTTCTATACTAAAAATGTATAATGCCCAAAGAATTTAGTTTGGTAGAGCATATAAATATGAGGATAGATTTTTCTTACTTTCCTTAGGAAATAAAAATAGTTTTACTGTTTCATATGTATTTCATATATTCAAAAAAGTCAAATTACATATTCAAAATACAATTCATATCTTCAAATAAACACTATGTGTACGTGTAAGGTTAAAAGAGTCTCTCCAGAATGCAGAATGGATGTATAGAGAAAATGGTAATAACAAAATTTAGACAGGAAAGATGAAATGCTTAAAGCAAATGAAAGCTAAAAATCAATAGCATGATGTCAATTATCCTGTGTTCTAGATGGTGTACTGCAACAAAAGCAAGAGGTTAGCAGCATGCCTACAAATTTCTGTGAGAAATTGCAGCACTCAATTGCTCAGCAGATATCTGAAGGAGATATTCTGTTTTCTTCTGTCAACCACTCACTGTCATTACCACATACGTACCAGCAGACTAATATCCAAAGAGTCACTAAGTCAGGAAATCTTGTGAAAATTGCCCTCCTGTTGCATTACTGCCAGCACAAAGCAGGACAGCTACACACAGCTCTACCCCTTTAAATCTGCATACAAAGAATCACTAAGGTTGGAAAAGACCACTAAGATCATCTGGTCCAACCATCAACCCATCTCCACCATACCACTCAGCCATGTCCCTCAGTGCCACATCTCCACATTCCTTGAACACCTGCAGGGACAGTGACTCCACCACCTCCCCAGGCAGCCTGTTCTAATGCCTCACCACTCTTTGGGAGAAGAAATTTTTTCCCAATATTCAACTTGAAATATAGAATCATAGAACGGCTTGGGTTAGAAGGGACCTTAAGGATCATCAAGGTCTAACCCCCTGTCTCAGGTAGGGCCACCAAATACATATATACCAGATTAAAATCCCCATGAGACCATAAACTGAGAAGACACTAATATTAAACATTTCACTTAACTTGAGAACTGTTCCAATGATACTGCTTCCCTTGCAATCCATGTACATTTGAACCATGAAAATGCACATTGAAATTGTAAAGCTTTGCTCCTTTTTCACAGAGCTGATTTCTAAGGATCCGTTTCATGAAGGTATAAGTTAAGATTCAATTTTCTCCTTTGCCTGCAGGGATGACTCAGGCTACAGCTTTCCTGTTCTAATCTCACATTCCTTCACCTGATTTGAAAACGGTTATATCCCTTAGACACTCAGTTATTTAAACTGGAGTGCTCACTGGAACTGCTGATGATTTTTCTTACGATCTTCAGAAGCACATAAACCATTACCAAGGTATAGACTGAAGCTTTAAATCTGCAGCGAAATACAGAGAGTGACTGCACTTGAAAACACCAATCGAGCACCATCTGAAAAGCACACTATGCAACTTCCCACGTGCTCTGTCATTCACTCAGAACATGAACTGTAGAAGTGAGGAGTTTCCCTTGACAGAGCTCCCCTCTGCCCTGTCAGGGCATCCCACAGAGAGCAAGGCATGGCCAAGGCCCAGCACCTGCCTGGCCTCAGAGGCCTACACAAATCCCGAAGGGCAAAGAGCGTTTCTAAGGTTTCTTTGCATCTCTGCCCTGTTCCCTTGCTGTCTGCTACGGGCTATCAGATAAGATCCTGGGCTTTTACCAGGTTTATCTAGACCTGGTCTATCCCAGTACTTTCACTCAGTAATGGTATTGTTGTTACATATGCTGTAATGAAAGGAATTCATCAGAAGATAACTGTATAAAAGCACACCACCAAGCAACAGACAAGCATCAATTAAAAACAAACAAACATAAAAGCTGGAGAGAGTAAGACAAGAACAAAACAAATAAAAACCAAAACAACAAAAAAGCACTAAACTGATTTTTTTTTTTTTTGCTTGTTTTTTTTTTTTTTTTTTTTTTTTTTTTGAGATCTGAATCACAGAAACGTAGAGGTTGGAAGAAGCCTCTGGAGATCATGCAGTCCAACCCCCTATCAATGCTATCATTGCAAAATCCCAAGGAAAGGTATTTAAGCACAGAGAGGAGGAGGTTTTCTGAGAGGGTTAGTAATAGTTCGGCAGCAAGGTATTAAGTGAGCAGTTTTGTTCTCTGGACTTCTGAAACACTTCATACATGTTGGTTTTTGAACATACAAAGCCATTATATATTTCACAAGTTACACTGATGTGCTTTAGCAAAATCAAATGAATAAGCTTACAAGAGAGTAAACAATTTGTTCAAGTTCCCATTTCCTATCTTACAGCATGTCAAATTCAAAAGAATGAAAGCCTATTTTGTTTCACATACAGAATGAGGAATGTTTGCTTTTACAGTCATACAAAAACAAGAACCATAGCTCTGATTTATTGCCAGTCTTAACAAGGACAGCTGTTTGACAGGGCATTTTTTGCATTAAGCCTCACTGTCAATTAACTTTACGTTATTTCAGACCATCCTATCTTTGAAAGGAAACTCACTGAACTAATGCATTCAACTGAAACTCTAAGCACATGGAAAATCTTTCGGGCAAGCCATTTTGTTTTGCTAAAATCCATAATCCTTTCCAAAAAACAAACTGACTATCATTAAGCTGGCTGCTGGCTCCTAGCCTTTTCAGAATACCATTTTTATAATATAGATTTTCTTTATACATAGATCGCCTTGGGAAGAATCTTGGTGCATCCAACACTGAAGAGAATAATCATGCTGACTTCAGTCCTTTATTGATGTCCTTACCATTGACCACAACAAAGCATGGCATGTAAAAACTAACTTCCTTGTCACACAGACTACTTTAACAACAACAACATAAAAAGTTATTGAGGATTAATAATCTACCAAGAAAATCATGACAATACTCCAATTTACATAATTGCAGGTTTGGACTAGATGAAGGCAAGGGAAAACAGAGATAGTAATAGGAGAGGGTAAATGGTACCAAGATGTTGCCTTTAAGTCAAAGTTCTGGCTCAATCCACAACAGCTTTTATGGAACTCCAGCTCAAAACAATAGAACAGAATAGCAAGACAAGTATCACTGCATACTGTCTCCATCCTCCTTCCATATGCATCTATTTCTCACCTTTGTTAGGGACAGTGACAGATCTGGCAAGCAAAGGTATTTAAATTCACACAAGGATATTGCAGGACTCTATTTTTGGCTTGGCTTATTAGAAGTTGCCACTAGTTAGCAAGCACAGAGTAAATCCTATACCTGGCAACTACAGTCCTTCAAGCTTTTCATGAATGTTGCATTGTCTGGCTCTAAGCAGTGCACAGAATGCTAAGGGCTGCATTTGAGCAGGACTGAAGGCAGGACACAAATAGACCAGAGCAGGAGAAAAGGAAGCTGTGTGCAATGATGCAAAAAATGCTATTGCTGATTTGTATTCTGCCTGAATAAGAGGAAGAAAGTAAGAAAACCTCCAGCTCATTCAAATGAGGAACATAAATAGAGGGTTCAGTAAAGAACTATTTTTCTAAGTACTAGCATTTGGAACATATTCAAACTTCAGTTATATATTTAGTTAACATAAAAGGTAACATTTGTTAATCACAAAATTGGAGCGTACCAAAATTTGGATATAGGCTGATTTAATGCCAATGTTACAAAGCTTGTGTTATGTACACAAATAGAAATTAAAGTCACAGTACAGTAGGCGACAGCAACTATAGCTAACTATCTCCCATGGTGGATGTGATTGTATGGTACATTTCACAATAGTTATCAAAAGATGAAAGAAATTGAGGGCCATTAATGAGGGAGTCTTTTACTAATGTTGAACTGAAAGTCACAGGCACTGAGAAAAAAGAATTGTTGTTAGGGAAATTATACAGTGAAAAAAAATAAGCAGCACAGTGGTAAAGTATTTAAATATGCACCATAATAAGAAAATGACGAAGGAGAAAATTTGCAATCCAGAGCCTTTTCAAGTTGTATTTTTCACATGCAGCTCCCCTTTCAGGAGAGTGCACAAATACAAAGCTGCCTTAGAGAGGGAAGCAACTTCTAGGTGAAGCTTTGCTGCTCTTTCAAGGAGTGGATGAAAAACAAAAACACAGCACACACATTTGAGCTGCGCTACATAAAATAAAATGTATGTTTATACCACTGACTGAGCACATTAGATCTGATCTGGAAGAAACCTGACATGCATCAAATCTGCTCTGTAGATTGCATGATCTGTAGTAGGACTGCATCATCCAGTTTATTTTTACTCAAAAGCAATCCAGTTTTGTCTACTACAAAATTGCTCCATGACATGAGACACAGCATAGCAGGAGGGATAACTAGGAAATTTGCTTCAAAACAACACTCAGGCTCCAAACACGAACACAGTTCACAGTGCTGAAAATTGAGACCGCCAAGATTTCTTGTCAGATGAATGTGATTTTCAGATGATAGACTACCATATGCTTACTCATTCTCTAATTCATTAAGTTTTGTGCTCATTTTATAAATTCAATGCTCCTTGGAAGTGCAAACTGCGGGCTATATATCAGCTGCACAGAAGAGGTCTACAATTACCAAGCTACCACAGGGCAAGGCAAGATCTCCTCTTGGTACTAGATACTATCCAACAACACCGAACCAAACCAACCCACCATGAAAGCTTAGGGTGACTCTTGTTGCATTTAAGCACGATTTAGTATCTCTAACTCTAAACAAGCTTCATTTGAATCAAATTTTTTAAGTAGCTTCATTGACCTGCTGGCAACAACCCAAGAATCTACCACACTCTACTTTCATGTACACCCAAAAGAAAGCAGAAGAAAATGAAAGTCATACATACAAACTCCATCCAAAAGGCTTATAGGTTGTTGATTGCAGCAGCTTGACAAGGCTGAGGCTGCTGTAGCTCAGCATTCTCAGGTCTAGGCAGTACCGAGGCTGAACACACAATTCCCACATGGTGCAAACAGCAACAACAGCTCCATCCTGCTCTCTCTACAGCTGAGGGGACAAAAAGTGTATTTCTGCAGCATAACATGCCTCTTGCAGAGACAGACACATGCAAATGAGTCTCACAAGAAATCCTGAGACCTTATGGTGCCTCTGTAGTTGGCTTCTACCTGCTAGTCCCTCCAGCAGCCAGCTGGCAGACCTTCAGGTCCCTGTCACTCTTATGGATGCTTCAATGCCTGTCTTCCAATCATCTTATCTATCCAACAGCTTAATAATAGCCCTTAGGATTTGTTAACCTAATATTGCATAACAGTATACACAGTATGCAAGCACTCCAGTCACTGGCACCCCAAGGCATACAGGTCCCATGAACAGCAGTCCAACACTGGCACTTACAGAAGAGCACAGAGAAGAGGGCCCCCTAACCCAGGGGAATAGTTCAAGCTTAAGTTTAATAAGAGGACAGATGGACTGTACTGTTGAGATGTAGGGCAGGCATGGCCAGAAATGCATGCTAACTAGCAATCCTTTTTACATGCGTCCAGTCCCTTTATCCTCTTACCCATCTATCTTCCTATGCTTGTCCCACCCCAAACCACCTCAAATCTTCCCTTTCCCTAACTTTGGTCCTTTGCCTAAAAATTCCATTACATCTTTACAATCCTGTGTTGCTTTTTCTCTCCATCCAATGAGACTCGTGACATACAGTACAGTCTGTAAGGTGATGAGCTTTTGATTCATCTTGAGGGCATTTGACATCTGGACAATAGAGCTGTCAATTTTTCTGTAACTGACTCAGGAGGAATCAGGTCAGGAGGTTCCATTTCTGCAACTAGTAAGATTTCCCCACTTGCCTTATAATTCCTCTGACTCCCTTTGTGTTTGTGGAGATGAGTCTTATCACATAACCTACCCTTATCTCCACTAAGGTTAAAGCCAGACAGACTGCACTGTTGTACACTTTGTACCTCAGATACTCAGAAGCTATGGTGCTGTGATATGAAAAAAAAGTACTTATTTTAAAGCCCACAAATCAATTCAGAACCTTACTAGAATGTACGTGACATTCCAGATACCCTTAAAAAAAAATCTGAAGGCAAATTAATTTGCAATGGGATAAGGACTCGCTCTGTCCCATTACATGTTAATGTATTCCATAGATGGTGTAGTATAATAATTTAAAAAATAGCAAAATTATCAGCTTCAGGAAAGGCTGGAGTATCCTCTCATACTAGCAAAGTATCCAATCACAAGTCAACCTTCTTTGGGTTCAAGAACCTTGCAACCACTGAACAAAGGCTCTGATCAGACAATTGCAACACATGAAAGAAAATGAATACGGTTTCTGACACAGAAGAGGAGTACAACACAGCACTTGATAGCATGACAGACAGCAGTCTTTTCAAGTTTCTTCTGACATCATGAAAGAAAAATATGTAACATCAGAGCGTGCTATAGGGAGTTCCTAGCAAACACAGCAGGTATCTTTTAAGTCTACAAGCAAATGCGGCTAGAATCAAGGATGGGCACAAGTAGAAGTCAGCAAGTACAAGGCAATAAGAAAAAGTAAAAGCTCTAAGAATACTCCTCCATCTGAAAAAAAAAAAAAAAAAAAAAAAAACCCGCACAGCTGAAAATGTTTATACAGGCTACCACAGCTATTTTATAAGAATCACAAGACACAAATTTCTCATGAGAACAATCTTGAAGATAAAGCACGTTTCTTCATCTGAATCCCACAGACCAATACATTTGCAAAGGACTGGATTAAAAAAAAGTCTCCTTAGAAATCACTGGAAAAGCAGAGATTCTCACTCTTGCTATAGCCAGACCTCAGCAAGACCCACAGACTCAAGTTACTGCACGTCACACACCTCTCTAAGTACTAAGTACCCCAGTTTCCTCACGCCTGCCTCCTTGCATGTCATTCAAAATTTACCACCTTTGATGATAAACCTTTTATCTTGCTGAGCTGCAACATCCAGTCCACTCACATAATCCTCTGCAGTCTTCTGCACCTATCATTGAAGCTTTTGAGGTTTTCCACTTTTTTAAAACCTAAAGCCTGTCCAAATAACCACAGCATGTGCAGTCTTTGTCCAGTCTTCTTCTTCCTCCCACTTTCGGGATTTCATGATTACTCCCATCTTCTCGCTCTGTTTAAGAATTATCAGCATGTTATAAAACACATTTGGTTACAAAAGGTCTGACTGAGAATTCAGTGAAAATCCTTCCAAAAATACATTAATTCCCCTACATATCCAACTAAGTGACAATTAACACGTATCCAAGAGAACTGCAAACTATCCCATGAACATAAGTTATGTTCTCAAAGACTAACCAAACATAATGGTTAGTCTTTGAATGTATAATGAATATAATACAATATAAGCCTTTACCTAAAACTCTAGTTAAAAATTCAGTGTTCCCTAGGTATCATTAGAGACCCAGCATAATAAGTAAGTTAAAGGGAAAAAGCAAAACTTCTTCAAAATTTCCTATTTTTTTGAAGAAATGGTTTCCAACTTGGCCAACCCCAAACCATACTGCTGCTCACTCTTGCTTCCACGTGCACAGCAGAACTTGCAGCCAGGTGCTTGAAGGCAGGCAGGATTGTGTAACTCAGTGCCAGCACAAACACCCTCCAACTTCAGCCAGTCCCGGTGCTTCATACTACAAGAGCAAATCCTACAGAAACCTCCTCTGTGAAAACCTAGAAATACTAAGAAGTAAAACTTCCTGTGCAGTTTGTAGTACTATGCAGCTTTATTTTGTCTAGGATACTGAATGTATGAAGTGTTATTGCTGTGATGAAGCATCAACATACTTCAGCTATGTTCAGATAATGCAGAGAATCCTTAGTCTTATAAGAAGCTTATGTGAAGCTGAAAGAATAGGCTAAAATATTCAGCTGAAGGCAATTTTCTACTGTAGCAAAGATTTTGCAAGAAACTACCAGTACACATTTCTGAAACTTGCAGCTAAAAATCAAATGCCTTGCACATCTCTCAGTTTTACAGTTCAACAGCTAATCTAAAAAACAAAAAGATGTTTTTTCCTGATTCTCTGAGGGCAAAACTCAGGGCTGGTTCTATTAACATAATGAATCCAAAATGCATTTCTGTTTGGTAAGAAATGGTTGATATAAAACTGACACTTCAAATTAAAATAGTCTTATTTAACCATTTTGCAATTTGGAACCACCTCAGTAGAAGGGACAGCCATGGCATCGTGCCTTTCTACTTTGGAAACTCGACAGACTTGCTTTTGAGTAAGGGATCTGTACAAAAACCTACCACTACTTGGTATACAGAAATAACACTATTTAAAGTCAAACTCTCCCCTTAATGTCTTATAGAACACAGATGTCTTGGCAAGGTTGTTACTATGTAAGAAGAAAAAAACCAACAAGCTATTCAACCAACTTCGTGTTACGCCTGAACAGTCACATGCTCATTTGAGACCTCTATTCTGCTCATGCCTCAAGCCAGTATAAAGCTTTCTGTTGTTTATTTGCATGAGCAGCAGTTTTCAAAATGTTTTGATTCTCTGCATCACAAAAAATCAACTCCTGTAGAATTCATTCATCCCAATCAAAGTAAGAGCAAGTCCAGAAAACCAATAACTTAATAATGTATGCATGTCCATACAATGCAAGTTAGGTGGTTTTGTGCCTTCTTTTTTTTTTTTAAAAAAAAGAAACCTCAGACATATAACCAACATGCAGCACCTTACCACGTAAAACAAACTGAACTGTTAATAACAACCCCTGCACGCTCCCAGCCTGAAGCAAACACAAAGTAGCTCAGCCCATATTTTCACAAGTTACTTTGCATTAACACCACCACACAGTCAAATGCAACTACCTACCTTAGAGGACTTAACTACATCTACACCACAGATTACAAAGGAGCCTTATAACCAGAAATCACACTTTCTAAATCCCCCAGCAGTTCCCAGGCAACTGTTACTATTTTCAAAAAATACCAAGAAAGACACTGAAATGTATATGCCCTAAAGGTATCTTTCATGCTCTCTGAAGATGAAAGATAATTGTCAGCTTGGAGCCGGATCGATCGAAGCTGCTGGTAGAAGGGGATATAAAACCAGAGGGCCACTGATTGCCTCCCCTGTAAATACTATCATCTGAGGTGTCTTAAACACATCTATTTGGTCTGAACATCAGAGAGGACATTGCTGGGGCATGATCTGTGGGTTTTTTCTCTCCAGTAAAAATTAACACTGGTATCAGCAAACATAAAGGAATAATTGTTTTAAAAGTTGGTACTACAATTCATTCATCATAAATGACACAAGATCAGGAATATTCTCTTTATTGGTTGTGGATGCCCCATCCCTGGAGGCATTCAAGGCCAGGCTGGATGTGGCTCTGGGCAGCCTGGTTTAGTGGTTGGTGACTCTGCCCATGGCAGGGGGTTGAAACTAAATGATCATTGTGGTCATTATCAACCCAGGCCATTTTATGATTCAATAAAACGTTTATTAATATATTTTTTTCCTCCTGAATTTTGCACCTTATTGTATAAAGTACCTTCAGAGTATGAGAATTTTTGAACGAGTTATTCATTTTTAAGACTGTGCTTTTATTAAAGTTGCACTAAAAGAATTGGATACATGTGATCCTGAGAGAAGATAGAATGATGGATGAAAGCAAATGATTTCATTTAGTTAAACCTAAGAGATAGGTCATTCCACAGCCCCCTTCACACTTGATAAGCAGGTATGGGTTACTGCCCACCTTTGTGTTGAGCTCCAGAAAAAAAGCTGGTGATCTATTACCTCCTAAAGCTACAGATTTCATTGAGGCTGGAATTAATTCAGTGCCAATAACGATACGTATTTATTTCAATCAATTGCTCACATTAATTATGGTCAGCACAGAATACAACGTTCAATCAAAAAAATCTTTGCAATGTAATATGCTTGTAGCAATTCACCAAAAAGAGGCAGGAAAATTTTACTCCACTCTCAGGCAGATATTTGCTAATTAGCTATACAACAGGCTAGTTTGCAGGGTACCCTGACCCACATGTGCATCTCCGAAGAAGAAAGAAAAATCTGGAAGAAGGTTAAAAGGTGAGACACTCTCCCCCTTTTCTACCCAGGATTTCAAGGTTATGATAGATCATGCCCACAACTCTGCATGAACTGGCTGTCCTGTGTGTTCCTCCAGGTGCAGCAGGAGCTAAGATGAAAGGCAGAATCCAGGACAGGCACATACCCAGCTGATGCAGTGTGCTAGTACAGGAAAGAGGGAAAAAGCACTAAGTGAAGGCTGCTGCAACATGATTAAATATCACTCCGTATCATTTATTTATTTTACATACACTGTTTAGAAACATCTGTAATATTTTTGTCTATCTTAGTCATGAGTAAATGTTTTAAAGTTTGCACTTCACTCTTATTTGAATGAAGTGTCATTTTCAGGTAAAGAAGTAGCAGTAAGTTTCTCATTTCACCATGCAGCAATTACAGAAGAAGGGCACACTCCAGCTTCCTACTGGATCCTTCAGAGTATGCAAGGGGTTTACAGAAACACACAAGTTGCATTTCAGCTGAGAGTGCGGGCAGCAAAATGGTACAGCAGGATAAGGAACTCCGAAGAACTCTAAAGCTGTGTCCACACAAATTCAGGTTCTTCTGCAGCTGTCCAGATTTGCAAAGATTTTGTGACTCAGTATCACCCACGGTCGGCCTCAGTTTGAGCAATGTGTGCAGGTTTGGACACCACCTTAAATAAGAAGGACATAAAACTATAATATTAGAGTGCCCAAAGAAGGCTGTAACTCCTTCAAGCACTGCTTTTATTATTATTATACATTTGCAGACCAACACCTACAAAAAGCTACATTCTTCAAAACTCTCAAACTTGCCGCTTTTGCAGTAATTTTGGAGAACTGACTTAAATGTCAATTAAATACTCTTCTCAGTAAAACTAGTTTCTGGCAAATACTTATACACATTTTTCGCATTAGTCTTATAAAAAGCATTACATCACCAAACTGTGACAGCAATCACTAATTGCTATCCAAAAAAAAAAAAAAAAACTCTAGCAAGAATCCTTCAAAGACATCTTTTGAACAACACATTTCTGACTGGAGGAAAACCACTGTTCTCAGTTACCCCAGTAGTTCATTGTGACCTGTTAAGGCCACCCTGGCTCATAACGTGAAAAGAGATAAGAATTTCCTTGATCAATCATGGAATAGCTTCGGCTGGAAGGGACCTTAAAGATCATCAGGCTCCAGTCCCCTGCTGTGGGCAAGGTTATTCATCAACCTTAAAGCAGCAAACTCATCAGTAACACAAAGTAAACTTGGTATGAGTGTTTCCTCTGCTTTTGGCCCTAAGATGAAACCTGGTAACTTCCTACACACAGTCATGTTTCACTCATGTTACTGCAATACTGTGACCTTCTATGAAAGCTCGTTTCTCTATTTCAGCTTCTTTAAATCTGCTTAGTAAGCATGTTTGGCACCTGGTTGCAGTGACAGCATACCCATAGTACAGGATACAAAAGTTTAAAATCTGAGGACTGGAGAAGGGCAAATACTGAGATGAGTACAGAAGAAAAAACAAATAACCATGCAAATTTGTGAAAGTTAAAAATAATGAAGTTTCTATTTGTTGTCAACTTGCAGGAATAACTACTCCTAAATTGCCATTTAGTTTCAGTATGTCATGAAACGTTAAGGTCTGCTAATTTTACAAAAAAAAAAAGTCTTAAAACTCTGAAGCAAATCCCTTACACCTAAAAGCAGATCTTTAAGAATACTTGAAACTCAAACCCTGAAATATTCAGAACATGACAGTAAGTAACATTCATTTAAAGTTTACTAGCTATCATAAGAAAAAAATAACAAGAGCACAAGAGCACATCAAGACTATAATATGGTTACAAAGCCGGCATTTAAAATAAGCAAATAATCCACCCACCTATATGCAACTTTAGTACTACCATGTTATCAATACAGTCCTTTGAAAGAAACTGAAATAACACTAATACCATAAAAAAAATTCTCCATTTTTAATTTACATAAACTAGATTATCAAATTTTCTAATATACTGTAGCTTGTCTGGAAAAGAAAAAGTAAACAAAAAAACATTAACAGTTAAAGAAAACATTAAAAGACAGTAAGACTGTGGTTCGTAAAGGAAATGACAAAAGCAACCAGATAAAGCAAATGCTGCCTGGCACAGAAACAGAACTACTCCCTAATGAACATCAAAGGTTCCCCAAAAGGCAATGCTTTCAGTACCTTCAGGCCAAGTACAAATTCCTAGTTAAACCTATGATACATTTTGCTTTCTCTGTACAGTAAAAACAAGATAAGGATAACCACATACTGAAGATAACATGGAAGCGTAAGGAACTCCAGCTCTCTTTTCATCCCTTCTCCCTTTTTTGTTTCCCAGAAATGCACTTCACATTTTCAGCACAATACCACTTAAGGGGCAGAGTGTGCTTCTTGGTATTTTCCTATATGCTTTAAAATTGGCAGTCAAAATATTTGCTTCAGGATACAGATACTCTACTGGAAGAGAACCGCATGCGCCCAGTCATCAGGAACAAACACAAGGAGAGGCAGGAAATCTTCAGCAGCAAGGGCAGAGGAGCCGGCCCTTGCAATTGCACTGAGCAGTACTGCCCATTGCCTCTGCAGGCATCTCAGCAAGTCAACTATAGTAGACTGGGGAAGAAAGGCAGTAGACATATGACCACTGCTAGATACGGGAAAATTGTGTCAAACCAGCACAGCAGCTCGCCAATCCTCTGATATAAGAATTTGTACTGTTACAAAGAAGGAAGAAAAGCACTGGCTAACACATTAAGCTTGGAGGACGTTTGACTTCTTCTATATCAACAACACAAAAAAAATGCACAAAGGGAATATGAAAAACCAAAATTACTCTTTTTATGACTCAGTGAGAGTCAGCTAAGTTATTTTTACATGCCAAAAAGTCATCTCCATTTGAAAGTTTAACCTAACCATCCTACCCTATCAGCGCTGCTCAGGAGCAGAGCAGGCACCTTCTTCCTGTCACAAGGCAGAGATTCACGCCAGCAGTACCACCCACACAACCCATGTCACCACTCTTCTGTGGTGCACGTGCGAAAGGTTCCATTTCCTGCACTGGTGCAGCTGCTGCAGGCTCCAGCAAAGCAAGAGTTAAAGACAGGCAGATGCTGAGATGAGGAGGAGGAGGGGAAGAAATGAGCACAGTATACTAGGTAAAGACACAAAGAAAACACTGGGAACAACAGAAGTTTTGTTGTTGTGGGCTTTTTTCTTTTCTTTTTTTAATTCAACTCATTTAAGTAGCTAAGAGAAAAACCAGCTACAGCACGAACTTCATCTCCCATTTTACTAAACTGACTTCATCATCTTGAAGAACTATTGTTTATTTAAGCACCTGACTCTCAGACTATTTTTTCTGTTGCAGGATATTCTAATAACAGAAGCGCTATCTAATTTTCCACAGGGAAAGCACAGGAAGTTTGCTCACGTTCTGATTATCAGCTCAATGGACAGGGACAACATAAGGAAAGCATGTTCCCTCATCCCGTTCTGGAGATGGATGACAGATGCTTTTCACATAAATAATTAAAGGAAATGTAGACGTTGATCTCTACAGTGTACTTCTAAGATAAAATCCTTAAATAAGCATCCCAGTCCTACACCATAGTCTTATGGATTAAGATGACCTTTTTTTTTTCCCCCTTGAAAATGTACCAGCGTGGTATTAACCCCACTGTTACACTATAATTAGACACAAGCTTTTTGGAAGTACATTAAAGTTAAGCTTAGTGCTAAATGAAATTCCTACTGAAATAGTACAAATGTTTAGTTTATTCAGTTTAGATATTTAATACCAAATTGGTGCTCACGTGTGATTTTCAATATGACAGTGTTTCAGGAAGATATGCTGAAGGAGACTGTTTCCCTTTCTCTCTGACTGACAACAATATGGTAAGTGACTGTACCTAAGTAAATGAATGGTTGTCATTTCAAAAATACACACTTTCAGAAAGATGACAATGACAAAAGAGCCAGCAAAGAAGACTACTAAAAGAAAATACCATTCAACAAATAAAAATTATGAGAAAACAGATTATATAAGTATCTGCAAATTAAATGATAAAAATAAAAATCAAACCACAAACAGGAAACTTATAATAACAATCCTCCAAAATGCTTTAAAACTAGTTTACTTTCCAAACATTAATAGGAAAAGTAATGATGAGGCACAGCCTTAGTTCTGCTGTGCATCATCTCCCACTTCAAACGGGGAGCAACAAATTAAACACCAAAACCATAAGTTCTGTAAAGGGATCTCTCAAGATTCAAGTCACTTAATACGTCTCATCCACTGGTTTACTGGCAACCTTCTTGACAAATTATTTGAATTTCCAAAAACTGTAACAACATTTATCACCAAAGGGTCTTGAAAAAAAAAAAATAAATTGACAGGAAATTAGAGGAAACCATTCCTCTGAAGCAGTAATTGTTTAAGCAAAAAGGAAGCCAACTAGGGATAAATTATTAATTTTGTCATTCAAGGGAAGTCATCAGGAAGTAGTTCTATCATCGGTGCAGCTCTGTTTATTCACAAATATTTCTGGAAAAGGCTGTGAGTAGTGAGGTGACAAAGTTTGCTAACAATATAAACAGTTCCAGTTAAAAAAAGAACCTGCACAACTAGCTGTGAGCGGTAGCAGATAACATCACAAATACTAGTTAGCTGCCCATTAAGACAGTAGATAAATATATATATACACACTTACACACAAGCAGTGCATGAGGGAAACATGTTTCTGTAAATCTGTATATACAGTACAGGTCTCTGAACCTTCACCCACCACTACCAAGTAGACAAAGAGATACTCCAGTATTGATCTCACGATATTCAACAGGGCCAAGTGCAAGTTGTTGCACTAGGGTCAGAGCAAGTCCCAGCACAAATACAGCCTGGCCCTGCAGAGAAAGACCTGTTGAGCTTCCCACCAGCCAACATCTCCATGAGCCAGCAGCGTTCTCCTGCAGTCCAGAAAGCAAATCATATCCTGAGCTACATCAAAAGAGGAGTGGTCAGTGGGGAAAGGGAATTGTTCCCCTCCTACTCTGCCCTTGTGAGGCTTCATCTGGAGTACTGCATCTAGGCCTGGGGCTCCAAGCATAAGACATGGAGCGATTGAAGCAGGTCCAGAAGAAGGCCACAAAGATGGTCAGAGGGCTGGAGCACCTCTCCTATGAAGAAAGATTGAGGGAACTGGGCTTGTTCAGCCTGGAGAAGAGAAATCTGTGGGGAGACCTCATTGCAGCCTTTCAATACCAAATGGGGGCTTACAGGGAACTTAGAAAGGGATTCTATTAGGGAGTACTGTGGTAGGACAAGGGCAATTCCTTGAAACCGAAAGAGTGAAAGTTTGTTAGATGTTAGGAAAAAAATTTTTTAATCAGAGGGAGGTAAGGCCCTGGCACATGCTACCCAGAGAAGCTATGGATGCCCCATCCCTGAAGGTGCTCAAGGCCAGGTTGGATGGGGCTCTGCACAGTCTGATCTGGGGGGTGGCAACCAGCCCATGGCAGAGGGTTGGAACTGCATGGTTGGGTTGGATCCCTTCCAACCCAAACCATTCTGTGACTTAAAGAGAAGTTTTCCTGAACTATTCCTTGAATATTAATGAGTAAAGATATCAAATCAGAATACTGCAAGTCATCAGGGATGGAACAAGAGCAGCACAAAGGGGATCATTATACCAACAAGCAAGTTCACAGAAGACCTGCATTTTGTTCTTTTTATCTTAAAAAGGCAAACATAAAAAGAGATTAAAGGAAGGCAGCTACATTGACCTAAACTACAGTGACATTTCCTAAGAGAGGTGGATTTAAACATATATTTTAAGGTTCTTCAGCCTCCAGAAGAGATATAGAACAAAAGAGGTGGAATGAATCTGGAAAGAATAGAAGAAACAAAGAGGGAACACTTACTTTCTCAAACTACAAGAACCAGAGACTTCAAGTTTTATCATTGAGATTCAGGCTTCATTTAAAAGGCTGCATTTTCCCCCACCCAGCTAAACTGTGAAATGTAGGTTGCCACAGATGCTAACAAATTCTTTCTGAACTCAAGCAATCAGAGACAGAGAAATCCAAGATACCTCAGTGCTTAATACCTTAGCACTTTCAGCTATCTGCTCTTTGCACTCCTCCCACTGCATATGCCATTGATCACTGACTGTCAAAAGGCAGGATGCTGGGACAGGTAAACTTGGAGTTTGAGTGAACAAGGCAGTTGTTTCTGGTGAAAAAAATGACAACTTAGAAAACCGTTAAAAATATCATGTGCAAATGAAGATTTTATTGCTTCAATCATACCATTCAAATGTGTTTCTCAGCAGACAAGCAGTATTTTATTCCCTGTCAATTCACCTGCCTAATTTTTTAAATGCAGGTGATCGTATGCATGCAAGTCAGTGAATTTTAAGTTGTTTATGTTGAAGCAGATTTGAAAAATGGAAAACAGTAAAAACTATAACTACTATAATTCAGAGGGACTGAACTGACTGTCGGAACAAACAAAGCAGCAAAACAGACTCTGCAACGTTATCAATTAGATTTAAAAAAAAAACTATGTGCAAATTAAAGTATGTTTTTAAATAAAAAGCTGTCAAGCAAATCTTTTGGAGTTCTTGCTGCTAGCACTACAGCATTTCAAATCATCCTTTAATGTAGATTTGGTATCACTCAACATCAGACTCCTCTCCAAAAGGGAGAAGACAAAGTACAAGAGAAAGAAGGAAAGCTGGGTGAAAAACATTTACAACAGCGTAAAACTAAGTCAACAAAAGAAAGAATATTCCTCCCTCTAAGAATTTGATTTCTACACTTAGTAGATCTGTTTATATTCTACATAAATCTCATCTCTGACATGAAATATTTACTATTGCCCATAAATTGGTACCATCCAAATGCTCTAGTCAGATCCTTCCTTCACATTCACTCAAGGGTGCTGCTACATGGTAGAGAAGAACTTCACAGCATTTCAATATGAAGGAATGCTCAAGTTAAATACTGGTCAAGTCTTTCAAATACAGCTTCCTTTTCCTCAGCTGAAATTAGTTTGTTTTTTTTTTTTTTCCCCCTCTGACATTATGGAGAATAGCACGATGCTTCAGCTCACTAAGTACTTAGCTCTATATAGTCCCTAGCAGTTCCTGGAACATGACCATGTTCTTTTATTATCTACCTTTTGCATTATGCTCCAAACATCTCATACCATTTTACTTTTTGGAATTCAGGATAATAAAATCCATTATAGAAATATATCACAAACACTTCAGCAACACATCACTTGGTCTGCCTTTGATCTGTCATTGCCCAACCTGTATTTTCTTTTCAGTTCACATTTTCTCCCGTTCCACCTTCCCAGCTCTATTATTAAAAGAAAGAAATGCTTCAAAGGCTGCAAACCTGATATGGAGGAACAGTACATCCAAATCAGACTCTAAGGGCCATCCAAAACACAAAGTATGCATTTGTCCACATTTGTGTTTAGCAACAAAACTGGGCTTCAGAATCAACTGGAAGTTACCTAGGAAGGCTCAAAATGGATGTGAAGGTGAATCCACAACATCGAAACCCAACACAAATAAAACTACTGATTACTAGAAGTCCATCTGAGCCCACAGCATTATCCAATGAACCAAAGCACCACCCCAAACTGACAGACTGTCCTTGAGTTCCAGGAGGGAAGTGAAATCCCTCCAGCAACACTTAGTATTTACATATCAGCTTGACTCAAACAAAATGCTTACACCACCCAAGAAAAAGCACTGTTTCTCTAAATGCTACATTTGCCTTGCGTCAGGGGCCAGAAACAGAAAAACAGCAGCTCCATTCAGACAGTAGTTTTGTACTGATGCATGCGTGGTTTTTTGTTGTTGTTGTTTTTTACACTCACACAACAGAGGTAAACAATAAGGTTAAAGAACACAGAAGCCAGATTGCAGTCTCCATTCACACGGTACTCATTACCATGTAACACACACACACAGTCACTAAGAGACCATGTATCTCTATTTTAACCTAGCACTGGCCCATTTTGTATATATAGGCTGGGTGGTAAGTGAATGAACAGGTTTGTGGGTTTTGTTTTGTTATTAAGCATTTTCCATCTACTACGGTCGTACACATCTAGGCTTGCCATCTCCTTTTTTCCAGTTAGAAGGTCACACTTTTTATTCAAAACCAGCTCAGAAAACAAATGTTAAGCATTTTCTTGCAGTTTTGTGTGCTTACTGTATGACTGGAATTGCCTGCACTCCCGTCTTACTGTTTTTGACAGCAGATTAGAGTTAAAAGCTTTCATTAACTTTAAGTGTCCTGTAAACAGGCATTCCATATGATTTCATGCATTCAGTGAATACATTCAGCTGCCTTCAGGCCTCCACCTCAATATTCTGCCCATTCAAGTAAGGCCACTCAATCTCAAAGGGAATTCTCAGACATAAGAAAAACCAACCACTGATCACTTGGAAAACACGTTGTTTACATGAGTTTTCTAACATCTTAGGCAGGTTTGCTATGCAAACCAAGTTCTCTAGTATTTGATTAATTTAAAATCAAGAAATATTCATTTATTCCTCAATACCTTCATATACAGGTTTTAAGGCCAGAAAGCAAACAACACTAAAAAGTTTCATAATAGTTTAAGATTTCCCCCTATCAAAACCTAGTGCTTAATAGCTTAGTTTATCTAAATCTGGTTTTAGGGTGATCTAATCATGATTTTAAAAATTCTCAATGATCATCAAGCTGTAACTTCCTTCATAAATTACTCTAACAGAAGCACTAGCAACTCTCCACTTGGTGGAGTTACTCAACAGGCTGCTAGCTCAGTGCACGCTCATGCTGACTGGGAAGTCCTTCAAGCGCTAGACCTAGATGACACTTTTGAACTCCAAAGCTCAGGAATCACAAACAGCTATCACATCTTTTGCACCAAATGCGTTCTCTACGGGTACCTCCATTTACTTCTAAAACCTTGAGCAAAGCTCAAGCTCTGCTTCACACTGCTGTACACCCAACAAGTTCAGGTTTTCTTACTCTACCACAGATCACAGGACAGTTGATGGAAGACGCTCAAAATGCCCTGTTAAGCCATAAATCATAACCTCCAGCTTTAACTGTTGGCATATGAACAAAGGTCCAGCCTGGATGTTTACACTCAAAAATTTTTCTTTCAGGGAGGAGGCATCCATCTGAATATCATTGTCTTCAGAACAATACAACTACCAGCAGAGAGTCATTCCTCCATTTAGCAGTGCATCCTCACAGCCTGAGTCATGAGATCAATGACTACATACTAACCCCTGCGTCAGTTCACACTACAAACTGAGGCAAGACTGCTCTGCACTCTGACCAGATTCTCTGTACTTACTCTTCCTATTTCCCTTTATATGTTCCTCTGCCTTGAAGAGTTTCAGAGAAATATATACAAAAATATATAACTACACTATAAAAAATAACCACACTACACAATGATCACTGCAAAACAAACAGGATAATTTTAATAAATACTTCTGCATGTCGATTTTATTTCATGATTATCTTAGACTATTCCAGCAGTGCACACATCTGCACTCAATGAAGTAGCACAATTACTTGAAGGAATAAATGACAGCAATAAAGAGTTGTCCTTTTTTTTTCTGCCAGAAGCCAGCAACAGGGAGTGAGACTATATCCAATGAAGTTGGAAGGCAGTACACAAAGGAGAATAATATCTGTACCTGGGTTTGGTCTTCCGCAAGAATAAAGAGATAGAACGACGTTGACAAATGTTGCAAGAGTCAAGAAGACAGTAGCTGCTTCCTTATTTAGAATATGCACGATATCCACTGATTCAATTTGAAGGAAGCTGCTTTGCTGGAACTTGTTGCCCAGTTAAACGAAATGAGAAAAACAGGAAGCTGCACTGAACTACAAATGAGTTCAGCAAATAGTCTGGGCTTTGCAGACTCCAGCAGCACTGTTAGAGATACTTTAACCAGAACCTACCACATGCACTGAGAAAAAGCATTTTTGAAGAAGCTGTCATAGACATGGTGGAATAAAGCAAGCAAGGAAACATTCAAAGTCAAATTGGATGCACAAAAAAGGTCAGGCAGCCAATCTGAGGATTTAGGCCAGTAGCACAACAGAGAGCTTAATTACCACTAAAGCATCAGCAAAGAAATAAACTGATTTTTTTCTTATGTTTTCTTTGCCAGTTTATAGAGTGGCTCCTTCCAAGCACTTTCTGTGACAGCAGTACTAGCTTGGCAACAATACTGCCAAAGGATTACAGACATTTTTTAAAATGCAAGTTTTAAGAGAGAACTAGCACCATCTTCCCTATAACTGCACTAGTCAGCAGTGTTCTGGTATACAGGGTTCTGCAGGTGACCCCCCAGAGAGATGCTATTTATCTTGTATGCTGAAGTCACCACAATACTGAAGTCCAATATACATACTTTACTCCCCAGAGAAGTCTGTTCAGAGAGCACTGGTATCTTAACACTAAATACGAATAGTTTTTCACATCAAAGAGCCTCCACAGGCTTCTTCCATCCCTTCAAAATGGGAATAAAAAAAAACAATCTTCCCTAGAAAGACAGTGAAGCTGCTGCAAAAATGACAATGCACAAAAAAATCCAAAACAAATCACAAAAACCTTTTTTTTTTTTTTTTTTGCAAGACCATATAACAAGACCTATTTGTAAGAGAAATCAAAGCACTGCTTACAAGGTTGGGAAAATGCAGTATTCAAGACCAGGATTACAGTAAAAACAAACTACTTTGTCAAAACATTCAAGGCAACTTCATTCAACTTTCTCTTTAAAGTTGGCAGAACTCTTAAGATCACGTGAGCTAATGTCTTGTTAATTAGGCACCTTCAGTTATGATCTAGTTACTGAGTCCCATCGTTGTGACTAAAAGATAGTATAAACATTCTTCAAAGATAAGAGGTTGGATTAGACAACAGACTTAGGATACTCCACTTGCATAACATCATCCCTCTTATAGGTTTTTGTATTGCCCCCACTTAGTGAGGGAAGAAAAAAACCAAAGCATTATAAGAAAGTTAACATGTTGGTATATCTTATATTTAAACTGCCTCCTTAAAGACTCTTAATTAGAAGTCACTCCATTTCTGCTCATTTCCAAGACCACTTACCAGCAACACTGTGTGGTACATTAAGAATATGGGAACAGACAACCACAGTCCCAAGCACTGTTAAGTGCAGCACAGGCTTGCACATTCTGTTAAACTTTCTAGATCGCTTTTCTCAGGTTCCCAGACAACAACCCCAGTGCAGAAGGGTTTGTTCAGCAAGTCAAGGGACTTTGAATTCCCAGCCTCATTCAACATTATTAAAATTCAACAGCTTCATAAGCTGGCTCACTGCAGTGATAATTAACAAATTGGTTTTGAAGGTCATAAGCAGGACACTGTCAACAATGAGCAGAAACACTGGAGTTTGTGTTAACCTCACTGTTTCCCCTTTTCTAATAGCTGTCTTACCTTCCCTGACACATGAGACAACACAACAGCTCAACTACTTACAATGTCCACTCAGCATTAGGAACACTGCTTGTCCCCATGCAATCCTACATACCATTTCATGACTAACCACCACCAATAAGAACTCTACAAAAAAGAAAAAAAGGAAAAAAAAAAAAGCCATGCTATCCAAATTAAGTATAGCAAAAGTATCACTCTTCCAGGAAATATGTAAGAATCTAAATACTGCTTGGCCAAAAATAGCCTTAATTAACTAAAAGGTGAAGTGGCTTAGTTAAATGAGTTAGTATCTTAGAAGAGTTAAATGAGTCACATATAATCTATTAAAGAGTTTCAGTCTTCTTTAAAGAGATGGAGTCTTATGAATCAAATCAAAACAGGTTAAATCCTAGTGGTTTCCTAACAAACTCACAACTATCCTGGCAAACAACTGGCTACATTTTCTTCTCTCTCACTCTCCCACCTATGTGAAACTTCTCTGAAATGCTATGGAAAATACTAAGTTTCCTAACAGGAACACTTCAAGTATTTTCCTCTCCTGAGCTCCAAATTGATACTTTGTGAACCCCAAAAATCAAAAAGACATTTTACCTGAAAAACAAACTATAAATAAAACAGAGCACTAATTTCAATATGGATGCTCTAGAATCCAAAGTTCACATCATTCTCCTTGTGCAAGCCAAGTTAAACCAGCAGAGACAATTAAGCTGTAATGATCACTGAAGGATAAAGAAGTTGACTTCCTAGAGATGCAGGTTAATTATTCAGGAAAAACAACAACAATAACAACAAAAAAAAAACCAAAAAACCATGCCTGAGCCAAAAACTCAGTAACCAAATTATTCCTAAAATATAACACACAAACCCCCAGGTTTCATAAATTTTCTGAAAAACAGCTTTGTAGAAATACGATCCCATAATATCTCATTTCCTCCATTTAAAAAGGAGGATAACTTTCTCACTGAAGGAGGAAGTTATCAACTTTGCTTCCATTAGTTTCACTGGGCTTAGATGTGTTTGTTTGTTTGTTTTTTGCCAAGAAGCAGCCCAGTATAAACTTTTAGCTTTAGTTGACAAACACAAAAATGCATTAATGAAACTAAATAACTGATTTACTCTGCCTCTGTATCTTTAAAAAGATTCAATGATGCAGCCCCATTGAAAGGACAACAGCTTTTACCATCAAGTTGAGTTTTGAACATCCCCAGCCTCTCCATACAACTGATCATCGGGCACATGATTAAAAAATACAGAAGACAACAATAACTGGGTTTTTAGTTCTTACACAAGGAAGAACACAAAAAGAGATCCTATGCTTATACTGTGAAAATGTTTCTAGGTTAATAAGCTAAAGACTCCATTACCTTACTGAGTCACTAATAATTTCTGCACCAAAAAGACTGCTGTATTTCTCTCAACAGCAAATGCAAAAAGGGGGGTAAAAATGAGTAAGGTCAAGCTAGAGGTGATGATTAAAAACAAACAGAAAAAAGAAAAAAAAAGGGGATACAACATCTGGCTTAACCATAGGAGCAACACAGCTTCAGGACTGCCCTTTCACTGAGGCTGAAAGAGTGACTGTGCAGGGCCATGTGGTCCCAACAGGGTTTTTCCACAGAAGCCTTAAAGGAGAAGTTTCTCACTCAACACAATTAAACCTATTGCCCTTTTCAAAAAATGCTGTCATATTGCTTATGCAAAACCTCAGCATTACCCCGCAGGTATTCAAAAACCAATACATACAATGAAGATCAATACTGTCACTTTAGAAATAAACTGCTTGCTTCATTCTCAAGCAGTACCTGTGGTTACCTGAGGAGTTTTCTTTCTTACACACCAGTAACAGAACATTTCCAATGACTTCTGCTTATATACCAGAACTAACTTTAAGTCATATAATGTTAAGTCTCTCCCTTGATGAGGAGGGGTTCTGTAGAGCCCAAGTTCCCATGATTATGTGCTACACACTCTATCGGGATTTATCCAAACAGCAAATGGGGCACCACAGAACACTTCCACAGTTTCCTAACTGATGAGCAAACATGAAGATTCCTGTTGAGGGTTCAACAAAAAAAAAAAAACAGAAACCTTCTTTAAAACCTATGAGCTACACAAAGATAGAAATACTTACAGAAGCATGCCTAAAATGAATACAAATTGTCAGAAGGCAAAGCTAAATAACATGCCATGACCAAGATTTAGAAAGATATCAAGAGTATTTTCCTGTTTTTAACTCACATCAGTCACAAGTCTGCAAAAGGAGATTGCTTGATTGCTACAATCATTTCAGCTACTGCTGAATGAAGGGCAAAACTGATTTCATGCCACATGAAAAAGAACCGTACAATGTCAAGACAGAGTGATGTCCAACACCTCCATAGGACAAGAGCTGCCAAGGGCTGCGTGTGCCTTGGAATGCCAGAATTAGAGACTGGCCAAAGGAGAGCTACAAAGATAGGGAAGGGTCCGGTGGACAAGATGTATGAAGATCAGCTGAAGGGCCCTGGGTTTGTGCAGCCTAGAGCAGAAGAGCTGAGGGGAGGCCTGATGGCGGCTGCAGCTCCTCACAGGGAGCGGAGGGGCAGCGCTGAGCTCTGCTCTGTGT
>JAOWBP010002052.1:72239592-72255097 GCA_028571105.1 Tragopan temminckii
CCCATCCGCCCCGGCTGCTCCCTGGGTGCCGCTCATTGAATGGGCCGGAAGGGAACCTGAACATCAACCCGCTCCAGCCAATGCCACGTCCTTCCAAAGCAGCATTAATTCATAACTGGAAATACCCTTTTATTCATCGCTGCATCGTGTAACTCTGAGAACTGACAGACAGCGATAATGAGGGGTCTTTTTTCTTCGATTTATTTATTTATTTATTTATTCTAACGCTTGATTGTTGGGGCCCATGTGTGCCTTTTTAGACGAGGCTGATTCTCAGGAGGCTCAAGTCACTGTGGTCAGTTCAGCCTGATTTACTGAGCCTTACTATGGGTTTTCCTTCTCTTTGTCTTAGGGATTCTCTCCACAAAAGCCCAGAATTTCATGACTCTGACATCTGAACAGCTGAAAATGAGCGATGTGATATGGATGTGGCCAGCCCAAGGCTCTGTGTGCTCACCTACTCCTGTACTTCAGCACCCTGTACATGTCATTCTAGCAAAACTCTCAGTAATAGTTTAATAGACCAATAACATGTTGCAATGCCTGAGGAAGCATTAAAAGGAGAGACCTGCTTTGTGTATACCCATACAAATGGTTTCCTTAGCAGAATTTGCATGCAGCCCTGTCAGCAGAAACATGACCAGTGTTCCCAAGGTGTGGTGCTGCACATTGCTGAGTAGGGGTGGATAGGGATTGGGATTGGGATGGGGATGGGGATAGGGACGGATTGGGATGGGGATTGGGATTATGATGGGTGGGAACGAATTTAATTAGGGATGGGGATAGGGATGGAGATAGGGATAGGGATGAGGATGAATATGAAGATGGAGATAGGGATGGAGATGGGGATAGGAGTGGGGACAAGGATAGGAATAGGGTCAGGAATAGGATGCATCCTGCCTTGTAGGAGCCAGATTTCAGGGCTGGCCAGTACTGCACGCTGGGAGACTCAAGGTAGAGTGGGCAGGAGGAGGAGGTTGCTGAGAAAAGAAGCGTGTAGGAGTTGCACTGAAAAAATGGAGCGAGAGGAAAAAAGAAGATTGAGAGAGCAAATGGAGAAGGTAGGAAGAAAATCAATTGATGATCGTGTTCTTAAGTGCGGTGGAGGAGGAAGAGAGAGCAAGGAGATGAAAATGGTTTCTGACATGAAGAGTGTGGACAGATTGCAGTGAGGATAGGTTCTTTCATACTATTTAGAGAAAATGTGAACTGCAGAGTCAAAGAACATTCTCAGCATAGGAGGGAAGAAGACAGGCAGGGAAACTGGAGCGGCCAAGAATGGCAAAATGAAGGCATAGCTGGGCAACAACCACTAAGCATATGTTTCCTTATCAGGCAAAAAAAGTCTTCTAAAATGTAATACCAACTATATAAAAAGTAGAATGAATGCAGGAAATAAAGACAACGGAACAGGGCTGAGAGATGAAAAAGGAAGATCAGATGCTACCGATCATAATTGCACGTTAGTCTGATTTTTTTTTTTGACAGTTCTTAAATTGTTCACTTTATTAAAGGGAACATGGTACTCAGTTCTGCTGCTTTGAAGCAGCATTTGATCTTTCCCTGTACAAATGCTCATACAGAAAATAACCCTATGGGCATGGCCTCTTTAGGCTTACATTATCTCCATTTAAAGTCACTGGAAGAGGGATTAGCTAATTAATATCATGATAATAATAGTAAAAAAGATGCAACTTGCCTATGAAAATGTGCTTGCATTTTAACTAGTCAAATTATATAACTGTTTCAGCTAGCATAGCAGATTTCAGATTTAACCACATTTCCTGTTTTGAGCATTTGAGATTCACTTCTAAACGTGTAAGATGCACCTCTCTATAAATTGTCACTAACTGAAATCACTGTTTTGCATCACAAATGACGTAGAATAATCAGCAGGATGTGAAAGTTCTCTTTCACAGTGTGTGCTCTTGGGATGCCTGTGCCTGGGTTGGGGGAGGCTGTGCTGCCTCACCTTGTGCTTCTCTCCCAGTTGGAGAGGGAAAGGCATTGCTGTGTCCATCCTCAGATGCGCTGGAATAGGGAAGCAGGGTGCAAGCAGCCCTGGAAACACAGCTGTTGACTGACAATGCATTGCAGTTAAGGAAGTTGTTCTGATTTTCATCCCACCCAGTGATTCAGTCTACAAACCCATTTGATTTCCTTAGCCTTCCTTACTGTGTTTGCCAACAGGAGAGTTAATTACAGCTATTGCACTTCAGCAAGTTGGTAGTATTTCTGCAACATTTGTGATACCGTGCTCAGGGAGAGGCTGGCCAGCATAGCAACAACAGCAGAAATTACTAACACAGGTGTTTTGCAATCAACTGAGTAGCAACCATGGCATTTTTCGTTTTATAGTACTCCAGTCATCTTATATTTAGATTGAGATCAACAGTTCATTCACATGAGCCAAGCACTAGTCATCAGGTGATGATGACTCGTCAACACTGCCAACTTTCAACCACCACCCATCTGGGCCAGGGGTGAGCAGCTCACACAGCTCCTTACGGCTTCAGCCCCACAAACAGCAGTGCGAGACTGAATGGAAGAATTATTTGTCCACTGGAGACCAGGAGACAGATAGGGGAGATTGTGGCCCTGCTTTCCTAATTCAGGTCTTCCTCGACAGCTGTGATCACACAGAGCAGCCCCAGGCCCTGAGGCCTCAGACACTGCTGCAGCCACCCAGGCTCACAGGCACCTCAGGTGTGACTGCCTTTTGGTTTTGGGAACCTAGTGTGACCTTGGCCAGGCTCAAAAATGGTGCCAGACATGCTCAGGCAAGCTGCCACCCACACAACAATGCAAACTGCCATGGGGCAGGAGAGTGAGCTGTGAGGTGGGAAGGAAATGGCTGTGCGCGTGGCTGCTCCATGGATGTCTCTGCCTTGTCAGTATGGACATCACCATGCCAGGACCTCATGACAAATTTTTTTTTTTCTTTTTTTCCTCAAAGATGTTTTGCACTTTGCACCTACACTCATTTCTTTACTTCTGAGTCTCCCATCTTGGCTATTACTGTGGAGAAAACTGGTGTAGATCAGACATTAATGTTTAATGAAAGCAACAAATAATCACAATGTGTCTGTCATTGAATCATAGAATCAAAGAATTGTCTGAGTTGGAAGGGACCCTTAGAGGCCACTAATCCAACTCCCCTGTACTGAACAGGGACATCTACAGCCAGAGCAGGTTGCTCAGAGCCCTGCCCAGCCTGGCCTTGAATGTCTCCAGGGATGGGACATTCACTACATTTCTGGACAACCTGTTCCAGTGCCTCCCCACACTTACAGTAAAAACTTTTTTCCTTATATCCAGTATAAATCACTCCTCTTTTAGTTTGAAACTATTTCTCCTCGTCCTATCACAACAGACCCTACTAAAGAGTCTGTTTCTTTCTTTCTTCTAGCTCCCCTTTAGACACTGAAAATCTGCTTTCAGGTCTCCTCAGAGCCTTCCCTTCTCCAGGCTGAACAGCCCCAGCTCTCCTAGCCTGTCATATGTCTCGATTAACTACTTAGTTGTTACACTCTTCATCATCTTCATGAATATAGAGAGTATCAGAATAGCAGCAGAAGTAGAGGAGCACTAAGAACCATCAGGAAAATATCCTTAGGCTATACTACTATACTGCACTGATATTCTGGACAGATTTGTAGTTTGGTGTTATATTCGTGCATTTCAGCTAAACACAGCACTCAGAATCATTTCCCATCCACTTTGTTACTCCAACCTACTGTATGGGAGCTCTATGGGGCACAAGGCAGCCATGGAGTTTGATCCCCCAGAAGAATGCATTTGTTCTGTCAGATTGAGCTTCCCTGGGAAAACATGTACATGCCTACTGCTGTTGTTACATTTCTGTAAGTTTATTTTCAGATGACTTCTGACAAAATTAATGAGAAATGCTCATTTAGATTTATAGCATTAAATATTAGAACATGCACAAATATGTCCTATTCAACTCTTCTCCTTTGAGATGGGTGATGAGTTTAGAAGATAAAAGGAGCTTCAAATTAACAAAAATCTTAGCAGAATGAGTTTGGCTGCTCATTTTGAAATAGCTCCTGTGCTGAAAGTCAGGAAACCTTTTTTGTTAATGGAACTCCCATAGTTTTGTTATATTTAACAGAACCACCCAATTTATATAAGGATGTGGAGTACCACTCCTTCATGCTGCAGCTGGAAACATTCAACCAGGAGGACCTTCACCCTCAGAGGACAGTCCCATCAGCTCACTGAACCTTGTATGGAATGTAACAGCTACATATTCTAACCTGCAGCATGTTTGAGCTTTTAATATCACATAAATGCATGATGTACTCACAGGAAAAGGCGAAGTCTATTTTAAACAGCAAAACCTACATCACACATTGTGACTGGTGCTAATTTGCTGAAGGGAACTTGCATGGTAAACTGCAAAACTGTTTTACTTGAGAAAGAATGCAGTTGGATTTGACATTTGCAAACAAATTTTTAAAATGATTACATTATTTGGACAGAAAGTCATGTAAATTTCCAGGCAAGGAAAACCATTCATATCTAAATAATTCCTCTGCATGAAGAAAACCAATATCCATATCCAGCAAACATACTGGTTGCAACTCTGTGTTTTTAAGCTACAGTATCTAGCAGTGAGGCTCATGAAATAGAAGAGCTGCATCAACAATTTCTGTTACCACTGTGACTGTTTTGAATAAAAGAATCAGCTGATTTCAATTTTCATACTGGCATTTCAAAGCATTTTTCTTCATCTGGTATTTGAAATTTGTTAAGAAAATATAAGCGACTGTCTTAGAAACTACAGTATTCATTTAATACCCTTTTAGCACTAGCAACATTGGCTTAAACAAAAGGTTCTTTTTGCATTCTTTTAATATTAATATGATAGCAATAAGAGAATACATTGTGTCCTCATTATAAATGACATGTTGGTAACATTTGCATTTTTAACACTGTATGTACCAAATGAGAAACCAAAATCTTAGAAGTACAGAACTGAATGATATATTTTGAATGTTATGTGCAAGGAGCTTAGCTGAGTGATGAGTAAGCCCAAACAGCTATCTCAAAGGCCAGCTGAAAACAACACTGAAAACAGAGCAGAGCATTGAGTTACACAAGATTAAGCCAACTAAACTGCTGATTCAGTTTTGCCTTTGTTGTTTTGGTTTTGTCATGCAAGATCAAGAGCCATGCGGTCAAACACATAATGGCATTCCTGGCTCACAGTAACAACAGCAAGAGTGGCCCTGGAACCTCTGCATCCTCCAAGGAGAAAAACAGCAAAACATCAGCCTGCAGCAAGGGCTGGTGACAGGAGACATGCTCACTTTTTGATGCAGATGTGATAAATTTGGTGCTTTTATTTCAGGCTGGGTCTTTTGTTGTTAGAGATGCTCATTTAAGAGATCTTAATACTAAAAAAAAAAAAAAAAAAAGCAGCATATTCTTCTATAAGGACTATATTTTGGAGCGCTGAAAGAAGTCAAACTCTTGGGAACATCATAGGAACCTCTGGTAAATCTAACCCTTGTCTGTGGTGCAAGCATGAGCCTGTTGCTTGCAGCTGGCCCCACGGAGCTGATGGCCCAGTGTCACCCACTGATGCTGTGCATGGTTCTCCTGGTTATCCATGGTTATCCTGTCCAAGTGCTTGCAAGATCACTGGGAAGAGCATGACAAAAATATTTGCAGGAAACCAGAGGAGTTAAATGCTGGTTGGCATGAGAGCAAGGGCTGCAAAGAGCAAGACAAGGCCAAAGTAGCATGAAGGAGTACTCTGTGATTAAACCTAGAGAAATGAGAGTCCTTATAAAGCAGGAATCAGTAGTAGCTGAAAACATTTTTTTTCTAATATAGAAAATGGCAATGACTAAGATCAGTTAACTGATACTGTAAAAATGAACATGTTGCAGGGCAGCTGGCATAGCAGGCTCTCCAAAACAAAAAGAGAATGAAATAAAGCCTCAACCTGCACTGCAAACATTTCAATATTTTCTCTTTCCCTCTGCAAATGACATGGCTTTGTCATTCTCCAGGCACATTTCTGGTTCTAAGCTATATCCAGCTAAGCTGCTAGATATATGCTGATGGCAATATGCATCTTGCCTGAAGTGAAACTGATGGTTCAGGCCAAAATGAACCTGGGAAGCAGTTTGAAAACTAAATAAAGGTTTTGTAGACCTGGTATCTTGTTCTCAAGCTGCCATTCACAGCTGTGACATGGCATTTTATTGCTATGTGCTTTGTTTCTCTATCTGTGGAATGCAGACAATTACATTTATTTTTCTGGGTGAAAGCACACTGGGATCTCCAGCTGAGTAGTGCTATAGCAGGACAAAGTGTTTTTACTGTATATTTTATTGTATGAGTTTTAAAAAACAGCTAAAGGATGAGAAGGTCTTTTAGGCCAAACGATTTCATCAGCATTTTATTGGATAGAAAAAAAGGATTGGAAAGCTTTCTGCTTTCTGCTAGTTGTTCATGATATGAAAATATAAAGGACAGAGATCTGGTTGTTAATATTTTGGGTTTTTTTTTTCCCCATCCATCTCTTATGAATTTGTCAGCACTTGAACAGTATCTAGTGGAAGAAGTGAGACTGAGACCTGTCACACCTTTTCTAAGATAATCTTATAAATGTGCACATGTATGGAACTACCGAGCTGGCTTACAGTATTGAATAAATATTATTAATTCTTTAGTTTTCAAAAAATCTTATTTGCTTTAAAGCTCAAAGCATGAAGCAAAAATGCCTCCATTTTAAAATTAGAGTCGGTCTGTCTTTTAAAGCAGACATTTGATTGTCATAGTCATGGGGTCCTCTTAAATCTCAGGACAGCTGAAACAGTCTGGAAGCTTTTGGAAGTTGGTCTTGCCATATGGACCTAGTACATCAGGTCTGTGTTCAATTGATGCTAAATGAAATAAAGAGCTTCAGAAGATCAGTCTAGAATTCCATCATAGCAGCTCTTCTCTCTGGATAGTCATTTGCTTTTATTTTTAACCATGAAAATGAACTTGCCACTCCCTAAGTTCACTGGTTTTCCATTGACTACAGTAGAACACGACTATCTGCCCATCCATCCTTATAATTTTTTAATACATTGTCACTGTCAGACAATTCAACAGAAAAGCAAGAAAGCTGTCAAAATTCTGTAGTTACACAAGTTTTGTGGGAAGATAAAAATGAGGAGTGGAAAAAGGTGTTTATTGCCCTCATTTTGCTCTTTATCAAGAGAGTGAGTGTAGGAAGAGGACCCTGTAAATGTCCCACTTGTAGGAAACGTTTCACTGATGTTTTGCACCTTCACAGGAGCTTTGGTCAAGACAAATACTCAGGAAATAGGGTTTCATTCATTTCAGTGATTTTACCACTAATTTGTTTGTTGGTGGCAGTGCTTTGTTTTATTCCTTCAAGAAAATCTGGGAGCAGTAGGACATAAAAACCTAAATCTTGTTTCAAAATCAAGTGGAAATACCCAGCTCAATTGCTTCATACTTTTCAAAAAATAATTGTCTGACATCTGGACTCTCACTTATTCAGACATCCTGGGCTTAAAAAGTGAAAATATGCATAACCGTGTGAAAAAGCAAACACACCAAAGGAAGATTTATTCAATTTTCAGATCAGCAGCAATGATTCACCCCCCTTGGCTGGACTGGAGTGCAGTATGGTCAACCCTTTCCCCAGGGAAGAAGAGAAGATGAAAGACTCACGCTGCTGGGTAGAGAGCAGTGACCTGTGCCAGGAGAGCTCCATCCAGAGCACCAGGTACAAAGCAAACCATTGCCTGTACTGCAAATGTTGTTGTAGGGAGTTCAAGTCAGGCAATCCAAATGTCATTCTAGTGGCTCAATAAAATACAGCAAAAACTTTAAAACAAGAGCACTCACCATCCAGAGACTGAATAAACAAAAGCATATTTAGACAACTGCGTGCTATTCTGTGTTTTGCATCACAAGAAGAGGAGAGTCCCTTGTCTTTCAAGCCCCCGCACGAAACTTGCCACAGAGTTTTTGGGCTGATCTCATAGATGTGTTGTTTGCAAAGTTAAATCAACATCTGTTACCAGATCTGGATGACTTGAGAGGACTTACAAAGTGTCCTTTTTATACCCTGCCCTCCCCATCCAACTTGGAAATTTATGAAAGCAAAGCAAAGCAGAATACATCATAAGTATTATCGTTTGCTCCAGTACATGCATGGACAGTCAATGCTCTGTACGGATTTACTGACTGATTGAATTTTTTGATTCTCAGAAGAATCAATAGGTTAGATGTTTTCTGATAAACGTCTCTGTGGTCATGTCCAAAGTAGCACATATTGCAATTCATTTGGGGCTTTTCACTTTTTTTTTTAACTGCTTTTTATGATTTAAACTTATTATTTAGACATTGGTCTTTCTTCTTTCTTACCGATTCCATAATGAATCTCTTGAAGAAAAACTTGAAAGCCTGGAAGCTGAAGATCTCATGTCTCATCTGTCACGGCCAGAAAACTACCTAGATGAGGAGAAAAGATGGTGCAAGTAAATAAACTTGTCCAGAGCTGTGAACTGACAAGGTCACTTATCCACAGTTTGAAAAAATGTTTGTTAATTAATTCTTCGGGGATGTCAATTTATCATGGAGTATTTGATTACTGTATTTGATATTGTGAGCTTCATTAGAGTAAACAGACCCATTAGGAATCCGCTGAGAATAACACCTTGCTAAAAATTGCTATGTGAGAGCTTCATTTAGCTGACTAGGAAAACTCGCTTTGTGTAACTAAATGTGGCAAGTACTCGCTTGGCTGATCTGTGTGCCGAGTGGGAGAGCAGCCTGCCCAGCTCCTCTGACACTTCTCACTAGAAGACCCTGTTTTCAGCTATAACTTCATATCAACCATTCAGGCTGAAAATTTCCGTGTCAGGTGCACGCATCAGACTGATTCATTTTTTTGGAAGATAGAGATATGATTTGAAGGACAAAGAGTTTGGGTGGAAAAAGTGGATTGACAGGAAGGAATCCTGCGTGTAGAAGAGCAGAAGAGGGGAGATCAGAGAATCATAGGGATTGGAAGGGACCTCTGGAGATCATCTAGTCCAGTCCAACCCCCCTGCTAAAGCAGCTTCCCTACAATAGGTTGCACAGCAAAGCATCCAGGCAGGTTATGAATATCTCCAGAGAAGGTTGCCCAGATAAGGAATTCACAACCTCTCTGGGCAGCCTATTACAGTGCTCTGTCACCCTCACATTTTACCTCATTTTTTACATGAGGTAAAAAACTTTTTCCTCATGTTCTTATCTTCCAGTTTGTGCCCATTGCTCCTTGTCCTGTCACTGGGCACCACCAAAAAGAGCCTGATCCCATCCACTTGGCTTCCACCCCTTTAATATTTATGCTCATTGATAACACTGATCAAAGTACTGTGCAGCAGGACTCCAGATCCCTCTCTGCAGAGCTCCTCTCTCGTAGGTTAGCCCCAGTCTGTACCAATGCTTGCAGTTATTCCTACCCAGGTATAGGACTCTGCACTCGCTTTTCTTGAACATCATTAATTCCTCTCTGTCCAGCTCCCCAGTCCAAGTCTTGCTGAATGGCAGCTCAGCCTTCTGGTGTGTCAGTCACTCCTTCCAACTTCATACCATCAGTAAACTTGCTGAGGGTGCACTCCACGTCATTGAAAAATTGTTAAACAAGACCAGATCCAGTGCTGATCCATGGCGAATACTGATACTTACAAACCTTCAAGTAGACTCTGCACTGCTGATCACAGCCCTCTGAGCTCTGCCAATCAGTCAGCTCTCAGACCACCTCTGTTCATGAGGATGTTATGGGAGACAGTGTAAAACACTTTGCTGAAATCACAGTAGGCAGCACCCACTTCTCTTTCCTCATCTACCCAGCCAGTTATGACATTGTAGAAGGCCGCTAGATTGGTCAAGCATGATTCCCCCTTGATGAATCCATGTTGAGAACTCCTGATAACCTTTTTCTTTCAGAAAATGGTTGTACCAGGACATAAACATTTTCATCAAGCTTTCATCCCACCACTACGTTCCATATTATTTCCAGTTTAAGGCTGATGGGGAAGAAAAGTGATAGAGATGCTGCAGAGTCTCTGGAGGAGGTGGACAGGACTGGGACACTGAGAGTACCGAGCACAACCCATGTGCCCAGTTCACCATTCCTATCTGAGGACTCCACTTAATTCTTCCATCAGTTTTTGTTTTCCTCACTGAGAGAGCTGTCTTGTTACTGCTGTCAACCTATTTCCCTAGAGGCTGCTGTTGTTTGTTTATGGGTTTTGTCCTGTTTGTTTTATGTTTCCAAATTTGTCATGTGGGTCTGGATGTCTGCCAATCCTTAACATTAAAAATAACGTAGGATAATCCCAGGCTCCAAAACATATGGGATTCAATTAAAAATTGCGACATATATGTTGTTGTTTTTTTTAATAGAATGTTACTGTCTTTCTTTTCCCGTCTGTTTCTGAGCCATTATGATACTTTCAAATAATATGGTCAAAATCTGTTTTCCCATTAGGAGGACTAGGCAACTCCTTAACCAAACAGATTTGGGATTTTTACATATATGCATAATGGATCCACGTATGCCACCAGTTTGGCAGCAAGGGAGAAGAAACAGTTATGGCTCTGTCCATAACTCTACCAGACTGAGCTGTTGTTTAACGGAGGAGGTGTGTTCTTTGAAACGAAGACAAGGATGTAAGGAATCTTCTAACTTATAAACAGATGAAGTATAAGTTATTTACCTTATACTCAGAATATTATGCTTGAATATTACATTACATGCAGGAAAAAAAGTATTAGAAGAAGAAATGAGTATTTCATGAGCTGGGAAAGTCCTCCCCCAGCAAAAACAGAGTCCCTCAATTTTACAACAAAATCACAGCCACTGGCAACCTTGGATCTGGCTCAACCCACAATGACATGTCTGTTTGTTGTTTAACATTGCATCACATCTGTTCGTTTTAATAATATTATCCATCTCCTTTGCAAAACAATCACCTTCATGACTGCAAGTTCATGCTATTCAAATCTAAACAGCGTTAGGTTAAAAAGGAAAAATAGAATGGCTCAATGCTTTTTAAATAAAACACTGATGTAGGAACACAAGTAATTGTGATTTACATTAGATTTACAGTAGATTATGAATTTGTGGCAATTTATTTGTATTTAATCAATTTTTCATAAATCCAAAAAAGTCACAGAATTTCCTTAATTCTGCTCTAAAAAGGAACTGAAGATTATTTAATTATCCATGTGTTATAGGCAGTGTTACAGCATTCAGTAGAATCATAGAATTATTGAAGGGACCTTAAAGATCACCTAGTTCCAACCCCCTGCCATGGTCAGGGTTCCACTCACCAGCTCAGGCTGCCCAGAGCTCCACCCAGCCAGTGCCTCACCACCCTCTTATTAAAAAATTTCTTCCTAACATCTAACCTAAATCTTCACTCTTTTGGTTAAAAGCCATTCCCCCTTGTCCTGTCACTATCAGACTGGTCCCCCTCCTGCCTCCTGTGAGCTCAGTTCAAGTACTGGAAGGCTGTACTGCGTTCTCCCCAGAGCCTCCAGGCCAAATAAGCCCAACTCCCTCAACCTTTTTTCACAGGAAAGGTTCTCCAGCCCTTTGATCATCTTCATAGACCTCCTCTGGACCTTCTCCAACAGCTCCACATCCTTCCTTTACTAGGGGACCCAGACTTGAATACAGCACTCCAGATGGGGTCTCACAAGGGCAGGACCCCCAAGTCCTTCTCTGCAGGGCTGATCTCAGTGAGCTTTTCTCCCTGTCTGTACACATATCTAGAATTATCTCTACTCAAGGCACTTGGCCTTGTTAAACCTCATTAGATTCTTGTGTGCCCACTTTTTGAGTGTCTCCAGGTCCCTCTGGGTGGTGTCCCTCCCTTCCACAGTGTCAACATTTGTGCTTAGATCTCAGTGGTTCAGAAATCAGTCAGATTCCTTTTCTAGTTCTCCTATTCATTTCTGCACATCTCAGTACTAAATTAATCAGCAAATAAAGAGAAAAATGGAAAAATCCAGAAGAATATTTATAAAGAAATCAAGTTGATTGAAGATACCAGGAGTGATTGATGAGAAAGAACAATGAGAAGGAGATGTATGTGGGTTCTCCAGAGAGAAGAGCTAACCTAGTGATGAAAATGCTCAAGCAGGTTCAAATCCCTATCTCTGTGACCTTGGACAAGTTATTAGAATTGCATTCAGATGACAAATTCCTCAGGCCTTGCATCTATGAGAGTGTTTAGTCTGACTATGGGGTGTTTCTGTCTAGGGACACCTGCACCTGAAAGAGAAAGACTAGCTGGGGCTTAAGAGAAAGAGACCTAGCAAAGAACAGGATAACACCGAAGACACTTGAAATCTGGGTGTCAACTGAGGTGCATTAATACATTAGTATGGTCTATTAGTCCTCACATGAGGAAAGCACTTATTTTTGTGCCTGATTATGAATATATACAATCATATTGAATTAATTGGTAAAATCTAAGTGCTTGACTAATCCTAGCTTATAACTAAGTAGTATAATGAGTTGAATCTCCATATTTTTAAGATCATAGAACCAGTAAAAGAGCATGAAAAGGCAATGAATTCTCAGAGTAGAATATAAAGATTACTGAGTATAATGAATAATAGGTAAGAAGAAAATTTTATGGTAGGTATTTTACAGATGAGAAGAAAATATCAGGAGTCTTTTTTGCAGTCTTTAATTACCTGCATTTGATACTGCTTAAACTCTGTGTGATTTCATGCATAAATCACTTAATGACCAATTTTGCTTTTCTTTTTGCTTTGGAGGATTTATTTTTGCTTTAATAATAGAATGCACAGTCGGAACAACCTGGAGAATATATATATAAGTATATATTTTGCATAACTAATGAATATTTTAGGAGAAATATTAACCAGCCGGTTTTCATGTTTGAACTGGAGTTAACCTAACTAGAAAAAAACAAGCAAAAGTTAATACTGTTTCTACAAGCACTGATGTGGCAATAATAGTAGTTGTACACCACCATGCTGAAAATCAACTCCCTTTATGTCCAAACAATAGCATGAATCACAGAATTCTGACCTTGATATACAAATGTGATCATGGAGTAATTATAGCTTTTGTGCTTTCTGTATAAACAGACTACTTCATCTGGAAATGCTGTAGGGTACTGCTTCATTCTGCAATTTACAGCTAATGACTGAGCAGGCAGCTTCTTCACCCCAAGAAGTTTTAAAACTATGCAGGTAGAAAAAATCTTATTTCCTGCAAATGAAATAATTAAGCTGGTAACTTGAAATACAGGGAAGCAATTTATGGCTTTATCTAAATTATGTTGAAAATCTTCTTCTATAAATTTAAAGATTATCTTCAAAATCACATTTTGAAAATGTTACTGAAGCCATTGTCATAACCAAAATACAGACTTAAATTACTCAATCCATGTAATAACTGATATGTTCTTGAATAAACCATGAGATTAAAGAAAGTATCTTTCATTTTATGCCAAAATCTACTGAAAGGTTTTTTTTGTTTGTGTCTATGTTGGTATCATCCAAACAGGATGTGAGAAACATATGTTCCATGGTTTCACTTTAATCCATGGTTTGGATAACACTATTAGCATGTGGTCTAATGTCTGTCAGTGGAGGAAATCTGAGGATATTTGTCTGGACATGTCAACTCAGACCTTTTTAATATAGCCAAAGGAATGAAGACCCCATCTTGACCTCATGCATTAGCTGTATTTTCAGTGCTTCCATAAAACTCAAAGCACTAGCATTCTTATGGGTATGAGCTGAATAGCGAAAGAAGTAATAACAGAAAAACTGTCATTGAATTGTACTAACCAAGGCTGTTATATCTCTTTAACTTGTCTGTTTTACTCTGGATGTCCATGCACAGCTATCCTTACAAGAAGTCTTGAACAGGATTTTTGGAATTGCTGCAATTACCATCTGGGAAGCCAAGGGCAAGATGAGTTACATGGTCACTGCCTGGTCTGACTGCTCAAGGCAGGGAAATCAGCGCTCAGCAAACACCACAGGAGCTGGTGGTGAGTCAGGATGGATTTCTTCTCACAACATCTACAGCTTGTCTTTCAGTCTCGTATCACCTTGAGCACTGTCACCTTCCTTTTTTATGAGCAGATTGTTGCAGACCACCTGCACTGGTTGGGGTTCAGGGGTGCCCCCATTCAAACTCCACTCACTTCACCAGTGATAATTCTGTGTCCCTTACAAGTCACAGATCGCAGTGTCTAATAGCTTAGAGCCCTGAAGACCTGACTGATACCGTATCTAATGGTTTCTGTGAAGTGTCAATTGCTCAGTTTGCAATCTGTTAGATAATCACACTGATGTCTTTAGATAACCCTAGTTTCTTAATCAAAATGCTGTTTGGTGCTGAAAGCTCTACTAAAGTTCATACTTATTACATCGATAATATTGATTTCTTTCAAGAAAATGTAAACTCTCAAAAATATCAGGACAGCTTTCTTGAAATAAAATAAATTTCCCGATTGCCATGAATTACACTACTTTACTCTAATTCTTTATGAATAGTGCCTGGAATTAGTCATTTCAGTGTTTTATGGTGAATTGATGTCAGGTTGAAAGGATTACTAATCCTCAGGTCATGCTTTCGAGCTTTTAAATATACTGGCAAAGTAAAAGCACTCTTCCGTTCATCTTGGGATATCCATATGTTTGAATATGTACTGAAAATACTGAAAATTGACTTTTAAAATTCAAGTATCTTCTTGGACAGTTGAATTAACAGCTGATTAAAAAAGAATCTAGTTTTAGGAGATGTCATTGCTGTTAGAATGGAATTTCATTACCTATCCCTGTCCAATGAGAGAATCCTCCTATGATCAGGAAATGACCATGATATGATATCTGAACTGTGCAAAGGGCTACAGAAATTTGCACCAGACAACCTTAATCTGCTTTAGAAATTCGTGCTGCAAAAGATGATAATTTCAAAGCTCAACAGTTTTGTAATATATCACCACTTTATGATGTTACAACACATTACCATATATGACCAGAGGGCTTAAGTGTACTTGTTTGGTAATTTTCTGCAACCTCATTTGAAGATTTTCTTTAGAACTCAGGTATATGACATAGAGATTTGTGTAAGTATTTGGACTGAAGGACTCTCCAGTCCTGCCAGTCTTTTGTTATTTGTCTAAAGGCTTCAGGATAATAGTGTTATGACTTAAATCTCCTTGGATTCACTTATGAGTGACCTTTTTATCACTTCCTACGATATCCATCAGCTGTTTCTTACGCTCAGGAAGAATTTTCATTTTGTGGAGGTAGCAGATAATCGGAATGTCTGCATCCCAGCTTCAGACCTCTGGAGAACTTTCAACTGATCCTGACAAGGGCATTTTCTTATGTTTGATGACAAAATTGCCCTCCACAGTCCAACATTTCGAGTCAATTGCAACATGCTTCTGAAGCC
>JAOWBP010002052.1:72255197-72271543 GCA_028571105.1 Tragopan temminckii
TGAAGCCTGTGAGAAATTCATGACATGAGGATGTTTCCCACCTGCTCTGCAAGATTGGTAGCTGTTTAATGATTAACTTCATACAAAGTTTGCAACAAAGCAATCCTGTACTGAGTATATGAGTAACAGATAAATAATATAATCTGAATGTTACATCAAAGTCCTCTTGTCACTATCCCCATTCATTCTCAGTAGCTACTGAGGGTGGGCTGAATTCAACATCAGCGACTTGCTGAATGTATCTATAGAATGGAGAGATACCATATGAATAAAAAACAACTAAAACTGTGGTAGCTGCGTTAAAAATCAACTTCTCTCTGCATGAAAAATCTGCTGCCTCTGAACTCTCCACATCCTCTCTATAGTGGCTTTTCTGCCCTATGGTGGGAGCTCCCAAGCAGAGCAGAGAACACAACTTGCTGCCTGTTGATTATTCAGGCACTCATCTAGTCTGGTATTGTCTGAACACTCCACAAAAGTTAATGAATGTATTTCCTCCTGAAACGATCACTGCTTATTCTCCTCCAGAGACAAGTCCCACAGTCTGTGGCTGAGCCAGGAACCAGAGCCCCATGTGCTCAGCTCAGTCTCAAGCACATAGCGAGGCTTTGAGCAGGATGACTCCTTCAAATTACTGGGTTGTTCCTGCCTTCCTCTTTGGCATGTACCAAGTAGTACCAGTTTCCCACTTATGGATCCCGTGACAGTGTCACATCCTTTAGCTGATACTGCTGCTGGTCATTCTGTCCTTCAGCTGAGTGCTGTCAAATACAGAATTATTAAAGCATCTCTCTGGACTATCCAAAAACACGAGGCAGATGGAAACCTCAACAAGAACACAAAGACGTTCCTAAATATCCTATTACTTTGTTCCTCATGTCTACATCTGTAACTATATTGAGACATGCCCAGATCCATGAACACGTCCTTTGTAATTTTATGTGCTCTTTGCAGTGAAAAATGAGAATATCTCAGACAAAGTGACCGAACAATCTTTGAATTTTGATCCAGACTCAGTCCATGTAAATGAGGCTCTTTACATCCACTTCAGTAAGATCTGACTCAACTTTTAGACTTCAGAAGTGGGACATCCCTGACAAAGTGCCCTTGTCTGGGCTGTTCTCTCCAGGTTCCCTTTATAGTTACTGAAAATAGGTTGCAGCTCACCTCATGCTGGAAGAGCAGATGTTTAAAATATAGATACTAAAGGAGATATCTACAAAGGTTGGATGAATCACAGCCTTAAACTGCCTCTTTCGTTCTACCGACTAAAAGAGAGAGTGAGGAGCTGAGCCCAGAGGTAGACACCTACCCTGAAGGTGCTCCATGCCCCAAGTGCATTGTGGCAGGGTTTTCTTATTTCTGCCCAAGCCATACTCTGAGCACATACAGGACTATAATCCTCATCTTACATTCAAGAAGAGGTGCCAAAACAACAATAATAAGCTTTTAATGGAAGCCCTCAGGAAGTATTTACCTGTAGATATTCCTGTTCGTTGCAGAGGAGTTGGACTAGATGACCTTTAAGGGTCTCTTTCAACTCAAATAGTTCTATGATTCTAACAGATTCTATCTGTTGGGTATGCTACCACAAATGTTGCCATACCTGCCAGTGGCAAACTGATGAGAACTTTTAATGATCTTAGATTTTTTTAGTCTAGAAGAAATTGCACACATAAAATACATTAAAATCATATGCTGTGATATATATTTAGATATTTTTACTGAGAGAAGAATGATGCAGCTGAAAATTAAACCTCACGTTTTTCAGTTTCATTTGTATTAGTTTCCTTTCTCAGCTCAAATGACTGTGCTGGTACTGCTTTTTTTTAGTGACAGCATGAATTTATGCTGAGATAGAAGCAATCTAGTCACATAGTTCAGAAAGATAGGAAAGCATCAAGGCTTAGTCTCACCAGGCCCTGATAGTTAAAAATACTGAGTAACTCATGCATTACCTCTCTAAGCCTTTCCTATTATTTAATAAACCACTTCGCAGAGAAGTTAATTTGACCAATGTATTAATTAGTTTAATTGGCTGATGCATTGCTACTTTGTCTGTGGGTGACAGAGAGATGAGTATTTTGTATGCACTCAGACGTGGTGCACATTTTTCCCATTGCAGAAACTGGAGATGTACATGGTGGGAAACTTGAAGTTTCTTCTGCTCTTCTGCAGCAGTAGAGCTGAGCTGCCTGCTAAGTGAATACCTGCCAAGTGCCAGTGTTAAAAAATAGAAAGAGGGGAAGATAGAGAAAGACAACTATTTCAAGGGACAATTATCTAAATGAGCTGGAGAAACCCGGGATGACTAAGTCCTTGATCTCGGGAGAATTTGTTTCTGAGAACTTTGATGAATTTTAAAATGGTGTTAGATTCTGGATTTTAATAATGCAGCCTTTCTCTTCTTCTCCTGCCTCTGGGCAACTGTTGTTAGGTCCATTTTTTACAAAAGCCTAAGGAAACAGAGAATAAGGCAGAGCCACTAAAGCACTGCTGCCAGGTGCCCAAGAACAGATGAGAAGGCAGATGTGCAGTACCTCCAGCACTGCACCTCCTGACTGAGCCTTTTTATCTTCCAGGTTATAGACCTGCTTCACTTTTGGGTCAGCAAACGATATTAATTAACTGGATAAAAAGTTTTTATATCTTTAACACAGTCAGTGACTTAACGCAGCTTTGATTTCCTTCCTCCATTATATTTATGAACTGAGTTTGGATCTTGACAAAAGGACAGACATCTCTAATTAAAAAAAGCCACCAACTCGAACTGGAAGATTCAATTCCAGTTCCTGGCTTTGAGTTTTAAGTCTGCCTCTTCAGTGAACTGTGTTAGAAGCATAAATATTTTGTTGCTCAGGATTAGAGTCATGAACAATCCTGGAACTGAAATACCAAGCCAAATGTTAGCTTGGAGCCAAAGGAAGGCTGGACACTTGAAAGCAGATTCTCAGAGAAAGCTCATTGAAAAGACACCAGTGACCATGAGTGGCACAACTAGGCTTTGACTGCCGTATTTAGCAATCCAGGGGGCTCTGTCTTTGTGGCAGAGCAGTACTCATGAACCTGCCCTTGGATGGAGGAACCAAAGCAAGCTTCTAATATCTTATAAATATCTAATGTTGGCTGTCATACGCTGACAGATAATGAAATTGTGTGCCATGGAGGCTCTGAGTTCTGTTTCTGCCATGCTTGATCAAGACCACGCTGCTAAGAGCACTTCTACAAGGTCTAGAAATTGTTGGTAGTTCTGAAGCAATCAAGATAAATCTTCCTTTGCAGAAAACAAAAACCAAAGATCATTGTGAATCTAACTCAGATTTTTTTCCAGGGAACATCTGAACCAATTTAATTCAGTAACTCCCATTCCAGCCATTAATCCCCAGCCAATTTTTCTTTTTTTAAAAAAATTTTATTGTACATTATGATTTACTGCAAAGCTCTATGTTCATTATTACTTAAAGAAGTAGTTGCTCAGATCCTCAAGCAACTGTTTCTCTTGATTGGGAAAATACTACACAGATATAAGACTATTACTCTTCTGAGAGAACTCTTCCCCAATTAAAAATAGTGTCTGTGAGGGAAATTATGTTCTTGTTAATAGCTTCTGCTTCTGAGAAAGACTACATTAACAGCATAAATTAGGCTAGGTTTCTTTATATCTACTTCATCTACTGTTTGCTGCAATACCAGCACAGTAACAGACACAATTAATGTTGAACAAATATCCTGGGAAGGCTAAAAATGTTGAAATTCCACATATGTATCTTCTGATTGTTGAAAGAACCTGATCTGCCTAGTGCATTCAAGAATGAACCTATTTTCTCCTCAGGAAGAAATCCCAACAAATATCTTACTTGTTTTTGACACACACAGGAAAGGACAAAACAGAAACACATTTTCTCATGATAACTGCAGTCAAAATCAGAGAGTATTGTCAGGGTTTGTAGAAATGTTGCCTGGTCACTGTCATCCTCCTTTCTTCCATCTGTAGGAACCAGACCAAAACCCCCTGCAGTTTGCATCTGGAGTGGGAGCTGGATGAGGCTGCACAGTTCTAGTTTTCATGACCACCTCTCGTCTCCTGCTAAATCTAGTAAACTAAGTTGCAGATAGCTGGAGGTGCTAAGGAGTAAAAACAGTCAAGTCTCCCTTCTGGGGCTTTGAGTTGCTTTTCTTTTTAAGTTCACATTCTGGAAGGATCCAAGGGTCTCCAAGGCACGAACTGACTTATCTTCAGTGATCCAGCCCGGCTGATGATTTCAATTTAGGAAGGATTTCTATTATAAAAACAAATGTTCTGCAGTTCAAGACTGAGCTATATTGTTCTGCAATGGGAAACTCAAGAGGAAGTACCCTTGTCTGCTGAAATCCTAATTACTGAGCTGAAATACTTGACCTCACTTTCAAAAGAACGTTGAAATAATTTATTTAGGACTTTGGTATGATCCGAGGCTCTGAATTTTAGGCAAACAGTTTCTGAAAGTTACTGATTTAAGCTTTTATCTACAAAGGAAAGTCTTATGGTACCACTGGCAGCCAGCACAGGTGAGCACAGTGCTTCAATCCTGTGAAAGTTCCCTCTTTTTCCCTTTTAATTTCTTGTATAGAGGTGGCTTTTTTCTTGGGGGGGAGGTAGTCAGAGGTCACAAACTTCCATCTGCCTGTTGTCACAAAATATGTAGAAACACTTGGGTTCTCTGTTCCTTCATCAGAACTGACTGAAAGGGCTCAAAGTCACTGAAGGGCACATACACACGTGGTGCAATTGCCCCAGCCTTGTGAGCAGAGACTGGGCTACAAATGCTTCAGATTTCTAATTAACACATGATTTCTCATTAACACATGATTTAAACTCCATTTCAACATTTTCTGTGATTTAAGTTCCTTTTCTTTTTTTTTTCTTTTTCTTTCTTCTTTTTAATCAAAACACCAAGGACAACAAGAAGAAGATTCTCTTTTATTCTTCTAAATGAGAATTTGTACATTATTCAGCATTCACTCAAGACTAAGACTTGTCTAAGACTTCCTGTTTTAGCCACAGATTGGGGTTATGTCCCCTCTGCCTAATGAACAGATCTATCATTGGCATTCGTCTGTAAACCCAGCTCTCTTACTCAAGCTGCAGAGATTGACCAACTTTGCTTGGGAAGCCCCAGTATGACTCACAGCATGAGCCTATTGTACAACCCAGCCCCGAGAAGGACCTAGGGCATCTTCTGTCTTTTTGGGAAAGGAATCAGATTTAAAATGGTGAGAAGCAGCCTTAGAAATGATCCGTGGAGCAGGGAAGGATTTGGCTGAAGAGCGTTTTCACAGCCAGGCTGTTCTTTGCACTTGAAGGTATCAAAAAGATTGAAGCACAAGATTTTACAATCATATGCGTACATGCATCTACTACCTCGTAGAGGTAATAGTATAATTACTATTCTAAGCTTCCTGGAACTCTAGGAAGAAAAAGATAAATCCCAACAGCCAGATGATTTCTCTAGTTCAGACCAGGAGCTAGGTGGGTTGTCACCTGGCTCCAGGACACAGGAGCAAATATGACTTGCAGTCGCCTTTTAATCCTTAGTCCTTCTCTTTAAGTCTGATATTCTCAATGGTAAGGAAATGAGATCTGTCTGAGTCCAGTTACAGCTACAGATGATCCTGTGCCACAAGTAGATTCAACACGTGAACACGTGGCTCCTTCTCAACCACAACTTCATAAACACAGAAAGCAAGAAGATAAAGTAGAAATGACCCATGAGATCTAGGACTTCAGCTCACACCATTGATTAAATCTGGACATTAATCCAGAACAAGTGTAAAATCAAAATTCTGCCTTGATGGCTGATAATTTAAAAACTGTACATTGGATATATAATTATAGTACCCATTACTCTTAATAAAATATCTTCAGAAATTGTCAAGGCAGAGATTTTCTTTATTCATGAATATAGATAACTTCTGAACTGTAGGAATTTCTGATCCTAACAAGTTTTACTAAGTACTCAGCTACTAATTATGAACAGCAATAAAATGACACCTGCTGAAATAATTATTAAAGGATGTGCAACTATAACCTGCCACTGATCAGATGGATGGAGGCAGTATCCTACACCAGCAGAGATTGCAGTATTCCACATTTTATGGGAAATGTACCATTAGGTAAATGATTATATCAGTAAGTATGCTAATTTGTGTGACTATTAAACAACTTGGATTGGAAAGCAGAAGGAAAGCAGCAATATAGTTACACTCTAAATTAGATAAAATAAATCTATGCACTCCACGGTGCTGGCATAGATCTTATTTACTCACAAATAAATGTGAAATATTTCCACAAAACTCGCTCTGTAGTAGTACTATAAATCAGGTAGGAGATAAAGATTGGACCCTGACTGTTAGTAGTGATTTAACAGCTGTAAATTCAAGACAAAATTTCTTCCATGAATGTGTCTAATTGCATGTTGAACTCAAGTTTTTTCATGGATGCTAAAAATGTCTGTGAGTTTAAGGGAAAAATAGCACAAATTCATGTTGCCAGGATAGGTACGATCTCTGACTCCAGAAGTCCTTCAGACAAGGTTCTGGGAAACTGGGATTGTCATCTGGGGAAATATCACTGCACGTAGTCCTGCTTAGCTCCTGCTTCGTATGCATAAGTTTTTAGCCACTACTGGGACAGAGTCCTGAAGCATTGGCTTGGACAGTTTTATGTTCTGATATGGAACCATAGCATGATGCTAAGTCGTTGGTATTATACTGAATCTCGATAACATAAGGCTTGTCCTAGTGCCTGACACCTTGTACTGACTCTGGCTGGCAGTTCTGGCCAGAACAAAATTGATTTCTACGCATTTGGCCAACTGCATTAAAAAAAGCATGCAGCTGCACCAGCCTTGGCAGGAGACACCTTTCTCTTCCTGACCCAGCAGTGCTGAGGAGCACCTCAGCTGAGTGTCTCTCATTTCTCACTTACTTGCTCCCTTCTGGCTCCTACAAGAATGAATGAGAAGAGAGTGGGCTGTGGTTTGACCACTAACAGCTGACTTCTTTTCTCCCCAGAGTGGTGAATATGAATGGCAAAGAGCATGCAGCTGTAGGCTCTCCCAGGACCCTGGGGACACAGTTTGGCTTCCAGATGCAATCTCACCCCACCCTCATGCCACAGAGCCACTGCTCCAGTTAATGTAATAAGCTGGCTAGGTTTTGGGTTGTTTTTTTTTTTTTTTTTTTTTTTTTTTTTTCCCTTTCTCCAAATCAGGTTGAATATACAGCCTCAGGGCTTGAATTGAAATGCTATTTTCCTTCTTAGGTTAAGGGTGATTCTGGTGATGGCACAAACGTGTTATTTTTACCTGCTGAATTACAAATGAGGCTTGCAGTTAGGTGTAGATTAGTTGCACTACATTTACATTATTTGCACAAGTATCACTTAGAAACATGTATGTTTGTATTCAAAGAGAGGTCCTCCTTTATATAGAATTATATGATGGCTTAGGTTGGAGGGGATCTCAAAGATCATCTCGTCCCAACCCCCTGCCTTTGGCAGGGTTGCCACCCACTAGACCAGGCTGCCCAGGGCCCCAGCCTGGCCTTGAACGCCTCCAGAGATGGGACATCCACAGCTACTCTGAGTAGCCTGTGCCAGTGCCTCACCACCATAACCGTAGACTGGGGATACAATGGAAATGAATGGAAATTAAAAGCCCATGAGCTTTACGGAGCTACAAAACACTCACAGAGTGTCTCACAGAGATCTCTGGTGTGAAAGTGCAGCAACTTAAAGTTGTATTGGTTTCTTTAAGCACCAAATCTTTTAAGACTGGCTGTTACGTACTCCCAAGACTGTGCTGTAGCACCATAGGGTTACTTTCCACTACACACTCAACTGCTCCCATCTCCTCTGTGCACATCCTCTCTCCAGCACTTCCTCTCTGCCCAACGCCCAACGCATTCAGGTTTTGTGAGACAGCAGAGCTCCACTGGGGCATTTTCACCACCCCAGCCAGCATGCCCCTTGCTGCCCCTGCTCAGTGCCACCTTGCTTATCCTCCAGCCCTGCACTTCTCTTGGAGATCACCCAACGCTCCTAAGAGCACTCTGCTTCACCTCAAAGGCTCCCAACTTGTTTGTTATTTTTTTCCCCTGCTTTATTTGTGAAATCTGAGGGTTGAAATGCTGTCCCCTTGGTTGACACCTCTTTTCTCTGCCTCATGCGTCCTGCTGGGCGCTTTGCCCAGCACACCAATAAAGACATCTGCCCAGTGCTGCCGTGTAGTGACAGCAGGGAGGCTTGAAGACATACAGGTTTTGTTTTGTTTTCCTCCTTGTGCTGTGGGGTGTACAGGGCTTCCTGCTGCAGCCCCCCACTCTCTCTACTACCACTGCAGTTTCTTCCGAGTTAGCCACATGCTTCAAATAGTTCTGTGGTTAACCACTGAGAACAACCCCCCACACAACTACCTACAGATTGACTTGCTTGAACCAGGGTGGTAGCAAAGGGGACAGAAGAGGAGGTAGGGGGGCTTCCTCTTTTCATTTTTGATGAGAATAAAATCAAGCTTTTTCTGACTTCTCCAAGCTGCTCGCAGCCACTGCGTTGGGGTGCGTGCTGCTTGTTGGCATTTTCCCATTTGTTCACATTTCCTGCTGATGAGAAGAGACTTGTTTGACAGGCCTGGCCCTGAACACTGGGGGTTGCATCGTCAATTTGGTGTAAATCATCCTGCCTGGTGAATGGTAACAGAAAATACGACCTCCTCCCCGTGCATGCTGTGTGAACCCAAAGCTGGGGGAAGACTTCTGCACTTTGACATTGCCCTATCCCATATCCCTTAACTCTTATAAAAGCTGAATACTTTTCTGCTGACTCACAGAGGCAGATGGGTTTTGTTAACTCCAGCCTTGAGATAGGGGAGGATGTGAAGAAAACATCCCTGTGTCTCAAGGAAGGCTCAGCCAGGCTTTGTGGTTTAGGGGAACCAAGCAAAGAGCTTTGGTATGGTATGCAGTCCAGGCTGAGCCCTGCTTCTCCTCATCCTCACACTAATTAGTGCCTGGATAATGAGACAAAAAGTGCTTCCCTCTTCACCTGGTACCCTCTGTACTGCTGCAACCCAAAGCCCAAGAGAGAACTTTAAAGCCAAAGGCAGAGGGAAAACAAATACTGCAAACAAGCCTATGGCTCTAAAATTCTAGGCAATTCCGTTGTCTCTACTTAGGTCTTCTTGATTTATAGAATTATTTAATGAAAGTGCTCTCTGATTGTATTTCCTTATATTTTTGAGGACTATGAAGCCACTGAAGGAATTGTATTACAAGCTAAGTCCCATATTGAGACAGCTTTCAAGTGTGATTGGCATATCTGTTCCATGTAGTATTTATGAGAGCAGACTCAAATGTAAATACAGATAATTATTTCACCATGTACCTTCAAGATCCTCCTCAATGGCCTTTCAGTATCTAAAGGAGGCTATAAGAAAGAAGGGGGCAGACTCTTTAGCAGGGTCTGCTGTGACAGAACAGGGGAAATGGTTTCAAACTAAAAGAGGAGAGATTTAGACTGGTTATAAGGAAGAAGTTTTTTTTTTTACAAAAAGGGTGCGAGGCACTGGAGCAGGTTGCTCATAGAGGTGGATGCCCCACAGGTGGAGACACTCAAGGTCAGACAGTATGGGGCTCTGAGCAACCTTATCAACCTGTAGGTGTCCCTGTTCATAGCAGGGGAGTTGGACTAAACGACCTTTAAGGGTCCCTTCCAACTCAAACAATTCTATGATTCTGTGATAACGTTTATTTTTGTTTATAATGGCTGATTAAACATCCTACAAGGTGTCTAGAAGAGGTTTGAAGAAACAAGTCAAAAGTGATCTACTTGCTCTACTTGCTCAGGTAAGAGATAAAACTGTATTCTTTGCTTTTTCCAGAAAATAACATGAAAAGAAGGTGTTAGAACCTCACAGTGTGAACAATTTCAAGAAAAGAGGCTTAGTTCCTCTGGTCCATTTTATCTCTGAGCAAAGAAACATCACCACATGCATGAAGTTAGCTGTACAGGACTCTATTCCTGTCATAACTGTTTATTTGCACATGCCAACAACAGTACAAAAGGCAGAAGGGCCAGCAGCTGTGACGGTGAATGTGTTGGACATTTGGAGAAAAGATGCGTCAGCTGAATCTCCTCAGTGATGCAGAAAGGGAAGAAGAAGGAGGAAAAGAAAGGGCATATCTAATCCTAGAAAGTTTAATGGTGTGGTTGGTTGTCAAAAAGTGGTTTTTTGCCACCTTTATCTATTGACAACTGAACAGATAAATATTCATGTCCAGTCAGACCTCATCCTGATGAAGGTATGGGAATGAATGGCAGCAGAAACACAGAAAGAGCTGCTGGGGAACACTGGCACAGGAATCCGTGGGCATGGAGAGCTGAGGTGGGAATATTGCATTTAGATGGCTCAAACTAACGTGATAATCATTTATCAGGGAATAATTTAATTCTTGGTATAGATATGTAAAGAGGTACAAAAAATCCCACAGTCTATATCAAAGCAAGACTTAAACCTTTGTAAGGGCTATTAGGAAAGGGAAAAAAAAAAATGTGGGGGGGAAGGAGGAAAGAGAATTCACATTTATAAAAAGAAGCCTGCACACAATGAGCTGAAGGCTGTGCTTCTGCACTTCCTGGTCTGGGCGTGAGCAGAAGAGGAAATACCAAAATACCACCAGAAAGAACTGTTCCCACAGCATTTCCAACCTGACTTAAATGAGAAAGCTCTGACTGTCCTGCAAAAAGGAGGGAAAAACCAACTGAGCCAATTCCAAGGCTTCCGCTCATCAGTCAGCCAACCACATTTCCAGACTTAGAGTTGAGAAGACCTATAGAAGTCTTTACATTTTCCCTTCTGTCCTCATCAGTGCACTGTTTTCTGTACTTAACTGATGTTTAGTGATGCTTTGACTGTTATGCCATCTTTGAGACATGCTCTAGCCACTTCAGTTGCAGCCTTGGGCAGGCAGGGACTAGGTCTGGTCTAACTCAGGTAAGGAGTTCATTGCCCTCCCTCTCATTTTGGGGGGATCACTTCCCTACACCAAGCGTACCCACCTATGTACACAGCAGGAACCAACATTTCAGTGCATAAAATACCATCAGTTTCAATGTTGCCCCATCTTAATAATTAAATTCCTGAAGGCTTGCAGGCAAAAAAAGACATGGGTTTGGCCAGACTGGTCTCACACAAACCTTCAGTAGATTCTGAAGAAAATCCTAAAAAAGAGCAGCAAGATTACGTTCAAAGGATTGTGCAGGAATCTGCCATACCAGGTAATTATTAAGTTTAAAACTTCAAAATTGGAAGCTTTGGAAAGAATTAGGAAAATGGTTCCTTTTCTTTGTTGATATGCAAAAGTAAGGTATTCTCTCCCGTTAAACCAAAAAAATTAAGTATTAAAGTCTTTTGAGTATGCATCACTACATGTAGTATATTATATGCTACAGGTCAGGACATTTTCAGTAGTCTAATGAAAATCAGGACTAAAATAAAAGCTGTTTTCCCTATAGATGTTTCTGAGTATATAAGCAATTTCTGAATTGAGTTTTTCCCTGAAATTAGAAAACCAAATCCCTGGATCAGGTCCAAGGAGCAGCTCAGGAATATGTAGTGGAAAGCATGGCCTCCAGCTAAGGGACACAAGAAAAGCTGCAGCAGTGATGATGCTTATCTTCCACATCATCCTGCCACAATGCTTCCGTGAGTGCTGGCAATGAAATCTGCTCCAAAGAGGTCTGAAAAGAAGATTCTTCTTTCTTTTCAATGCTGATTCACTGATTTTGAGACCAGTCAAACCATTGCGTTCATGGCCATGATTTGACTGAGAACACCTCAGGCTAGCAATGATGCTGCCAGGGGCTCTCACATCTGAAAATTAAGTTAAAACCTCAGCTAAGCCCAGTGTTTGAATGCAACTTTCCAGCTAGGGCAGCACAGCACTCAGCATTTTCCGTCCTACAGCGAAAGCCCCTTTCTGGCCTCCCGGCACACTGCTGCACAAAATACACTTCCAGCCCTACTGCAAACTTAGTTAAGAGACAATAGGATAAATAGTTGGAACATGAGTTTTTTGTAAAATTTAAAAGTGGATCAAGAATAAAACATGAAATACCAAGGAAGCACACAATACCACTCGTAAAATTCTCTTTAAGATTATTTTTACAAAGGTTGAGACGTTGCAATTTACTACATGTGGCCCTAATGCTGCAATACTTTTCTTATAGAGCTCTTCCTAGAGTCACTGAGGTTTTCTATGTGAGTAAAAGTTACTTACATGGGTAAGGACTCATAGAATCTGGCCTGATATGTAAAGCTTACCTGGATGTTATCTAGGCTGTAGAGCAACGTGCATTTTAGGAATGAAAAACGGACTTCAGTGATTCTTTTTGAAAAAGTTTTCCCTTCGGCTTCACCCATCTGCTTTTCGCAGCTCTGCAGCCCCGCTCAGCCTTTGTCTTGCACGGCACCCAGCACCCTCCCAGCCCATGCCTGCGACTCACCGGGATGTGTGCAGGCTGAATTCCCATGCCAGATGTGCTCCTCAGACCTAAGGCCATTATTCCATCTCAGACTAAAAAATATTTTCCCATGGTTTCCTGGAAAAGACCATGTTTCTTCGGGTTTTATTTCCACCAAAAAGAAAAAGATGAGATAAAATAAAAGTCCAAAGTAAAAAACGACAAAGAAACAGAGAGGAAATCCAGTGCACGGTGAGCCCAGAGTTCTGCAGGCTAAGGGTGTTGCTCTGCATCCATAAATGTCCTGACCGGTGAGCAGACACAGGCACTACAACTGGAAAGAGAGCAGGAAGGAAAGCCAACCATGTGAGCAAAGTAAAAAAAAAAAATGGAAGTTTTTTTCTAACAAAAAAAAAAGAGAGAGAGAGAAAAGGGTCTGCTCGGTGGACAGCACTTGGGCTGATAGCAGGGATTTCAGGAAATCCAAACACTCAGACAGGAAATCTGAACACTGGATAAACACGCCATAATCTCCACAGATACAGCTAACGTGCTGTCTCTCCAGTTAACCCTTTGGCTGCCCGTGGCGGGCTGCAGTCCTAGCTGCAGTGCCTGGAAACACTGAGCTGCCCCAGGGGCTCCCAGCCCTCCCTTTGCTGCCTCCAGCCTCACATCCTGGTGGGGATAGTTTCCTCTCGTTATTCCTACGTAGTGATTTTTAGGTAGGGTTTCTTCCTCTGGGGGTGATGTTGCACTCAGGGTGCACACACACGTTTGTGTGCTGTCAACCTGGGACTCCTGAACCGGTTTTACTTCTCCCTCTGCTTTCTCCCTTTCTCTTTGGCTGTAACAGAAGATTGATGTGCCTGTCTGGGGGACACTGGAGGGTCCCAGTGATGATTTACTGTAGGGCTGGCGCAGGGGAGGGAAGAGCACCCCCGAAATTAGGGAGGTCTTAAAGGAGGAGGGCAGTTTGAAAACTCTCATGTTGTCAAGGAATTTAAGATCAAGCTCCACAGTCCTTAGGAAAATTAAGATGAAACGTGTTCAGTTGCTTGTTTCTGGATTATGGATTTGGCTCTTTGTGTCTCCTGGTTCACTCCGTAACATTAAGAACATCACTTTTTTTTTTCTTTGAGTCTTTTTACCTGCTTTATTTATTTACATAATCTACCTTGGTTAAACTATGAATGTAAAACTCTTTATCAGCTACAACAATAAGGGAAAGCAATAGCACTTCCTATCAAAACAGAATAATAGAATCATTAAGGTTGGAAAATACCATTAAGATCATCTAGTCCAACTGTCAGCCCATTCCCACCATGTCCACTAACCCATGTCCCTCAGTGCCACATCCACAACTTTCTTGAGTGCCTCTCTGTGTAAATCAGTGACCTAAAGATAGACAGGTGTAGAATTGACTCCTCACTCCCACAAATGTAATTCATAAAATAAAATTTACATGAGAGTTGTCCCATTGAAGTCCATAGGGATTTCAAAAGCCAAAACAAAGCCTCTGGGTGTTTGCAGGATGAGGATTTCACAGGCATCGGTTACGGCATTCCCTGAAAGTGACCAAGTTTGGAAATCCCACCTGCTCTGCTGAGATAGGTTATACATGGGCCAGGTGATACTGTGGGGAACCTGGCAGTGAAACTGGGGTGGAAACAGGATTTTGAGACATCTCTGCCTCCTGTATCCTCTGGTCTCCAGCCCAGTTCTGAGTCAGGACACGACTTCCAGGTCAGATCCTCTCATTCCTAGTCGTTCTCCCACTATTTTCTAGGATGTGTAAGGCTGCTGATGGAGGTCAACCCCTGCAAATTTGGTTGAAGAGCAGGCGGCAGAATCTGTGCACAGGGCTGGTAGAACAAAGGCTTTGCTTTGGAGGCATGAAGTCATTCCCCTTGCCTAGCACATGCTACATGAAACAAGTACCAAATGGTTGCTTGATGATGTCAGGAGGGAATTGCTGGAAAAATAGGGAAAAATTAAAATCTCGGGGAAGTGTTTTTTTTTTTTTTCTTTTTCCCCCTTTTTTTTCCATATATTTTGCCAGTGAGCTATTTCAGTTATTCACTTATTTCCATAGAAGTTCTTCTGTTGTCACTTCTTTTCACCTTTCCTATTGTAATCTCCTTTTATTGCCACTCTTTCCAGCAGCAAAAGGAAAATAAAAACAGAGAAAAAGAACAAAGCACTGCTTTTGTTTTCGATTTAACTGGAAAAAAAAGGAGAAAATAATTACAAAGCTCTAAAATACGTATTTTAAGAAATTGCTTTCTTAAGTTGGAGAGACTTTTCATTTGAAAACGTTCAAGCAGCACTAGGGGGAAAAAAAAAAGAAAAAAAAAAGAGCTGGGGGAAGTGGGATATAATTTATTACCACTAACATCTGCTGTAAATCAGTTAAAGGTAGGCAAACATTCCCTGCCAGCACACAGTTAGGTCAAGGTGAGAGGGATAAAGCAATAATTAAAAGTCCAGCGTCCTCCAGCTACCTTCAGTGGGCTGTGAGCAGAAGAGCAAGTGCTTGCTGCAAAACTGGCTTTTGTCTTGAAAAATTTCCAAGTGGGAAAAAAATTCTGTGTTATGTTCGGTGGGCAGCTATCAGTTTATTAAAAAGTTCCAACAGGACCACGAAAAGTGGTTACAATTTTGTTTCCCTAGTAAAGAACAGGTTGACCAAAGGTTGTGCTTACTGTGAAAAGTATCATTTGATGACGAATGTCTCTTGAAAAGCTCTGTTGTAAGATATTGTACCATAGTGAAAAAGAGAAAAGGGATGTGGTAGGTAGAATAGCAAAGCTAAAACAAAAAAAAAAGAAACCTGAAACAAACCATACAGAAATATTTGGCAGAAACAGAGTAGAGAGAAAACTTCAAACTCAGGCCAGCAGTTATCGAAGCTAAAAAAGTGGATGGGGATTCCGGAGAGGACGCAGCAGCTGCAAAATCTCCACTATCACCTGAGAAAAAAGGCAGTGGCTTTACCTAATACAGATGTGGAGATGCTTGCTCTTAAACTGAAAAAACCTCCCTTAATGCATCCACAGCAGCTGAGCTTCCTGCTCACTGGTTGTGTTTCCCCAGGCTTTAACTTTCTGTAGACCAACAGCAGAGAGTGAAATTCTCACTGTTTCAGCAAAGAACTCTACAGCTACGGAATTAAGACAAATCAGTTCATTAAGAATTAAAAGGGTTTAGCAATGTATGTGAAAGATAAAGCACAGGAAATTATAACTGAGATTGTGAGCAAAATGCTTGCGGATGAGTTATCATTAACCTGCGAAGCCCCAAGCTCTGTTATTTTTCATATTCCAACCACAAACCTTATCATTATAAGGAGTTGTGAAATTTTTTCAATACAGAGTAGAAACAAAGATCGGTTCTTTAATTCTATCACCCTACTAATTGGATTTGGAGAAGACTTCAGCAAAACAGTGAAAACATTTGGAGAAAAAAAGCTTCACCCTTCCGTCACATACAGGCTTTATACCCTTGAAAAAATGACTTCATGTATTTGCATGAAACTAATTGACTTTTCCTTTTGAGTGGGGACTTTCCCTGTGCACTCATAAGTACCACATCTTTTGATAGCTACCAGAAACTGTATCAGAGAAATACTGCAGCACAATTCCACTGACATCCACATTCACACTCTATCTGTATTTCATAGAATCACAGAATCACAGAATGGCCCAGGTTGGAAGGGACCTCAAGGATCATGAAGCTCCAACCCCCATGCCACAGGCAGGGCCAGCAACCTTCACATTTAATACTAGACCAGGCTGCCCAGGGCCCCATCCAATCTGGCCCTGAACACCTCCAGGGACGGGGCATCCAC
>JAOWBP010002052.1:72271700-72288068 GCA_028571105.1 Tragopan temminckii
GGCTCCCTTTAGGTACTGAAAGGCTGCAATGAGGTCACCCTGTAGCCTTCTTTTCTCCAGGCTGAACAAGCCCAGCTCCCTCAGCCTGTCTTCGTAGGGGAGGTACTCCAGCCCTCTGACCATCTTTGTGGCCCTCCTCTGGACCCTCTCCAACAGCTCTCTGTCTTTCTTGTATTGGGGGCCCCAGGAGGATTTACAACAACATACACTTAGCAAACATTAGAACAAATTGTTAGAAAATGCTAACCAAAAGGATTTCACTAATACTGACACAACTTCCCATAACCTATAAACATTATTTTGCTCACAAAACTTCAGTAATTAGCTAGTTTAGAGACTATTGGCCATTCATTTGAGCAGTCGTTCTATTTGAACATGTTTGCTTGGACATCCCTGCCAATTTCATTATGGTCTGCTCCTTCCTAAACAAGCAGTCAAGGAGGTTTACTCCTGAGATCTGCATCCCTGCTGGCACTCCTGCACCCACCAAGGCACCGTGCCCCTTCATCCAGGAGCAAGCCATGTGCTCTTACATTAAACAACAGACATTGCTGTTTTCCCCATTGTTCATTCAGTGAAATATAGCAGAAGCTCTGTTCTAACAGGTTTAACAACGTTTGCACATTTATTAAGCAAACAAGACCTCTTGATGTTAGGAGAAGGTCCAGGAATTAGAAACTGCCTTGACAAGAAGCACTTGACCCATGGTGGTTACCATAGGCTGTACCAACGCATGAAGACTGTGCGCGCTTCATTTTCAATTGTTTTTTATGCTTTAATAGTTTTCTTTCTCATAGGAAAAAAAGAAGGACCAAAGCATTTATTTTTTTTCTCTTTCCTTTTCATTCTTTCTTCTTTGCTGTAATGACAAAAAAGGGGGAATTTTTTCACAGTCTGCCTTTTCTCCCCTGCTTATGTTTTTCCAAAGTGACAAAGGGGATACTGAAGCCAAATTCACAAAAACCCACACCTCTTTTTAATCAGTTCTGCTCAGAATAGAATATAATCAACAAAAGGTACTAAGAAAAACAGCTTTCACACAAACATATTCTCATGGTGTGAGCATGGCTGCTGGTTCCATCGTTTACTGTATGTGGAAATTCCAGATAATACTGAGATACTATTTGAATTATACACCACACATACCAGTAGCAATTAAATGCAGCTGTATGAGTAAAAAGCTGATATCTGAACTTTTGAGTGTCACTCTGCACTGTTCTCTATAGGTCTCCAGGCTGGCAGCTGTGGTGAAAGGAGCACGTTAGGATATTTTGGATGCCATGAGCATTTCATCAGACTTGAGCTGCTCTCACTTTGCCTCCAATGCTTTCCTCAGCTTCATTTCTAAAAACTGGTGAAAAAGATGTCTCCTCAGTATGTTGTCATTGATTTGTGGCAGGAAATTTCTAGAATCATAGAATACTTAGAGTTGGAAGGGACTCTTAAAGGCCATCTAGTCCAATGCCTCTGCAGTGAAGAGGGACATGCTCAGCTAGAGAAGGTTGCTCAGTGCCCCATCCAACCTGACCTTTAATGTCTCTAGAGATAAAGCATCCAACACCTCTCTAGGTAACCTGTTCCAGTGCCTCACCACACTCACTGCAAAAGACTTTTTTCTTGTATCCATAAAAATGACAAACACGTCATGTGAACTTGTGAATAAACTCTATGACAAAGCCCCCAGATGATCACAGGACTGGTTTAGCAATTAGAGAATTCTGAAAAACAGAAATATAAATTTATCATGATCTGAGCCTTTGGAAGTCACATGAGCAACAATTTCAAGCTTTTTTTTTTAGGAATGGAGAGAAGAGACACATGAAATTAATGCTAAAAATACTGTAAATCTCTTATTATCACGAGCTTTCATTTAAAAGTATGGATGGGTGCCATGAGGCTCGTCATAGAGATGTGAGAGTCAACACTTCTATAAACAGTACAAATTTCACATGCTACAAATACTGTATATCTGTATACAGCACAGACTGGGTATAAGACTATTAACCTAGTGAACGTCAGTAGGATCTGGAAAAGGAAAGGGCACAGGAAAATAAATATATTTCCAATTATAGCTTTTGTTTGGAAATAGTTGATGACCATCACTACTGTTATGGAAGGACTGCAGCACTTCCCTGAAGGAGGAACATGTTCTGTAGATGTCTCATTTCCCTGCTCAACCTTATTGCTTCACTCTTCTGGCTGGTCATGTGCTCTTAAGAGAGATGCTTTCAGATCTGCAGGAGGCAATGGCTGCCCTCATCTCACTCACTTGCCCACTGCAGGTGTTTGCTGGCTGAACTGTACGTCCTGGCTCATTTGGAAACACATACCTCTGTATCATCTGTACTCCGCTGCATTATCATCAGAAATTTCAAACACTGATGTGTGCTATACTGGCTGCACGTCTGTTTTAGGGCTATATAGCACATGTGTGGAGGAGAGCTATACAACATCATGCATGAGCTAAGTCTCCTTCTGGCTGCTTTACATCCCATTCTGCAACCTACCGTGTTAGCGTGTTTGCTGCTGAGCAACACATTGACTCTTTTTGAGGTAAATATCTTCCTTTTCCTTTTCCTTTTTTTTTTTTTTTTTTTTTTTTTTTTTTCAGCATACAGTACCCCACTGGCTTTATGCTTCAGAAGGAGGCACCTATATTCCAGGTGCTCAAGCAATCATCCAGTAGTGTTCATGCAATGCTTCTCATACAAATGAGAACATTCACAGTTTTCCTCACGTGGTGGTCAGATGAGTGAACTGCAGTTTGATCTTTGGTTACTCAGTGACGAAAGGCCAAGGGTTTATAATCTGTTCCTAACAGCCTCACACCTTCAAACCAAACTTCCTGTTCTCTAGGACCTGGAACATACTGCCACAGCAGTGTCAATAAGTTTTTGGTAGTTTCTCACTTCTTACCCCTCTCCAGTCATCTCTTCTTACAATGGAAGTAGATTCAGTTTATATGGACTGAAATTTAGAACAGTTCAGCTGGAAGGGACCCATAAAGGTAATCACTGCCTGACCCTGTGAAGTCTAACCAAAAGTTGAAGCATGTTATTAAAGGCATAATCTAAATGTTTCTTGAACACTGACAGGCTTGAGGCATCCACAGGCTCTTTGAAGCCTGTTTCAGAGTTCGAGCACCCTCACCTTAAATGTTTCCTAATGCACAGTCTGAAACCCCCTGATGCAACGTTGTGCAGCATCCCACACATCCCCTCACCTAGGCTTCATTTAGGTTCACAAAGCTCAGGCCACTTCCAAACTTCTGTGTCCAGTCATGTTTTCACTTCTTTCTAACTCAGAACCAGATCCAATGATGTGCACTAATGCACTCCCCATACATCGCCCCATACCTCCTGTTCAGGGGGCACTCTGCCCTGGTCACTCTGACTGTCTCTTCCCGTTATAGACTATGCCTCAGGGTTAGGTTGATTTCCTGCTTAGGTGCTTTATGTTGGTTATGTTCACACAGTCAGTAGGGACTACATTTCAATTTACACCTTTGAGCCTGAATTTCTCTTGGTGGTGAGCCTGTGGTCTTCCACCAGATTGAAGCCAGAGAGCAGACTAGCACCTCTGTGATGCAGATGATCAGAAATATCAAATGCAAACTAGAGCCCTAAGCCAAAACAGAGGCACAAACCTCTGTTTGCCTCAATTCTACACTGACAAATGGGAATTATCTCAATGTAGGACCTTACAATGCATGACTCAGATATGCTACAGAACACAGGCTGGACAGGTGCTCCAGGAATGGGATTTGTGAGGACTAAGCAAGTACTGTAAGCATGAGATGCTATCTAACATTCCTACCATTATTGCTCTAATGGTCAAATGATTCTTTGCTGTATAATAAACTAGAGAAAAATATGTGTAAGGCAGTCTGGATGACATCAGTTTTCCCTTTCTTGCTTCAGCACTTTGTATACATTCAATATGAAAGCTTGGTTTTGTTTCATAAAATGTACAAGAAGTTTAAACAAAAATACATTCTTGTCTGGGGGAGCTCCAAATTAAATGATTTCTAAAACGGGCCTGGAATCAAGACCCACTGCTGTTTGCTGCGAGAAAAAGGAGAAGAATATTAACTTCTGTGGGAGGAGGAGCTGTACCTTAAAAAAAGAAGTTGCTATTGAATGCAAAGCTGGTTTGGAAAGCTCAGATAATTGGAAACACATGTTCCTGGCTGCAGGCATACAGACCATAAACTGCAGAAGAAAAACAATAATAGAGAAGATGCAGAGTATTTGAAAATATAGCTAGAGAAGTCAATGTTTTACAACTCGTTAATGGTGACTATGCCTGAAATATTGTTTTTGCTTTGTTATTAGCCTTAAGACTACAAGTATTTCAGTTGACTTTCCCATGTATGCTAACTTTATAATAAAATAGAGATTCCAGGTAAGTTGGATGATAGTATTACATAAGGAGAATATTTTAGTAAACTATCTGAGCAAAAATGACTCATAATGATACAGCTGAATATTTTATTTTAAACACAAAATGTGAATTACTTAGCACCTAAAAATAACACGCCCCCCTCTTCTAACTTTCAATGAACTGTGTTGATGCTGCAGGAGCTACTAACTTTTTCAGTGCAGCAAATCATCCTTTTTCTGTAGCCTGCTAATGCAAATATCTCTTTTCAGGCCAAAGCCTTGAAATCAAAGCACACATAAACCCTCTCACTCCCACACTCCCTTAGTTTGCAGCTTTTTGTGCTGCCACTCCAAGATGATTCCTTCTTGGGTAGTAAAAGCCATGGGAGGAAGTAAAGGCTGTGAAAATCTGCACTGATAAATGTAGATTCAATGCATGCAGTGGAACACTCTATACCACAGCCATACTGTAGAGGAGAGTAGGCCTGTTACTTAGAGCTGTGCAGGCAGAGCTATTACAAACACACCTCTTCCCATCTGAGTTTCTTCCCATCCCTGTTGGTTATGTGCTCCTCGCTCCTTCTATCATTCCTGATTTTCCTTTGACAGAGGTGAGTTTTGCAGCTCTCAGACAAGTGCCCAGCAAATGCTATGTACCAAAAGTACTTTGGGCAATTTGGGTTGTTATAACCTAGTTTTGGCTACATTTATGCTGGTATTCAAAGAGCTGACAAAAGGTACACCTCTGTCTGAAAAACCATTTTATTGTCAAACTTAAAGTTCTTTTAATGGATGGAACACGGAGGTGGGCAGAGGGGGTGGAGAGGGAGTTTTCCCTCTAACTTCATCATCTGGAATGACTCAAGCTTTTAAACGTCCATGAAGAAATAACTATTTAAAATAGATCAGCCTGGGACAGACAGCTAATGTAGAAAATGTGACACAAGTAGATGCCATTTAGTGAACTAATTTACTCTGGATTTTGATGTGGTGGAGTAGTAATCAGTGGTACTCCCTGCAAAAATCGTCACCCAAAGGCCCATGGAGTCAGCAGGAAACTCTTCCTCAACTTCTGTGATCAGTTCAGCAATCTGAATCCTCTTAGTTCTGTGCTTTTAATTATATTCGTGGGCAAATGACAAATATGGTCATTGGAAAAAATAGCGTGGTGCATCAGAAGCCAAATCTAGCACTGCCTTTCATACATTAGCATAAACTTGAATTTCACACATTTCCTTGCCTCACTTTGCTAATATTACTCAATTTCTCTTCTTCACTGTGCTACCTTAACTGTGTAGTTTAGTGTTTTTCCTTCTGCTAGCATCCACATCAATTTTCTCATCTATGAAAAAAATAAAAGAGGCCTTTCAGAGAACAGATAGAAATAAATGCTGTATGCTGGGATCCTGAAAATCCTGTGCCATGTCCAGGGTTTTTTTTTATCCCAGTAAGAGCAGAAACTTATTCCCACGCCTACAGGTGTTTTCCAGCTTTTCTGTGATGAGCTCCCCATCTCAATAAAGAAATTGCCTCACGGCCACTTATCCTTCAAGTCATCATGTAACATCCCTATGGCAATTTACATTACATGGAAAAGCACACTGAAAAAGCATTTATGCCTCTCTTTAAGGGATCTTTAGAGGAATATAGGTATTGACCTTCTCGTAAAATTTGATCATGGTTTCTGCTTTTGCTGTTGATCTCATCTCCTCCTTCTTTTGGCTCTGTTCCTCCCAGGTGAAGTCCAGGACGAAAGCCAGCATACCACAGAACAGTGAGCTCACCAGTGTGCTATAGACCACAGCTCAGGAATCTGCATCCCAGTCTTTCTGTGGTGTGAATCTTCCATTTGACATGCAAAGTGCTAACAGAATCATAGATCATGTATGATTACCAAAATAAAAGAGAAGAAAGTGAAAATCTCCGGTGATTACTTAAGAAAGAGCTTTACAGCCAAGCGTAATACCTCTTCCTGGTGCATTCTGCTGTATTTTTCCAGTATCATTTTCCTTGTTCTCACAGAAACAACAGGATGGCACTGGGACCTGAACTCTGACTCTGCTGTTTCTGCTGTTCTGGTTGCTGATGCTGCTATTTCGCAGCAGCTGAGTTGGATCCAGATGGAAGTTTGAGTTATCTTTCTTCTGAAGAAGAAACATTAGCAAAATCTCTGACACTTTTATATAGTTAAGAAGTTACTTCTGTCATTTCTTGGCATGATAGATTGTAGACTATTAACGCAGTCAAATTGCATGTGGAAATACCAAACTGTTTTTTGTTAACATAACAAATTAACATCAACCCCCATTCATTTTAAACACATGATATTCAGCACTTTCATACGTTTACGTATGGAATGTGTAAAAAAGGACATTTTTTCAAGGACTTGTAGAGATGGGCATGTTGGAAATTTCAAAACACAAAGTTAACATCAGTAATGACTGTCCATGAAAATATTTTACTATATGGAAATGTATATAACTTTTGTGAACATTGTTCACTTCTTACAACAGAGGCAAATCTGTAATGTCTGGTCTATTCTAGAAGGCTTCTTTAGGCCTGTCAGATGTCTAATCCTATGATGCCATGCAGAACAATCTGGGATAAGAAAATAATGTGACAGCAATTAAATGTCGAGCTATAGTACATGTAGTAACAGCAGGGACTTCCTATTAGCTGTTGTCTATCCCTAACTACTTAATGTCAACCTTTGTTATCAGAATTTTTATATTTATTTATCATAGAATCATAGAATTGCTCAGGTTGGAAAAGACCTTGAAGATCATCAAGGCAAACCACAACCTAACCATACTACCCTAACTCTAACAACCCTCCACTAAATCATGTCCCCGAGCACCACATCAAAATCATTTATGTTTTCAGGAATTGTTTTTCAATCAGTCCAAATGTGTACCTGCATCATTGGAGTAAAGCAAAAGCTAGAAGTAATCCAGTCAAAGCTTTGGGACATTCTCTCTAATTAAGAGGACTTTCATGAGCTCATAATAATAATTAATAATATGAGGAGAGTTCATCAGAGCATTCCTAATCTAAGAAATGTGGGGAAAATTTATAAGAGGGCTGCAGAAAACAGGCAAAAGGAAGGAAGCCATGAGTTCCTTAGCTTCAGATAACCTATGACTTAAGAGGCTGATTCCTTATCTGAGATCTTCCTCCAGAGGAGATCCTGATGCTTAAGTAGGGCTGTGCAAAAGGGCATCAAATGATGGCGTTGTTGACTCCAGAGCACTGAAGGAAGCTGGCCAGCTCCCAGGAAACAGAAGCCTCCCAAGTATCGTGCATGCTGACGACAAAATACAGCAGAGAAATTTTCCTCTTATATTCATGAGCAGGAGAACACAATACCTGCTTTACTCATGCTGTACCATTTTTAGGGGGTTAAATGGAACTTGTTGTATGTAGTAGTTATTCCAACATCAATGAATGCTGGGGTGCAATTTTGCTGGAAGCAAGTGTGCTGAGCAATATCTGATTTTAATGTAAACCAAAGCAGCACTCAGTGCAAGTGAGGTTAGTAGTTTTATTTCTTCACATCACGCTCATTCTCTGATTAATCCCAGGTCATCTGTTGTGTATCCAGAGGCATTTTCCTCATCCATCGGAGCTGCAGTAGCTGCTTATTGGTGTTCGGAAATCCAGATGAAGCTGTGAGAGAACAGGAGCCCACGTGGGAAGTGTGAACCAGAAAGCTGAAATTACAGCAGCTGGATTTTGGCCAGAAACACTAGGGCTAAAAACCGAATTCTGAGAGAGCTGCTGAGACCTTAAGTGGCAGTCACAGGCAGGATGTTTGTTTTCCATCTCCTCCGGGGGACGGCACATCCAACAGCACTTTCCCATCTTTAAGACGGGCTGAGACTTTTGTTCAGGACTGACTCAGAGGAAAGGGTGCCACTAGATGAATCACTGCATGACTTCCCTCAGTCTGGGGGTATTCTTTAGAGACCTCAATGCTCGCTCCAGAGCCATCCTGCTTGATGAATGGGAAGCACTCTGATGAACACATGCAGAAGGTTGCTGCAGGCCCAGCACTCTGAAAGTATACATGCTGCCCAAGGCCTGCTCCAGCAATGAATACACATATGCTTAACTCTACACTTCTGAGGCATAATCCCATTAATTTAAATGGGATTACTCCTGGGCTTAAATTCCTGCAGGATCAGCACTGAGCTCTGTGGCTGCAGCTGGTTGCACAATGAATGGGGTAACAAGAGCTTGGCTCATTCAGGGTTGTTGCTGCCCCACTGTTTTGAACTTGGAGGCTTTTGGCTCTCCCATGTGCTTGAAACTCGGGGAATACTGAGGAGGCCCCAATGGCTGAACATTCCCATTGCTCATATGCTCAAACGTGAAACCTCAGTTCTAAGGTCTCCTGAATATTAGCTTTACTTAATCTCCCCTTACCTGCAAAGCTATTTCAAGTCTTCTATGGATCCTATCTCTTTGTCAGCCCCAGGCTTTATGGAGGATTTTTGTCTCTGCAACTATTCATGGATCACCTTAACTGCTTTGATCAGTACAGTACAAGAAACCCTTCCCCCTTGCTTATCTACTCTAAACATTTCCTACTGCTTAACATCTTTCTGCTAATCTCCTCCATCCTGCTGGAGCAGACCTCCTCTTAAAAGAAATACTGTCTCTGCTCACCTTTGGGTCATTTTGGTCAGTGGACCCTAATGGCAGCCCAGGATAAACACATTGTCTGTAAGAGGAAAGTTAGTTACAGCTGAATATGAAAAAGTGCTGCCCTTATAGCATGCATTGATCTTCTTTTCTATGTAGTTGCTGATTTTTGTTGGAAATCACCTGGCTGCTTTTTTTTTTTAAATGAATCAATAAGTCCACAAGGGTAGCAACTGCATTTTAATAAATAGCTGTATAAAATAATTAATAAATTGCTTACAGCTGATACACAACATGTATATGTATGCCTAACACAGATCTGGGAGAGGCAGTCTCTGAGGGAAGTTAATTTCTTTTGTTTAACTGCATGTATTTTAACATTTTGGTTTCAGGGAAAAAAAATCTCCCACTGGAGACCTTTTATGCCAAGTTAGAGCCTGGAGAAATTTTATGGCTGAGTTACAGTAACCCCTTGAATACAGGGGTTTGTAACGGAAACTCTGACAAACCCTTAGCTAGAGCGCTTCTAACAGATGTTTCTGTAATGAAAGCTGTGCAGAATAGGCAACAGAGAGCAAAACTGTACCTTGTATTTTGCAAAGATTTCGAGTGACTGTGCACAATTCATAAAGTGATGGTGGCTTTAACCCAAATCACTGTACTCGCACCAGGCTGCACACTGGGGATGTGCATAAATTAACAATAATCCTGTTCTGGTAAAGCAGCTAGCTGTTGAAGATAACTTCCTGCCTCTCTAGTATAGATTTGAAAATACAAGTCATTTTGCAGTCCTGAAGAGCAACTCAACCATCTGGTAGTGGTGGTGATAATAGATATGATCTTGTTCATTGTGCCCTGGAGATGGATGCCATCATTGTTCAATTGAACAACTGGTCTGAACAGAAATCAAATGTACTCCTCCATAACTGAGAAGAGTATTTGCTGTTTCCCCATGCTGTGGCATCTCTGGCAGTCTCTGATCACTTTGTCTCCTTCCCTGGAGGGTGGATGAATGCAACTGGGTGGCTGGGTTGCACAGTGCTGGCTTGTCTGTGGACAGCATGGGCTCAAGAAGGTTGGGATGCTCTGAGGATGAAACTGGACAGAGAATCAGACAGCCATGCACTCACAGCACACTGGTAACCCAGAGACCCAGATGTTTTGGCCCATGTTCACTGAAAAACTGAAGCCTGGCTAAGACAGAATTAGTAAGAGAAAAAGAGTTCAAGTCTATAGCTTCTTCAGAATGGGAGGTTTTAATTCTAGAAATGTTACCAGAGTGTGTTTTGGTTTTTGTTCCAATCTTCCTGCCTGTGCTCATTAAGTGGAGATCAGAGTCACTGGACCATCATCTGAGGGTGTGTTTGATGGTGCTGCGGAGATCTTGGCAGTCAGCTGCAATCCACACAGGGCTTGTGAAGCCCTCAGTGGTAGGATGGAAATGACATTTATGTATGTCATAAAAGCATAAATTTGTTCCAATGCCTTCCTCTTTATCATGGTGCTTTGCCAGGCTGAATTCCTTTTGTGTAAATAGAAACAATAATGTGTAATTAGTGTTCTTCTGGTTAATGCTCTATTAATGTGCAGTACTCAGAAAAATGCAGTCCTTGGGATCGTATTCATAGAATCACCATAGAATCATAGAATGGTTCGGGCTTGGGGAAATCTTAATGATCATCTAGTTCCAACCCCCCGCCATGAGCAAGGTTGCCACCACCAGATCAGGCTGCCCAGGGTCCCATCCAACCTGGCACTGAATGTCTCCAGGCATGGGCCATCCTCAGCTTTTCTGGGCAGCCTATCCCAGTGCCTCAACACCCTCTGAGTAAAAAAATTCTTCCTAACATCTAGCCTAAACCCTCTTTTCATTTAAAGCCTTTTTCCCTTGTCCTTCTATTCATCATAACCTTGCAGGTAGTTTGGAGTAACTGTGTTCCCTGTGTGAAAATTCCACTCTCATCCATATATACTCTACTCCAGTGAGTAGAGACATGTAGGTACTGAAAAATAGAAATGAAACTGTGGTTAACACATCCTTCAAGCACTAATGAGAGAAACCAGACCCCTAATTACAGAATCTCAAACTGAGCTTGGCAGGGACCTCTGGGTCCATCTGGTCCTATCTTCTCAAGTGGGGCCACCCCAAGACCACATTCAGATGTTTTTTGAAGATCTCTAGATTGACTTCATTAATTCACTTTTGAGATCACTGTCATGTTATTTCTAGGGCCATGATAATAAGAAATCATGTGTGTTCAGGACTGCTTCCTGGAGTGAGTTCCCCAGTGTCACTGCATTTGTTGTCATTGCATTGTTTGTGGATTCAGAAGGGTTCAAGCTACCTGCCACAATGAAGCTTTCTAGCCTTTCAGGATGGCTCAGGGCAGTAGCATGTTGTTGTCTAAATTAAGATGTCCATTGAATGTCCTATCATGCCACCTGCTATTAATTTCTCGATTATCTACTCCTTGGATACAGCTTCGCTGCAGCTCTTTACAGTTTTCCTGACTTTCCATCTCTACTTTTTGTATGTCGTGGTCCAGACACAACTTGAAGCAATGACCTTCCCAAATGCCACCTCTGGTGCATCAGAACTGAAATGGTGTAACAGTTGCCCCAGCTTCCCTCAAGCAGAGTAGAACCTACCCTGGGACAAGGAGCTCATCATCATATGCCTGCCCCCTGACCACCAATTCTGTTGTTCTGAGAAGCTCAATGTTTTGAGAAGCTCAATGTTTCTACCAGCTATCCCTTATCTTTTTGTGGTGAATCTATCAACAAGCAGCAGATAACATTCATCTGAGTGAAACCAGTAAATTTGTTGTAACACATTCAAAAGTGGGGAATTTATGTTTATCTTAGCAGGGGGACAAATAATGCAGTTGTAACTGTAAGCAGAGAGGAAAGGAAAAGTGGAGAAGTGCAATACAGGAGTAGTTTCATGAGAACACTCTCTCAAGCTTACCTTTCATCAGCCACTCTGGATTAAAGGAATAAATATTTCATACCCTCCTTTACCTACACCACAGCCACCTCATCTCTTGGTAAATTTGGGCCTATACTTTCCTATCCTTAACAGACCCCTAATAATCCTACTCTGGAAAATCTGTTTTGATATTTAAGGGTGTTACACTCAGAGGAAATAAACTGTAATCAAGTATTCACTGTTTGGACTTAGGAACCACTGATCTCTGATTTGCCTGCCAAAACTGACTTCCCCCAGAATCCTGGGCAAAGCACAGGTGTGCAAATTCTAGGTGTCAAAAAATCAATAGCCATTCTGGAATGAAACTTTCAATAGCTCTGTTTCTATAACTGAATGTCCACATGGCCAAATTACAGCTCACAGAAGCATTACGGTCATTAAAATACATGGACACTATATAAATGCTAGAGGGATTGTTTTAATGGGAAACACTGAATAAGTGCAGTGTATTCTGCTTATTCTTTAAGTGGATGATAGTTACATCCATCCCGAGTGATCATCACTAGGTCAAATATGACCCATGGCAGTGAATAACTTTCACTACATAAATAAATATATTTATTTCACCCAATGCAGTGCTCTCTCTCGTGCTCTGTATTTTGGCATCTATTCCACTGTCTGGCTTCTTGGCAGAAGGCTGTGCAGGTTGTCAGAGGAGTTGGAGTGAACTGATACATCCATTTGCTGGCCATTTGAAATGCTGGCTATCTTCCAGCCATTAATCTGTTCCTCTCACTTAGACTCATGTATGAACAATAAATTAGCTAGGAGTGAGCAGTGATGCACTCTGAAACTTTATATGTGTGCATGTATAAGAACACCCGTAAAAAGACATTAGAATTCAGGTTATATTACTGCATTCAGTCTATACAAAGGGAGACTAAGGTGCGGAGTGGTAGAGAATCATATCCTTTTAGTGCTCAACCTTTCACATCATGAAAGGTAATGACAGATTTTAATTAGCAATGTCATCTTGGTTTGTGATATCTTTATCTCCAACAATTTATTGTATCAATTCAGTTCATGATAGCAAAGTGGCTATGAAAGACATGGACCAAGGGTTAATTTCTGGCTGCCTTTAGATCGATGGCAGAACTCCCAATGATTTCAAAGAATGAAGATCTCACCTGACTTTTCAGCTGGTATAAGCTAACATACCTCCTTATACTTCAATAAAATCAATGAAGTCTTGATGATTTATTGCAAGTGAGAATCTGGCCCTTAAGCTATTAAGGCCTCTAATTTATAAAGCTATAATTATGGAACTATAATTCCATCAAGGATTTCTGGCAATATCATGGACCGGAGTTAAGTGAATTTTGCAAATAAATCTAATGGTCTTGCAGTGCAGTGGAAATGCCTCCCTCTTTCTAGGTAAGACTCTTAACACAAAGATATTAAAATGTATTTTATCCACTCACAGCAGTAATTGGAAAGGAAATGTTAGCTGCAGACTTGAGATACCCTGGGCAGTGAATCAAAACATGCAGTTTGAAGCAGACACTCTTAAACCATGGATGGTCCACAGCACTGCTGTGAGAACTCTAGGCATAAAATCTCCTCTTGAATGTGATTTTTCTTTTAGTTGTCATTATCGATCAGCTTTGATATAAGGGTTCTAATTTCAAGGCTAAACACATCCAGATAGCACATAAGTCTGGACTTCTGTAAGCTGGTGATGTAAAGTATCAACTGTGTGTTCATGAACAGCAGGAGTGGTTGGAGTCTCACAATAAGAAGGGAACAGCAGAGGTGTTTTTGAGGTGGGAACACAGAGTGTGAATGAAGGAAATGATATTACACTCTTTTGATTCTTTTCTGCCGTCTTTCCCCATTCTGACTGTAAATCTGTATTTGGATAATTAGTCACCCAATTAGACACAGTTATATGCAAACAATAAATGTTCTTGAATACTTGAACTAGGCCTATAAAGCTGAATGTATACTACTGCGTCTTCTTTCAACTAAGAATCTGACTCTTCTGGTTTCTCTGATGACTGTTAGGTCTCTGACAATGCAATGAAACCCAGAAGTAATTAATCTTCATTGGAAAGATGTGCCTGAATCTGAAAAAGTGGATGCGTGGATGAAGGTTACATTTGGACCAAGTGTGATAATTTTGAGGATACACGACTGTTTTAACTAGGAAAGGCATACTTCTTCAGACTCAGAAATCAAGGTAAAAAAAAAGAGGAAATTAAAAAAAAAAACAACACACACACAAACAAAAAAAAAGAAAAAGAAAAAATTTGAGTAACACATTGTCCCCTTCACGTTCACTGATGTAGCACAGGATTTGTCAAGAAACATGCTCAGCTGCGTGCAAGAGATATCAGTCACACGTCCAGATATTTGTAACTTCTAGTGATTGAAAAGTGACTTCAAATATAAATCTCCCTTGTGCCACAGTAAACTTTATTTTCTCTATATTTGCTCAGTAAGGACCATAAAGAAAATAAATGACAGATTTCCTCTGTGGAAAACTCTTGTTGAATTTAATATTGGTGATTCTATGAGGATCTTCAAGGATAAGGGGCTGTAAAAAAAAGTCAAAATTGCTTTCTGAATTCAGCAGATTTTCTGTGCTATTAAATAGCATTCTATATATATTTTTCTGTTAACATTAAAATGACAGACCTTCCTCCCAAAATCTTATTTCTAATTCTTGTTGAAGTCACTGAAAATGGTGTACATAGTTAAAGTTTATCACCTGCTTGAGCAGTGTTTTGCTGTACCAGGCTTAGGCATGATCCTAAAATTAGAACATCATTGTTTTTTATTTTCTTCTAGCACAGGTGCTATCACAGTATTTCCTCCACACTGGGATACAGATCATGCTATTCATCCCAGTAGCTTTCTCCCAGGATGCGAAAAGAAACACTGTTGCTTAAGGCTGAAGATGTGCTTTAGAGAGATGAGGATCGAATCTGGGAATTTGCAATAATACTCCCACAGTTTATACAGCTGAAGAGCCAATCCTTGCTAATAATAAAAGAGTTAATCTTAAAAATCTTTTCAATAGTCTATGCTGAAGGGACCTATGACTGACAATTAGCTGAAGATTTTAAATACACCAAACATTTTTTAATACATGCACATAATCGTGGGGAAATGATTCATAGAGATGCAGGCAGATCTGAAGTGAAAAACAGCTCAGAATAACTTGGATGGATGATGGCATACATCAGTTCCTTGTAGGAACAGGAACCTAATAATTGAAACCTCAAATAAGGAAGCCTATTCTTTTTATGGAAGCCTTGCCAGAAGGCCTATGCTTTAGTACAGGCTTGTTGATGAGTTTCTCTTACCACAGTAGACATGACTGCATACTGTACTGCTGCACACTGTACATTACTGTTTACTGTCATACTGTTGGTTTAATTGACTGCAATGTGTCATCTGATTTACTAAGCTACAACGAGGCAAACAGATACTTAGCTGAAATATTTCAACATAGCTCTAAATTAGCTCAAGAAGAAAACTCCAGATATAAATTTTCCTAGCATTTGGGATAACTTATTTTTCACTATATGAAGCAATTTGTAAAGTGTGCAGGCTGAGATTGCCCTGGATTCCTGTTCAGCCCCCTCTCAGGTCTAGTGTGTGGTGAACGCACAGGGATTTTTCATGTGTAGTAGAAATGGGTGATGTGGGAGGTGAGGGCATATTGTGGCTTTGGCTCAAGCAAGGACTGCTTTCCCCAGATAAGCAGTCCTACACTATTCTCCAAAACTACTAGTGTTGCAGAGCTGCTATTTCAATCACAGAAGTCTTGTGGTCACCTGAATGTACTGAAGACATCTAATCTACATCTTGACCAATGAATTATATATTGCCAGGGGATTGTCCCAGAGCTGGCACTTGTCAGCACTGTTATATTTTAGAAAAGTCCACAGCAGAGCACAGGAATTAGCATGGGTCAGCCATCCCTCCCAGTATCTCAGAATCACAGAATCACAGAATGGCCCAGGTTGGAAGGGACCTCAAGGATCATGAATCTCCAACTCCCCTGCCATATGCAGGGCCACCAACCTCCCCATTTAATACCAGACCAGGCTGCCCAGGGCCACATCCAGCCTGGCCACGAACACCTCCAGGGACAGGGCATCCACAACCTCTCTGGTTCCAGCACCTCACCACTCTCTCTGTAAAGAACTTCCTCCTGACATCCAACCTAAATCTTCCCCCCTTCAATTTAAAACCATTTCCCTTGTCCTGCTGTTATCTACCCTTGTAGAGAGTTGACTCCCCTCCTGTTTGTAGGCTCCCTTTAGGCACTGAAAGGCTGCAATGAGGTCACCCTGTAGCCTTCTTTTCTCCAGGCTGAACAAGCCCAGCTCCCTCAGCCTGTCT
>JAOWBP010002052.1:72288221-72303970 GCA_028571105.1 Tragopan temminckii
TCCCTGTCCCTGCTGGCCACCCCTCTTCTGATGGAGCCCAGGATACCATTTGCTTTCTGAGCTGCAAGGGCACACTGATAGCTCATGTTAAGTTTTTCATCCACTGGGATGCCCAGGTCCTTCTCTGGAGGGCTCTTTGCCATAGGACACCTGGAAGAGGTTACAGTGATTTGGAGGTCCCAACCACAAAACACCCTCTGTGTAATTGTTTCGATCAGTTTCTTTAAAAGAACCTGACACAGGGCCAGGCACAAGAAAAAGCACATTTTTAATGAGACTGCTAATGTGGAGCTCCATGCTGGGCTGCAGGCAGCAGCGGGGCCTGAGGCCAGCACAAAGGCCTGACTGCAGTTCCTGGGGGAAGCCAGGCCTTCTGCTGGTGCAAACCTTGCGGGAGGGCTGGAGGATTACCCAGCTCCACTTGGGCACGTGCCAGAGGTTGAACAGAACCACCCGAGCAAGCTCAGGCTGCATCCCTTGTTTCATTTTTGTCTCTGTTTTTGGAGGATTAGTGAGGATTTGCTGTGGAGAGCGGCACTAGTCTCTCCTGCTCTGTGTGGATGCACACAAGCAGCCTGCCCAGCCAGACTCCCTCCAGCCTTTCAGGTCACTGCCAGCTCCAGCAGAGCAGTGTGGATGCTTTACTACTTTCCTCTTTCTGGAGAAGCCCCTGTGAGGGCATGAGCATGGCTGAAGGCTGTCCACCTTTGCCCCTCACATATTGGGAATAAGCAGCCACCTCGGTGTGCTGGTGTTCCTGCCCATTCCCCATTGCCTGTTTTCCACCCACTCCAAGGCCACACTCTAGATGCTACAGCACTTTTGTTTTTAATTAGGGTTTGATACTAATTGCCTTCAGCTGACCAAAGCCAGAAGATGTTAAGTCTGTTTCCTTATAAATCATTTCTCCTGCTCCCTAGGGTGGAGACAAAAAGTGAATAGGCAGTAGACACTGCCTTGCCCTAATTGTCCCCTAAAATATGCAGGCAGCTCCCACAGTAGTAATAAAACAGGCACACGTGCATCTGGGGGGCTTTGTGTTGGTATCCATGCCCTCATGCTGAGGGACAATTGCCAGCATCCCCTGCCTACTTTAGCCCTGGATTTTGAAGAAGAGGAGGGAGTGTCTCCTTAAAAGCAGACAAAAGAAGCCTCCCCTCACCCCCTGCTACAACACAAAAGCTGGAAATAAATCTTCCTTTCTTACTGGCTGGGCAGAATCAGGGAGAGAGATGCCAGCTAGGGAACACTGACACAGTTAAAAAATAAAAAGGATTCTGTGAATCAACACTGGCTTGGCACTGCAGCCTGACAAATCCTACCCTAATCCATGCAAAACCTCCCAAACCAGTCGGTGAAATGCACAGGGAAATTCTGCTGGCCTGAATTTGCCTGTTACCTTCATCATGCATGGCCCTACTTCTCACAGAGCTCCTGGTAACCACCTCCATAGTTCCTGGCCCCCAAAACTGAACTTCATCCTCAAAGCCGTGCCTGAACCGAGCCCTCTGCTTCTGTAACACACTGCCCAGCCTCAGGTGATATAATTCGTACCAACAGGGAAGACTTGATTCCTGGTTAAATAAGAGACATCATAGAAAAATAGGGCAGGGTGGGACTAAGAGGAGCTGTCTAGCCTCTTTCCATCGGCTTCAGTTAACATTAGTGAGAGCAGCCTGCTCCTGGCAGACCTGTGCTCAGTGTCACCACGATGTTGCCCCTTGGAGCTGAGACAAGCAAACACCTTTCCTTTTGTGAGCTCATGCAGCTGACCAGGCTCTCTCTGCTTTGCGATAAACATATTCTGCATCTCTGAATTACAATGATAATTAATGGAGGCTGAAGGCCAGATCTTCACCTGGGGGGAACTGGCAGGGCTCTGGGCAGGAGGTGGAGCTGTGCCATATCAGTTCAGACCAGAGCCTGACCATGCTCCTGAAATTAGTGCAAGTCCTGGAGTCAGTGAGATCCCAGGCTTTGTTCTGGTGTCAGAGGTGCCAAGGAGAAAGACCACAATAGGTGCTCAGTGCTACAGCTGATGCAGTGCTCTGCCTTGAACCAGGAGCAGGATTAAGGCAGTGAAATCAAGGAAGGCATTGCTTTTCCCAGACTACCCGATTACAGTGAAAAAAAATAGACCTCGTTATTAAAGAGACGGAGATTAAACACACACATACACAAACACACACATACACAAACACACACACACACAAAAGAAAAATATTAAAAGTACCTTCACATTTTCACAACGTTGGTGTTAGATTTCTGGTTCTCCTATTTCACAATACTGCAAAGGATCTTAAGGGGATTGATGGTTCTGCAGGGCAGAGGCTGTGCCTTTATTTTCTTTGGGAAGTACCTTGAGCGCTGTTGGTTCTTGCTACCAGAGAGAAATAACAAAAATCTGAAGGCATAAGACAAATATACTCCTTCAAGAGTTTCTAATAAAATGATAATGTTGAGCAAGGCTGCCAGTATGTTCTGTGTCCAGATGCACTGCAGCAGAAGGGAAGAATTTAACATGTTTTGAAAATGCCAATTGTCTGTTGCCAAAGATGCTTATGATCCCACTGCCAGCAGGGTAGGCGGCGGGGATTAAGATGTCAGAGGAGACGTCATTCTACCTAGGCAACACTGGTTTCACTGAAGAAGACAATGCAAAGACAGTACTGTTTCCTACAAGGAAGATTCCTTTTTCTCTTATCTTACATTCTGAGTTTTTCATTGTCTCAAAGCTACTTTTATAGAAGCCCTTTGAATTCCTTGGGATATATTTATGGCGATAGCAACCAGGACATAGGATGGAGGTATTTTTCCATCTACAAAAGGGACTTCTGAGCTCTTCCATGCCTGTATTTCCTGGTCCTCCACTGCCACATGGGTGTCTGGGATGGATGCTAGGGTTGCCACATTGCAGAGGGAATGTAGCCAAGGTCATGTCCAATGTGTGAGTAAGAACAACAAATGGATCTCCAGAGTCCCAGCTGATGTCCTCAGCGTTCACCTAGCCCACACTGTATGCAGAGATTCCGTGCAGGTTGGTGAAGACCCTGGTGTCCTCATCTTCTAGCTCTGCTGCTGCATCCTGGAGAAGAGTAATCTCTGTGTTTTGCAGACAGGGTCAAACCCAGCTTGCATGTTTGGCCTTTCTGAAATATCTCCTGATGATCCTGTTTCCTTCAGACTTCTTCTTTCCCTTGTGTCTTTCTTTGGGATGTTTGCTATAGGCTGGGTGTGAGTTTGAATCCCTAATCTTGTCAGTGCAGATTTGAGAGGCCTTTTTGTAACCCCTGCCCAGTTCAGAGGTTTTAAGCATTTGCGTAAATCCCTCCCCACTGGGCCAGCATTAACCACGTGGTTAACCTGAAACGTGATTAGAAGCCATGTTTCAATGGGAGTTAAGCATATGCTTAAATTCTGCTCTAAATGGATACTTTCTTGAACTGGAGCCTGCATTTTTTTGTGTGATCCATCTTTGCTCCTCCACATACCTTTACTGCAAATTATTTTACAATACACATATGGCTCGGAAATTATACAGCTCTGTGGCTTTTACACAAAAAGCTCAATTGATACATCACATACTTAACCTCTTGAACAAAGGAGTTAACTTTACAGGATCAATTTACATGCAAGGGCCAAAGCTTTTGGATGGAAACTAGCTGTCATGTGGTGTGCAGTCGAAAGAGCAAACAGCTTATTCATTTTGATAGCATTGGATTCAGAAACAAAACACAGACGGCAGAAAGAGTCTGCCCGGATTTCCAAACATAACGCATGTCCCAGCTCTAAAGCATATTTATTTAAACCTTCTCTCTGTGCTTGCAGTTAGTTATTAGACCTAACTCCCAATTTCCTCACATCAGATGGTTCAGATTGGCCCTATTGCTCATGCTCTGCTGTCCATCATGCATGGTCAGCTCATACTATAGTGAAAAAGAATAGTATTTTCTGTGTGAGCGTTGATTCCAGTGCTCAAATAGACATCAAACACTGGGCTTATTTGTCAGTGGGATGTTTGTGCAATAATATGTGCCACTCACTGGAATCACAGACTCCCAAGCTTTGAGGATGACTATTTGAATGACACTCACATACTCTTCACATAGTTTCTTCACTTTACATATTCAGTTATCTTTCCTGCATTAAACATTTGCAACTCTATACCCTGAGATGTGCTCATTTCACTTTCAATATAATGAATGTGCAGGCTATTAAAATGATGACTTAAGTCTGTTAGTGCTTGGCCATGCAAACTTAACCCCTATCAGCAAATACTTGGTCACAGAAATGGCCTCATTAATCTGTTGCTGCTGTCTTAACAAATGCTTGCTCTGTAAAGCTCATATGGGCTGATCCTGCAGGGACTGATCCAAAACTTACTGAAGGGAGTAGGAGTTCTTCTGTCATTTCATCAAGCGTGGCACCAGGATTTTAGGGAAAAAAAAATACATTATAAGAATGAATTCAACTGCTTTAGACAGACATCACTTATAGTGTAACATGGCATCATCAGTTGCCTCCAAAATTAATTCAGCAGGACACCTACGATTTTTTTGCATGTCCACCTACAGTTGTATCAATTAAATATGGAAAACCAGAAATAAAGTGACATTTGCTGGTTATTTTTTCCTCTTTTCTGAAGATGGATTTAGAGAACATTTCTATCAAATTCCTTTACTATGTACCCAGTTTTATTTTACTGATTGGAGTGCTCTGTGATACTGCATAGGATCAAACTCAGGTATTAAGTACTGCATTTATGGATGTCTCATTACATCTGCGTGACTGCAGTGAGCAAGGAGTCACAGCTGGGTGAAGCAAACATACGAGCAGCAGAGAGGGAGTGGACAAAAATAGGGAAAACATGTTCTGTATCAAAACCAACCATCTGGGCTCACTGCCTGTCCAGTAGAAATAGGCTGTAAATGGGACAGTACATGGTCACTAGACTCACTAACTGCGGGGCAATTCTGACCCCACTGGGAATTCCCAGTGTAGACTAACAGGCTCAGCACAACTCACAGAGCTGAGAAAATTGAGTTTTGGATGTGATTCCTGAGACAGGCCCTTTAGCTACACTTAGGGAACCACTCAGGGCCAGGGCACAAGCTAGACACTCTTCCTGATCAGTTATTAACTAGCACGTTTACTTGAAGGGCTTTGATGTGACCCAGCCAGCACTGCTCAAGGTCTAGTGGCACAGCTCTCACAGAGGAGAGCAGGGACCACCAGGTAGCAATGAAGTGGCTATTCTGGTTTGGAGATGCAGAGCTTGATGGACACAAGTTACATCACTCTTTGCACTTAAGAACACAGAATCATAGAATGACAAGGTTGGAAAGGGCTTACAAGATAATCTAGTCCAACTGTCTTCCTATCACCATTACTACCCACTAAGCTACTAAACCGTATCTCATAGCACCTCATCCAGACATGTAAATCTTAGAATGGTTTGGGTTGGAAGGGGCCTTTAAAGATCCTCAAGCCTTCTCCCTTGCTATAAGCAGAGACATAATTCACTAGATAAGGTAATCCAAAATCCCGTCCAATCTGAACTTGAGCACTTACAGAGGTGGAACATCCACAGCTTCTACGGGCAACCTGTTCCATGCCTTACCACCTTCATAGTAAGTAATTTCTTCCTTCTATCTTCCTTACATCTAAACAAACACTTTTTTTAGTTTAAAAACATTACCCCTTGTACTAACACTACAGACTTTAGTAAAAAGTCACTTCCTCACTTCCCATGTTTCCTATAAGCTCCCTTTAAGTATTGAAAGGCTTCTATATGTTCTCCTAGAAGCCTTTTCTTCTCCTGGCTAAAAACCTCTGGCTCTTTCAGCCTTTCTCTGTGCGAGAGATATTCCAACACTGTGATCATTTCCATGGCCCTCTGGACCCAAAGTATCCTGTCTTGTTTTATTTACCAATGCTGATTTTGCCCTTGACCCAAGCCTTGTTTTTTACATCTAGATTGTATGACAGCTCTGCTTCAAAGTGACATCTTGAGTTTGGCTCGTACACTCATGAGCATTAGCAGAAGGGGTGATGAGACAGACCATCAGGGATGCTTGGGTTTCTCTGTCCATGCCACACTGCTCATTGCTGAGGTGACTGTCTGCCTGATGAGCCAAAGTATTGGCACTAACAAAGTCCATCGCCTCAACAGCCCCGGTTACGCAGACCCAGAACAGGAAATAGGCTTTCTACTTCAGCATTTTAGACATAATGCAATAGGGACAGATTAGGTTTTTGAGTTCTGCTTTCTGCACTAATACTTGGGATCATCACTACCAGATAGAAGCCAAATCTAGATGCCTCTGTGCATTTCTTTTCAATACCAGGTGAATGTTTATCCACACCCATAGCCCGTTCCTTTTTGAGGTTTTCTTTCTTGCAGAATGAGAACAAGAAGCTCTGTGTGATTTTGGCACAAACCCTACACATCTTGCCCCAGGCCATGTGATGAGTAGTGATGTAAGCATACTCACACAGGTCAGTTCTCAGTATGCCTGAGACCATCCTTGTCACATGCTGTCTCCAGAACTGTCCTCTCTTTTTGAAAAACATGAGGAAGTGGGCACCTAACCCTCCACATGTTTGAAAATCCCAATCACAGTACTCAACACTTCTAGCAACACTTGTATCAGCATGAGTGTTCGTGATCTTTCAGGACTAGAAAGTGTTCCAGAAGTAGTCAAAAGCAAAATAATAGCTCTAGCTGTGCAGTGTTGAAAGGTGTTGCTAACAGGCAGAGTTCAGACACACTGGGCCCTTTGCATGAAGAGCAGCCTTGCTCAGCAAGCTTTGAAATGTTGCAGAAAGTCATGAGGGTTGAACCAGGAAACCACATCTCAAAGCAAGTTTTTCTGGGGGCCAAGAATGTATTGTAGAAATGTTTTGGGTATTGCACAGGTGAGATTTGCTGCAGCAGCCTCATGTGGTTAACATTTGTGCTTGGGGGTGGGAGCTACATGTAACAAGCAGCAAGGGAGGGTGCTCTGTGTGCTCAGCAGCTGTGTATGACGTTATTCCTATACTTTTACTGAAGCTTTGCCCCATCCATCCTCTTCTGGATGGATATAACCTCATGACCTTGAGGGGTGACAGCTCAAGTGCCAGCCCTTCTCCTTGGTCTTTGTCCTCTGCCCCATACTGCTGGAGATTTCTTTATCACCAAGGTCTGCTCCATGTCAGTGCACAGAAATAAATTCAGCCTGGGCTGACTGTTCTGCTTACAGATTTGCTTGTGTAACTATTTAGAAGTTATCAGTGTGTTTTGGGTAGATCCACACAGTTTTTATGATTGGGAAGGAAAAGAAACAAACTCTAGTCATTAAGTGCTGATCTCACAGTCACTATATGACACAGGCAATCCTGGCAATGAAATATCTGTCTCACTGGCTGCAAAGAGATCACCAAATCAATTATTTGCATTAACATTTTATTCCTTCCCCTACTAGACATTTGTTCAGCTTGTTTATACTCACACCACATGGTCACAAGCTGTGCAGTTAGTAATAAATGAGGGAACACATTTATCTTTGGAAACTTAGGCCAAGCCAAAAACTTGATCGCTTGTTTTTCTAGGAGAATAACACATGTGAGATTTAGTCAGATAAATCCCATTAGCAATAATGGGATTGCCTACGCTAATTGCCCATATAATAAATTCCGGTAACAACAGTTAGGATTTTAAAGTATACAACAGGTTTCTAGAAATGCAGGGAAGTACTGGGGCTTTATATCTCCCCAGTGGAGTCTGAGAGGTAGACTCTGCCTGTTGGACACTACCACCTAAAGCAACATTTACTTATCTCCTTCAGTGTCAGACCACAACCCAGCTGCGACTTCCTGCTTTAGCGCCCAGCAGTGTCACTCTCAGTACCTACAGAGGTATGAAGATTCCTTAAGTAAAGAATAAAAGCACAAGTCTTCCAGAAATTCCCACCTGGGCTGCCCAAATTGTGGCCAAACTTAAACCCACTGACTAAGACTGCCTAGCCATGAGAGGCCACTTTGGGTGACAGATTCCTAGCTGTGGCTGATGAAGATTGCTAATTTTTGCAGCACTCCATTTCTATCTTGCTTTACTGTGTATTTTGGAGTCAATTCAGGAAAGCCAGTACATTTGGGTTTTCCTGCCCTGCCCCAAGGCAGTCTTGCTGGTAGTTGAATCTCAGCAGCTTTGCATAAAAACTGCTGGCATACATGCTGTGCTTCTGTTGAACCTCTGCATCTCTCCTGCATTCCCAACACCAAGCCCTTTTCCCCCTTCTTATCAGGCTCAACTTCCTTGTTTACTTCTCTGGTCCCTTTCCATGCAAAAGGATGCATGGAGCAGATGCATGGAACAAGAGGAGTCCAGTACATGTCAAATACTGGAGCTTAAGTAGGAAAAGAGTTATGCAGTTTTCCCTGCCTAAGCTGCTTAAATGTTGTGAGAACAACACATTCCAGTAACTTTTTTGGAATAAAGCCCTGTAATCAAGAGAGAGTACGACAAGCCATTTATGCACACAGACCCCACGTTGTCTCCTGATTATTTTGCCAGAGTATGGTTAAACTGAGCCCTCCAGAGCTGATGTGTTGGTAGAGACATACATCTTTCCTCTTTCCCCCTCTTGTAGCTTGGAGCAGCCAATTTAAAATTTAATTTCCTGAAAATCACCATTCTCACAAGCACACTGCAGGGTGCCCACTCTACAATGAACCTATTTATATCTCCAGCCTGAGTAAAATGAAGCTACTATTTCAAAATCTATAAGGGTAAGTGGATCCAATACTCACGTGAACATGCTCCTTTTCTGCTGGGAAGATTTTACACACGAAAACGTTAACAGGATTTGCAAAATCCATCTGTTTGCAAAACCAGCATCTTCGAGGGCATTCAGTGCATTCAGATCTGTAAGTCACAGCAGGTGCATAGACTGTGGCTGACTCATGCAGCATGCAGAGAGACTAGTGCTGCTCCCTGTTTCTTCTCACTGACAAAGAGAACGTTTTCACCCCTTGGATCACAGTGAAAAGCTGATTCGAATTTGCCGAGTCAGAAAATTCAGAACTCAAATCGTTTGAATCAGTGGATTCAACAGTGAAATTTTGAAAGTCAAAGCAGAGCAATAGCATTTCCACTGGCATTTCCAGAGCCCCTTATGGCTAAGGACCTCTAAGCTCCTTATAGATGTTGATGAAATAAAGCTGCAGCATTCCCAAGTGCTGGGTAATTTTATTATCCTTTCTGCTAAGAGGAAAATGGAGACATGGAGAAAGTGGCTGGCCTGTGGTTTGTCTGCTCAGCTGCTGGAGGAGGAGGTTGCAGGATTTCAGTCCAAACCACAATGCAGCATTGTTAGAGGAAAAGCTGCTGTCTCTTTTGAGGAGTGAGGAAGGTGTCTAGAGAGTTCTCCTCCTCTTGGGATAAAGGCAACATATTCTGCCATTCTAATGAGAGCAGAGGTCTTCTCTCTCCACCCGCTGTGGCTCCCAAAGGATCACAATAGTTGGTGCAAGTTTGCTCTGCACAGACTCCTTGGAGAGGCTGTAGCAAGAAGGGTCACCTTTTTCAGACCATGCTCTTACATAAGGGACAGCTGGCATTTATCTGTACTTAGTTCAGAAGTAGAGTAAAAAGAGCCCTTTCTATCTGTTCAGCATTCTGGAACTGACCAGGGGATTTCTCTTTCCAAGCACAAGTATGAAAAGCTCAAGGCTGATGAGGCAGTTTCATTTTGCTGTTTTTCCATACTGTGTTTTATTTCCCCTCCATATTTTTCCATTTTTCTTTCTGTGAGTTGCTTTACATGTTGGATTTTGGATGGGTGTCCCATTCCAGGCCTAGCAGAGAAGGGGAAACCCCACTGCTTCGAGCAATAGAATAAAGAAAAATCTTAAATTGGCAGAGATATTAGGAAATTATGAAAACAGACAAATCTAGCAATGTATTTCCATCCCCTTGGATCATTGCTGCCTTTGATTGAAATGGAAATCTACTGACCTGGATCTCCTCATAGCAAGGTTCAGTGGTTTCACGGGCAATAGTACTGAAGCTTATTCCAGCATGTGGGGGATCAGCCCCTCCTTTTCAATATCTGTACCTGAGCTTGTGAGTGGCCTTCCTGCATCACCAGTGTGGAGACATCAAATCCCGAAGCTCACCTAGACTTCCTGCCTATTATAGGATGGGTGTGCTACTACCTCCAAGCACCACTTCCTCTCCTTTCGTTAATACAGGAGACTTACTGGTGAGCTGAGATGCACTTCTCTAGATACTACTTACTTTGATCTCTTTGGATGAATTCCACTCTTCCTTTCCAAATAAATGCCTAGCTAAACCAGAGCCAAAACCTTTATTACAGCCAACAACAGTACGGGTGAGATATGGCTTTTCATAGCTTCATGGCTGCTGCTCGTGTGAGTTCTGCAGGCAGGAGATGGGGCTCAGCAGAGGCGCTCAGCTTAGTTTAACTCTGCTCTAGCAGGATATAAGTTGCAGTGACACAAAGCTCAGAAGCTCATTTACCCTCTCTCTTGGATGCTTTTTGCAGGTCACTAGGATGTTTGCAGTCTGAATGTGGCCTGACAGATACCTTATTAATAGCAGCCTTCTGCCTGCTGAGATCCACGACCCTCTTGCATACACTAACTTGCATTACACCATACTGGTGTCTGTATTTCCAGTGCTTCTTCACAATAACTTTAGGTGACAGTATTGTAATTAAGATTTGTAGAGCTGTCTGTAACATGCCGTTGTTTTTACATCTTCAGTGCTTGTTTATTTTCTTTCTGTTTTTGAGGGTTGCTGTACTTCCTTATTCTTTTTTTTTCTTCTCATTCTGGGAAAGAGATCTGTAAAGAAGGTGAGTCATGTGCCATGCGCACGGAGAATGGTCATGCTCACAGGCTCATTCTGCTTTCCTGTCAGGAGTTTTGAGTCAAAAAAATGCTTTTGCCTGGAAACGCATCTCCAGCATAACTGGGTCAGCAAGTGCTCAATGGAGAAGCTGCTGAAGTAAGAGCAGATCCTTCAGTTGTCAGCTCAAATGGATTGGAAATGACAGAGCACTGAGGCAGTGCCCTTCTACAAAGGGTCTTTGGCCCAACAGACAGTTAGTGTTTGTTCCTCCATCTTTTAATTACCATGGTCCAGCCCTTGACATCCTCTAGCACAGGTTTCCTTATCCCTGCCCCATCCCTGGAGGTGTTCAAGGCCAGGCTGCATAGGCCCTGGGCAACCTGATCTAGTAGATGGCAACCTGGCTTTCAGCAGCGGGATTGAAACTAGACAATCTTTAAGGTCCCTTCAATCCCAGGCCATTCTATGACCATATGATTCCCTGGGTAATTTGCATTGGTAGCATATCTGATACCCATGCCACAATGTGACATGCGCTGATGTCTGGGCGGGTTGTAGTCTGCTGTCATCTGCAGCTCAGAAAAACAGAATCAGGTAGTTGTGTTGGGATTGTGGAGCAGCACTGGTGCCTTCTACTGTCCCTCTGATCCATGCATGGAAACATGGAGGTGAGTGCTTTGTTTGGAACCAGGTTGCTCCACAATCATATCTCAGTACCTCTGCTGTCAGCATGACCCAGCTTCCTGTTCGAGGTGAAAGGGAGTAGTTTTTAATTGTGCTGAATGTGTTGGGGGCCATTCCTCAGGGCTGGCCTGTGTCCGTGCAGAATGAGCCCAAGGCCCAGAAGGCCTCACAACGGTCTGCTGGCTGTCAGAAGAAAGGCACATGTCTCCAATGGAGAAGGTAGCCCTTGTCTGGGCTGTGTCTCATCTTACGTGCCTTGATTCATTTTGAAGAAACTCATTTTCATCTCACTGTGAGCTTTGCAGTGCTTTGCAAGCTGTGCTTGTATTCTGGATTAAACAGGTGACATATGAAACCAAAATAAAGCATCTGAAAGTCTTCATTTTCTCTTGCTGTTTGCTAGATGCAAAATAGCTCTTCCGGGCATGTTCTCAGATGCTGATTTTCCGGCAACAAGGAGGGGAGACATGCAAATTAAAGGTCTGTAGACACTTTCCCCAGCCACCACCACTGTCTGCTGTGGTACCCATGGAGAACAGCTCTGCCTCTGTGTCCTCTCCCCTCTACGCTGCCTGGAAGTACTACAGACTGCTGTGATGCAGAATAACATCTGAGTCCTTGCTCACATCTCAGAGAAACTTGACCTAGTTTCTCTGTCAACATACTTGCAGTACTGAGCTTACCTAACTGGCAGATCACAGACTGAGCAAGATTTTCAACATTAAGGCTTTTTTTCTTCTCCTCGGAATCAAATTTAAAGAAGCATGTGGCTGACAAACAAAGCCTTATTTCTGTTCAATTTATTCTGAGCTGCCCTAGATATTTTGCTTTGCACTTCTGTTGAGCACAGTATTTTTACTGCAGGCTCATGGTAACACTGCAGAGATCTGGGGGAGACTGGGATTTCTGGATGTGCAGTAACTATGAGAAGAAATTAAGCAGTGAGGAATATGCCCATGATAGTAATAAAATTATTGTGAGGTTTCCATTATGTTGGACTATGCAGAAAGAATTAATAGAATTGACATTTATGTTAGATCTAACTTAGTATTTGATTGTGATGAGATTAGAGAAGAAAATATCTAATCTGAATACAGGATGCAGTCCAATTAAAGAGGTTCACATGTGGAGTAGTTACACTTTCAGCTGCTTGGGTAAAGAACACACTTTCACCAGAAATTTCATGTTAAATTTCTGCAGTCTAGGTCTACGATTTGGTAGGTCTAGACTGCAGAACAGTCCATTTTCTGATAATGGCTCAAGGCAGGGAATTACAGGGCAGTAGGAACAGCAGACCCTGCCAGTATGGAATATTTTGTCCCAAATGTTGTCTTGGACTTTATTTCAAGCAATGACATTAAATAGTGGCCCATAAAAAGGGGAGTAAAAGAGGCAATCTGCACCTAACAGCACTATTCTCCTGGAAAAATCTGGTCTTCAAAGGGTAAAGGCTGTTATTCTCAAGGAGTTGGTTTTATTATACCGACATAAAGGTAACTTCGGCAGCATAGCTATCAGAATAAGAGGATTTGACAAGCAAAGTATCCTGAGGTAGAGGTAACCCAAGCCTCTTCTCTTATGTCATGACACACTGCAGTGGCCTGGCGAAGACACTGTATGTGACTGCAATGGACACGCAGAGTGTTGCTCAGTCTTGCAGAACTTTTCCTCATGTGCAGCCTGGTTTATTTTGGAGTCTGTTGCTGCCAGGAAGTGCTGCAGCAGGGCCATGAGGTTTCTAAGGCAGATGTGGGATGTCTTCATCTAGCATTTTGCTTATCTCATCCACCACCTGGTGTCAGACAAGACTTCTGAGGGCTATTGTCTGCAGTATGGTAATACAGAACAGTGTCAGCAGTTATTTTATACGGTGGAGGTTATTTTGCCAGATAAACATGACTGAGTTAAGGCACGATGGGTTGTTTTTCTCCATGTTTTTGTGACAAGTCTGCCTAAGGCTATCTGGCCACACTTCACAGCACAGCAGAAAGAACTTCTCTCTCACTCACAAATTCATCCAGTTGTCCAAGTTCATCTTGTGTTGTAATAAGCTAAAATCATTCCCTTTTGTCTTTAATAGAAAAAAAAAAAAAAAAAAAAAGAAAAGAAAAGAAAAAAGAGGCAAGAATAATTGCCAGTTTGCCAGTTCCACACATGCATGTGCTCATACTAGAACAGAGAAAGCGCTATTTAATACTCACATGCATTATATTTAACAGCTGCACATTTTTAGCAAAACAGGAGTCAGACCAAAGTATAGCTCATTGTTTTTAATAAAAAGAATATCAGTCTTGCCAGATGTGCTGTATGTTTTTCTAAATGAACTAGAACAGTGTCCACAGCTGGGTATGATATGGGCTTGTGCAATAACATCACTTGTTTTTGCATGCCTGTAAATGGCAAAGCACAGATTGGTGTTTAATAGAAGACAAAAATGGTTTTCCTCGTGAGAACAGAATGAATCTGATGGAAATAGAGCAAAGGCTATTTGCAGTACTATCGATTCTATCATGCAGTAGTTAGCCCTTGAATCAAGATACGTTTCTCCAAGCAAAGAAAAACAAGGCTGAAGTATCTTTTAGGATGGCCATTGTCATGTCACACTGCTGAAATGGCACTGAAATACAGAGAACAAACAGAAAATATAAGATGGAGTTGTGTTTCTGAAGAGGTTTGTTGTTCTGTTCTCCTTGCAGTTATGAATACCAAAAACTTTCAGATGCATATAGTACACTGAAAACAAGGAAGGACATAGGCTTAAAAAAGTATGTGAAGCTGAAATGGCCAGATCTTTCCTCATAGCAAGAGATGACGTAGGGAACACCAATGATGTAGGACCAGATCTCCACCAGGTGTAAGCTGTGACACTTGCATGCCTTGATCTTCAAGTATCATAGCTTTTCTAATGTTTTTTTTTTGTGCTTGAGACTACAAAGCCTACCTTAACACTTCTGATGTCACAGAATGGCTGAGGTTAGAAGGCGCCTCTGGATCCTTCTGGCCAACCTCTGCTTAAGCAGGGACACTCAGAGGACAGAGCCCACATCTGGGCAGCTTTTGGAGTTCTCCATGCAGGAGACCCCACAGCTTCTCTGGGCATCCAGTGCCAGTGCTCAGCACAACAGTGCTTCCTCATGGTCATACAGAACTTTGTGTTCCAGCTTGTTCCCAGTGCCTCTTGTCCTGGAAAGGAGAAGAGCCTGGCTCTGTCTTCATTTCAGCCTCCCTCCAGGTATTTGTATACATCAGTGAGATCCCTTGAGCCTTCTCCACTCTAGGCTAAAAAGTCCCAAATCTCTCAGCCTTTTCTCATGATGTCCCTGAGATATACTTGAGCTCAGTTTGAATCTCATGATAAGCTGCTGTCCCAACATGATCCTTCCTTGTAACTATTCATGCTCCTGTTTGACATCTTCATTCACTGACAATCTCTGACATTTGCTGGGAGTGAAAACAGAAATATTCTAATAGCACATCATCTCTTAAAATCTAACCAGACTCAATTTCTTTCCTGTTTGAAGTTAGGATTTTCTTAAATGAAGAGGAAAGGAGAGTTGTTAGGGTCAAGCAGACAGTCCGTTCTCACTGAGCAGCGTAGTCCCATGTTGAGCTGCAGAGCAGATGGGTCCTGGAAAAAGGGAATGCATTCAGGAGGAGTTTAGGTACTACTGTGCTGTAAACAAACTTCCCCTTTAAACAGCATGTTTCAGTGCTGGCTCTGGATAAACATCATCTTGTTTTAATCAGTGACTCGCACGGCAGCAGCAGCAGCGCCCACTACAACCACTCCAGGTCTTGATCATGACATCATATAAAAATAAATATTTCCTCTCCTTGCTGGTGCAGTGGCTCTAAGCAACTTCACAGCTTGAGAATGGATGTATTTAATTTACATGTAGCTACATATAGTCAGTATGCTAATGTGGTTATTATCTTTTTTTTTTTTTAAAGCTATTTGCCATAAGGGTAGCCCAGGCAGGCCTGGCCTCAGAGATTTCAAAGACAGAGAGACAAGATCCCTGCTCAGGCAGGAGCTAATTGCTTTCAGGTGGCCTCACCGCAGGCTGTCAGGGAGATCCAGGTCCTAGCTCCTTTTCTTGCACTGCCTGATTTATAGGATCAGTGTTTGCATACCTGTGAATGCTGTTCAGTGGATGAAAAAGAAAAGTGTGCTGCTTAACAAACATATGATTGTTTAAAAAAAATG
>JAOWBP010002052.1:72304070-72332343 GCA_028571105.1 Tragopan temminckii
ATACCTGTGAATGCTGTTCAGTGGATGAAAAAGAAAAGTGTGCTGCTTAACAAACATATGATTGTTTAAAAAAAATGGAGTTTTGGAGGGACATGAGCCCCATTGGGCAAAAGCCAGGTTCAATATTTGGCATGGGTGATGGTCAGGTGAGTCTCCAGACTGGGAGTTCAGACTCTGCCAAAGACAAGTGATTCCTCATCAAGGATTTAAATGCCTCTGTGTTATCTGAGCTCCTTCTTGTCATCAGAGACATAATTAGCAGCAATCACTGATAACTCCTCTATTCTGGTCTCTTGGGGAGCTTGGGTGTGAGCTTCTCCTTGCTGTCATACCACAGAGTCACTCCCCTCCAAGGCAACTTCAAAGAAGTTTACCAGGAATCGGGGCACAGATTTAGAGACCTCAGGGGCTCCCACCCCGAGGGCTTTGCTTTGAGTGCTCAAATGTACCAGCACAAAGGAAATGCTGCTGCCACAACTGCACGCTGCCAGGGCAGAAGTGAGCTGGACTTTCTCAGGGGAGAAAAAAAATTGGGTTATACAAGAGTTGTCTGTTCTCATTGATGCCGAAGACCATGGATGATTTTATTTTCATATTTTTTTCCTGTGCCTTTTCATCGTGGTCTGACAGACCAACCTTCAGGTTTGCTGTACCAGGACTACCTTGAGAGATGTTTGAGTCACAGGATGGATGACTCTGCCCTTCACACACCTTCATGTTTATTCTGCAAGCCGATAAATCAGTATAAGAACATTTTAAATTTGTTTTTGGGTCCTGGAGGCAGGTTTTGAAATGAGTTGCATACACAACTTTCTCCATAGTAACTTATATATCGTCCAACGCTGAGCAGAATTTTGCTTTAGGTTGTGTATGTTCCTGTTTTATGGCAATGATAGACAGCAATGAGAAAAGCCACTAATATCTCTTTAGAGTAAATGTATCGTAATTGTAGGCCATGGCAAAATAAAAGTCTCTAAAACAACCAGACTGCATAACCTGAACTGCTCAGAACTCAGTAGTTGCCAAACACAGGGAGTGAATTTCTTCTGCACAACTAGTAGGCTAGTGTGATAGAATGCCTCATCCCTGGATGAGACCCTGGGCAGCCTGGTCGAATGCTTAATCTAGTGGCTGGCAGCCCTGCCCATGGCAGTTGTAACTAGATGATCTTTGAGGTCCCTTCCAACCCAAGCCATACTATGATTCTATGATAACCACCAAAGAGTAGACATATTACTTTAGTTTTGCTGTAGATGCTGCTCCATAAAGCTTTTCCTACTCCTTTTTTTCTCTGTATTGCTGCAGTTGTCTATCCTCCGAGTATTAGCCTAGGCATCTTATATGTGTCCCCATTCAATGTGCAATAGTGCAGTACATTTCTAATATTGTTTCTGGTGTCTATAATTATCGCTCATTGTTTTTTTTGTCCAGAAGACCATCCCCTTTTGAACAGTCTTGGAGTGGATCTGTGCATCTCAAGGATATTTTCTATCTTCTTTAAATTGGACTCTGTACAACTCTTTAGTCTATAGAATCATAGAATCATAGAATCACTCAGGTTGGAAAAGACCTTAAAGATCATCAAGTCCAACCACGACCTAACCATAAACTTTGTGGGAGAAATAAGTCCATCAAGTTATCCACTGAGCTTGAAAAGAAAAAAAAGTATGGTAATCAAATATGAGAAATAGCCCATGTTGCAGATCAGCGTACAGGAATATCCCTGTTGCCCAGGTAAAAAAAATGCATGCGGCTTTAACAAGCTACACATTAAGGTTGATACTTTAAGCATCTTTACAGCGAGTGTAATACTGTAATTCTTCTAAATACTGTAAGAAAGTGAAGTATGAAAACATTTTGAAGGAAAATGTACAGTGAACAAAATAGAAATCTGCAAGGAAACATAAGCTGAATAATGGAACAAATGTACTGCTTGAGAGGTAATATGTGATAATGTTGTTAAAGACCATGCCACAGAATCATAGAATCCTTAGAGTTGGAAGGGACCTTTAAAGGCCATCTAGTCCAACTCCCCTGCAACAAACAGGAACATTCACTGCTATGTCAGGTTGCCCAGGGCCTGATCCAGCCTCACCTTGAAAGTTTCCAGGGATGGGGCATCAACCACATCTCTTGGCAACTTGTTCCAGTGCCTCACCACCCTCACTGTAAAAGATTTTTTCCATGTATCCAATCTAAATCTCCCCTCTTAGTTTGAAAACATTTCCCTTTGTCCTATCACATCAGTCCCTGCTAAAGTGTCTGTTCTTTCTTTCTTATAGTGCCCTTTAGATACTGTGAAAGGCCGCTCTCAGCTCTCCCTGGAGCTTTCTCTTCTCCAGGCTGAACATCCCCATCTCTCTCAATCTGTCCTCATAGGAGAGGTGTTCCATCCCTTGGATCATTTTTGTGGTACTCCTGTGGATGCATTCCAACAGGTCAATGTCTCTCCTGTATTGAGGACTCTACATCTGGATGCAGTACTCCAAATGAGGTCTCAGCAGCACAGAGCAGAGGGGCAGGATCACCTCCCTCACTCTGCTGGCCATGCTCCTTTTAATGCAGTCCAGGATACGGCTGACTTTCTGGGCTGTGATGGCACATGGCTGGCTCACGTCCAGCTTCCCATCCACCAGAACCACCAAGTCCTTTTTGGCAGGGACAGAGCTAAAAGTGTGCAGCTAAACTGTTCTTACTGTAGTCATAAACTAATAATTTTTAATTGTTTATCTTATTAGTTCATTATTTTAAAATGAGTTGGGTAGTTTTGTGAAGTCTTGATTTCACACTGTGTACTAACATGGATTTTTTTTCTCTTAGGTATCTATGTATTTTTGTAACAAAAAAGTAAATGCAGTGTTACACATGTCTTGGATCCATCAGTGACAGCTCTCTGAAACTGAGAAAGTCAATAAAATGTCAGGCATCATCAAGAAGGATATTGCAAACATGGCAAAGAGTCATTTTGCTATTACATTTTTGTGCTCCTACTCCTGAATCTTGTTTGTGATAATGGTTTCTACACAGAAGGCATCAAAGAGTTAGGGAAACTACTAAGGCAGGTAACCAATATAACCTGGTGAAGCTGCATTATGAGGAGGCACTGGGACTTTCCTATCTTCTTTAGAGAAGTCTGACGGGGAATCAGATCAGAATTTACAAATGCAGAGAGGTAGCTAGCAGTGTGACTGCAGAACTGATAATGACTGCATCCCACAATACTGGAACTACTGGGTAGTCACTAAAACCAGTGTAGGAACTTTTAAAAACATACAGAAGAAAAATTGCTTTACATAGGGCATAGTGAACTTCTGGTGTAGCTGCTATGGAAGACAGTGAAACAGTCCATGAACAGCAGCCAGAGGAGACAGACATAGATATGTGTTAAACATTTCTATTCCAGTGAATGTAGAGGTTGGGGAAGTATTAGGGGAAAAACCTACAGATAGTATCTGGCTTGTGTGTTCTCCCTAAATAGCATCTCTTACCATCACTGATGGAGGAGATGGATGGCAGGTCTGAAACATCAGGGCATTTCTAAAGAGCTGATGCTCTTGTGCAGAGACAGCTGATTCATTTTGACTTTTGGTGATGGAGTTGGCAGAGACCTCTAGAGGTCTCTCAAAGCAGGGCCAGCTTCAACGTTGCATCAGGGCGTCTCTTGTCCTTTTGCTGCACACCTCAGAGAAGTCTGGCCCCATTTTCTCTGTAATGGTCCTCTAAGGAATATAATCATTCAGCATACAGTATAAAAGTGATGTAATTTTATTTCCACATGTATTTCAGCAATAGGCTGTGACCTTTCATTAATACAAGTTTTCTGTGCATGGGTAGATACAAGTACTCCCTTCCCATCTTACTTCCCCATAGGATTTTCCCAGCGGAAGTGTTGAGTGAATAACTCATTTCCTTGGAAAATGCACACTCATTATATAGGAAATTCCTACAGAAACATAAAGAGGAACCTCAGGTCTCAGAACTATTTCCTCTTTTCTCCCAGACTTCTGCTATAAAGGTGGTGAGAAAACAAAGAGCGATTCTGATCTGTTCCATAACCAACTCCCTTGTATCTTGAAAATGATGATGAATGTGCACAGCCTGGTTCATAGCACGTGCCGAGAGAAAACTGCCAAAGAGATTCTTTTAAATAATCCCTGACAAGGGAGAAGTGGAGTGGCACCGTCTGAGGCCTTACTGGGGTATCAGTGCAAATAGGAGCTCAGGGTGGCTGGAGAAAGGGGAACATGCAAGTAGACCACAGATCACGTCCCTCGAGCATAGGATGTGATGATGGCTGGATTTTGAGTAAAACAGGCAAGGAGAGAAAAGACTTTTTATGTCCTCTCACTGTATGAACACACATATACACTTCTGCAGAAAAAAATCACATAGTCCCAAGGACTGTGGGGAAAAATGAAAATTACTCTTTGTTGTGGTTCTCATTAGACACTGCAGGGCAGTGAGATGCAAATACCCCCAAATTCCGCTTTCTGTGCTTTCAGTGCTTTCAGGCACTAGGGATATTTTGCAGGGAGCCACAGCCATGGCAGAATTTATACATTCATCACTGGATATAGGACACCCTTCGCATTTTATTGCTGCTGGACCCCTTGGCTGTATAAAACATATGCAGATGAATACATAGGGTCCAATTACACAGGAGATGGAAGGTGAAAGGACAGAAGCACTGTGGGTTGCTAACCCGGGCAACCACAGCAGAGAGGCAGGATTTGGTGTATCTGTCCCTGGATAAACGGTATTCAGCCACACAACCACACAACCACATGGATGCCTGTACCAAAAAAAAAAGGAAAAAATATAATATATATTTTAAGCAGTCCGACCCAAGCTGTACCAAGCATCCAGATCTCCAACCTTATGGAGAAATGCCACTTGCTGGAGCAGAGGGCATGATGTTATTGTCAGAATTTTGAGAAACATGGAGTTACTGCAGAAGTGCAGATATTCCTCTCAAAGTGGTTGCTCACATTCATTGCATAGTGGTGCTACTGGAAGTGATAACACTTAGCACTGACACAGCACTTCATGCAAACATTGGGTAATTAATCAGTGAAACAGCAGGAGATGCTCTTTGCAACTTGTTCTGTAAGTGTGCCTAACGGACTAGAGTGAAGAACGCTATTTTAAACCATGGTAGCTTCCAAATTGTCCCTTGGCAACTAAAGAAAAACCTCCAGAAGTTGCCATATCCTTGTTCTTTTATTAGCCCTCTTAATATTCAAATGAAGAGAATCTTTTCCAGAGCTGGTTCTCAGTCTGCCCAGCTTGCATAAGCTTTGTGGACTTCAAAGGAGCTGCAACAATTTATTGTGGTTCTCACTACAGATATTTTGTAAGAATGAACAACTATTCTAGCTGGAAAACACTTGTCTTATAAAGATTATAAGATATTTCAGTTAGCAGGACACTCCAGATTATCTGGTTTTTGAAGATTTACCTTCTTCCTTGTCTTATCCTTTCACAGTTTAAAACTTGGAAACAAAATTTCTTTTGCTACTGAGTTCATTTTCCGTTTAGAAGCACTGACTGCTTTTTTCCCTCCCTCACTGAAGCTGCATAGAGGAGCTGTGGGAGGAAGGAAGGATAGTTTTGTGGTTACAGCTTGTATTTGACAGCTGGGATGCCAGGGCTCTGCCGCAGTTCCTGATCCCAGTTTTAATGTGGAATAAATGGTGCAACTTGCTTCATTCTGCAACTGCATCCACTGATTGGAGTAAAAAAAATGATTATCTGATTACCTCCTGAAATGAGAACATTCATGTTATGAAGATAAAAGATGCAGGGAGGGTAATTATTTGCCGCAAATTTGGAAATTTGGGGTCTCATTCTGGTAAGGGCGCATCCTGAAGAGCTTGAGATTTCATTTCCAGGTGTACAGTCCAAACTACTTTAGCTCCATATCCTCTGCATCTATGGATATGGGTGACTGTTATTGTGCATTCAGAGCAGCTACCTTAAGGAGGACTGTAGCTGTGGCAGATCTCGTTTTAGATACTCAAGCTCTTCATACCATGTGGGTAGGTATGGAGAGCTGGGATTTGGACAGAGCGCTCTCAGAAGCCAGCCAGGTGAAGCCCCACCTTTCACTGGTGAGGATAAATTACTTCAGGCATGGGAATCTCATTCCTGAGCTTCCCTGGAGGAAGTAAGCACTGAGTTGCAGCATAGCACAGTGTCATATGAAAGAGGAGGTACTCTGCTCCAGTAGCACGTGAGTGGTAATTCACATCATTCAGTCAATTTCTGTTATTTTTTACAGATAGGAAGGTACTTCATACTAGAGAGGTTGAAGACGTGCCATCCTAGAAGGCTTTGCTGTGATTCTCTTCTGGTTAGCAAGAGACAGCATCTCAAAATCACACCCTTAAACTGGTAATAAGGAAATGCATCATTACGGACATTTCTGTTGCTTGCCATAGTGACAACTCTTCAAGCTGCTAGAGATAAGTAGGAGGAAAGTTTCTCTTAGGGTTTTGTTTCTTAATATCATACTCTAGCGTTTGCTTGCTTTTCAAGCTGCATTCTGAATACTTTCCACCTTTTTGCCCTCCTTTGTGGACTTAGAAAACTCCTCAAACCCTTTCTACATTCTTTCTTGGGGAGAATATTTAGAGCTTTCAGTAATCTTAAATTAGCCATTTTTGGACACTTTTTGTTGCTGTCCTTTTCTGAATTTCCCTCTGATTTGTCAGCACTTCTTTTCTCCATGGCAGCTGTAATGATATCTAGCTTATACACCAGGCAGAAGAATCATTCAGGAGTTATTGCTCTCACTCTTGATCACCAAACCCCAAAATAGAGACACCTTCCTGAAGGATCTCTAATTAAAAAAGCAGAGTTGCAAAGTGCAAAGTGCTGCACAGACCTTTTATAAATGAGATTGCAATGATGCTAAGCTAATGATGCGACTGAGATAAGGTTGCTGAGCTTCACACAAAGAGTGAGCTATGAAGGCAATAGAGAGAAATGGAGATTATTGATAGTTAGTGAAAGAAGGAGAGAAGAGATGGAGATTTGCTTGGGTTTGTGTTGAAGATGCCAACCTGTTTTGGCATTTGGGCAATCATAGTGAAGCACAAACAAACCGTGGTTTTGGTGGAATGTGTGTAAATGGTACTTAAAAGCAGAGCCCAGGATGCTGGCAAGGGACTGGGATGGGCTCAGCTCAACGAGGTAAGGAGGTGCAGAGACAAGAGAGGCACAAGCATGTTTGCTTGGCTCCTCCTGCTTTCAGTTTGCCTTTTTCTGCAGTGTATCTAGGACCACAGAAACCATCTGTCACATGTTTGTGACATGCAGGGACAGAGCTGTGTTCCTGGGAGCAGAGTTTGTTTTTATAGGCTTCCTGATGTCCTTAAACTGGTTGTTTTTTAAACTTTTCATTTTCTGTTGTTCACTGTTTCTTTAAGAAGAAAGCTATCTCTGTGGTTGCCATGGAAAGCCCTGCATATCTCATGAGACTGAATTGCAGAGTATATAGCACAGCCGCAGAAAAGATCTGGAAATATGCTTGCTCGAGAGCTGCAGTTGTTAGGAGCTTGGCAGCCTTGTAAACAGAGATGTCCCAGCTGGGAAAGGGGATTTCTTTTCCCCAGGCAGATGACATGGGCATGGGGCTGGGATGGCACCTGGAAATTCTTTGCCTTCACTTAGGGGCAGGGGAGCACTGTGAAGCAGCTTGGAAATGTGGGTAAGGCATGGTACCATCACTGTTGCGGGCAGTGACAAAAGCTCAGACAGGGGGTTTCAGTTAGGACTGGAAAATCAAAGCAGCCTGGAAATGAAGCAGATCTCAACATGATTATAGCTCAGTTTGGATTTGGGCTGTAGGAAGTGAGGCCCATGCAAGGCACTGTCCTGCCCAGTGCGCTTGCACATTGCTGAAGACCTGGCTGAAGGTCTGACCAGGCCAAAGGACTTTCTTGTCATGGAGTCAGGCTGGAAATCACCTCCCACAAAACAATTTATTCCAGAGAATTTGTATTAGCTCTCATGGTTCCTCCTGCCTGCACAGTGCTTGAGGATGGGGCTCAGCACAGGGAACCTCCTCCTGATGCAGCTCCGTGGGGCCTGGTGGGGCTGGAGTAGGGCTCAGTGGCTGCCTTTGCATCCTGCTCCCCTCCACTGGGTGATAACTCCAAAGCACTGGCAACAAAAATGCACACAAAAACATGTACAAGCTCTGCTGCTCTGACCGCCAGCTGAAGAGCTGATTCCCACACCTTCCTCTAATCTAAAAACCACAGTTTCCCCTCACTCCAGCTGCCAACACCTACAAGTTTCCCCACAACTTCCTTAGCACAATGCTGTGTTTCATACAGAAGTGAGACTTGGAAGTGAAAATCAATTGGGATGAATATTGAATTAAAGATAGTGCATTGATCAAAACATCCCTTTCTTGTATTTGTTATTATTTTTAAGCCTATTAAAACTACCTCAGTCAATGGCAATATTAAGGGGTCTGGAACAGAGCTGAGGCCAAACTCTGCTTTAAGACTCCCAAACCGTCCTCCAACTGTGCCAATTTTTTTTCTAAGTGAACATTACTGGCTTATTTTTCCAACCCAGGAGTTAAAGAAAAAGTTCAGGAGTTAAAAAAAAAAAAAGGAGAAAAAAGGATAAAAACATTAGTGTCTAAGCAATCTCTTTCTGAGACTGGATTCACTAATGTTTTGGTGTACCTATTCTGCATGGCAAACAAAATTTAAATTTAATGCACTCACATATTTGCACAAGAGAAGTCTGGAGACATCAAATCCCTTTCCTAGTTTGTGAAGCTCTTAGAAAATTCCATACAGACAGAGCAGTTGTATGGCCTTCTCTCCTATCTGTTGTATGGCTGCCTCCAAACACTCTGTGTCACAAGTTTCCAAACAGCTTTTTTTGCTGAAGGTCTACCAAAAATGGCATTTTCTAAAAATGTTGACTAAGATAATTGAGCCATGCAGCTAGGGACAGACAACATAACCTGGGTGCCCTTCACACAGATCTTATGCCCCTGGAAACTGTTTGAGATGCCTTGTGTCCACTGAAGCATGAATCAGGGACAAACAAGAGGTCTGAAGAAGACCAATTTGCTAAGAAAAAAAATATGACTTCCTACTTCTGCAGCACAGAATGCTTTGCACACATCAGAAAACTCCATATGCAAAGGAGCAACACACAAACCACCTCTGCAGGGGTGTTAGGAAGTCACTGAGAAACAATGGCAGTGTACCCACTTACTGTTAGTACTCCTTTTCTTAAGCCAGCTGCTGAAGTCTGCTAGATCCTTTACATGAACACAAATGTCACATTGTGGCTTAGCATCTCCTCAGCCCACATCAGTTCCTGCCCCAGCTCTCTTTCTCCCGCAGGAGAGAGGCTGTAGCAAATGCTTTGGTGAAAAACAAACATCATTCCTGAGCTGAGCTGACCAGGTCTTTGTTCTGGCGCTTCTGCCATCCACATCTAGGCCACACATTCTGGTTTTGGCCCTGAACTCTCTGTAGGTCCTAAAATCTCCAAGGTGTTTTTTTAGACCCTCCTTTCACTCATAACATCTCGAGAATGGCTGGCCCAGATTCTGAACATGAAGGGACTATTTCATTTATGGTCTGAAGACTCAGTTTCTTCTCCAGACTGAACATTCTACCATTTCTAGAGCCCTAATTTCTTCTTAAGGGCTTTCTCCCACCTTTGGATGTGGATGTTCTCAGCCAGATCTCAGCAGGCATGAAAAATTTCTCCAAAAGAGAGGCTGGGCACTGGAATGAGCTGCGCAGGGAGGTGGTGGAGTCACTGTCCCTGGTGGCATTCAAGAACCGTGTAGAAGCAGTACCTGGGGACATGGTTTAGTGGGCAGTATTGGTGGTAGGTAGATGGTTGAACTAGATGACCTTGGAGATCTTTTTCAACTCGATGATTCTGTGATACTATGACCTCCCTCCCCTGGAATTCCAGATCATTCTAGGACCACGCCAGTCTGTGTCAGGCTACCTCCCACAGGTGCATTTCCATTAAGTTAACCATAAAGCAGAGTTTTTGTGGGCCTGGGAGGAAGGACAACAAAACTCTTAACATACTTGTTCTGTTTTAACCAGACAGATTTTAACCAGTGTACAGCTGTTCTGTGACATCTCACCGAAGTGCCCCAGGCTCAATGTCACCAGCTGGAAGATGGGCGATTGGGCAGAGGGGGCTGGATACTGTGTCCCCTCCAAGGATCATTTATTACTCTCAGCTTTTGGAAAATGAGAACAGAATGAGCGCCTCATGGCAATTTACTTTCATTTTCTAATGAGTTTTACTAAGGAAATGCTTTGGATTGACCTTGATAATATGACAGCATTATGAATGAGGCCTGAAAACCGTCTCCAGAAGTGCTTTAAATTTAAGAGGAAACAGAAACCATGCACATATTTTGAAAACAGTACCACCACGTGGTTTGAAAGCTCTTTGTGTGGAAATTCTTTTGTGCTTGAGGCCTTGGCTTTGTCACAACAAAATCATACACAGCAGCTGGAGGTAATGCAGCATGAGACACAGGTTCACCTTTTCAGGTGCAGCCTCAGTCTGCAAACCCTTCCAAATTGAGAATTTTCCTTCCTTCACATTTCAGTAAATCCCCTTCCTGTCTCTACCTGCTGGGCTTGAGGCTGCTCAAGGCCATTACATTTACATCAGAAATTTTTCCTGACAGAAGCCTCTGGATGGCAAGTATTTTTGACCACATTTAAAGCCTTTTTGCTGACTTGCGATCATGGTTCAGCTGCTCTCTTCTTTTAGCAGCACTGATAACACCTTGGTAACACCAGCAGAAATTAAAGCCTGACAGCTGCCTTAACAGAAGCATGCTGCTTGGTGGAAAAAAGCTTCATATGCTGTATGCAAAAAAAAAAAAAAAAAAAAAAAAAAAAACCAAAAAAAAACCACATTACTTTTGGCATGAATTTTCACACCAGAAGCCAATTGCCACTCAAATGCAGATGCAGAAATTGCCAGAACAAACCTAATTGTAGTACTTGGGAGGTGTTTTATATTTTTCTTCCTAACTGGGTCCAGGTGTGTTGAATTGTTCGAGGAAAATTCATGGTATTGGGCAACAGAAAAAGGCTAACTGACTAATAATGGCAGTAACACATTCTGTTGATCATCAGTCTCCAGCTTGCTGTTTTGCTTTGTTGTTTATACTTTCAGTAGCATTAAACTAAATGAACCACGTTGCACATAACAGCTATTCTCTTCTGCAGTTCCTGGATACATCACATACATAAACTGACTGATTATTGTTTAGTAAGGCAGCACTAATAGGTTAAAAAGAAAAGATGTAGAAGGAAATTAGGTCAGGATTAAAGAAAATGTTTCTAAATACTTAGAATAAATCTTTTGATCAACCTAGAGACTTTTAGGATTTTTAATCTAAAAATCGTATTTATTATTTTGTCTATTCATTTTGGTCTTTCTATATAACCATATATAGATATTTTTCCGAGTTCCTGAAAATATTTTAGTGAAAAAAAAGTTGTCTTTTATCATTTATAGCCGTTATTACAAATGGGATAACTGAGAGATGAAGTATCTTGCAAGTAAAATACCATCTTCTAGTGTTCCCCTCTTATAGTAGTTACTTCACTGGTAACATGAAGATAACCACAGAATTTTTCATTTGCCAAGTACTTTGTAATTTGCCAGCATACACATGGCACACACACAGCTCTACTTAAGAACTGAAAAGTGCAATTGTTACCAGCAATGCCTGAAGAATAGAGGAAAAGCAAATGGTGTGGGATTGGGTAACAGCAATAGCTAAGGGAAAGGTGGAGGGTAGCTGTTTGCATGTGTTTCGACAGGATTCTCTTGCAGGGGCTGTGCACACACACGCACTTTTCACAAAACTGAATCAACCAAATCAACCTCATTGCGTCCAACAGCCCATTCCAGTTTCATTTGCTACCAAAAATGCATTTGTGTGTCTTCCTAGGATGGACTGCCTAGATAGAAAAATCGATTAAATGACAGTTCCCAACTATTGTGTGATTTTTATCTTTATTTACCTGTGGCAGGTGGCAGTCAAGGGAACTTTTCTGCTTGATCTCATAAGTAAACCTGTACCCTGACAGGCAAAAGAAGAAGAAATCAACAACCTCTGACATTGAGCCACTGAATAAGGAGGCCTGGAAAGAGGAAGATATTGTTATAGTCAGCAAAGAGCTCCTGCTTCCTTGGACATTAGTGATGGCCTTGGTTATATATTGTTGGCAGACAGTTTGATTGCATATAAAAATGCTGAACATCAGCAGAACAGTGAGTATTTGCCTGTCGAGTTTCAGATTATCTTGTTTCCCAAAATGGTTATGTTACCATAGGGAACAAAAAGGAAGAAATTTGCAGGCAGAAATGGTTAAAGCATGTTTGAGCAAAGTGATATCTTCTGCTCTTCTGCTCCCGCTCTGTCCATTAAGCTGCTGGCTGTGTTTCTCTCATCACCTGGCTGCCCGAGCACACTAATAGGATGCTGTGGAAGTGGCTCTCACTCAGTGCTGTGCCAGTGAGGTGGCACAGTGCCAGCTAACTCAACCCTGGCTTTCATCCGTAAACTTTCTGGGGAAAATCTGAAAGCAGCCTTGCACCTCACTGCGATGTAATCCTGAGTCAAAGTAAGCTGAAATTCTGGTGAAGATAATTGCTTTCTATTTTGGCATTGGTTCACTTTATCTTTCTAAAGTATTCCCTGGAAAAAATATCCACTCTTTCAAAAAGTTAGGAAAGAACAGAGACCGCAGTGAAGAACCTGCATTAATGTTTGACTCAGTAGCACTGATTCTAATTGAGACCAATCATAGAACAAAAACAAACAAACAAACAAAAAAACAACCATGAGAAAGATTTTCTGTTGAATTAACTGAGAACCCACCATGAAGTTCATACTGGCTTTGTGTTTTCACATTGGGTTAAAGCTTGGCTTTGAGATGGCAAAGGTCTGTCATCAAGTTAAGCAGATGATTACTTGTTCTGGTCTAAAGCTTGTCAGGATGAAGTTAACCTGACCACAATTTTTTTTAAGAAATCTGAGATTGCACATGGATTTTCTATCAAATAAGTATTTTGCATTACACAGCTGCAATGGTCTTTATTTGCTACCAGAGTTGTTTTATTGTCAGATCTTGTTTTCAATAATTTATGTGCTCTCTGTATTTTTTTCCACGTGGTTCACAGAGGTTCTAATTTTCTCTGAAAGCTGAAAGCTTTTGATACGAGTGAAGAACATTCCACTTTGCTTGCTCTTATGATAGTAGCTCTGCTTGGTTTGGAAAATGGCTTTGCAAACTCACTTGTTCAGGAGTAGTAGAATGGGTGGAGAATGACTTGAAAGCAGCCCTGAGGAGAAGGATTTGGGGGTATTGATTGATGAGAGACTCAACATGAGCCGGCAATGTGTGGTTGCAGCCCAGAAGGCCAACTGTATCCTGGGTTTCATCAAGAGAAATGTGACCAAGCAGATCAAGGGATGTGATTCTGCCCCTCTGCTCTGCTCTTGTGAGGCCCCACCTGGAGTACTGCGTCCAGTTCTGGGGTCCCCAGCACAAAAAGGATGTGGAGCTGTTGGAGCAGGTCCAGAGAAGGGACACAAAGATGATCAGAGAGCTGGAGAATCTATCCTGTGGGGACAGGCTGAGAGACTTGGGGCTCTTCAGCCTGGAGAAAGTTCCAGGAGACCTTACAGTGGCCTTCCAGTACCTGAAGGGGGCCTGCAGGAAAGCTGGGGAGGGACTTTTTATAAGGGCATTTAGTGACAGGACAAGGAGAAATGGCTTTAAACTGGAAGAGGATAGATTTAGACTAGGTATTAGGAAGAAATTCTTTACTGTGGTGGTGAGGGTGGTGAGACACTGGAACAGGTTACCCAGGATGGCTGTGGATGGCCTCTCTCTGGAGGCATTCAAAGCCAGGCTGGATGGGGCTGTGAGCAATCTGGTCTAGTGGGAGGTGTCCCTGCCTGTAGCAGGAGGTTGGAACTAGATGATCTTAAAGGTCCCTTCCAGACCAAACCATTCTATGATTCTATGATTTGTAGAAGCTGTAAGCATCATTAAAGCCTATGATAATCATAGACTCACAGAATCATAGAATCTTTTGAATTAGAAAGGACCTTTAAAGGTCATCTAATACAACTCCCCTACAATGAGCAGGCACACCTACAGGTAGATCAGGCACCTTAACCACATCTCTGGACAACATGTTTCAGTGCCATAATCCTTCCTGTGAAGGGATGGAAGTTCTCAATTTCAAGACTGTCTGCTATGTTTCTCTATCATTAAGTCACTTAAAAAAGACAAGCAAAATATTGCTTCTAATTTTTCTTGAATACAGTTGGTTCGTTTATCACAACATTTTCCCTTTTCCTCTTGTTTGGTTTTGTTCCATGTCTGTCTTGATTGCATGGGTTAGGCACTTCTATGGACCGTCCTTTGACTAGTACTGTCACAGAAACTCCAGCTCAATCCTTCTTCAAGTGCAGCTTTAGATATTCATAGTATAAAACAAAGGTTATGTTGTGTGTGCTAGCCACTGTTACAATTTCTACCCAGTACTCACAGTGTTGAGTAGAATCAAAGAATGAAGAAATACATATTTTTTACTAGATATCCTATGCTATTCCGTAAACCATATGCAATGATTTTTATTTATTTGTATTTAAAATTTTCTCCAGCAGCATTTATTTTTCATTTTCACAAGGAAACTCTTTAAGAGAAGGTGAGCAGAAACTCAGCTGTCTCTTCTGTTTCCTCAGAAGGCCTTATATACCATGGTATTTCAACAGATGATACCCATAGTAACATTTAGGATTTGGGCGGACTAGGAGACCATGTTGTTCTCAATCTGAATCAGTCTTTGGGTTCCTCACTTCCAAGCAATGGTGAAGGAGCATCACCAAGGATGATTATTAAGTTATAGAGGCCAAGGATGCACTTCCACCACTGTACAAGCTCAGATAACAGTCCAGATCAAGGTGTTTTCTCAGAGGAAACATGAAGACCCACGTCATATCTCCAGAAGCCTCCTCTGGTGTTTCCTCACGGGCTGCAGAGGCAACCTCCTGGCCTTGATCCTTTATAAAGGAAAAGTAGCACAGAAAGTAGAAGTTCCTGTACTCATGGGAACACAGTGAGATCTTATTGAAGGTGTCAGGAAACCACCATGATGGAGAAAAGCACACACTTTTGGGACTGGCAGATATTCCTCAGGACACATCTGAATGTTGCTTTATTCATTATCTGACAAATCCTTGAGGCTACTGAATTTCCTCTGCTGCTTACTCAGGGTAGCACAGACTGAGTCAGAATGTTTTGCATTTTTTCTCTGTCATGCAGCTTGCCAAAGTATTTTAGAGAAGAGTTAATGTTCACAGCACTGCTCAGGCATAGCATCCAAAATGGGAAGGCAAGCATGCTGGATAGGAACTGACTTTTCAAAAACAGACTACTATAATTTCATGGCTGTGTAATTTAGATGCCCAGATCCAGAGAAAATCTCAATCTTGATTGCCAGTACTCTCATTAAGGATGATTTTCATCATGGAGAAGAGCACGACTGAGTGGAAGTAGGGTCTTACTGACTGGTTCACTCTGGTGAATCCCTACCTGGTGAGTAAAAGCTGTAGCTTTCCCTGCAGAGATATGTCATTCTTTTCATTGACTCTCAGCAATCTGGTGTGCAATTTAGTTGCTTGGAAACATCCTGTTGAGACCTAGCACCTTCTGGATAGAAGAATCAATGCCTCATGCAGAGCACTGAATGGGAGAGAAAAATCCTTATCACTTAGTGTCTCTCTTTTACCACTTTACCACTGGGCAATAGGTAAAATGTTATTTTAAAAGGAAATGCCAGGACTGGGATGATGAAATAACTGGAGACGAGAGAAGCAAAGAGAGCTAGGCTTTGGAATGATCATCTGTAATCTTCCACCCCACTGCCTTCCACTTATCTCTGTGGCTGCAGGAAATGGGATGCAAAACATCAAGGCAAGTTAAGAGGCTGAAAGAGCTAAAAACTGGAACATCTTTGGAAATTTCAGAAATGTTAAATAAGGCTGAAACCAAGATGTTGACAGAAAGGAAATATTCATTTGTCATTCTCCCTAGAAACATTTCTAAAGAGCAGATTTCCCCTTCACGGGAAAGCAGGAAGACAAATATTCTCTGTGGAAAACAAAATGAAAAATCCTTCAGATAAGCCTGGAGAACACTGGAGCTAAGTTTTGTAGTGTGAAAATCAGGGTTCATAGGTCTACTCTATGGCTGGTTTCTGTACTGTAGTAAGTGGTGTCATTTGGTTAAACTGTAGGTTAAAATCCCAGACCTGTAGAGGTAAGTGGCAAAACTTCTATTGACAGCTGTGCCAAGGACTCCATCTTCACGTCAACCCATGTGAAACACTGATCCCACGTATGCTGTTTCTGAGCACTGTTTGGAGTCTATGGGTGCAGGTGGAGATGTCTGGGACTTACGGACTGCTGGGGTGGCCGTGGGGTTGTGCTCTGTGCACAGCTGATGTGTGATGGTGTGGGCACTGCAGAAAGGAGTGCTGGAGGCATGGTGAGAATGCAATCAGTCTTGCCAGTACAGGGACTGTTGCTCATCTTAAGTGGGCCCCAGTGGGTCTGATTTCTTGAAAGCAACTTGAAAGCAAGTTGTAACCTCAGGATCAGAAATGATTAAGCCTAAATTCCTCTTCTGCCTTGAGGCTTACTGATATTTATTTCTTGATGTTGGTTCAAGCATTAATGAGATGTCCCTCCTTTATCCGGCAAGAGCTGAGCTTGCTCTGCAGCCTTTTTCTTACCTGAGTCTCTCATCTCTAATATGGATAACACTCTGAGATATTTTGCCCTTTCTAGAATTGGCTGAAATTGCCCTGTGGGCTCAGAGGATGAACACAGGGACCTCACTGTGGCCTTCAAGCACTTAAAAGGAGCTTAAAAACAGGAGGGAGAGCAACTTCTTTCTGGTTTTATAGTGATAGAACACAGGGGAATGGTTTTAAACTAGAAGAAGGGAGATTTATATTAGATATTAAGAGGATTTTTTTTACTCGGAGAATGGTGGGGCGCTGTCACAGGCTGCCCAGAGAAGTTGTGGATGTCCCATCCCTGGGGCCAGGTTGCATGGGGCTTTGGGCAGCCTGATCATGTGAATGGCAATTCTTCCCATGAAGAAGGGTTGGAATTGGGTGATCTGTTCCTTTCCTACCCAATCCTTTCTGTGATTCTATATGGACACAGACAGTCCAAGAAAAGATGTGTCTTCAGAAAACCCAGTGATAGTGACTAAGCAGAGTTAGCTGTTACAATGCCGAATGCTCAGACAATTACTCAGGAAAATTCAGGAGAGATAGGTGTTAACAGGAGAACCAGCCTGAAAACATGAAAAAAGGCAGAGAGGATAAGGGAGCAAGACAGTTCAGGCTGAGGATGGAGTTCTTGGCTGTGGTCCTTTTTCTCACTAATACTATGCTCTACCTCATCCATCAGGCTGTGATCTCCATGACTCATCTCACTCCTCCTTCAGGTCCAGTAGAACCCGAAAGCTAACAGAGAGCTGAGAAACCATTTGCATATCACCAGTGTAAAAGAAGTATATGATCTCACACAAGAGTGAAAAGGGGATGTGCAGGAGGAAGGGCAGGGTTTTGAAGCTTGAATTTAATGTGGAGAGACAGGAAGACAGAGTCGTGACACTCAGTGAGGGCTTGAGCAGCACACTGCCTTGTTATTTGCTTCTCTGACAGCATGTGAAAAATGGCACAAAATTACACCACCTGGGGTAGTGTCCTGGTCTGTACTTTGCACTCAGAAAATCGCTTCTGTTTGGGGTTGGGAGAGGGTTGAGAGACTCTGAGAGAGGTTCATTTTGCCACAGCTGCAATCCTAGTTGCTGCTTACTGGAACGGTGGTGACCAAATACTCCTTCAGCTCAGTGGTTCGAAGAGTACAGGATGACCTTGCAATGTGGAGAATAACCTGCCAGAAAAATGACAAAGCTATGGACAACACAGTGTCTGGGGCAAACTTTTATACACTGAACTAAGAGAAAACATGCAAGACAACCAAAATAACATCCTTTGGCAGTGTGTGACCCAGAAAAATTGAAAATAAAGAGGGAGAGACACAAAATGAAGACAGAAAATAGAGGCATTTTTGAAGACAATCATTAATAGTGACTTTTGATAGTTTTGAGCTGCAGACAAGCTTTTGCCTACGTGGCTGGGAGCAGAAACTGTTTTGAAAAAGCACACGCAGTCTGGTAGCAGCATCAGAGCCATTTTCCAGTTCATGGTTCTCCCGTTTCCCTGCTGAATGTGAGTACCCTGTGGTGCTCAGAGGCCCCAGATAACCACTTTGGGAAATAGGATGGCCAGAAAGAGGAAAGGGTTTTTTTTTCTGCCTGGGACAAACAGCATCAGTTTCAGTTCACAGATTGGTGCTTTTTGCTGGGTATCTCTCTGAACATCCCAGTCCTGCAGTATGCAAGCAAGCTTCTGGCTGTGGAATGAATTTCCTCCCTTGCTCAAGATTATTCCTCAGCCCTGACATGCTTGCACTCACTTACATGGCCAAGTCGTCTGCCAGAACTTTAATGATCTACATGCACTCATCCTCCATGAGAAAGAGTGGCAGGATCTGGCCCTGTGGGAAAAATAAAGCTGCTCCATTTTCTTACTCTGATATCAGCTGTGCTCTTGGCAGCTTCAAAGTCATCTCTCCTGGCCATCATTGCAGTGAATTAACATGTTGTGTAGTACTTACTGTTGTGCCTTGGGAGACTGAATTCATAATTGATCACCATGGAAAGCAAAGCACAGTGGTTGCCTCTTTCATCAAATCAAAGGCCAGGTTCTTCCTACCCTCCAAACAAACGATATTTTTGAGGATAAGAGCTCACAGATGTACCACAAGAGCTAGATGGAAGTATTTCTTTAACCCCATGGCAGTGTAGGCATGAGGTCAGCTGCTCTTTGCCACCTACACAGAGCAGAAGAGGAAGCCCACCAACTGCATTGCTTTCAGCACCATCTGCTGATAGGGCAGCAAAAATCAAACCCACACTTCTCTAAGATCCTAAGAGCTGTTTTCATAAGATTTGTGCCATTTTTTTCTTGAGACAACAGTTTGTAAGCAGCATCTCTATTTTGGACAGAAGCCAGCCAGTCTGGAGCGCAAGATAGAGCTGTACCTCTGCACTGTCTGCTGGACACAAACCTTATTGTGCTCCAAAGCCACATCTGGCTCCCTCCTCTCTCACGCCACCGCATCTGAATGAAAGTGCTGCTTTTTTCTTGAAAATAATGCTCTTACCTCAGAAATGTATGTAGAAAGTGCCAGCAACAGAATAGATCTTGACAAACTTAATTGTTTTCCAGATCACTTAATTGGATAACTTTAATAAGAAATAGTTTTTTCATCGGTTACAGCAATGACCTTTAGCATGGAGAGAAGATGGTTGGTGGATGTGTGGTTTGGAGACCCTCACCACCTGCTCTGCCAGCAGCAAGCAAACTGCTGGGCACATCTACACTCTGTCAAAACCAGAAAATTCTTGCATTAGTCACAGCAGGAAGACAAACAGCAACAACATCAGAGCACAGTGTTGTATCCAAGTGTTTGGTGACTATCACAGGCTCGACAGTCTCCCCGAGCAGAAAGCTGTACACAGCAACAGTGAAAACCCAAGACAAGGAGAGCAGATGTTCCTGGCTCCTCCTCCATCCTCGTTCCCATATGTTGATGAAGTAGATTTTGTAAAGTAGAATATGCTGTAAACAGATTGGAGCAGAGTTCACCATTTGGGTTAGAGATGACTTTTAGGTTGCACAAGTGAACCACTGCCATTTAAGTTAAAGAGACTATAGCTTTGAGCTTCCTTGGATGAGCAGGGGATCTAAGTTTCCACTATCACGTTTGGCTGATCTGGTTTTACTGGATGATATTTTTAAGTAATCTACTTTTACTTGAATTGTCTGTGCACTTGATGTTATTATGAATCACACTCTGGGGTCATTTGATCAAGAAATTTCTCAACAAGAACTACTTGATCCTGACTGTCTTCTTCTTTCTGCCCAGCACTTCCATAGCATTTTTACAGGATCAAATGGTTTCATTTTGCCTCTTCAGTATCAAATAGTGCAAGGTGCTGTGATTTTTGAAAAAGCATACACAGAACCAATATTTAAACAAGGATATGTGTATTTCTCTCTCTTAAGATTAACAGCTTGCAGAAGATTGAGTTTTGATTTTCTAGGGATTTTGGAACAACAGGAAATATTCCTAGGCAACTTGAAGTCTCTTGTTAAGAAATTTATTAATTTATTTGGTGCTCAGGAAGTTGCTTCCTCTTATCCATGCTACATGAAGTTCCTAGCTTCCCAGTGAATGGTTGTATTGCTCTACTGCTTGGCCCTTCTTCAGAGTTTTCCAGGTCCATCTCGGCAGAGAGAGCTGGAAGAGGAGAAATCTCAGCCATGAGAACAGGCAGAGAGAAGATCCATCAGCTGCTTCTGGCTTCAAACAAAGGTCTTCCACAGCCTGAAGAGCTGTTCTCGTGTCAGACATGTCTGAATGTGATGCTGGAAACCTACACTGTAGTCCTGCAAATCATATACTTGAAAGGATTTCTTACTTCTGGTACACTGACTGCATCACTTTAAGAAGATTTATATTCCTGTATCAAATATATAATTAGCAGTCAAAAGATAATTTCATAAAATCAATACGCTCTAATGTAGTTCAGACAATATACAGCCTTTTAGCTGTATATGGATTTTCTTCCGTATGAATGTTTTATCCCTTGTATTTCCTTTTTGCATAGTTTAATTAAAAAATTAGGAACTTAAAAATTAAAATTTCCTATAGAAGGAAAATCTGTTATTGGTGTAGTCTTCCACAATCCCCTTTCTCATAACTCAAGTGGGGAAAAAAGCTGTTTTAGTATAAATAAAGGAAATCATTCATTTAGAAGAGTCGTATCCAAAAGGAAGAAAAAAAAGAGAAAAAAATATTCAGAAGGAAAATATGCTGAGAGTGAATGATTTTAGTTGAAATAACTTTTACATTTAAATAATATCTTTTCATAAACAGGTAAGTATTACATTTTAAATTAAATATTTCAAAGTGACTGAGATGAAGTGGCACACTGGATCAAAATCACACACTGGTGTCTGATTTGTTCAACGCCAATATAAGTGTGGTGAAAATTAAATATTTTAACCTGCTAACCAGGGGAACATCGTTGCCCTGACGATTTGTGTTGCAAGACCTGAAGTTGGGTGTGTATCTATGGGCCGAGCATACCTCAGATGGAGATGAGAGATGTACCTTCGTTATGATCCAGAGCAGCTAGGACAGGGGCCCAAACCTTAGTAGGAACTGACAGTCCTGAGATGTGTCTGAAGCTGTTACACACCTATTGTGGTACTCAGGGGCATGGTTTAGTGGGCAGTACCAGTGGTAGGTGAACAGCAGGGCCAGATGATCTCAGACATCTTTTCCAACCTCTACAATTCTATTATCTATTGCCTATCTAAGGGGTGAGAAAATGGGTTGGATTGAGCTCAACATCTTTTCTTGTTTGTAGACTCAGGAAGTTGTATTGCAGTTTTTCCTCTGGACAACAAGGCAGTTGCTGTGCATCATCTTGGGAATGGCAGAAGAATTGCCCAAGACCACGTTTGTTGGAGGCTTGCTATGGTGTCCGAAGTGAAATGTTTGCCTTAAGCAGTAGTATTTGAAGTGTGTAAAGCATGCTTTCTCTTCCACCCTGGGCATGCAGGGAAGAAACCAGGTCTTCTTGTGCTGGCATCCTTCCCGTACTTCTCTCTGAGTTGCTGGAACATCATCCCTCTCTCCTGCATGCGGCTGTCTGAATCCTACCCTGAACCCACAGATCTGGGGGCTGCTGTTTTAAACCTGAACGTGGGCCTCGTGACATGCTGAAGGGAAAAAAAATCCATTTCTGAAAATGAATCTTGTTGTTTTCCTAAACTCGGAGGAAATCTGCAGCACAGCTGGTGGTCCTGGAGGAGACTGAAGGAATACTGCTTAATGAGAACCTGGTGGGTTAATTAGTCTGTTGTGTGATGTAGTTAGTCAATAGGAAAGAAACATTTGGAAATTTTAAACAGTATAATCATGACTGACCTTAAGGTAGCAGCAGCCTAATAAGCAGTTAAATGTGCCTGAGCAATAGGGGGTGTTTGAGGAAGAGAGGATTGGGCTGATGTGCCTCAGCACAGTTTGAAGCAGAGGAGCCACAGAGATAAGCGCAATACAGAGGCTTTATCAGCAGAAGAGAGACAATGGCATTTCCAGCTCAGTACATGGCATCGCCTTTGTGCACTGACCAACAGAATTTGTGGTTTCATATAGAGAGGCAGCACACATTGCAAGAGCTAAGAGGGAATATAAAAAGGAAGAGGAAAACAGGCATCTGATCTTCAGGGACTCAGAGGTCCTGAGATGGTTTCCCTTCCTCTTTCTGTCTCCAGGCCCCAGTCATACGCACCTAGATTGCCCTCCCTGGTGACTCCTGAACGTGTGCTTTCGCAACCTGCACTTCTCCCTTTCGATGCAGGGTTTGACCTCCTGTGTGTGATTGACCTCGTGCAGCTCAGTGCAGTCCTGTTTGGGACTGCTCTTCTCTCATTTCCTCTGGCTCAGCTGATTGCTGAGCGCCTTGCAGCATTTTCCTGGCCTTGGCTGTGTGAGGGCTCCAGCTCTCTGCATTACTCTGCTGTTGCTACTGGTTTCATTTCATCTGCTGTTCTGAGTCTGTTGCTATTTCACATAAGCCTGCCAGATCTGCCTGCACGATTGTTCTTTTGTCCAGATGGATGTTTAGCTCAGGCCATTTAGTGCTGATATGGTTTTCCTATTGCTTTCTGTGTACCCAGGAGAAGAGGTTTTGTATTAAAATTCTCCTGGAGTGCTGAGTCACTTGAATTCTGCTACTGTGTCATGTGCTCAATTGTCTGAGTACTGGACCTGCTTATGTCATATCTTGCTAAATGTGTTTTCTGTTTCCCCACTGGAGTTTAGACTGAATGTTTTCCAAATTATCCACCTACTTAGAAACTGGGAAAGTTCTCTCTTATGATGTAATTCCCATCTTAAAAGTCTTTGTTGAACTTTTCCAGGAATCTGTTTGGGATTTTAAAGCAAGGACATTTTTTGCATGCTTTACTCTTTTTGTATACTGTGGCACAAGGAGCATTACTCTGTGTGATTAAGATATAATTCCAAATTGCCAACTGTGCTGTTATCCCATCAGATTATATTACTGTGTATAGAAAACTCTTGGTTGCTCTCTGAGGAATGTGTAAATGCTGCTGGTGAATTTCCCTTAGTGAGGGACTCAGTGCTCAGTGTTCACCAGACCCTCCCTGGGGCTAGTTGAGGCTGAGCTCAAGCCTACAGAAATTCATTATCCACAGCCCTCCCCCCAAAGACTCGTCTTAGTGCAGTATTCAGCAAACAGAACAAATCGAGTGCTCTGGTTTCACTCATCAGTTATCAGCAGTGACATTTCTTTTGCACTGCTGTTCAGTGTATGTGGGTCGGTGCAGTTTCCCAAGTATCTGTAAGGCTTTCAGTGCTATCAGACTAGTGAGTCAGTCTGTGCAAGTTTCAAAAGATGTAATGATCCATCTTCTTTGCAGCCTTGTAACTTCCTTCCTCAGCGACTGCCCTCTGCATTTCTCAAGTCTTATTGGCTGCAGATATCCTATTTATAGCCTAACTTCCTTGTCTTGTGTCCTTGTCCTTCAGAGTGCTTGACCTGCAGTGACTGCTGTCTCTCCCCGAGGATATTTTCTGGCTCTGCTGTACCAGATCAGAGTTTCTCATCCTGCCTCCTGCTGGGTCTTATGCTTGCTGCTATACAACCCAGGCAGTGCACCCTATCGGAGTTTCATGCTGAGGGTTTGTATTCATCTGATGGCTTTAGAATGGCTTTTTGTATGTCACCAACACGTAGCCAGTGTTTCTGCAGGCTTATAGGGATGTTTATTGTTTCTAGGACAAGCACTGCAGCTGACTTCACTGTTTGCATGGAAATGAATCAGATGTTGATCCTGCAGCCTTGTGGTGGGTGTAGTGGTTGTGTGGCTGGCAGCGTTCTTCTCCAGGCAATGTGAGGTCACATAAGGCAACCAAATTGATTCTGGTCTCTGTTGTGTGTCTTAAGTAGCTTTTACTTTAATCTGTCTTTTCTGTGTTTATGACTGCTGCTGTCTGATCCTCTCCCTTGGATAAGTCAGCAGCCCTCACAATTTTCCAAGATTTGCACCAGATTTTGGCTTATTTCTCCAAGCTTTTGTTTCCTTAATTAAGGATTGCCTCAAGAATAAAACACTTAAATATGCAGTATGTATAGATGTACATGAGATATCTAAGATTTTTTCATGATCAGTGAAGGTCCAGTCCACAGAATCAATGGAGCTGAAAGAAGGACTCAGTGACCAGCTTTGAGTACCTACTCTGAGGCTGAACAACTGAATGGCTACTTCCACTGAAATCTCCATTGCAGTATAGTATAATGTCACTGCAGTGACAAAGGAAGAAATGTTGTTGCTTAAAACTAGTCTAGTGCTGTCTGAGACCCCTAGGAAATCTAAAACACCTTCAGTGGATTGGCGAATATTACAGAGAGCAGCAAATGGAGACTAGACCAAATGCTCCGCAGAACCTGGAAAGTCACGGGACATGTCATCCTCCATCTGCAGGACTTTAGACATACAACACACAAGTAGACAGCTAAATTTAGCTATCTTGCTATCAAAAGGTGTCTTTAGCTGTCCAAAATACTGCTGGATGCCCCGCTTGGCCTCCCCTTGTGGATCCTGGGCATCTCAAAGGGTACTCAATTTTGGCAGCTGCCTCTAGCTCATCATGTTTGTTAAGTGCCAGAGTGTTATCTTGGCTGATTAATCTGCCAAGTATGTCCTCAAACAGTGTTATTTGTTTCTGTGGTATGTTGTTTCTTTCCTTCTCCCTAATGAGATAATAAAGGAGTTTTCTATGATTTTCTCACTGGTCAGCTGTGAATACAGAGCCATTACCAGCCTTCACTCTTCATGTACGTGCTTCTACATTGTGCCTTAGCATTTTCTTTATAGAGGTCACACCTGTTCCAGTATTTCTCTGTTTGTTTCCATTCTATGGCCAAAAAGACCTCACCTTTTTGCACTGTGTTGCAACTAATAACATTTATGCTCCCATACTTTCAAACAGCTATTAGCAGAAGAGCTATTTAATAGAACAGTTTATATTCTGCCACAGGTACTGAGAGATGGTTAGTGATACCTCCTCCAGGCTCCTTCTTGCAGTCAGTGCTTCATCATTCAAGATTTGAATACCTTTATGAATAAGTAAAGTAGAAACATTTTCATGATGTTAAAGAAGAGAGAATGTGGGCTAATACCCTGATAGTCAAATTCATAACCATTTCTTTTAACTGTTGAAATTGTGGCTCTAGATTTCATGAAAATAAATACTTCATAATCACAAAACATAGAAAACATAAGAATAAATGTGTATAATGGCTGAATACTTGAGTTGGTTTTTTTTTTTTTTTTTTTTTTAATATTCAATAGCCTCGGATGTAACCCTTAATTTCTGGAGCCACTAGATTTAGTCTCTGACATACATTTATGTCAAGAACTGCATTAACACGCACAAAAAAAACCAAGGGTTTAGATAGCTTTTTCCAGTTTTTATCTGGTGAATAAAATCTCTCACTGACGCCCAGATCTCCAGTCGGTGTAAAGTGAGTCACAGAAAAAGGGGCAGAGAAAGGATTCAGGTAAAGGCAACAGCTCTTCCCAACCCATTCATGTACGTCAATTTAAGAAAAGCAAACATTTGCAAGAAAAAGCCATTCACCTATAAATGTTGAGAACATGTGTTTTTCTGGTTGTAGCGCAGCCAAAAGAGACAAACTTCCATTTACACAGTATCACGTTTTGCCAAATTAACAATAAAAGTACTATTAATATTTAATATTTATAAGATACTGTCATCCAGAGGCCAGCCAGGTCTGATCCCTACTGTGTAAGATGTACAGACACTGAAAATGATTTTGATTCTTTTTATTTATGCTGAGGAGCCATTGTAAAATGCTGTGACCCTGCAATGGCTGCCAAAATGTGGGCCCCAGCTCCTAAAGGCTTAGATGTATTTTTATGGTAATTTGCTTTTATGACTACGAGTTCTTCCTTTGTAACTTTTTGACTTAGTAACAAAAGCTAGGTTTATATGTGTGAATCAGAAATTTATGGGGTTTGTTTCAAATAACAGTATTTCAGGTGTTACTAGTGGGTAGGAGAAGAGAAAGTTTCTTATGGCTGGGAAAGAGTTGCAGAAGAAAAGATGTATGTATTTTTATGCTTTGACATGGAGAACTTTAGTACCATGCTTTTTGCTTTGTTTGTTTTTTCTTTTTTTCTTTTTCTTTTTTTTTTTTTTTTCCCCCCGGGGAGAGGAGGGAGGTAATAACTGGTATCTAAATAGACAGGTTTGAGACTCCAGAGGAGATGGCTACAATTTTTGGTTTATCAAAGTCATATAAATTTGATCAAAAGATTTGATAATCACCTTAAATAAGGCTCCCTGCGTATAATTTTAATCCCCTGAATGATCCTTCTCCCTCACGTCAGGCATTACAGGGGAGGCTCTGTTTGCCAGTATATGAACTGTGTCCTTCAGCACAATGACCAGACAGGTATTGATCAGAGTATTACTTCTACTAGCACAGCCACCACCAAGTTGCCATCAGACAACTCCCAGATCATTGTAATATATTCAGCTTAAAGTTTAATAGTCTCTCTTTCCACATTAGTATATTTGGTCTGAGGTTCATTCAGATATTCACTGACCAGAAAGGTCACACTCAGGCCTGTTGGGATTGTTGAGTCACCAACTCCACATAGCTTGATAATCCTGAGAGAATATCTAAACAGCTTCATCAGTGTGATGAGGCATCTCCAGCATCAGTGTATTTCAGCAGAGAGCTTTGCATGAATGAATTCATCCAGTCCTCCCCACTGAGAAACACCACGTTATCTGTCCCAGGCTGGAGCCTGTAGTAATTTAGCTGCCATCTCAAAGGCATTCAGGACTCACAGCTCACAGCTAGCATAGCCAGCTAATCCCAGGGGGTTTAGTGAAACCCAAGGCCATTTAGGCAGTCTTTGGTTATATTCAGCTTGGAGAGAAAGGAGATTGGATATTCCTGTGAAGGACACAGTTTTCTGAAATGAAAATGTACAGTTCAGATACAACAGCTTGGAAGTAAAGAATAAGAAAGCTTGTTTCACCATGTGGCTGCAACAAGTTCAGCTTTTTAGCTTAAAGAAAGAACGTGCTTTTGACCCTCCTTATTGTTCCCATTCTCCATACTTGGCTATGCCAGAGCATAGAATCCTCTCGGAGTGCAACAGGCAGACCCCTTAATTTGAAAGTAAGATGAAAGATATGCTCCAGGCCAGCACCTAATATGCTCCAACAATTAAAAAGCATCTTATCCTGAGGATGAAGTTAGAGTTGTTCTAAAAGCCACACAAAGAATCCAGGATGGCTATTAGGTCCTTAACACAAATGGTTTTCTTCCAACTACAATCTTCAATAGGATAATCTGGTGCTCTTGTTGCACCACCTCACTTGCAAATGCAGACATGGGCAGAAGCTGTCTATGTCTCTAAGAAGCACATACAAATGTGCAAGTTCATTGCCTCTACGTGACAGTTTGTCTTTCAGAACATCAATGATTTCTCCAGTATTTATGAACCTGGGGATTGTCCTTTGGTGAGTAAATTGCAGTAAGAAGATGTACATGAATTTCTATCATCGAGGATCCTTTAAAAAGCTCTCTGAAAACTAGGTGAATATATCTGGAAAATGTTTCTTGGAGCTAAATGCAGCCCCTGGTACAGGTTAGTAGCAACTTTCAACTTAAAGGCTATAATGCTGTAGCATAGAAATCAGGCAATTTTCATTTTTAAATTTTTTTTATGAGTGCCAGTTCCAAAATTCTGTTTACTTACAGTAAGATGTATTTGGATGCATATTAAAACAATGCACCTATTCTCTTTCCTGGAACTCATCCATCTACTTCTCCACCAAATGTCTACTTCCAAATGGACCACTCCTTCCATTCCTGTCCACTAATCAGATCTGCAGCACACACTACATAAGGGGTGAGAAACTGACCAAGTTTTAGGA
>JAOWBP010002052.1:72348051-72380502 GCA_028571105.1 Tragopan temminckii
AAGAAAAGAAAAGAAAAGAAAAGAAAAGAAAAGAAAAGAAAAGAAAAGAAAAGAAAAGAAAAGAAAAGAAAAGGAGATGGTTAGATTCTTATGAATCTAATCTTCCTTCTGGTTTTCTGAGGCTTTTAAGTTTGACTAAGATTCATGTTTTCCAAGCCTTGTCCTGCAACAGCAAGAGTCTGGAAACTTAATTTTCTTCAAGAGAAGTCTGAGATTCTTGTGCAATGCATGTTTCCAGGAGCTGAGTCTTTAAGGAAAAAAAAAAATACTGTGCAATGTTATAAAAAACATTGAGGTCAGCAAGACTGTGGAAGATATGGTAGGTTGTGGCTCTGTGAAAGCAGTGATGATGAGAGAAGTATGGAGTGTCAGTCTGAATTTGAACTCTGTGCTTATACTAAGTTTACAACAGATCAGGTCTGTAAAAACGTGACATTTCCTTTTTCCTATATATTTAAAACTAATTTTTTCTTCACAATCCCACCTAGAAATCCCAACACTATGTTTTTTCTTTTTCTTAACTTAAAGAAGGAAAGTCACTAAAGTAGAGGTGCCCTATGTAGCTATCTCAGAACTATTCTTCCTCCAAAATTAATTGACATTGGCATGACATTTATTGGATGTGCTTTTAATATTCCTTCCTCCTTTCTTTTTTTCCAGTAGGAGTGGCCAAATCAGCTCTCCTCACTCAGCTCATGTGTCTTTGTGGGTGGAAATTTACAGCTTCTCAAGTCTAGCAGGGATGAGGCAGAGAGAAGGAATCAGGATTCAGCTGGGGAATCACATCTTAGTGGCATCTGCTCTGAGCAGTGGTGCACAACCAGAGATGTACTCAGATGTAATCTACACTGCCTTGAACCCTATCCTGCTGCAGGCCAAATTTCCTGGGGGAGGGAGAACAGGAGGAAGAAAAAGCAGTAGTTTAATGGCATTTCATCTTTCTGTCGGCAGTGTTCAGTGTAGTGCTCCGTCAGATGGGAGAGGCAGCAGTGCTGCACGGTCCCACAGTCTGTGGTTGCATTCACCCCTACAGCACAGTATGTCTCCATAAACAACTCCTCCCTGGCCTTGATCAAACACTAATTAGTAAATAGCACTTTAAACCAGCTCCAATGGGCAATAAAATTCTACTTTATTTTTTAATATATTGAATGAAGCAGCTTACTGGTAAGTTTCGAACGATACCGTATAAGAGATTGTGGATACTTCTGAGAAAAATTACATTGCATAAAAGCCCCAGAGAATCTCTTCATGACCATTAGGATTTAAATGTGGAAGACAGAAGAAGAAAAAAGAACAACAAATAATGGATCGTTATGACTCACGTATCAATTGGTTTTTTTTTTTAGATGATGTTATGTGTATGGCTAATAAATTATTTTATTATTAAATTTGGGTTGACTTATTATGGTAAATTTGAGGCTGATAGCTGCGTGTAAGAGGAGAAGTGTGTAAAAGGTGTAAAACATTAATAAAAAGACCTGTGAGGGAGAATAGAAGGGTTAAGCTATCACAGAATTAGTATTTTAGATGTACGTTAAATCTCAAGACAGACAAAACCACTGGGGATTTACCTGGAAAAAAAAAATCTCATTACCGAAGAGGAAAAGTATCCTGCCTGAAGAGAAGTAGCAAGTGAAAAAAGGAACATATTTTGAACTTACACACACATATGGAAGAAAGAAATCCAACTGAAAGTTAGGAATACTGAAATATGGAAGTATTATTTCCATCTAGATCTATTTGAAATGCGGTATTACCAGTATTTACCCTCTCAGCCTCATTTCTGATTTTAAAGTAAAGTCTTGTCTCTCTTGCTGAGTCTCATTCTGTGTTGTCTGTCATTACTGTCCTTATTACTGTCCTGCATATATTTCCCAAACTTTGGCCCCCCCCTTTGAATCTCGGATTTTTTTTTTTTTTTTGAGAGGGACTGTCTTTCATTATGTACTTTACAGACTTGAGCACAACAGATCTCCAAAGGATTTAATCCCTGAGAAAAATGCTGCCAAACTCTTTGCTGGTGGCCCAGCTCTAATCTCAGTTTTCAGCTTGGGACTTCATTCCTTGTTACAATTCCAACTTCTGGAACTATCTGAAGGCTTTCCAGGAGTTTCATGGCCCCAGAAAATGGAGATGACAGAAGGAGAAAAGCTGAAAGCGAACTTGAAAACTGTACAAAAGGAATAGGAGGAGATAAAATGGCAGTGCTTTCTCCTGGGACAAGATCACAGAATCATGGGACCATAGAATGGTCTGAATTGGAAGAGAACTTAGAGGCTGGCTAATTCCAATCCCCATGACATGGGCAGAAATACTTTTCACTATATCAAGTTGTCCAAATCTGCATCCAACCTGGCCTTGACTATTTCCAGGGTTGGGGAAAAATGTTTCTCTCTTTGCTGCTTGCTCTTTAGCAGAGACTATCGCCTTAGCACCTTCTCGATCCTCACCAGTTGCAGCAAGTAATGATAGTAATAATAGTAGTGGTAGTGGTAGCAGTGATAATAATAGTAATGGTAAGAATAAAAATAATTTATATGCTTTCTGCAGAGGCTACCCATCACCAGGTCAGCTTGAATAGAGCCTCTCTGTGTTTCCTTCTGTGATCCTTCTCTATAGTGCCTTCATAATAGATCTAAGTGCCCTGTTCTATCTATCTCTGTCAAGTGAAAACTGCACCAGTGCTAATATGAAGGTTAAAAGTGAAGAAAGGAGCATTATTGCGATTATCATTCCAGGCACGTGGTGTAATTGTGCTGCTGGCTGCCGGCCATGTGGTTCTTGTGGCAGCAAACAGTACTTTCCCTCAGCAGTCCCAACAGCGCTGTTTTCATATGGGCTAGGAAGGTTAGAAAAATCAATTAGCAATATGGGTTGTTAATGAAAGCCAAGTCCAAATGTGACTTCAGAAACACTTTTCTGAAAGATTAGTGTATCTTTAAAAAACAAATGGATATTTGTATCATTTTTCAAAGCTGAATGTTTTCGCTGTTCCAACTAAAAAAAACCCCTATGTTCTCTCTCCATACAGCGATGCTGTTATTTTGCTCCCATACAGTCTTGCCTGGGGAATCCAAGAAGCGATCAAAAATGCTGAAATTATTATCCAAGAAAAATCACAAAAGCTCGACTAAGTCCGTATGACATGGTGTTTTAGGGAGTGGACAGACACAGCAAGTCAGATGAAGACAGGCAGAAATAATGTGTGGCTACAGTATTTGGCTGCCATATACACCATGATAAGTATGTCTGACCACACTACCAAGTCCCAGGATAAGGAACTGGATAAGTGGACTGACAAAGCTCAGGTTTCAGAGTTAGATCCACTGCACAAGCAGTAGAAACAGGGACAGGTACTGTGGGAAGAGTATAAGGAAGCTGCTAGGCTGTGTAGGGATTGAGTCAGGAAAGCCAAAGCCCAGCGTGAACTGAATTTGGCAAGGGATGCCAAAAAGAGCAAGAAAGGCTTCTACAGGTACCTCAACCAGAAAATGAAAGTCCAGAAAGGTGTACTTCCTCTAGTGAGTGACACAGGCAAGCTGGAAACAACAGACAAGGAGAAGGCTGATGTCCCTAGCAACTTTTTTTGCCTTGATAACTGCTCTTCACACAGCCCTGAAATATTTGTTCTGTTAGGAGGAGGTCAGGAAGGCAACACCCTTCTCACTGTAAGCAAAGATCAGGTTCGTGACCACCTGAGGAACAGGAACATCCACAAATCTATGGGTCCCAAAGAGATGCATCCCAGAGTCCTGATGGAATGAGCTGATGTAGTTGCCAAGCCACTCTCTGATATTTGAAAAGTCATGGCAATCAGGTGAAGTCCCTGGTCACCGGAAAAATGGTAACATCACATCCATTTTCAAAAAGAATAAAAAGGATGACCCTGGGGACTGTTGATCTGTCAGTCTTACCTCTGTGCTGGGGAAGATCATGGAGCAGATGCTCCTGAAGCTACGGTAAGGTGCATGAAAGGCAGGGAGATGATACAGGAGAGCCAGCATGGCTTCACCAAGGGCAAATACTGTTTGATCAGTCGTGTGGCCTTCAATGATGGTGTCACTGCATCAATGGACAAGGGAAGAGCCACTGATATCATCTATATCGACTTCAGTAAGGCCTTTGACACGGTACCTGGCAACATCCTTCTCTCCAAATTGGACAGATATAGATTTGATGGGTGGACTGTTCTATGGATGAAGAACTGGCTGTAGGATTGAGTCCAGAGAGTGGTGGTCAACAGCCAATGTTTGGATGCAGATTGGTGATGAGTGGTGTCCCTAAGGAGTCAGTTCTGGGGCTGATACTCCTTGATATCTTCGTCAGTGACATTGACAGTGGGGTTGAGCATGCCCTCAGCAAGTTTGCTGATGATACCAAGCTGTGGGGTGCAGTCAACACATCAGAGATGCAGGATGCCATCCAGAGGGACCCAGACAGGCTGGTGCAGTGGGCCCAGGTGAACCTCATGAGGTTCAACAAATCCAAATGCAAGATCTTGCACGTAGGTTGAGGCAACTCCCATTATGAATACAAGCTGGGGGATGTAAGGATTGAGTGCAGCCCTGCTGAAAATCCTGGGGGTACTGGTGGATGGCAAGCTGAATATGAGCCAGTAATGTGTTCTTGCAGCCCAGAAAGCAAACCATATCCTGGGCTGCATCAAATAAAGCATGACCGGCAGGTCAAGGGAAGTGATCCTGCCCTTTTACTTTGTGCTGAGGAGGCCTCACCTGGAGCACTGCAACCAGATGTGGAATACACAGTACGGAAGAGGCATAGACCTGTTCGAGCACATCCAGAAAACGGCCACAAAAATGATCCAAGGGATGGAACACCTCTCCTATGAGGACAGGCTGAGAGAGCTGGAGCTGTTTAGCCTGAAGAAGAGAAGGCTCCAAGGTGACCTAATAGCGGCCTTTCGATATCTAAAGGGGAGCTACAGAAAGGAAGGGAACAGACTCTTTAGCAAGGTCTGTGGTAATAGAACAAGAGGAAATGGTTTCAAGCTCAAAAAGGATTGATTTAGGTTAGATATAAGGAAAAAATATTTTACAGTGAGGGTGGCGAGGCACTGGAACAGGTTGCCTGGAGATGTGGCTGATGCCCCATCCCTGGTGACTTTCAAGCTAAGGCTGGACCAGACACTGGGCAACCTGATCTAGCTGTGGATGTTTCTGTTCATTACAAGGGAATTGGACTAGATGGCCTACAGATGTCCCTTCCAAGAATTCTATGATTCTACAAATACCAGATTTCTAAGGTTTATTGCCCATCTAGTGGTACCTTGGGCAAGTTGCCTTTCTTTTAGTAGCCTGTGATAGCAATAGCTGGCAGGGGCATTGTAAAGTTTAATGTAGTGTTTCACTATCCTACTGTTAGAGATGTCAAAGATTGTGAAGTATTATTAAATTCATTGTTATCTGTCACAGTCTCTAAATAGTTTAATTTAAATTGTATCTCTGATTGCTTTCTAAAATAAATATTTTATTTCTTTCATTAAGTAATGTACAAAGTAAAATATAATCTTGCTGACCACATGCTCAATTTTGAAGTCATATATAATATATTTGTTAGATATTCATATTCTTTTCATCACTGTCTCCTATTCTCATTATAAAGAAAATCATTTAGAACGGTGAGAGTTACTCAAGGTGTCCCCTGGGCTCATCTCTTAGTTTTCCTACCTAGCTATATTATTCAATTAGAATTTTACTCTTTAGTAGGCGTTTCATATTTTAATGTGATGAACACTAAAAAACCACACTGGGCAAAATGACAAAAGATGGACAACTCTCTAAGAAAACAGTACAACATTTCCTAAGTTGAGATCACAGTAAGTCCGCAAACCACATCCACTCCAAAGACATTATTGCCACTTACAGAGCATGTTGTGTGAAAGATGCTCTGCAAAGACAATAGCAAAAAATCAGGTCAATGGTTTTTGTCATTTATTGAACTAGGTGGAAATATTATTTATAGTGAATCGAGGGAAAAAAAAATTGAATATGTCAACCATGGACTCATGAGAATCCAGCCACAACTTTTCTGATCTCATTGTACTGACCAATGATTGAATATACCCACAGAAGAAGAAGGCTTGTTTCCAAATACAGAAATACCGCTACTATGGAATTAATTTTCATTGGAAATGAGTAAGCATTATCCCAAGCACCTTCTCTGTTTTGAAATTTGACTTTATCATTTTTCCTCTAGAGTCTGGGATCTGGGATTTAAAAAATGTGGAGTTATGGAAGTTAGGTAGCATGTAACTTCAGGTACATCCTCATTCCTCCTCTCTGTCATTGAGAAGGAAGGGCACATTGAAAAGCTTGGCTAAAGAATCCAAAGAGTATTTCTGAAGATTTGAAGGAGAGTGCCCTTTAGTACTGGGCTTCTAAATGTGACTCAGTAAACATAAATTCACTGAAAATTTGGCATTCTCTTGAAGAAACTTGCTTTGGGGAAAGTTTCATAGGAGGATCATTATCAGTTACCATCAGGAGGATGTTGAGTATTGTCTCTCTTTGGAAAGCTTTTTTTTTTTTTTTTTTCCCCCAGAATGATACTTTCCCATTTTCTTTATCAGGGAAACGTGCAAAAAAAAAAAAAAAAAAAAACAACAACAACAAAAAAAAACCCAAAAACCCAAAACCAAAACCAAACCAAACTAAACCAAAACAACAACAACAACAACAACAAAAACCCACCACCAACAACAAAAAACAATTTTACATGTCTTTGAACTGCTTGATTACCATTATTTAAATAGATCACTGTCTCAAGACACTTAAAAAACTTAAAAAGTGTCTATCTCAAAGGCTGGAAAACGATCATTAGGAACACAGCTCATTTCTGTAATGTAGGTCCAACCCTGATAATTTGTTATAGATGATATTATCCTGTCTGGATAGAAAGCAGAAACTGTATGTGACAGCTAATTATCTTAACATCATTTGAAGTTAAACTTTTTCTCCTTACTAATCATACATGTATAAAGAAAAGAGCATCACACAAGGGAAAGAAATGCAACTAAAACTGAAAAAATGAAAGAATTATCCCATTATACCCAGTATGGTACAGATTGTCACTCGGCTTTGGCATCCCTGGTACAATTATGTTTTAATTCAGTTCAGTAAAACAATCATTCCTTTAACTATAGCGAAGAGCAATTTACTGATTGTCTATTTCCTAAAAGCATTGAATACTGAGTATCCTGTTCCATTTCCTGTCAGATATTCACATGCAATTAGATACAGGCTGTGGGAATATGATGTGAACTGGGTATTTTGTTCTGAAACATGGCACTGTGCCTGTGCTCTTCCCCATCTTCTTGAACAAAGTTCAAGTGCCGAAACGAAAGGCATGTTTAATGCCAAAGGTGATTCAAGTTCAGGCCAAAAATAATTCCAGACAACTCAATTCTGAATTCTTTTTCTTCTAAATATTTTTTGGGGAAATGGAAATATTGCCAGTGTTTGAGCCTGGGCCGCTAATAGCAAAACTTCTGGCAAGCTATTCAAATGTCAGCCACTATTGTGTACAAAATCCACCATATCACTGCGGAATTTGAAAAAGGAAGACAGCATGGCAGACAGATCTATTGTACACTTTTTTTTCCCCCAGAAATGCAACTTTTCTTTTCAAAATATAAGAATTCTGTGAGAATATTCTCTTCCTATAAATAATTTTTGACCTCCTTCCAGGGAACGAGTTGCCCACATTAATTGTTTTTACTAATATTTGATTTTGAAGATAGCATAGACAGCTTAAATGTGAAAAGAAGAAAGTATGGGTTAAATATTGAGTGTGAAATAAAGTATATAAAAAAATCCAATGTATATTTGAAGACTTTTACTTTTCTTGTGCACTGTTGCAGTGTACCCTTGGACACCCTTTTCTCCTCTCTCTTTTCTTGTTACATAGCTTCTAAGCCTAGCAATTTCAAATGATTTCTGAGCAAAGCAGATTTATTGCTTACAATGATATTTTGAACCATGGCGGCCAATGGAAATAAAGCATGAAGCCATTGACTGTTTTCCCAGCTTCTTCAATATGAATTTTTGGATAAGGCATTCCATCTGAATAGACTTTGAAAATAGAATAGCTCTGGAGACAAAGAAGTGATACGTGATATAGACTGACCATGGTCCATGGAGGGCCCTAAGAAATAGATTCAGTGTTTTGAATTAGATTAAACAGTACTGTGTTGGAGTCACAAAATGGACTGATAAACCAATTTTTCCCCTAGCTGCCTGAGAAGGTTCTTACTGAAGGTTGGGTATCTGAAGTTTTCTGAACAATTTATTTGTCTCTGTGCAACAGAATGTTGAAGCACAAAAGTGAGGGGAAAAAAGAAGAAAGAAGTAGACTTTTTTAGCAGGTTCTTCTTTAGCAAGGAGAGGTAGAACATTCTGCATACCTGAATAGATTTTGACTACTGCTTATTTTATCTGAAATGCAAGAACAGAAGGAATCCAAAGAAGGAATCCACCACCTTGACTGCAGTAAGATGTGAAAATGAAAAGTTACAGAACTGTAATGGGGAATTAACTCCTTCCAAGCATTTTGAAGAAATGCCCTGGTGGACTCCTTGGGAAAGAGGCAATCAGAAAGACGGGTGGGCTAACCAAAGTAAAACATTAAATGAACATAACTAGGCCTGAACAGAAGGTATAGAGGCAGCATGCAAAAATGTTTTTGGACTGACTATACTTAACAGTGGCAGAAAGATGAACAGAGGGATGATGTGTGTAATGCTACTTGAAAACAAACTGGTCCTGAAAGCAACAGCAGATGGTTTACAGTCGAGTAGGACTCAAGGACAGTGGGGATTCCCACCTTTGCTGACACCAGAAGCATCAGCGCTGGGTCCAAGAACCTTGCAGCAGACTGTTGCAAGGACAGCCATTTCCTGAAAGAGCCTAGCCCTGAGATTAATGCCAGGGGGCTATAGCAGTGTTGTCACTCACGCTGACACTCCTGAGATGGTTATATCTATGCTACCTCCTGTAAGAAGCTGTTGAGCTGTTTAACACCATGCTGAGCCTGAGTGAAAATGCAGTATTGGAGCAAGTAAGCTCCCCTCCACCCCAGTGAAACCAGCCAATTTATGTGCTGGAACTGCCTTGTCTCTGGCTGACTAATGTGCATCTCTCTTCTTCTTTGAGACATAGTGTCAAAGGGTCTCAGCAGGGAGACCTATGAGAAGCTTTATAAATAATAACAGATGAAAGGAAGATAGAAATCTGTTCACAAAAATGGAATAGTGAACATGAAACAAAAAATCATTAAAAATGTATGACTGGAGTAATAAGACTAGCTTTGTTTTGGCATTGGCAGCGTGCAGAAAAGAAAAGGAGAGAGAATCATATTACAGAGATGAAAAGCAAAGGGAGGCAGAAAAGAGGATTAAATAGATAGCTATACACTTTAGTTTTAAGGATTATCACTGAGAGCCATATGAATCTGAGAACATTAAAGATCAGAAATGGCAAAAGGGGCAGTTGGATGATGCAGAATTAATTAAGGAGAAAGATAAAGACAAACTGTACTTTATAGAGAACAGAAAAAAGGAGTGTGAAATCTGCTGACTTTGGAGAAATCAGCAGCTGGATCTTCTTGCTAGGACAGAGCCCAGGGAGAAGAGATGTGAGCACCTGTTGGAGGCTCTACGTAGACCATATCACAGAGTTACCATCAAACTTCAGAGTTTGCAACCTTCTTGCAATCCTTCAGAAGAATGCTTCCCAATGTTTGAGATCTGAGGCCCTCTTCGGGAAGACAGCCACCCACATCCCCATCCTGAAGCTCTGTCAGGTGTTGTGCCAGATGTTTTCCTATTGGCACGCTAGCCTTTCCTTCCTGCTGCAAGAGGACTGGGGAACTAGTGAAGGTATTTCGTGATTGCAATACTTCCTCTGAATGATAGGTGGATGGTTGGACTGGATGATCTTGTAGGTCTTTTCCAACTTTGGTGGTTCTGTGATTCTGTGAATTTTTTAGGACAAAAAATCAACCAGTTTTTTATGAAACAAAAAAATCCTTGCTTCCTAATTGTGAAGGTCCTCAGGATCCTCTAGCCTGACCTTGGGCATACTGCAGGCCATGATACACTATCGCTTCTGCACTAAGCACCTTATGTCTCACAGTGCTAATTGGCATTTCTCATTAGCTCTGCTCCTGGGCTTTCTGTCTCCCTTCTGTTTACTTCTGCCTATCAGCAGAGCAGAGCAGGCACACCAATTTTACATGGCACAAAATCAGCTTAGAAGGAATTGGCCAGTAACCCTAGATTATAGCTACCACTGAGATGTGCCAACTAGTGGCCCCAAGAGAACTTCTTTAGCCACAGTCACTATTAGTTTGTCATGCTCCCTGGTGCTCTGAATGAAGCAGGAGATTAGGAATCAAGGTTTCCTAGTAGGTTTGTCTTGCTTCTGTTTCCTATGCAAAAGTGCCCAGAAGCCAGCAGCCTCCCCCTTCTACCTCCCCAGCACCAAGAGCTGAAGTGACCAGACACTGCTGAAAGAAGCAACCTCTGTTCACTTGAGTAAGCTAGTGATAGATGAACCCATGATACTAAATGGTTTGGAAAATAGCATCCGTTTTTCACAATTTTTTGCCTCAGAAGAGCATAGCACAGCAGTGCTCTTTGCTGGCCTCTCCTTCACACAGCTCCATTCATTTCCGATTTTTGTCAGAATGGTAGATGAATATTTTCTTAATCAGGCCAGAGCCAAAATCCAACTTTGTTCTCATGGACTGAGATAAAAACTGAACAGTCGAGGTTAATAAAACATTACCTTGGTATGAACTTCAGAAATGAGCTAGCTTGGTTTCAAAATACCTCAGTAATTTTTTGAATGGATTACAGTGTCTTTTAAGAGAGAAAACAAACTAAAATCTGCCTTGGCTGGGTTTTACTCTATGTGTTGTATTTTACAATCCAATATTGAGCCAAAAAACCCAGGTTCACAATGGTCAGGTTATAGAAAGCAGCTGAAATGTAGATCTGGGATCTGAAGTTATCGTGCGGCTTTGAGCTGACACTGAACTCTCTCAGGGGACTGGAGAACAGAAGTACAGCAGAGACCAAGAACTATAACAGCAATGCCTGTCCTTGGTTCCGTCCTCATGATGCTGTCCTACCGCACAGAGGCTGAAGTTAGTTTTCTGCCCAAGTATCCTCAGTGAAAGCATTTTAGGCCTGACATGGCTTGAGTGTCTGGAGGTCACTGAAGAATTTATTTAAAGACATAAAGTCCCAGAGTCTGCACCTGGAGGAAGAAAATCAGGAATAGGTTGTAATGAGTTTCATGTTTTTAAATACCTAAGAATTACCATGAAAATCCTAACACAGCCAGCACCCAGCATAACTATCATGTCTTAAGACGAGCAGAATAATTAAGATAAACTCCAGTCCTCTTCTATATTCTTGAAGCAGAGAAATAACATCCTTAGCCTTTCCGCAGAGAGCTCTTACAATCCAATGGCACATACAGCCTTTTGTCTGGTTGAGGTTTGTTCCCTGTCCCTGCTCCCTCAGCTGTTGGCACTGCTCCCACAGCACCCCACTTCAGTCTTCGAGTATTCCTGACCAACATGAGGCACTAAATTGCTCAGCATCCAGATAGCATGTTGGCAATAGCTAGGAATAAGTGAAGAAGGGCATAACCATAAAATAATACAGGTCAGACACTCCAGTTGAAATCTGGACCCTATTTTGCTGCATATGCGAAGGTACCTTTTCCATTTAGAATTATTACTGCCCAAATAAGAAGGCAGGTAAGCAGCAAGGGGACCGAGGTTCTGTTTTATGTCATAGGTTTGGAAGGGCCAAAGCTACTAGTCATTACCTGCAGAGCAGGCTTCTGAGCCAGCTTTATGGCCTCAGAGCATCACTGTAATGCTTTTCTTACAGTTTTGCTCAGTTATTCCATGTAAAGGCCCAAAAGCTTTTCCAGGCAAAATCAGTAAGTTTCCTTGTTAAGTTTCAGTTTCTTTGAAATTACATTTTCTTCCTACAATAAGGAAAAAAAAATGAAATACCAGGACTCCTAAGTCTCCTCAGGCTAAAGCTCATTGTGCACTAGGATCTTGATTCAGAACCGTTTCCTGAAACTCCTCCATCTCTGCTCTGCTCTCTGCTGCATGACTGCCTGTGAGAAGTATGTTTGTTCTACAGGAAGTTTTAGCTAAATCAGAGTAGGCATTTTTTGAGCCAGGAATATGAAAAATGAGAGGTTTTCCTTCCAGGTTTTTTTTTTTTTTTTTTTTTTTTTTTTTTACATCTGGGGGGAAGGGAAGGGGCAAAAAAGGAAGGAATTAAAATTCTGTGTCTCAATTTAGCCTAAATTGGAAAAAAGAAAAAAAAAAAAAAGACCATATAATCCTCACATTTATTTAATTCCTGACCCAGGAGGCTGGATGATTCATTTTGATGCAATCTGCAGCAAATATTCGGACCTCTGAGAACTTTTCATATACCCAGTAGTATTTAAAAATAGCTCAACTTGTGGAGTTTGTAATTACTTCTGAGATCTCTGGTAGAATTTGTACATTCTGCTAGATAAACTGCTTTTAAGCTCTGATTTCTGCAAAACTTACTAAAGTAGAAATTTAGAGGACTGCACTTAATGTCTGGTACTGATGCCACCCATGTAAATTTTATAGTCAAGTGTGAGTACAGTGAAATGAATCTGTGATTTATTCTCATACCTGTGACATAATTGCCAGACATTTAATTGCACAGTCTTTGCAGCACTTAATTATTTCATCTGATCTCGCTATAATCAAGAAGGAAGTCAGGGAAGGAAGACTGTCTTGCCTTTTCTGTTACCCTTGGAAATGCAGCAATTAGTAGAGACAGAGGCTCATGAATAAATAAAAGTTAACTGATGGTCTCTCATCCGTACATATTTGTGATTTAAAGGAAGTAAATGATTTAGACCCAAGTGAAACTCTGCATCATGACGACCTCTGAAATATCTCCAGTGAACTTCCAGCTTTACTCTAAAGTCCAAAGAGATTAACAGCTATTTGAACGTCATATTACTTTCACTCTAAACACTTGGCTATATCTTAATAACTTCATGTAAATAAATATCTTTTCCTTTACATTATGACTTGTCAGAGAGAAGTAGACAAAGAGACACTCTTCTTCCTTTACTAAAGGAAAGCCAAACATGGGGATAATAGCTTCCATGACCTTAAATTGTGATCATCTCCCTTCCAGTGAGCTGTGGTGAAGAGCTATATTCTGAGGGGGGACCCAGGGGCTCCAGGTTTGTCTGCAGTCTGCTTGAAGAGGGACAGAAAGCCTCTCACTTGTATTTTGGATTCAACCAGTTAACAGAGACACTCATGGAACACACATGGTGTGGCAGCTAGTGGTGTCCTGATGCCACCTATGTCCTTCAGCATCTTGGTCAGGGAAGACCTGAGGACTTGTTTAACTCTTTGCTGTTAAAAGGGGAACTTAGGAATGTTCTTGGATGCTTTGCTAATCAGAATTGGATTTCATCGCATGCTTTGTCAAGTTGAGGCGTAAGATCATTTAGTTGTCAATGTACAACCTTACCATACACCTTATATACAAACCTTGCAGTGGGGACCTGGTCCTGTGAGGCTCTGATCATCATCATTCCCAAATGACTGAAAGAAGGAATGCTCAGAATATTTTAGGACTAGGGTTTTACTTTTTTCACTTTGTTTCTTAGATGCAGGCAATTCTGTGTAATTGTAATAAAGCATGGAAATATACCAGAATGATTGAAAACATAAATATTTAATATGCTTATACTTTAGAAGTAATTTGTCACATTAGGGGGGTTACAGCCAATTTTTATGTCAGTATAGACTGTCTAGAAACTGATGGCATGTTGAGGATAAATGTTCATCTCACACTGCCCCACAGTAATACCTTAAAGTGAGCTGTTTGCTAGATAAATCTTTTTTTATCGTCTGTTTGTTTTGACAACATTACTCTTTTCATCTACAGAGCTCTGTCTGCCTGTTCTTTGTTAAATTTACTAGTGGAGAAAACTGATAATCCATTACTCTCTCAATGACTTCTTTGATAGATTAAAAGGAAATGCATACTCACATGGATATGTAAGGCAGTGTACACATTTGAGATTTCAAAACTACCAAGTGCTAATTCAGTGTTCCTTGCACCAAATATGCAACCTGTAATTCACCCATTATATGATCAATGTAGCAGTGAAACTGTGGAAGCGAGGAATGATAGTGGTGGTAACCAGTATCTTAATTTGCTTGTGGAGTTCCAAAAGGAGTCATCACTGTGTATTTTTAACAAAAGCAGAGGGAGACCTTGCAACATGGGAAAAAACAGAAGAATGAGCCCTTTCAGGGCACTCAGCTTGGTGCCCACAGCTTGTTGATAGCCAGGCCTGAAGCTGAGAGATAAAGCAGTGGGGTCCCTACAGATGCCCCAAGTGAATGGGAGCATCCTTGTGCTCTCCATGGCTGTGTCACTTCACACCATTTCCTCTCCTGGTGAGTGGTGACAGGTGTATTTCCAGAGTAAATTTGTATTTACTCTGACCATTTCCCCCGGCATCTTTTTCTGTCTATGTATTTAGTTTCATCAATGTTACTGAATTTCAGGAAGCACTTCTGTACTGTGCGGATGGCAGAGCACTGGCACAGATTACCCAGAGAGGCTATGGGGTCTCCTCCTGGAGATCTCCAAAAGTCTCCTGGACATTGTCCAGGGTCCCCTTCTGTGGGTGTCCCCGCTTGAGCAGGGGGTGGACCCAGAGGTCCTTGACAACCCCAGCGATTCTGTGAATGCCCAGTTCTGCACAGCTTCTACATTCAGGGCTGTAGTGGGTGTTTTCAGCAACCATAAAGAGGAGCAAATAAAGAGTAGATTTTTTTCCAATTCGGCTTTCCTTTCAGTTATTTTCTGTCCTTTCCCTTGCCCTTGTCAATGCACTTTCCCCCACAACTTCCATTCTGACTAAGCAAACCCCAAAGCACTGCCCCCATCTCAGCTCTACGAAAAAGGGTGCCTGCTGTGCAGCTGCTGATTGGCTTCCTTCTTACATGGCTTCATGACTGGGGGAAGGTAAAATGATTCAACTGGAAATTAGATAAAGGAAACAGTGTTAGCGCAGTCTTCAACCTTCTCCTTCCCTTCAACTCAACCTACTCTTTCTGAGTCAGCAACAGAGTGATCTTCCCCTTCTCAGAAGTGTATATATATGCATTTATATAAAAATATACATACACACTCACATAGTTTTTCTCACTCCATTCAGTTCACTGGGCAGTAGGATAAAGAAAAGAAAAGCTTCAGATGCTGTAAATTCCCTTCCTTTGTACTCTTCCCTACGTAAGTCTGTACAAAAACAGAATCTGTTAGGATCACGGTAGAAAAGAAGTCCTGCTTATGCTGCTGTTTGTTACTGTTCCTTGGAGGACAAATCATATACCAACAGATCATCTACTTGCAAATAATATTTACTCCAGGGAGAAAACATTAAAAATTCTTACTGATTATTATCCATAATGAGGTTACTTGACTAACTGGGTATGATAAAACATTTCTTGTATTGTGACTTTTTTTTTTTTTTTAATTTGCTGTTTTTTTTTTTTTTCTGCTTAGATTATATTAAAGACCTAAAACTGTGGAAATTTACCAGCAAAAAAAGTCAGAAATTCACTCAGCTGGAGTCATCAGATGTACACCAAAAGTAGAAGTGGATATCCTGAGTCTCTCACTGAATTCAAATAAATAAGACCTCAACTAATCCATTTAAGGATATGGATCCATATATCCTTGTCATGGATTTTATGATTTTTGGTTATTGGTATTCATCATAACATCATGTAGTGCACTGGGAGTTAAAGCATTAATGCTCAAGTTCTGGGCACCTGTCCGGAAGAGAAGAACTACATACCCCAGGGGGCTTTGTGGTCAGAGAGGGGATATAACCCCTGGCAAGGTCACCTGATGCGCTCTTCTTCGTCAGGCTCTTCTCCCTGCTGCTCAACTGGACTGCGCATCTCACCTCAGCATTACGGTGAGGCCTTTCCACCTTTCAGACACTCTCATTATATTCGATTTATTAGCTTCAATTCTAATTATTTTGTATTATAGTGTGTCATCTTGCATTCCGATACCATATTTAGTAAATTATTTTGTTTCTCCTCAGATCGTTGCTACTGTTGTTAATTATTTTGGGAGTCCCCTGTTTTCCTTTTCCGGAGGCGCGTATTTTGTGAAATCCCTCTGCCCTGCTAGTCACAGAACTGGGCCGAACCAGCCTGTAAACCGTTGACAATCCTAATGGATGTCTTTCACTGTGTTCCATGTCCTTAACTCTTATTGAGGTCAGTACCTACAATTACTGCTTTTCTTGAGATGATCCTCGCTCTGCCATTCAAATTAGACTCACCGCTGTGTTTCATAGAATCATAGAATGGTTTGGGTTGGAAGGGACCTTTAAGGCCATCTAGTTCCAACCCCCCTGTTATAGGCAGGGACACCTGTCTCTAGACCAGATTGATCAAAGCCCCATCCAGCCTGGCCTTAAATACTTCCAGGGAGGGAGCATTAACAACCTCACTGGTATTTGATTTGATTTGATTGATTGAAGAGTTTGTTTTGTTTAAGTGTAGCAGCAATGTGCCTGCAAGAGCAAGTGGGACTAAGCAGTCAATCTTTCAGCTCATATATTGCTTCTCAGTACCTTTTTCTCAACTAGTAATCTCCAGGCTATCTACAAAGTTGCTGTGTCGGTGGAAGATAAAGCAGAAGTGGATATGAACATGGGCAGAATCACAGAATCTTGGAATGGCTGAGGCTGGCAAGGACATCTGGGTCCATTTGGTCCAACCCTTGCTCAAGTAGTGACAGCTGAAGCAGTGTGCCGAGGCCCACACCCAGGTAGCTTCTCCAAGGAGGAGACTTCACAAACTCTGGTCAATCTGTGTCAGTGCTCAGCTACCCGCACAGTAAAGACACAAGTAGTGTCACCTAGACATGGTTAATGAGACCTGAGGGCACACACTACAGCTAAATGGGGAATAACTATTCCTTCCAGTGACTGTATTTTTAATGAATAAATAATATTTGATCAGAAAAGGAAAAAGAGCTTGGCAAAGTCTCAAGTCTTGTTGTTTCGACTAAGATTCAAATTCCTATACCAATAATTACTCAAAGTGGAAAAACTTTTATAGGAAACACTGAAACACAATCATCTGAGGGCAGAAAATATGCTAATAAACTTCTCAACTGGGTAAAGAGGCAGCCAGGTTCAAGGCTGTGGTCTGGATGTGGATTTGGGGCTGGATGTCCTGACCTCAGTAGGTACCCTAACCATAGCATATTGGCTTTTCTAGAAGGAGGATAAGCATCTCTTTTTCTTTTTGGCATTTTAACTAGAAATTCTATCTTACCATGGAAACTTTTCATATGAAAATTTCATCAAAATTGGCATATTCCCAAGAAAATTTCTGTTTCAAACTGGCATTTTCCAATGATAAACTCTGTTTCTGGAAAATGTCCAAATAACACTACTATTTGACACCTGCTTAAGTTGCTAAATATTGAATCAAGTGGTTCACATTACCATGGAACACCACAGCATTCTTTGTTGATATTCAGAAAAAAAGACTGCTGTATCAGTGGGGAATTTTTGCTGGGAGTCTCTCTTTTGTACAGTCAAAGAGCACTGAGAGCAGGGTGAAGGCATAGGAATGATTACACCATTAAACATGAGAAGTTCCCACTGATTGAGCAGTAACCTCAGTCTTTGATTACCCAAGGCAAAGCACTGGCAACAAAGCCTTCCCAAAGATGCATCTGTCCTTTTCTGCTCTCACTTCCACATAACCTTTCACACCTTCACCCACCCTTGTGACAAATCCCACTACAGAATTTAAACTTGTTTGTGATGAACTGTGCTTAGAAATTTGAAGTATTTTTAGAAAAAAAAAAGTCAAATATATTTATATGAAAGTTTGAACTATCTCATCTTCATAGAAAACTCTATCTACACAGATGAAAAAGTCCAGCAGTGGGTTAGGAACAACTACAGATTTGAAAAGGAGCAAAGTATTCTCATAGGGGGCATCCCAATTGGAGATGATTGCCAGAATGGCAGAAGATGGAAGACAGAGCTGTCCCTACCTCAGGTAGCTACTGATGTGAAAACCTATTATTTAAGCCTCTGCTTTAAGATTCAATTCAGAACCTAACAGTGTCCACAGGAATCTATTTGACTGATCCCAGGAGTTCTGGTCTCTAAAGTTACTTTGTTTTCTATTCCATCATTACAAGATAAAAGCTTGCTTTTTGTAGGACAGAAATAGCAAATCTCTGAAGATATTTTCCTGTTTGCCTCAGAGATCACGAAGATTTCTTAATCAGATGTAAACTTTGACATTCAGATTCATTACTTCTAATTTATGTCTCCAATGTCTTTAGATAACTAATGATTGGGTGTGATTCATCTCAACTACCTTAGATGCCTGATTTTGGGATGAGATGAAAGCCATCCCAGACATCATAGATTCTATTGATCGCCTCTCCTATGACCATTACACATGAATTCTTTTCCAAATGTTGGAAGGAGAAAACATTTCTTCATGGTCATGTTAACACTTGTGTCTTGGAGCTCTTAACAACTTCGTGACTCAGACAGCACAGCTTTGAAGAGCTAAGGCTAGTCTGAAATGCTTGTTTTCTCTCTGTTTATGCACACATGTACACACAGAGCTACTTAGAATACGTACATGCAGAAAGTCAGTTTTCTAACTCTCCTTTGCCAAGCCTGGGCTCCCTGACATTGGTCCCTTTTGAGTCACTGAAGTGAATGCTTACTGCTGTTGTATGTATGTTCTACATCTGGTTGGCACAGCTGTCAATGGCCCCATTTAGCATAGGGTGGAAAAGAACCGACTCATCAGGAGTTTTATTCTCTTTTATTGAAGACTTTTTCTCTCCACAGCACACAGCTAAAGCGAGGACTTTCCAGCAGTCAATCACAATGCATACTGAAACCAATGAAAATCTGAGAAGAGAAACATTCTCATTGACAGCAAAGTATGTGACTAACTCAGGGCAGGTCTGACAAACACATCAAGAAATCAGAGGATATGTAACCAGAGGTGAACTTCTTTTCTCCTCTCTCCCATTTCAACAGCTAAAAATTAAATGTAAATGATTATTTTTTTCTTCTTTAAAAATCCCATGTGACAAGTATTGACTGTGTGGCAGTTGAAGGCTAGCACTTTCTGTTTATTCAGCACAGCATATGGAAGATAAGCAATGGCACGGTAGGATGTGGTACTATGGAAAGACCCCCTGCCATTTCCAGCTGGTACCCCGGATCAATGTAAATTCATTGACCTCTCTGCCATGGCTGTTAATTTGACTTCTTATGATGAGGGTTCCTATTCACTGAAAACGGGACTCTGCTCTTCAAAGTGGCATATTCTGTAGTTTTAGGATGTCCCACTGAGCAAGAAATAAATGAATGATTCTTCCATGGTTTGTTCTCCTTCTCCCTGCTGGTGAGATAATTGCAGTTTTAAATTACTGTTATTACCTTAACGACCTGTTGCTTGGCAAGAATACGATGAGGAGCTTTATGTTGGCACTGGCAGGCAGCAAGTGTTCAGTCCACATTAGGTACTGGAGGCTGGAGAGACATGGTTTGGTCAGTGAGAAAGTCCTCATGTTGGTGGACCTTCATGGTTTCTTATTCTCTTACAATTCTTCAGTGACAACTCAAAATGCAGAAGTCTAGACCTTTTATAAAATATAAGCTTTCTCTGTTCCACAAAATTAAATGCTGAGGAACTCAACTTCTATTTAGGAACTTTACTACAGAAGCCAACAGGATTTGGGGATGTTGGTAGAAAGGCTTTACAAAGCCTTGTCAGTATGTTTAAATTTGGATCAATTGTCAACAATGAGCCAATAAATTAAGCCCAGAACAGTGTGTCTGCAGAGAGCTGTGAGGTAAAAAAAGATCTTTGTGCCCTTCTGTTTGGAGGAAAAGTCATGGGAGAGTAAAGTGCGTCATAAAAGCTCAGTAAGAGATGGCAAAATTGGAGTTCACGTATAAAAGTTTGAACATGGCACCTTTCTCAAACCACATAGTTTAAGATTTGGGTTGGTCCTTGGTTCTTGACAGATTTATTTTACAGCTATGACACCTATTCCCAAATGCAATGAATGGTCCCATGGAAATTACCATTTCTCTCCACTGACCATGGAGAGAAGACGAACAGCTCTACCACAGCCTTTAAACTGCAGGACCAGGTAAGAAAGCATTTAGTATAGCAAGTAATCTAACAGAAGGAGTAGCTTATGGAGAGGGGAATAGGATGTATGTTAACACTTAGCGCCAACTCCAGGCAAAAACCATGCTGCCCTTTTTCAAAGTAAACATTACTTTTCACTGTAAATGCTGATATATAAAAAATGCACCACTCTTGGAGCTCAAATCTCATGACAACTCCCTGCAATGGTATGTGGATAACGCTTCAAATGCAGGAAAAGCTGGACTCTCTGGGATACCCATGGGCAAGTGCAAAGCTTTTTTCTGCCCATGATTTTCTGCAGAGTCCAATCTAGGATAATGATTGGCTTATTTCCAGTTAAGAACCTGCAGCAGTTGAATCATTGCCACCTGTGCTAAACCTGAAGGATGGTGGTTTTTTTGTTTGTTTGTTTCTAAGAATGATGTTGCTATCACTAATTATTGAAATACCTCAGTCTCAACAATCTAGATATACATGCACGTATATGAGGAGAGACCAAGAGTTAAGTACATGTGGATTATTTCTCTGTCACACTTCTTTATTTGTTACTTTATTTCTTCTTGCTCTTTCCAAGGTCCTTTGGGAAGGACTGAATGCATTTCCTTGGACATCAAGGCAGAAGTTGAAAGAATGAGGATAAAATGAAAAGCTCTTCATTCAGAGGGTTAGTTCACAGAAGGAGTGAGTGGAGTACATCCTAAATATATAAATATCAATGAGACCTCTCTAAAATGCCCTGATATGCAGTTGTATATTGTCTATCAAAGGTGTTAAAGAGACAGATAAAGTGAGAAGAAAAACCCTTAAGTTGAATAAAGTAAAAGTCACAGATCAAACCTTATTAACACCTGTCACTTACAACACCCACATCAGAGGAAGAAATTAGCACCTCCTGACTCAAATCCCAGTGTAAAAAAAGAAATGCACAAGTAATGCACACAACAAGGTACAAAAAGTAATGAATATTAAAGCAATCACTCAAAAGAAGGATTCAACTCCTGCTCCTAACTACGCATGAAGAAAAAATCAAATGCCTACAGAGAAATTTTATAGGCAGAGAAGCAGCTGGGTACACTGGGGACCACAGTTAAAGTGTGGAAGCTGTGAAGAACAGATGAAGAAGAACTCAGTTTGATCAAATGTGGATGAGTAAATATCAGTGAACTGAGATATAATGAGTACTTAGATGAGTAATGGGGCTAAACACTGATTTAAAACCAGGTGCCTGTTTAGAAGGAAACCATCTCTTTTAAAGTACCAACAAAAAGCAAGGCTGAAGTCAGAACAGTGACAAATAGCTCTGTGAGAGAAAGCCCCTGCAGTATTCTGGTTGGCTAGAGATAATGGAGGTAAATAATTTTAACGTCATGAATTTAAGATACTTGTGTGTTTGATTTTTTCTCTCCTCCAACACAGGTCAAAGGGACCAGAGTTTGCCATCATGTTGATGGAAATGAAAAGATCAGAGAAGAGCTAGGGAAAAGGAGAATTGTTTTGTGTCTGATTTACTGTGAGATGAGAGAAAACACAGTGATGAGCCACGCAGCTTCATTTCACCACTCTGTCAGAGTACTGCAGTGCTAGCAATAATGATGTCTGATCATCCGTTAACTTTTGGTAGCTCTAAATATAATGATGCCTCTTGCCAGTAGCAATGATTAAGTCTCTGAAATCCTCGTCCTGTCAGTAGTCCCCTTAAGGATTATTCTAAGAGCAACCCCACCTCTGCTCATCACCCTGTTTTCATGGGCTTTAGCTACCCCAGTGCATGTATCAATCAGTAATATTTAGTTCAGTATGGGGACCTAACATCTGCTGGGGATGAACTTTTTTAGCTTGATGCGGCTCTGTCTGCTGACAGCCCCTCATCCAGGGCTCAGTAGCTCCTGTCCATGTGTGCCAAGGACAAACATGTACTTGCGTGCATGTACATATATCTGAAGTGAGTTATGACTATGCTTTTTGCTGAGGAAATTACAGGTTCTGCAGCCTACTCACTCTCTCTCTCTTCCCCTCTCCTACTCCTATCCCTTCAGGAGCTAGAAATACTCCAGAGTCTGCAACAACCTATGCCAGATGGGAATGGTGCCAAAGAGGCTGCTGGCTGTGAGTAGCTGGAGTCTGCTTCAGAATGGTCTTTCATACCCTTTGCACGACCCTCTGAAACCCTGGGGGATTAGTTCCCCTCTGAGCCCCATTATACCATCTGTCAAAGAGTTCCCCACACGAGGGAAAGTCTCAGCTGGCCCCGGGAGCTGGAGGCTGGGCAGCACAAAGAGCTCTGTTCACTCCCCAGTGGAGGCTTTTGATTTTCAGGCTTGCTGCCTGCATATCTACAGCGCAAAATGTTCAAAGTGACTACTTCCTGGGATTAGGAATTAAAACAAACAAGTAAATAGAGAAGCAATATTAGCTTGTTCCTGCCCTACTATTAAAAACATTTTTATGACCTGAAAATTATACGCCAACTGATTTTGGCAGTGCTCTCTCAACTAATCTGCTCCACACATACGTGCTTCTGTCTTCTTACTTATAGCATTAGCTGTCACCGTGGGATTCTGTCTTTATTTTCTACAACAGATTTTTAGTGGGTTCTTCAGCCCCTAAAAATAAGTATGCTCTCCTGGGGGATGTGTTTGCCTTCTCAGTTCCCATGTGCAGGTTGCTGGATGATGCTTGCTGGCAGTGCGGAGGTTTATCTCCCAGAGCTCTGTACAGATCTGCCATGTGGCAGAAAAGGAGAGCCAAAGATGAATTATAGAAGTTGCTGTGTATTTGCAACAATGGGAACACTGTCTTTTCTGGAAATACGAGGACTGATCTTGCTTATCCTTTTGCATTTGACACTGAAATAGTCATCTATTGCTGATCACAGGGCCTTCTACACTGGGACCCCTCGATAGCAGGGGCCTCAGGACCAGGTCAACTGAAAAACATGGAAAAAATAAATGGACCTAAGTCACTTTGGCATACCTGTCTCAGGCTCATTCCTTTTTGCAGTCATCTTCATATCTTTCTGACTTTGGGTCTGCAGAACCCAGAGTATTTAGATGCAGGTTGCTAGCCCTTCAATACAAACTGGGACCAACTTATGCATTTAGGGGATTTAATTTTTTATATTTACTAAACATAGCATGTTGGCCTTCATGAAGAGCTTTGAATCACTGAATCACAAAAAAATCTAGACTGGAAGAGGCTTCTGGAGATGGTTTAGTTCAACCTTTTCTTGAAAGCAGGACCTTAGATTAGGCTATTTATGGCCTTGCCAAATTAAGTCTTCAAGATTTCCAGTAAGGAGTATTCCACTGTTTCTTCAGGAAATTTATTTCAATGTTTAATTGCTCTCATTTTTCATATCCAGGTGAAATGTCTTTCAGAGCGTCCTGTTCCCCATACCTCTTGTCCTGTCACTGTGCATCCTTGCGAAGAAAGTACCTTAATCTTTACAACTGCTTTTAGATACTGGGAGGCTGGGGTGAGATTCCCTTATGCCTTCCCTTCTCGAGGCTAATCAAGCCCACTTCCTTCAGCCTTTCTTCACACATCAATTTCTCCAGCTTTCTCATCATCTTGGAAACCTGGATTCTATTCAGTTTTAAATGGATCTAATGGCCATTTAATAGCAGTGGTCTTCATTTATGTAGTCATCTAAGCAATTAATTGCCATGTTGGGTGAGGTACAAAACACTGCCATGCATTAATAAGCTGTGTAAAACAGCTATCTTCTCCTTTGTAGAGCCTGAGGCACCTTTGCAACAGTGCTATAGGAGGTTTCTTTAGCTGTAGGGCATGTTGTAAGTCTGCAGGGGATCAATCCTGTACTCAGGTCTTTAAGGATGCTGGGCTAGTTCACAGTCATCTGTGTTAAGCATGCTTACAGACACACATGCACAACTAAAGTCTCTCAGAAAGCTGGTTTAACTGATCTGTTTGGAATGCTTAGGCCATATGGTCCTGATTATTTATATAGATAAGTGTGTGTATTTTTCTCTGCCTAAAAATAACCACAGTCATGGAAGGAAGATGCTTTTGTGTAAATTATTTAAAATGGGAAAGCTGTTAATCCCTTGAGAAAACCCTTAGTAGTGTTGCATGCAGTGCCAGGAAGCCCCTGAGACACGGCATGTGGGGCCTAGCTGCTCAGCCACGCTTCTATCCTGTCCTTTTACAGCCTTTGTGTGACCACCCCGGCTGCTCCCTCTTGAGCTGGTGCACATTCCCAAATAACAACTGATGAAACACAGCTGTAGGGCAAATAAAACTCATGGCCTTCTGTGTTGTGGCTTCTTTCTTCCCTCCGTACTCTCCGTTCTCAACAACTCCCCTTAAACTCTCACTGACTATGGCTTTAATGGAGTTGGAAGGCTGAACACTAACATACGTAACTGCTCACAGCATAAGCTATGTTGGTGGAGGTCTATCTAAAATGCCTATCAGCCTTGTGCAAAAAGGGCAGCAGGGCTGTACATGGTGAAGAAACTCAGTCCTAACTTGAGTTGGTCTACCTAAGGTCTAAACTGGTGCCCTTGAATAGGCTCGAAGAATATGCACCAGGCTCCTCTTCTGACCATTCTTCTTTGTGTGCTTTGAGGCTGCTGTCTTAAGCTGGGCACAGTGGTGCCCATGACTTCTTGCAGCCACCATATTCTATCTGTCCCATTCTTAGCTACTTATATTGCATCTTGCCATAAGCAAAGAAGGCAAGCATGCCATGGCTGCCTTTTATCTGAAGTTAGTTGTTCTTCTTGGCAATAAGCTGTCCTAGAAACTGCACCTTACCTTTGCCAATGGATGTCATGAGGTTGAAAGCATTAATACTTGACAAGGTCTCAGATGTGTGAACATGATGGAAAATATGCATACTGTTCATTTTAGGAAAAAAATTAGGAAAAATAAACTTTTAATCTCTCCTCAGTAACAACATCCTTCTTTGTGACATTTTTCATGGAATCACGTTTTTTTGCTGATGTTGAGCAAGAATGCAATTTACAAGATTTATATAGAACTCTCACTAACAAGGACTACAATTGGCACAATTTGTGACCTTCCTTCATCCCCTTCCATCCCACTCTTATCCTGTAAAAAAAAGTGTTTCTTGAGGGTGAAATTGTGATAGGAGCAGCTATTTCTGTCTCTGTGACATTTCTCATTACAGTCTTCCTCATAGCCCTAAATGGTTTGTTTCTGACAACATTACAAAAACTCTTTCACTACAGTGGAGGAGAGCTGACATTTAGCTGAGCTTTGCACTGATTATTTGGGTGTAGCAATGCAGTGGATGGTTATTATTAATATTATTATAATTTTCTGGAGTGGCTGTGGGAATATGAAAAATCATCATCCTGAGCCACAGCTCCTCTCCTGTGGTGAATCTTGGCCTAGCAGACTGCTGACTCATTCTGACTCCCCCCTGTTTAATGGAAAATCCAAAACCATGTCCCATCTAGTGCTGACATTGCTTCAGACTGGGAATACTTCCCCTCTTCATCCTCCTGACGTTTCTGTGAAGCAAGGAAATGGAATTATGCCCGTGTTGTACATGAGGACCTAAGCCATAAGCAGACCGTATGATTTGTCTTTGGTTCTTCATTGGAAATCTGTGTGAGGTCAAGCACTTAGCTCAAATTTCCCCCCTGGAAGGAAGCATCTTTACCGCTGGATGACCTCTTCATCTCTACAGTTACCTCCTTCAAGTCTACAGGGACCTCATCCTTTGCTTCTGTTTCTCAATCAGTGTTTTCACTGCAGAGTTCAACCTCAGAGCTTTGCTCTGGGCTGCCTTACGGAGCATTGAACTGGCACTTGGTTAAAGAGATCACTGCCAAGCAAGCAGGATCTGAATCTGCTCAGCAGCCCAGTAAATGCCAGCCAATTCCCCTGAAACACATCATCTTCTTCTCCTCTTTAGAAGTAGAGAGAGGATTCAATGTCCAAGATTGCCTTAAGGTAGCCAGAAATATGGAAGTGATATCATTCATGTTTGATCAGTGACCAAGTCACGAGAAACGAAATCCACTTGTGCATCCCGTCAGAGCTCCCTAAGTTCAGGTCCAGCAGACAAACTGTCCTGCCATATCACTGGCATATGTATATGCATAATAAATAGTATTATGCCAGAAGTTTTGAGATAATCTGTGGTTTGATCTACATTAGAAGATATCAAGAAGTTATGAGTCAGGATCTTCTACTCAAGGAAAACAGACTGGCAAGGGAAATTGTCCCACTTGTCATTTTCTCTTTCTCTAGAAAGTCCTATGATTAAGTACTAATTGAGTAAAGATAGTCAGAAAATGAGATTTGTCCCCTGCTAAACAGCTAGACTATTTTCATGCTAGCTGGCAGAATTGGTGTTATAGTTTCAAAACCTCCAAGGATATAAATTAATTATTAGTAACGGTGACTTCCAGAGATCCAGCGCTCAGCCCTGACTCATTTCTCCAACACGAGGACTCTCACTGGAAGACCTCCCAGGACTGCTTAAAAAAGCCCCAGACAAACCAATCCTTCAAAGCCATGTGCTGCAGAGATATATTCAGGTCACAGGGGGCAAGTGTTACTTCTGTGATGGTCTAACTGAAAGCCATTTTGGAGCCATTTGAGGGCCACAAAATTAGTGAAAGACATTCTTTTGAATTATCTCCTAGTTACATTCTTTCGCCATAAGCAACAGATAATTGTCAGAAATCATCCTTTTTTGTAGTTGCAGTTGATTTCAAGGACTACGAGAAATAGGAATTTTTCTCCAGGCGAAGAAAGGTAGCTGAGATTTACACGTTTTCTGTGGAAGAACACTAAATCCGTATGGCTGAATTTGGAAGCATTCTTTATTGCTTTTGGACATTAAAATGATGAAGTTAAGCTTTCTGTTTCACACACACACACAAAAATAACAATAATAATAATAAAGTCTAATGGAAAGAAATCTGTTCACAGATCGAGTTTTGGATTTTCTTCTACATTTTTTGTATTTTAAGAACTTTAAAGGGTAGGTTATCTCCAGCCCAGAGGAGATGAAGAAGTCAAAGAAATAATATTCTACTTCCAGCTAGCTAGCAGAAAATTGATCTGCCTTGTTTCAGGCTTGTTTCCAAAACGTTCCCCAACATACAGTGGCTTGTTTTTTTTTCATTCATATATTTGGAGAAAAAGTTCTTTTTAAATTTTCTTTCTTTGTAGAAATGCTAAAGCCTATCTGTAAGATAAAAAGTAATATGGAGTCTGTTGTCTCTAAGCAAGCCTGAGTAAGTTTTCTTAAAAACTTCTTTTTGAGAGTTAGTCAACTGCAGAATTTGTAAGTTGGGATGAAAATAAGCACAGAAAGTCAGATTAGAGATGAATTTAAGTTCTGTGAAATGGAGATTTGAACCAATAGAAGTGTTTCTGTATTAAAGCATTCCAAGGAAAACAGTTTTGATTGGAATTATTCCCTTGCTGGGTTTATAAGCCAACTACTGCATCATTTTGCTAGAAAATAAGAGCCAGATTTGTTAGTTTCCAGTAAGTTTCACAGCCTATTTTCATTTTTTATGTGGAGTGAAATGCAGAAAGTAAGTATGGAATGACAAATACTGAAATGCAAATTAGGTTTTTAAAATTTGCTATGAGTGACAAAGAAATGTAAATGCATTGAAAAATATGATCTCAGATTTGAACATTCTTCCTGCTTAACTTCAAACCAGAGAAGAATTTCTGTGCTTTCAGACTGCATCTTAAGGCTGATGTTGGCAATGCTCTCCCAGGTGCATGATACAAAGCAGTGTTAATTATTTAACGATGAGTACAAACAGTCCGTGGGAATAGTGAGAGTGGGAAATAAACAAAACAAGTGGAAAGAAAGAGAGAAACCTAATGTATATAATGAAATATGCAGAGCTCTGTCTTGAAAACTAAAGTTCGGAGTTACCATAGCAACCGAAAGCAGGATCACGACATGGACAGCATCTCACTCCTCCGTATGACAACTACTTCCGAGAGGAAGCAAACTTCTGTGATGAGCTCGGCAGAGTTATTCTGGGGATCCTTTGCCTAGAAGACTGTAATCTGTTCCCTTAGATTCTGTTGCCTTCCAGGAGATGCATGAATATCCCTTCTGGCTCTCACTAGCGTTCTTCAGCAGAGCTTGGACCCTTTCCAAGCAGTGACTGCTTCCTGGAAGAATACCATCTATGCCAGTCCTGAGGAATGGTCTTTCATACCTACTCCAGGCTTAAAGCCAAAGCAGACCATCACAGTATGTAGTTTCTACACTCTGACCACAAATCATACCAATGCCATCTCAGACCTCACGCTCTAGCTTAGATGAATCAGACAGGACTGGAGGTGTGCTTCCAGCGATGCTGCCAAATTGCACTGCGGACAGAATTATTTGAAGAGTTGCACCAGGATATTATTTATTTGTCTACATGAACCTCAACAAAGCCAACTCATTAAATAACATTATAATCTCTTGTAAGTCGCCATGGTAATGAAGCAATTTTCATTTAAACAATCCTACAGGTTAGTACTACTCCTGGTGAAATTACCAGAGGCTGGGTTTTTCAGTGGAAGCAAGTCAAGATCTCTGTTGCTTTTCAGACTTTTTATCATATATGCAGGAGCTTTGGAGAATTAAATAATTCATACATCAAACTGAAATAATAAATAATCGGATGGATCATTATAGCTTCTTATAAATCTCCCCTCATACCCAAGCTTTGGGGTTCAGTGCCACAGCATAATAAAGCCAGTGCAACTGTAATTAAATTCTGCTTCCCCAGCCCCTTGAAATTCAGATGGGAAAAATGCAGGAAGGGGAAATGATTCAAATGGTGATGGGAGGGAATGGTAATAACACAGATTCAAAGAGAGGTCATTCTGAAACACACCTTGGGGAGAGCAGGTGCAGCAATAAATTAACTGCATATACTTCTTCAGTGCTGGGCAAAAGAGATGCAGAGGAATTCCAAGAAAGAGTAAATTGCACATGGTAGAGCCTGCCAAGCAATAAACTGCTGATTTAGGGTCCATTCTTGGAGGGGCTCCATGCTCAAAATGTCTACAGACAACTGAATAAACAGGACCAGACTTGTTCTTGCTCTGCCACCCCTTGCCTATTCTAGTGTCTTTCTGGCACTGTGTACTGATCTATCCTGATCGATGAAAGCTATTGGAAACAGAAGATGCATGTAATGAGTTCTGAATTCATCTCTGCTTCCATATGTACGCTTAAATAATTTCACTCTTATTTAACATACTTAGTAGAGTATGGGTGGGAATTTGACCTTACATTCTAGAAAATGGCTTTTGGGAAATGGCAATAGCTTGCCCTCTCCAGATAATCCAGACAGGAGAACATTTTATCCCCTTTCCTCCCTAATTATGGAGGGTAACTCAGGGGACCAAGGTTCTGAGGTACAGTGAAACTCTTTCTGCCTTCCTGTTTGTCCTCATCCTGACAGATGGAGAGCCCAGAAAATTGATGCTGCAAATATTTGGAAAGTCCTAGGAATGCCATACTCTGGTCTCATACATTCACTCAAAACTTGGGTAGAAAATAATGCACACAAATAGGCTCATTACTGCTCATTTCATCCACTCCAAAGTTTGATAAACTAGGTATTGAAAATCAATGTGTGAATGTCATGATTTTGAAAATTATTGTGGAGAAACTCCCAAACAATCAGAAGAAACCTTATCCAGCATCAGTATTGGGTGAATAGAAAATTTTATATCCAACAGCGTCAAGATTCTGGAAGAAAATAAAAGATTTTACTTGTGGAATTTGCTGCAGTTGAATCTGTTTATCACCCCATACTATGAAGTTGTGTTGACATTTGTAGGCTCTGAAATTACATGACCTAGATTCTGCATCTCCTTTTTCTCATTTCAGAATCCCAGGTTTGAGAAGTATCTCTCTGTGACATTTTAACAATCTGCAATTTACAAAAGAGAATGGGAGACTCAAAAGGCAGCTTTTGACATCACATTCTTTTCAGCGGGAAATTTTACTGCATGCTCCCCCTTTTGAACTTGCATCCATATGCTGAAAAAGTAAGAAATTTTGTTTACGCAGGGATGGTAGGACTGAATCTTTAATGGAAATTGCAGTGCTTTACATCTTCTCTACACTGTTTATGTAGATATCAGGACATACTTTAATATAAGAGTATCTTCTTGGTAACATTTACAAAACACATCTCATCTGAACTGAGAGAAAAGGTGGCTAATTTGCCTGTCTATATTTCTGGAAGTCACGATATTTATAGTGAAACAAACTCAGCTCTTGAATACCTAACCTTCTCCATGAGCTACATTTTTCCTTAAGCCTGAGACATCAGTACTTTGCTTCAGTTCTCTTAGAGAGAAATAAATTAACACTTTTTTGTCCAGTCTCATTGAAGTGTGTGGGATATGCCCATGGCCTGGAAAGGTATACCTTTCTTTGGGTAACGAACTGGCTAGAGGGCTATGCCCAATGGGTAGTGGTTAATGGAGTTAAGTCCAGCTGGTGACCTGTTACAAGTGGTGCCCCCCAGGAGTCAGTACTGGGGCCCATCTTGTTCAATTTCTTTATTAAACAAGAGGAAAGGGACCTGGGGGTGTTGGTTGATGCTTGGCTGAACTTGAGCTGACAGTGTGCCCAGGTTGGCCAAGAGGGCCAACAGCATCCTGGCCTGCATTAGAAATAGTGCAGCCAGCAAGAGCAGGAAGATAATCATCCCGCTGTACTCAGTGCTGGTGAGGCCGCACCTCAAGTACTGTGTTCAGTTTTGAACCCCTCACTACAAGAAGGACATTGAGGCCCTGGAACGTGTCCATAGAAGGGCAACAAAACTGGTGGGGAGCACAAGTCTTATGAGAAGCAGCTGAGAAAGCTGGGATTGTTTAGTCTGAAGAAGAGGAGGCTCAGGGGAGACCTTATTGCTCTCTACAACTTCCTGAAGGGAGGTTGTGATAAGGAGGGGTTTGACTCCTTCTCCAAGGCAACAAACAGGACATGAGGAAATGGCCAGAAGTTGTACCAGAGGAGGTTTAGGTTAGACATAAGGAAGAACTTTTTCTCTCAGAGAGTGGTCAGGCACTGGAATGGCTGCCCAGGGAGGTGGTGGAGTCGCCGTCCCTGGCAGTGTTCAAGAGGCATCTGGATGAGGAGCTACGAGATATGGTTTAGTGCTTGTGGTAGCAATGGTAATGGGAGGATGGTTGGACTAGATAATCTTGAAGGCCCTTTCCAACCTTGTGATTCTATGATTCTATGATTAAATGATATGGAAAGAAATAAGACCTCTTTAGGTAATGGATTTTACTTAGGAATTAGTGGGAGAAAGATTGATAGCCTTGTTGTCTAGGTACAACTTTCATTCACCAGAAAAGGTTGGTAGAGAAATTAAGGATCAAGATATGCCTTGGATATTCCTTCTTGAAGAGAAAAACCTTCACCTAGAAGGTACAGAAGAATGATGATGAATAGTTGGTAAAGTTGACTTCCTTGACATGCAGATCCAAGCAAAATCATAGTAAATCCTATCAGAAAAATAGAAATTATGTCAGAAGGACAGGCAGTAGGAAGGAAAGGGAGCAGCTTAGGAAGATGAAAGAAGATTAAATGATGTCTTCATTTGGTTAGAGATAACAATGAACAGTATGTGAGAACAGGAAGACAGGTACAAGAAAAAATGGGAAAGAAAATGAATAACTTCCACCTGAACTTAAACTGGGCAACCCAAAATATAGAAAAGACTTACAAAAAAAAAAAAAAAAAGGAGTAATTCTTATGAAATCGAGCAGATCTCTTGGAATGAAAAAGTAAAATAATCCAGATACTTTCCAAGAGAAAGACTAGAAGTTTTTATTATCTATGGATGAGATCTTAAGGAGTGGGTGGCAGACTTCGATCTGTAGTGAAACCAGTGACACTATAGGAAGACTGATTTCACAGAACCTGGGAGAAATTTCAAATGGGAGGAGAGAGGTCTCTCAGTAGCTGAAAAACAAAATATAGTGTAGATAGATGAGCAATACAGGAGGATCCATTCAGTTTTCTTACACTAGGAAGGAGTAGGAAAGGAGAAAAAAAGACTTAAAGGAGGAGATACTTTATATCACAGTTCATTTTGCCATTATAGGGCCATATGTGAATCCAGATCAGAAGGAATACTTGAACAC
>JAOWBP010002052.1:72380602-72397967 GCA_028571105.1 Tragopan temminckii
GAGATACTTTATATCACAGTTCATTTTGCCATTATAGGGCCATATGTGAATCCAGATCAGAAGGAATACTTGAACACATACAGTTTTAAAATACTGAAGTATAGAATATTTAGCAATTAACACAACTGCCCAATTTTCACTGAGGAACACAACGGACTTCTTGTTAAACATGTGTTTGAAATGTGAAAACGTAGGTGGCAAATCTTAATGAACACTGTGCTTAGCTGAATACTCTTGAAAGTCCATAAGATGATGAAACTACAAACCCAAGAAAGTTGTTTTGGAAGAAATAAAGGCATCCTGTATGGAAATTGCTTGTGAATCATAAAAATTTACAGATACGGGGAACAGGGAAGAATGAGTTCTAACAATCATAAATAAAATCTACAAGATTTAAAATATAAGTGGTTGATAGAGAAAGCTAAAGAATCAATAGAATAGGAGCAGTTAGCAGTCTTACAACAAGAACAAATCTTTTAGGGAAATTAAAAATATAAGTTCAGGTATAAGTCATTTACTGAGTACAGATGGTAAAATCAAAAATAGTAAGGCAAAACTTCAGTAGATATTTCTGCTCTGTATTTGAAGAACAAAAAGCAAAGAAGAAATCCCAGTCCAAGTCATGCTGTAGATGGCTCTATAGCAAAAGAAGTTATGAAGTAGCATTTAATACCAAACTTCTTAAAACAAACAAGTCAAGAAAACAGTTTACATTTAAGAGTTCAGAAGGGCTGAGGTGAGAACTACTCTAAACCTCTGTGGTTAGTCAAGAACTCATCCTTGTAAATAAGGCAATGCCAGATCATCAGAGAATCCTTTTGCTATCCCGTAGCTGAAAGAAAAGGGGTAAATCAGAGAAGATCTCCCACTCTGACATCCCTTGTGGAACAGACAGTGGGGCAATGAATTTAGGACTCTGTCAATGAAGAGTTAGAGCTTAAGAAGTAATTGACACTAGAGAAAATGGTTTTAATGGAAATTACATCTTGTTAAGTCTATTACCTCTTTTTTTATAAGATTATAGATTTGGATGATTAAGACAACTGTATGGAGGTGGTACCTTTAGATCTCTCCATAGCATTTCACTTAATACAGCTTGACACTCTGATTAAAATCTCACATTAAAACGAATCAACAATGCACAAAACAGATGGATGAAGATCTGACTCACTGACAGACCTTGAAATAGAGTTGTTAATGTAGCCGTTCCTGCATGAGGGCTTGCCCAGATATCAGCTCTTTGTCTGATATCATACAATGTTTTCATCACTAATGCAGCAGATGGTAATAAAAACCTCATGATTAGAGCTGCCACTGCAAGGGATCCACTTTTCTTCATGTGGAGGGGGACGGGGGATGGGGGAGAGGCTTGGGGCTACCTTGCTCTCCCTGAAGTGTTAGGCAGGCTGCTCCTCTCATCTGGGAACGTGAGGGTGTGGCACCCTATGGAAACTAACATGATCATCTTCTGCTGCAAGAGCTGGACTGAGGCAGCAACTCCGATGGAGGGGCCACAGCCTTTCTAGGCTGACATGTGCACCACCTGAGGAGACCACCTGAGGAGAGAGAGCTACTCAGGCCCCTGGTTGCAGGGAGCTCCTGAATCTGAAAGTCACCCAAAGGCAAGTGGAAGGTGTTGATCCCACTAGAAAAAGGTGAAGGATCTTAGTAATTGGAGACTGTGCTGAGTGGCATTCTTCAGCTGCAAGAGACGTCGCGCTCACAGGCTCTCATCCTGGTGGGGTTCTTCAACCACCCAGATATCTGCTGGGAAAACAACATGCTAAGCTGCAAGTAGTCCAGGAGATTCCTGGAGTCCATTGATGACAACGTTCTAGTTCACGTATTGGACAGACCCACCAGAGTTGAAGCATTGCTATATCTGGTGCTCACCAATGAGAAGTAGATTGTTAAAGAGATTAATATCAGAGGCAGCCTGGGCTGCAGCAATCATGCTTTGGTCTTATTTGTGACTACGGAGGCTGTTAAGATCAGGTGTCAAATACATCAGCATTTTAGGCAAAGCCAATCCCTCCCTACAGAAATATGGACCGAGAGGTTTCTCAGGATTGCTTCTACCCTTGTCCTCTATGATACTGTGACATAAGGCATATAAATTAGAAAAAGGGGATGTTTTCCTAGTTGAGGTTAATTAAACATTGGAGCAGCTACCAGCAAAGGTGCTGAATTCAGTCTCATTTGAAGTCTTTATGAGATTAGTTATCTCTGCTTAACACATGCTTAATCCAGCTTTTTGGGAAGACTGCAATGGCCTGTGCCACTCCACAGGATTCTGCTGGCCTCTGCCCTCTAGCCTTGCGCTCCCTTAAACCCACAGCTAATCTACAGAATGAAAGTATTTCTGTTAACTTTAATCTTTGTTAACGTTAATCTTTGAATTTTTCTCCCTGATCAGTTTTTTTCAGAAGTACCTGGGCATTTCACTGTCTTCACTGAATTTAGTGCTCATAACTCTAGGGTTAAGGTTAAATTTCTTCATAATGCTTCTTCAGGATACAGCACCCACTTCACAGAGTTACCTTTGACACCATGAATCTTGAATTTTCTGGGGGCTGGAGGGATTTTCACATCATTCAAAAACCCTGTTGAGGTGTTATAATGTCCAGCAGTGTCTTCAGATTGAGGTTTTGAGCACATCTCAAGTACTGCCCTCTCACTGTTAGTACAAAACCTCATTCCCATGTCATATTTGTCTTGGGGCTTCTTGTAAGATACATTTCAATTTTCGTCCAGTGTGTTTCTTTCAGGAAAAATCTAGTTACCACTAGATGATTTAAAGTATTTTGGGACTCTAGGTAAGAAAAGAATATAGTATTAGAATTGAATCTTCTGTTTTTAATTGAAGGGAGAACAGACCAAGTACAGGCCCATGCAGCTCCCTCTGCAATGGGCCCACATGAAGAACCACTCCCAGTGGTTCTGTTTTCCCATTTCTTATATCCATTCCTGCAGTAAGGGCTTCTCTATGTGGTATTAAGAAAAGCCGCCTATCCTTGGTAACATTCCAAGAAAATGAGTGACCTGAAAGAAAATTAATATGCTTTTTTCTTTTGAGCACTCTCATAATTATTACAATCCAATCTTGTTTCGATGTTGCAGCTTGCTACGTTGTTCAATTTTTATGAAGCAAAACGGAAGTAAAATGCGCTCTTTTATTACCTTGCAGGGCCCAACAATCAGATATGTGCTTGCAGTGCTGTTCCAAGAAATAATAATCTGCTTTTGGTTTGTTTAGAAATAACTCAGTCACAAATCAGTGTTATCTTTGCACCACAGAAATTTCTCTTCCTCTTGTGCTTTATTTATTTATTTATTTATTTATTTATTTATTTTTGAGTTATATCTCAAATGGTGTCATCTTGTGATAATTCAGCTATATAGCAGGGCTGGACTGTAGCACTAAGACAAGTGTATCATCAAATCATAGAATGGCCTGGCTTGGAAAGAACCTTAAAGATCATCTAGTTTCAACCCCCCCCCTGCAGTGGGCAGGGCTGCCAACCACTAGACCAGCATGCGAGTGTCATGCAATTGTATGACACATTCAGATAATGTTACAAATTGTGTTGCACAGAATAAATAAAAGCAAAGTGAAACCAAACCAAACCAAACCAAACCCAACCAAATTTGCCCTCTCTGCAAAGACTATTTTGCACAGTTTCAAAATATGAAATCATGAAACTGAAGTGCTCTGTGGGTACCACTATTGACTTACGGGAACCAGCAGGATAAAAGAGAGCATTCTATTTTTAATACAGTTCCACTTAGTTCTGACTCATCGAGAAAAAAAGCAGAATTGGTGCATTATTGTCAATTGTTTGCCTTACTTTTTCTGTCCTTGTGTCAGATTTTATCCTTTTGGCAAAGAGCAGATACAGCACAGGGCTGATGTGTTAGCGTTATTTAAAAAGAATAGATACTGTCAAAACAGTGTGCATGCTTATTTTGTTTTCAGAATGCATTACTAGGTCTTTAAAAGCAATTTCTGATTTATTACTCTGGGAGTAATTATTAGAAATGTTGAGGGTTATGGTATCTGGTCTCCTGCTGATAATATTTCTATTGCAACCATCTTGAAGAAAACTTAGTTATCAACTAAGTCTATTGTATGCTACAAAACTTCAGTGATTTCAGTGGGATAAGGGTAGCATCAGTTTATTCCTGTTGATTTCAGCAGGATTCTAGAAGTTGTCTAAACAGGAATTAGAAAGCAAAATACTTTGTTAGAACAGGAGCTTAGGGAGAAATAAGTTGAATTTCTGCTGTAAGCTGGGAGTTCATCAGCAGGAAATAACAGAGAAGAGACACTTGTGCAACAGACAGATAAAAGCTAAGCATGAACCATGAAAATATGAGGAAGGCAAAGGCAGTCCTTGTGTGTCTCAAGGAAAATACTTCCAGCAGGAAAGTGTTAAGCATGCCCGCATGCTGCACAGCTCTCATCGCCTGTTTGAAAAGAACGATGAGTTCATACTGCAGCAGTGACAGAGAGAGGTCATGGTGGTGACCAGACGGAGAGTTCACTGTTTGGAAAGAGGCTGAGCTTGAGGCTTGTCTGGTCTGGCAAAAGAAGAGTGAGAAGGGATGTAGCTGTCAGCTATAAATACAGCAGCGAATGAACAATGGAGAAAGATCAGAATGAATTCATTTAAGGGATACAGCTGAAAGAACAATTGGATATAAACTCATGTGGGCTGGAAGATAAAATAATATTGCTGAGTATCGCGGCAGTGAGGGTTTGGAAGACCCCTCTAGCAGTAGCAATGAGAACAAAAACCCTTCTGTTTTTATAAAAGAAGGGGTCAGCTTATGGAATAAACTCCATGATATGTGGTGGCTGGGGATGACATTTGAGGTCCTACCTGTCCCTTATTCCTGTGAGACAGTCAGGATTGTGTAAACACAGGATTGTTCCTTAGTTCATCTCAAATCAGGCAAGGATTTCCAGTGGGATATGACAAGAAAAGCCTGAGTCACAGTACAAAGACTGCTACCATCTCCAGCGTGCCCAGCAGTGTGAGATCTCCCATTTTTCTGGGGTACAGAGTCATCCATGAGCAGGAAAGCTCAGAACTGTAAATAGAGGTCATTGCCATTTTTTAAAATCTCAGCAAAGATGCTGTTTCAAGAAGTAGGACAAATGAAAAACAAAATATGATGAAGCCAGTTGTTTTGCAAGAGCTGGGTGGAAAAAAAGCCTTTTGTCCCTTTGAGGAGTATTTATACACATGTCCCTTTGGGACTATTTATCTTATAAAAACATGGTGGCTTTTTTCCAGTTTGTTTTTTCTTTTCTTTTTTTTTTCCTCACTATTTATTACTGCTTGTTCCTACAGTGAGAAATACTGAATGTGAAGCCCAAGGTAATGTAAAACTTTCCGCACACTTGAAACAATCTTGTGACTGGCACTCTGATCTGCTGGGTTTGGTTCTGCCACTTTAGGAATACATTCCTGAGTGTCCAGGCCAACCTGGCTGCCAGGCTATCTCACTCACCTTTGTGTACTTGGAGGGAAGCTGCTTATGTCTTACCAAGTAGCATATAGCTAGTGAAGCCTTATTATTTCCACCTGACATCACAGTGCTCAGAATTTTGCAGATTAGGACCCTGTTAGGTGAGGGCCTAGGCAGATTTGCTAATGACCTGGAGAGATGGACATAACACTAGAGCAGCACTGAAGGAACATCATTTTCCATTTCAAAGTTTTACTCTGTGGAGTACAGCTCTGCTATGATCTCTCTTTTAAGGAGAGGAGACTGGGGCACAGTGGTAGGTTATAAGAGCCTTTTTTAATTAAAATTGCCCGTCTGGAGATTTTGTGGTTATTGGTGGGTTGAACACACCTACTCACTGCATTTCAGTCCTTCTTATGATCCCATGCTGCAGTTCTGCTTTAAAGAGCTGAAATTGCTTTTAGGAATAGCAGTCAGCTAAATTCCTTAGCATTAATTGCAGGAAAGACATTTATAGAACATGTTCATAGTTGATCATACAGTCAGGTAAGCATCCATTAGAGTTAATGTCCCTGGCCACTTGAATAATATTTGGAAAAAAACAATAAACCCATTTAGTTCTAGTATTATTTCTTAATTCACACCCAGGAAGTCCTTAGGCACATGGGACAGTTGTGCTGGGCTCTGTCCACATGCAATACAAAAGGCAGGATCCTGGCTCAGAGGCTCTCCCAATTATAGCAGTAAAAATATGAATGTGGGCCAGAGACATTGAATGCTGGAATTAGCCTATTGTAGGAAACTTTCTTGTAAGCACTGCAAGCACAGAATCATAAAGGTTGGATAAGACCAGTAGGACCATCTACCTGACATCTAGGACATCAACCCGACAACATCATGCTAACTAAACAAGGTAAACCATGTTGTAAGCATTCCCTGTTGTCTGTGCATATCCTAGGAAATGAGTCATGATTCAGCTCATTTGTCACCCCCATCTCAGATATCAGAGTAGCTACAATATCTGAAATTAGGCATCCATTGCACCTGTGTGTGACTCTGAATGGGTCTGTAGCGGGAGATGGAAAATGGGATTAATTTCATCTTGCTTTAGACACATACAGCATAGAGTACTACCTGACAACGGCAAGACGACTGCTCACGTGACCTGGAGCAGCTGAATACAGCTGTTAATTGGGCTAAAGCTTCTGTCTTTGCTAACAAATTTAGAAAATGTATGACTAAGGGAAACAGACTAGAAATATGGACCAAAAAAGTAAATACATGTTAGAAAAAATGCTAGTTGCCCTCACATAGTGCAAATAATTTGATAATAATTTGAGCACAGACTTTTATGATGGTGGACATATAATATGTCATAATATGTCATTTTAATACTACAAGCAAATAAAGCAAAACTGAATTGCAGTTAAAGACCAAAGAGATAATCAAAGCTCTTTGTAGCTCTTAGAGACTTTGCTGTAACTGCACTGGACATATAGGTTTAAGTTCTAGCTGCTGGAAATTAGAAGGCTTCAGCAGAGCAATAAAAATGATTAGGGTCCTGAAATTAATGACTGAGGAAGAAACAATGAGGTAGATTAAAGTACATCCTTGAAAAGATGAATTGATGAACTAATTGTGCCACGAAGGGCTCCACATGTGGTATTATACACCATGTCTTCAAAGGACCACAGTGTAGGTCAATGCCAGTTCAGATATGTTAGTAATGTAAAAATCCATTTTAATTCAGAAACACAAGCTTTATTCATTTATGATGCCTTCTGACCTTGAAAAGCTGCTTTTATAATCATCAACCTGAGCTGGAAAAGCTCTTTGAACTTCTTCCTTTGGATTCTTCTTTTCCAACTGCTCAGTGCTTTTCCTTTAGGACAGAAACTCAGATCACATTGGTGAAACACAATGCTTTTAAAATCTTTATGCAGTACTGGCACAAATGGTTATTCTCTCTTCAAGGGCCCTTGGGCAAACTTCCTGTATATGTCAACGGAAATGAAGTGAATAGATTCAAGCAAAATTTTTTTTCCATCGAAAGGAACTTTTTTTTCACAACTCCAAATTTGTCACTGCCCTATTTTGAAGTTTAATTGCTACCTAAAACATTTGTCTGCCAATAAAAGTCAAAGATTTCATCTGTAAATATTTCATCAATGCCAGTGGCAAGAGCCTCTATAAATACACTGTGGAGGAGAAAATGCTCAGGATGAACTTCAGACTCATGTCTGAAAATGCCTACCATTCAGCAAATTAATTTCCTGATTGATGGTATTGTTCTGACCAATCGGCAATGAATCAAGCTGCAGGAAGTGCAGGGAATGTGGTATTGTCATCATGCACACTTGCATGAGAAATGCAATAGTAAACAAGACATTTTTCTGGAGATTGAGTAGAGTAGGGCCAAGAACTTGAAACTAATTCTGAACTCTTTGAAGCAGGAATCATTACTCATAAAAGCTAGCTATTATAAATAAACCAAACCACATCAAAACTGCTGTGGTTATGAAAGAATCCTAGCGTATCCTTGGCATTCCTGAGCATATAGGATCAGGACTGAGCAGAGCCCAGTGAACTCAGGCTGCTCTTCGTGTTCACATGGTCAGACTAGATGATCTCAGTAGCTGTCTCCAATCTGAAAGATTCTATGATTCCACGTAGCTTAATGATGATGCAGCAAAACAAAGATAGGATCCAGTTCAACACTGTGGTGAATCCTACTTTTTATTTCAGTCCAATTCAAACTCTTTTCATGTACGTGGGTCACTACGAAGTTACAGGATACAAGGAAAAGTCATTTTGCAGGGTAAGCATATGGTTAAGTGCTCTCTGAAATAGACATGCTTTCCTGAATCAGAAGGAGGATATACTAAGACTGAAAAAAACCCACTGTGATAAAATAGTCCCATCTTCTCCCTACCAGCTGCTAGAAGATGCTACCCATGGGATCCTGCATCACACATATACATCTGTGAAGAACTCGAACATAATTTATTTCTTGATTTAAAGATCTGCTGTGGTGAAGCTCTGGCTCTGAGTTAGTGATGCCAGTAATTACTTATGCTGTCAGAGTATTTAAAAGTGCCTTGGTTCAGCTGTTGTTCATCATTCTGATTATTAGAAAAGAAAATGTAGCAAATCCCAGTGCCTTTTAGGGACAAATAAGTAGGCTAAGAGGAATTCTTTGAACACAGAACACAATAGCATATCCCTTCCTCCCATTTCCTCTCTGATCGCACTTTTTAAAACCATTAACTCTTTAGACATGAATCTGTTCCTCTTGTTTTAGATCTAAATCATCCTACATGCTTGGGCAGTTATATTAATAAAAGTTGATATTGAAGTCCAAGGCTCAAAGCTAAAGCTCTAAATCAGGACAGAGCCCTTGGAGATCAATGATATGAAAGAACATTAATTAATGGAGTAGTGGAAGTCTGCTGAGCTCCCAGTAACAGTTTTCCTCTGAAGTGATCCACATCGTACTTGTTCCATATGTCTGCTGCATGGAATAAACAGGCTGGCAGGCTTCTCCTGGGTAGTTAAAATTCAATATTGTTCTATAAATTTGAAATGTGAAGTCAGATCAAAGAATCTAAAGCTACCCAAGGAGCGCAGTGCAAGCACTGCATGCTAAGTGCCTTCTAGTTCTCCCAGTCTGACAGACAGATAGCTTCTACCAGTGCACACACAACTAAAAAAGACAGGGAAGCACTAAGAGGCAGGTGTAGGGACAATTCTTTACCGAATCATTCATGCAGTCTCCAGTGGTAACAAATTCGTAGATAGTATCAGATCAGCTCTCTTCTGCTGTTTTTAGCATTGGGCATACTGAGAGCAGTCAGAAAAACAGCACATCACTGCAGTTCAGCATCTTTAACATGACACCTGCCCTGCAGTTCTGTGCCACTGAATAACAATGAATTCCCGCAGAGGACAAATAACAAAGAGTCCTTGTGCTAATGTTACTCCCGAGCTGGCTGTTCTGCACTGCGTGTATTCAATGGACATACTCCTATTCCTGCTCTGGAGACATCAGCAGAGAACCTGTCTCATTTTTCTCTTAGGAGGAGGATGCAGTGAAATCCTGGCACTCGAAAAGCTGGTGGGAACTTGGCCACATAAGGCAGTGGTCTGGGCAAAACAATGACCCAATTCTATCAGCCTTGTCTTTGTAGGTGCACTTCAGACAGAGATTGGCTTGAGTGTGTGTACCAGGTATCAAAGGGTCAATGCCGACATCAAGTGAGTTAAAAAGTGACCTTTACTACCGCACCAACAAAAAATGGTTTGGATGACTCATGTGGTGTTTTGGGAAACCACAGCAACTATTTTTTAAGATGATAGAGCGAGGTAACCTTTCCTCCCTTATGCGTCTCCAGAAATTGGAATAATTTAAAAACAGTAGTACGGTTTTCCTGGATTAGCTTTACTTTTATGTTCACACACAGAATAAATCTTTAAACTGTATGTGATAAAATATGTCAGTTACTGAGATGTTATTTTACGTGACACTTTGTTCCATCTCTTCTGTTCCTTTTCTGCCCTGTCCTTTCTTTATACAACAATTGCTCACTGGATTTCTCCTTTGATTCTTTCCATGTTCCTCTTTAAATTATCCTCAAAGTAACGACTTAGCACCACAGGTCCAAGTTCTAATCCAGCATTTAAAATCACTACATTGGCAAGACATTTCTCCCTGGATATATTAGAAATATCAAGTAGAAAAGGAGAATACAAAGCTTCCTGTTATTTAATGGGAAGAATATAGAAAAGGAGACATTTGCAGAGAAGACTGAAAATAATTGCCATCTCTGCCTAACTTTCTCCCAAAAAAAGATTACTTATGCCTAGATACGTGAGAAAATTAATTTTAACAAAAAGATTGAAATGCAAATTAGATCAGGGAGTGTACCAAAAGTCAGTGGTTACTTACATAAAATAGATGTGTTCAGCTCAGCGTGACACGATAGAATTCGGAGGATTTCAGAAGCCAGCCAAGGCTGCTCTGGATTGTTGGTGATTATCTCTAAGGGCTCAGCAAGGACTCTGTGCTCCCTGAGGACTGGGGGAAAATGCATATTCTATCAGGGATTTCTATTTCAGCTGATTTAACTGTGGTACCCAGGTAGAAAGCAGAAAATACTAAAAATTACTAAATAATTTTATATATATATATATAGTAGAATAGTAAAAAGAGGTGAAAAGAAGTAATGAGTGTATGTGTGTCAAGAACAAATTGGGCCAAACTACTTCACATTTCTTTTTTCTTTTTTTTCTTTCTTTTTTTTTTTTTTTTTTTTTTTTTTTTTTTTTTAAAAAGAATTGGAGAATCGTGTAGAAGCAGGAGATCTAATCTGTTTAGTAAATTATAGATCCAGTTTTAATTAAGCTATTGATGCTTTCCCAGTTGACAATCTCACAGAAACTAGGAGAATACTGTTTAGATCCCTGTTTAGAGTGGTTCAGTCTGAGCTCTTGTGCTAATCATTATTTCATAGGTTATTTTGATGATGAGAGTCAACACAGTCAGATGAAGTAAACTTTGGTGAGAAGAGTAAGATTTTGGAATGAGATTAGCCTTGAAAATGTTTTTCATGAACTGGAGAAATTGTATGAAAACAGACGGTATTCACTGAAAATCGGGAGCCAAGTGCTGGACTTTTGGAAGAAAAATAGGCAAACAAAACGGCTAATGCCTGTATTTCTGAAACAACTATCAAAAGGAATATGGAGAGCATAGTGGAAAACAGATTAAGTCTGAGTTGAAATTGGATGTGGCAAAGTTGACAAATGTCCTTCTTAGTGATACTGAGCAAGGTTTTGGCTAATCAGGTATTCAGTATTTCCTCATAGATACAATGTTCTCCCAGGTACTCAACTTCATCCAGTACCCACACCAAACATTAGAGCTCTTGATCATTTGAATATCTTGGTTCTCTGGACCTCAGTTTGGTGAATGGACAAAGTAAGCTTGGAAAGATGTATATTTTTGAATATACATCTATGCTAACAGCAAAAGCGAATAGTGCAGTCATCTCCTCAGCTCAGTATTCTGAGCTGAAAAGGAGTTATGCTAAGGTTCTTCTGAAGGCTGAAAACCCTTTTGAAAACCATCATCCCATCCTCACTGATAAAATCTATGGTCCTGGGATGAGAGGGTCATAACCAGGGATATAGTTATATGGATCTTAAGTCACTTGTCATATGGCAGTCTAGAATTAAATGTAGATACAATGACATTTAGCTCTGGTTTCACATTTTAATTTGTTTTGAAATAGACCACATCTGGATTTTTATAATGACTTCCCAGTCTAATGCAACATCAGTGAATATCCTTCATAACTGAGATTTACTGACCTAAACATGTTAAATTGCTTTGCCTATTTCATTAACTCTAAAGGTATTACTGTAGCTCTTACTGGCTCTTTCCTTGAAAGACTTATGTTTCAGGGCCATTGTTGAGAGCAAATTTTAATTCACTGTGTTCTGTGCTTGCATATTTTTTCTTTCTCTAATGAATATTGATGCTGGAAAAGAATGCAAGGCTTGACCTAGAAATAAATGTATGCAAAACCAACTTGTACACTCTTACTTTAAACCTAAGGGGACAATAGTCAAAGCCACTTCACTTCAATTTTCACTATACAGGTTAATTAATTTGTGTTCATAAAGTGCTCTAAAAAACTTGGCTGGGAGTGCCCATAAAAGCATTAATATTGCAAATAACTTTTTTCCTGGACTCTTTCATAGCATAGAATCACAGACATCAGTTTCAATACATGTCATTTACATCGACATCAGCATCAGGAGGGAAATGCACTGAAACTAGCTAGCTTGCTGGCATTCTGGGACAGTTGATTAATGCTGAAGATAATTGGGCCAGGGGGTTAGTTGAAATTTTGCTGAACACTTTCATTCTTTGGTCATTATTGACATGACTGATACAACCATAAGAAAGGTCTGAAAAGCAACGGCATATATGGCTCATGTATGCCAATGTCTCACACAGAAAGTGCTTGGTGTGGAGCTATTGATCTTCACCTATCTTTTTGCGGTTTTGTGGAGTAACTTATGAAGTCCTTGTCATCTTCACCCTTTTCTATCCACAAACATTTCATAAAGGGCCAAAAAATATTTTCATTAGTTCCAGGAGATTGAAATTTAAATGTATTCCTAGGTTATTCTTGCTGGGAGAAGGGACGTTCCACCCTGATTCTTCTATTCCTCAGCGCTCCTCAATGAGCCTTTGTGAGAGAGCCTGCTGGAGGAGGTGGGATATTGCTAGTGATGGTCTTCACTTGGGGAGGTGCTTGTTCCTTTCTCCAACCCACATCCCGTTTTCACGGGTGGTATATTTTAAGTCTATTTAGAGCAGTAGTATCCAGATTTTGCAATAGTTAGCTTGAAAGACCACCCATGCTGTGGAACAGTGGTGGAAAACAGCATCTCCTTGGCCTCTCAGTAATGCAAGGCTGATACAAGCAGCTCTGTCAAAACAAAAAACCAAAAAGCTTCTGCACATAACAAAGCTGAGGAAAAGCATCACTGCTTTGCACACAGACTTACCTCATCTATCAGACCTCACAAGTCTCTTGAGCATCAGACCTTTTGCTTTGGGTTGTGAGACTTGGCCAACACTATGGATTATGTGATCCTTGGCCTGGGCTGCCTTCTAGCGGTGTGTGCTTGTCCAGCCTCTACTGTTTTCTTCAGACATGGACTTTGACCCTTCTCACTGTGATATCTGTGTTGTTATACTGTCTGTTTTATTTATTTATTTATTTTATTTATACTGTCTGACAAGCAAAACAGTACTTCCATGCAGCTGATCAGAAACCACCCACGAAGCCACAAGACTGTGAGCTAGTGTACAAAGGCTATCAGCTCTGACCTCTCTTACTCATTGATCATTTCACTGCGTTGTGTTGCTAATCAGCTTCATAGTTTGTTCCCACGCAATGCAAATTATACTTCTGGTATGTGCCTGAATACACTAGGGTTTTTACCATTGTTTCAAAAAGCATTTAATAAGGTCAGTTAAGTTCCAGGTATTAGGTTTCTGCCAGACCCTAAAGTGTTGATTAAATCCTGTCCATACTAGACTTCTCAAAATTTAACATCACACCAGCATCTATGTAATCAAACAGACAGAAGGCAATCACGGGCCACGTGTATATGAGGCTCTGCAGATCTGTTGTAAATGTGCACATGTTTGCAGTAGCAGTGTTATTACACCTGCAAAAATCATTGCTTGGTCTAAGTGACCTGATGAAACTCATTTCCTTGTCTGAACTTATCAGCTACTCTGACAGAAGACTTGGCTTCTTCCCACAAACAGCTTCCCCAACGTACTTACATAAACAACTACTTTCCTATTCATAAACCTAAATGCTGCACCGCTACAAAGCCTTACAGATATTTCTTGCTAATATTTTCCTTGGGCAAAACTGTGGTCTCCCTTGTGTGATATCTCCAGGAAGCTCTCTCATATGTAATGTGGAACACAAAAAAGATCATTCTGCTTATCACCAAGACAGAGACATTAAAAAGGTATTAAAATATCGGCTTTAAACTGACCCAATTATTATCTTATTGCTCTAACCCATCAGTAGGGGACAAGGGACTGCAAGAAAGGAAACTGCTAGAAGAAATGGCAGGATGACTTGGTATTTCTTTATATAAAGACAAATGGATTAACACTTGTCAGTGTGTCATTTATTAAGCACTATCTTATTTTTGTTTTGTTGTTTATTTCAAAAGCTGAAAAATTTCCAGATTGGCAGCAATGAATGGAAGTTTTCTGGCCCACAGAGCAACTGAGTTCAAAAAGAACAAATGCGTCCGGTCCCAGTAAAACACACTCCCTGCTTCATTGTATGCAGCCTCTCTTGTGTGCTTATTTAACTTCCCGCTAGTCATACAAAACAGAAACAATGAGATGCGAAGCTGCCTAGTAGCCTTCTTGCAAAAAAATTACATTTTTACTTATTTCAGCTATAGTGTCTTCAAAACAGACCTTTGGTTTAACACAGTCATTGCTCTTAAGGTAGGTCAAGGTTATAACAACAATGCTCAGAACCTGTACAGTGAATTACCTCCAAGCTTGGAAAGCACTTTGAATACTACTTAACGTTAGTAAGTTTTCAGATGGAGACAATAAAGCAAAAGCGAAATAAATTTCTTTGGTAATCAAGTCAGTGGCAGAGTCAGGAATAAAAAATTATTAGCCTTATAATTTGACAGATCTTAACCAACATTAAATTATAAAACTTCTGAAAAGGCAATTTAACTTCAGTAGAGCTTTAATGTTCTACAATAGCTGAAAAGCAAGACAGTCATACAGAAGCATTTTCTCACGATCTGCAGAAGTGAACAGCTGGTTAAATAACATCTCTGGTGACTGTCTATTTTGAGTCGTAGCAGGCTTATTAAAGCCTACTCATTCCTGAATCTCAATAAACATGCGAATAAATACAATAAATAAATAGGTGTATTGGAGAAGCTTGACCATGATCTGATGGGCATGGGCTGCCCTCAGCCAGAACAGACAGCTGGAAGGCTCCTGGCTGATGCTATAAATAACAGATGTTATTGCAAGATGTTCTCTGTGTTGTTTATACATTAATGCAATACTTTTAACAGCAGCAATCCTAGTCCAAGAAAGCCTTCTGTAGATGTCTGGGTATTATGCAGTACCATTCTAAATGTCCATGACTGTACTGGTATACACTGCACTGGGAAAACAGCTGAAGTATATTACCTGCAAAGCTAAGGTGGTGGCCTTCTTTATGGGATCAGTTTCCAGCACAGTCTACTGAGAAACAAGAACTCCAAGTGTTAAATACTCCCCAGGAGTTAGAGTTGAGAGCTTTCAGATCTGGAAATTCTTCCTTTCTCCTGAATAGTATGGAACAGCTGGTTCTTTAGAGACTGAGCTCTCTCCCTGATGGTGTAAAGCTGCATTCCACTAGCAACTGATGGATAATTGCCTCCTTGGCCCCAATCCCCAGCCAAGAAATTGCTGTAAAACCTGTGACTGGCTAAAGGCTACTACTCCCTGCCAAGTCTGTGGTAAAGGAAGGGAGTGACAGGAGGGCATGCTTAGGATGTCCCCATGCAAAGCCACTAAGTGTTGGGCTCCAGGCTATACAAATATTTGTTAAAGGCTACAGTAATGCCTGCAAATGCCTGGAGTAGGCAGGAAGGCCTGGTTATGTATTAAGGACTGACTGCTGTTGAGAAAGGAAGGGTCCTTTCTCAGGTACTAGCTTGGTGGCCCCTTTCCCAGTTTATTTTTCCCCTTCTTCCCACTGCTGCAGCTAGCACACAGGCCACAACATCCTAACAGTGGAGATGGAAAAGCATTTTCTAATCAGAATCTTGCTAAGTGATGTTTAAACTCAGCCACTGCAATGCCACCTCATACACATCCTCAGGGGGAGGTGTCAATACAGAATCACACAGGAATGCACAATATTCCAGCATGACTCTGTATCATCCAGTCAGTGGTTCAGCCCACATTATACATGGTATTTGACCACTTCATGTTTAGTTACAAAATTAAGTAATGTTTTACAGACCCTACAGAAGTTAGCAAACATGATTCAGTCCTTCTGGTCTCTGAAACAGGTTCAGTCAAGGCAAGTTTTTTCTTAAAACAAGCAGAGGAAGGCTTAGCTTGGAAAGTTCCTGTTCTGCACCAGTTGTCCCCCGGTTTCTGATAGCCAGATTATTCCAAATTCTTAAAACAGAGATTAATTGGCTCCTCAAATCCTCTGTCTTTAGTCAGTTAAGGGCAACTTGGATATCAAAACTGTGCACTTGAGCACTTTACAGTCTTGATGAGTTCCAGGCCTTAACTTGCTGTATTACAGAGAAAACAACTTAATTGTATATGATGTATGAAAACCTTATATTTTTTATACTTTCAGTGCCTGATTTTAGTGAACGCCTCCTTGTTCTTGAATGAGAACTGTCTGAACAAGAACCCGCTGGCTGCTTTGGATGGCATGTTATTTTTACATCTCATCAGGAATGACTTTGCTAGAGACACGGGGGGTCTAAACAGCAACCAGCTCCCTTTTGGCAGCAGCAGCTGGTGCTGCACTTTGTCCAGGGCCTGCTGATATGACTGCAGTGTGGCCAGATGGGTACCTCCCCTGTGCAGCCCGAGGCCTCTTCAAGTTAACAGTCCCTGTCCGTCAGCATCAATTCCGATTAGGTTCTGACATATAACCAAAATGAGAAACTGATAACAGATTTCCATTTTCACACATCTCTGCTTGGATACAGTGTAGCAGGAATGATTGTAAGGAAGTCGTGGCCTTACTTGAGCAAGTTGGTGGAGGGAAATATCTGTCCCTGTCTTTAAAGGAACTCAAATGTCAGCTTACAGAATCACAGAATTGTAGGGTTTGATAGAGAAGTCTGGAGGTCATCTAGTCCTGCCCCCTGTTAAAGCAGGTCCTGTAGGGTAGGTTGATAAGGAAAGTGTGAGCAAGTGACCTCCTTTGAGCACTCGGTATAAGAAGCAAGCCTGATGTAGAGATTGCCACCAATTTGTATTGCATCTGAATCAGAACAGGAAATAAAGTGTCTCTCCAAGTTTCAGGAAGTATAAACGGTTCATAGAAGATGGATTGTTGTGGAGATAGTAAATGTGTAATTTTTATTTTCCCAAATATATTACCAATACAAAGAAAAATCACTGAAAAATCACTGATGGAGGGTGATGGATGTCCAGGCTAGATTATGAGGTCATCGACCAAGGAGTTGTGACATCAGTGAGAGATGACTGTGACCTCACTAACTCTTACTGTACACATTTGGGCGCTGGCAGAGTCCACCATAGACTTGTGCCTGGACTCCAGTTGAGCCT
>JAOWBP010002052.1:72415101-72446403 GCA_028571105.1 Tragopan temminckii
GGCTGCCCAGGGAGGTTGTGGAGTCTCCTTCTCTGGAGATGTTCAAGACCCACCTGGATGCCTACTTGTGCGACCTGCTGTAGGGAACCTGCTTTGGCAGGGGGATTGGACTTGATCTCTGGAGGTCCCTTCCAACCCCTACAATTCTGTGATTCTGTGATTCTTTTGGATCATGGCTTTTGGATCAGCCAGATGAAGGTCAACCTCCTCAAAAACGCTCCAAAGAAGTCAAGTTACCCTACAAGTCCTCCTTCACTCTTGCTTTCCTTTGTACACAAAATAAGTTATCACATTTCTTTCTGGCACTGAGCTTTTTTTAGGGATTAAAAATCACTATTGAATGGAAAAATTGTTTCTTTGATTCCATAAGTCACAAAAATGACCACACAAAATGATGTTTCTTCTGATCTCCTAAGATCAAACACAGAAACAATCAGTCACCCTTGAGAACAATGTTATAATTTCCTCCACAGGTTGAAAAAGTGTTATCTTTTCAAGGAAATGCTATAAAATAAAGCCACCAGAAACTAGAAAGATAGTAAGTTAGATGGATGGTTACATTTTAATTTATAAGATAGTGAGCTCTGCATACCAGATTTGATACCCCTATAGGACAAGTAAGCCTTTAAACACAAGGGAGAAAGTAGCCCTGATGTATATTGAAGATCTGTTGTCTACAAGTAGAACACTGATTAGATCTGGCACCAAGGATTAGGAAGTTCTCTAGCTGCAGTATCTTCTGGTAAGGTTGCTTAATGGACATGTCAAAAATGGTATTACAGAGGCAATGAGCAATTCATCCTTCAGGGAATTAAGAAAACTGTAAATTTTAAAGCTATTTTAGTTGTAGCCTTGCTGAAACTCATTCCTGGAGCCATCATATAGGATTCGCTGTCCATTTTGAACTCACTCATTTATTTTGATTTATTTTGTATGGGTCAGTAAGTTGTAATTACTTTGCTCTACAGCAATAAAAGCCTGGAATCACCATTGAAGTTGGCATCCAATTTTAACATTTGTTCATCATAGGTATCTACAATGATTCCAATGACCCATTGGTATCCTCACTAAGTGTAAATATTTTAAGGTATTTACCTGTTTCTCTAGAAAAAAATATTGTATTACTGGATAAAAATTGAGAAGTAATGATCTTGGTAAGAAAATAAGAACAAATGTATCCAGACTTCCTGAAAGACAATAAAGCAGGCCTATAGAAAATATAGACTAAGTGTTGGATTTAATGGCAGAAGGAAACAGTTCCTTGAGTGACTGAGGTAAAGCTTAGATCATCTCACAACGAAGACATTGTTTTTGCCCAGGCAAATCTCAAAAATTCCAAAGAAGGAGGTCAAGTGGTCTTCAGCTGATATCTTCTTCCCATATTTTGCTAGCCATGTTATTGGAAGGGTTTTCCTCAGGATTTACTGAGGTTTTGTGTGATGGAAAGCTAAGTTTTCATCAGGCAATTTGTGGAAAATGAAATAAGCATTTTCAGCAAGCAGCAGATCACACTCCTTCCTAGTACTAACTGTTGAATATTAAAATGCTCATATATTCTTGTTCCTTCATTTTCATTTTTTTTCTCCAGATCTTTTTTCATTGATTCTTTACTCAGAGGGCGGTGAAGCCCTGACACAAGCTGCCCAGAGAAGATGTGGATGCCCCACCCCTGGAGGTGTTTAAGGCCATGTTGGATGGGTTCCTGGGCAGCCTTAGTTGGTGGGTGGCAGCTGTACCACAGCAGAGGCTTAGAATGGAATGGGCTTTAAGTTCCCATCCAACTCAAGCCTTTCTATGATTCTATTGTTCTATGACTTTGGGCAGATAAACACCTGTATGAGATGTGCAAGGAAAGGTTCTGATATGATGTTGCATAATGCATACTGTCTTCATAAATTAGTGAGCAGGAAACAACATATTCTGTTTAAAGATGCAACGATGTCAATCACAGTTATCTTGATTATACGGCAAGTATAATTGCTGTTCTAGTGAAATATCTTCACTGATTGCTGACTATGGAATTGTGAGGGATTTTTCAAGCTACACAGACATTAAGGCTGTGCAGTATTTCAGGATTAAAGAAGTTATCGATACATGTAAAGTCACATGGCTGATAAATAAAGTCATTTAAGCAAGGTGTTCAGTTATTTGTCATGCTGCTCTTCTAAGAATGTACACAAAGTAATTGAAACATCATTAAAAACAAATCTGTAAACTCCACTCTGTTGTCTGAAGAACCAACGATTAACTGATTCTGGAAGAAATGAAAAGGATCATTGGACCTTTCCTCTCTTTGCACATCCAAAGTGGCATTGTAAAAGACCGGAGTTGTGGAACATGTACTGGAGAATTATCCTGTGAATAAGACAACATCTCAGGCCTCAGGTTAGTCATGACTTTTAACACATTCTCTGTGATCTTTCTGAAATTAGGATTTTATCACATTATCACGCTGACAGTAATAGACATAACACTTTTCCACTCCTGTTGTCTTTTGTTTATAGTAAAAGTGTTTGCATGGCTTCAGCAGAATTAAAGGTGATCTTATTTGAGGGCCCATATCACCCTCTGGCTTTTCAGGCTGAAATTTCTCTATAAAATACCTGTACAGGTCATTTTCTTTGTCTAGGGCTTGACAGATATCACAGATTAAAATCTTTCCATCCCTAAGGATGACCTGATTAACTTCCGTTTGAGAAGCAGGATATTTTTAAACCCAATTTTGCACTTCTTGCCAGTGATGAAAATTCATTATGGTAATGAAAGATAATGGAGAACTGTTCTCTGCAGCCATGAGAGATCGTCCTTAATTTTCTGTACAGTGTCCTTATGAGAAATTTGAATTCTGCTTGAATGATAGATATCAGATTAATAACAGTGATAGAATGGAAATTCTGAAGAAAAATACATTAATATCATATTCAACATTAGCTAGAGAATTAAGCTGGAAGATAATCAACTATTAACCCTTGAAAAATGAAAGCACTGTAAGATTTCATCATTAAATTTTACTGGGGCCTTTGAAGAATGAGGATATGTAGAATGACTTTTGGAAGTTCTTGTGTATGGACATTAAGTTCTACAGTGTTCACCCAGCTCTCTAATGGAAGGATGGAGCCAGACCTCCAGATTTGCAGTTCCCCTTGCAGAGAAGAGCTGACCTCCTCACCAGGGTACCAGTTCAGCTTTTCATTACATTATTACCAAATTGGTACAACAACAGTTGCCCCCAAATCTCAGAATAGAACTGTCTGTGAAGGGACTTATCTCATTTTTAATTTTGACTTGTAAAAGTGATGAGATGTGTCTTAGTTTCAGCTGGGACAGAATTGTTTTCTTCAGAGTGTCTGCTATGATGCTATGTTTTCATTCTAGGAGAAAAACAATGTTGAATTTTCTTTTTTTTTAAGAAAGCGCTATTTTTTCTAATGTTTCCTATGCATAACAAAAACAAACAAAAAAAATTAAGCTGGTCAAGAGTGTAAGAAGTAACTATTCAGTAGTTCAGAAGTAATTTGTGGATATTAAGTGGATATTTAAATACCCTTAACTTTTGAATTTGACCAGCGGGCTAAGACTGTAAGTTCTTTGGTTCATACTTCCCATAAACCTATGTCTCAAGTCAGTGATTTCAATGTTAATTACATTCTCTCCTAATTAAAGTAGGTGGTTGAATTAGGAGTCTATTACACAGATCATTTCCTGTTCTAAGACTGGTAAATTTATAATTGTGTTGCTGTCCTTCAAACCATGTATCTACAGGTTTTGGAATATCTTACCCCCTCACAAAGCTGAGTAAGGATCTGTACAGCCTTCTATTTCTGTGAATAAGTAATTTCTCTGCTATCTGAACATCTAAGTCTCGCAACCTAAATTTCCTTAAGCATGAAATCGATTAAGAGTGTAGAAGTTTATCTCCCAAAACTAATTAGCCCTTCTTAGTCAAGGCTGTAAACCATCCAATTTGAAGCCAGAGAGTCACCTCAAGGCAGAGAGACACTTTCCACATCTGCATAGCCATTGATGTGTAGCTTTGTAGATAATGCTGACATCAGCTAGAAAGCAACAATTCTGAATCTACACTCCCGTTTTTATGCTAGGCTGATATTGATGTATTCTGGCTCCATGCAACAGTGAGCAGAGGTATGGGAAAAAACAAATCCCAGTGGCACCTGAGGAAAAAAGAACCTTGAGTACTTCAAGTGCTGACACAAAAGAACTCAGGTCCCCAGGTGTGTCCCACTTCTGAGAGCTGTGTGTCATTAATCACCATCAAAAGGTCATGGTATCTTCAGTATTTCTGCAGTAGGAAAAGAGCACAACAGTTATTGCGTTATTTTGTTGAATAGTATGCACAGATGGAGTATCCAACTGCACCATCAAGTATGGTGAGGCTCTTCTTTCTTCTCACATCCCCTTGAAGCTGAAACCTCGTCTGAGCCACAGTCAAAGAAACATATTCTTTCAGATGAACAACACCACTGATTGAAAAATACTGAACAATTGGACAACTGGGGATACCTCTGAAAATCTAAAGAAGAGTGCACAGAGGATGAAGGGAAACTGATGCTGGTAATTGCTGTTCCCGGGAATAAAGTGGTGGGAGAGTCCTGAAGTGATGAAAGTACTGTCATTGTGTGCAAAATTATGGGATGCATGTTGAAGACTTGACATATGAAAGAATTATACCACAAAGATTTGCCATCTGCAGCTCTCCATAAACAACAGAAACAAAATCAAGGAAAAACTTTGGATTTTGAAGAGATACTTCAAATAGTGTCTGAAGAAATGTCACCTAAGCATTAATTCAAAATTTGCAGTTAAGTTGGTTAAATCCACTGAAATTGCAGTGTTTTGAGAAAGTGGGTAATGGGTTACCGTTAGAATCAGTCATGTTTAACACCTGTGTTAAAAAAGGCTACTTGTTGGTGGGATTCCCAAAGACTGTTGAGTTGAAGGGAAATGTGAACACTACGAAAGTGGGAGAAATAACAATGAAAGGACACAGAGATGCGAGCAAATACAACAGGAAGTTCAGTTTAGAGAAAAAGGAACACAATAATTCAGAGAAAATTATTTTTGTTTCAGGCAGTGGCTAGTAAAAGCTAAAAAATTAGTGGTATTGAATAAGATGTAGAGACAGAAATATAATTCTACTGGTTGAGTTGATGGTGTTTGGGTCAGAAGAATGGCTCAGGTGTCCTGTTTTCTAGGATTCTGAAACTTTTCCACCATCTGCTTCCAAATCTTTTGGTCTGCAAAAACCAACCAAACAAAGCAAAGTAATTCTTCAGCTTAGAGGTTTCAGTCTCATATATGTATCTAGAGCATCGCTACCTGTAGGGTATTACGTTCAAAACAGTGAAGCCTTAAGGAATAATAATAAAAGCCTTTGGGAAATTGAGGGAGGTAAATAAAAAAGAAAAGACTAGATGCTAAACTAATCTAGCTAAATAACACTGCAGTTTGCAGTTCTGCCATCACAGGCTACTGTAACCCCATCCAGCCACCAGCTGAGCAAAAGCAAGTCTGTTGATTAGAAACCTCCTAAACCTCCCAAGTCAGTCTAAGCTGAAGAGATGAGGTACTTCCTGGGGTTTACCTGCTCTGTTCTGCTCTGAGCTTTTCCAAATCTCATAAGATCTGACTAATGACACACCAGCAGGGCATAAATTAAGGAGTAGCTGGTTAAGGTAAGGATTCTTTCTTCTTCTGTGTCTTACAGCATCCTTTTTTACCACCATGGGGGCTTTGAGAGAGCTCTTTGAAGAAGTCAGCTCTGATACATGATCTGGGCTTGTGCTATGAGGCACAGCATAAATCTCCTTGGAAAACTGCTGGGCAGTGATAATGCCAGATTAAAATACCAATAAGCAAGGGAGAAAACTGAGGTAATTGAAGCAGGCTGCATTAGGATATCCCACACTGAGGTGAATGGAGGTATTTGTTAATGTAAGAATCTCCCTGACCACGACCATGGGAGATCTGGTTTACTGACATCTTGTTCCAGAAACCAAGGCCATATGTTAAGGCCCATTTGGAGACCTGGCATAGCCATGGAGTAGATATGGAGTGGATAAGTGCCATGAATGGATTACTGTGCTTTCTGGAGAAGCCTGTGAGAGTAAATGCTATTGTGCTTGTCTTCCGATCTGTGAGTCTGGGGACTGGGGTTATCCTATTCTTTGTGTTATGCTCTGTGGATAGCATATGGAGGCTGTAATTTACGAAGTTATGAAGGGAAAAGGATCTCACTCTCTGTCAGAGCTTATGTAAAACAATAACAAATGTGTTTTGAAAAAACAAAATATATGATTTCCTGCTCCCATGAGTAAAAAAGAATGAGAAATTTTTGAAATATGAAAGTAACAAGGAGAAAATCATAGTGATTTTTCCAGCCGCAGTGCAGTGGAATGAGATTCTGCAGTTCATTCGATTTTGACAGATTTTGCTATCAGGGAAAGAAAAAAGAAAGGGAGGAATAAAGCAAAGAAAAGGCCTGGAAGTGAGATACATTATTTTCCCCAGTGAATAAATGTATTGTTAGTGTTCCAAGACAAAATAATGTGATGAATTCACAAAGTTTGAGCAGGGAAGACTGTCAGCACAGTCTGGCAACCAGGACTCTTCCATGTGCCCCTGAATTGCTGCAGAGCTGAATTTACTGCTCATTATTGAAAACCAGCAGGTCAGATAATAATTGGCGTCGCTTCCTTCTCTTGTCATTTGTGCTGTGTGTTGTGTGTGTTAAATGTTACCATAGAGTCAATGAGTGGGAATTTGAACGACTTCACCCGCTTTGGCACATTCTGCATGAGGACACAAGAAAAACGACTGCAGAAAACTGGGACCTCAAGGTGTTGGTTTCCTTTTAATGCTTAGAGCATTTGATTGGTTACGTTGTTTGTTCCTTAAATTAGACATGAGGAAAATAATGATTTATGAGCTAGAATGTCTGCTGGTGTTAATTAACATAGCATCAGCCAGTGCAACAGAGCTATATAAGTTTGTATCAATAGATGTTTTACAGAAATTTCCTTTGGCCTTGAATAGCATCCTAATTTCCTTTGCACACCTTCCCTGCGTGTTAATGTAATAGATATTTTTACTCTTCATGTTTGGACGTTTGTTAATGAGATATATGACAGGCGGTGCGTGTGTTTATTGAAGTGACACTGATTTAAACAAAACAGTAATTACTGTAGCAGATTACTGATGGTAATATTTGCCTGGCCCTATTTTGAAGCATAAGTTAGTGCTGTCTCTTACTGTGTGCTTTTGCACAGAAAAAGAGGAGATAAAGAGAGCTCAGAGTTTACATGGAGAGCATCAGTGAATGGCCAGACTATTTAGTACACTGAATGGCATCCACCAACTTGAGAAAGGCACTCACAGCTAGTTATGCTAGGCATTACATGAACAAATAGAGCGTTTTCTGTCCTCAGAGAATGCAAACATTATGCAGTACGGTCAAGTGGGCAGAGTATTGGGCCACAAGTCAAAGAATGGCATTTTTCTTGCTTGCTGCGTAACCTTGTATAAATTGATTTGCCTCTCTGTGCCTCCTTTTTACCATTTGTAGAGTTGTAGCAGTGGTGCTGATCTTTGTTGGAAAATATTTTGGGAGAAACTGATGAAAAGAATATCCTAACAATACCCACTTTATTTTCTCTAGTAGAACCATTCTGGAGTGCTTTAAATTTTATCACTAAGCTCGTAGTAGATGAATCCATTCCATCCCAGTTACTCACCCTCTGGAAATGAGGTCCCAGCACACAACACTTAGCACTTTTGACCACTTGTGCTATTGTTTCCTTCAAAACTAACACAGAAAGTAGCTGTTCTATATTGTTCCAGCATCATAAATAAACTGCTTGATGATTAACTTTCCAACTTTATCTGTCACGTGTCCTCCTCCAGAATATGCGATCTCCTACTTAAAACTTTTTACAGAAATGCAGTGAATACACACACAGAGTACCCTTTGTTTCTCTAAATACCTGAAGAATCACTAATGCAAAGCATGTGTAGGTCCAGTGAATTTTAGAATCCAAATATTAAAAACTGAGAAGAAGCATGGTTCAACAGAAACACTGACACCTGCAGCATACTGATGTGGATCCCTGAAATCATCCCCTCAGGTGAACTCGTTATGTTTCTAAATGTCAACATTTTATATAGAATCCTAAACTTTGGGCTTTACTTTATTTTTTTACTTTGGCAATGACTGTGAAGTATACCAAAGAAAGCACTGGCTTCATGAGTATATCTGCTTGGAAAGGGAAGTGGGAGTTGACCACTCAAAACTATCTCTCTGAGGACTAATATATGCCTTCCCCAAAGAGCCAACCTGGCATACCTGTATGTGCCATCATTGCTCTAAGAAGAGACATATGAAAGGAGTCTGCGATGGACTTAATGAGAAAGGTTCCTATTTGCATTAATGACCACTCCAACACCTCTGTTTGCTTTTGTTGTCAAGATACTGACAGAGCATACTCAGGCAAAGAGAATCCTGGTGCATCATGTGGAAAGCTCATGGAAAGAGTTTACAATAACATGAACTATCTAAGCATTGGAAAAACCAGCCATTTCCAGAAGATGTGAATATATGTCTGCTTAGTATGGGATACCAACTAAGTTTTTCTTCCTAAAGAGATACATTTTAAGCAGAGAGGAAATAGGAGGCATAAAAAAACCTAAAATAACATATTTAAAGTGCCCAGCTGATGCTCTTCTGAGACCAGGTCTCCCTGTGAGGCTGTAGCCACAGAGCCCTGCAGGCTCACAGGCTTTTTTACAGCACTGCTTTACTGGGATAATGTCAAGGCTTTCAGGCCTCACAGGTTTATGTCATGCAGTCCGTGGATATTTTGCTTGACAGTGAAGCAGGCTGGAGGCAGCCTTGGCTGCAGTGCATCCAGAGATGATTGCATTATCTGCTCTGGGCCACCCTGTATTGGATAATAACATTTGGTTAATCATAAACATTATTCAGTGGGAAATGTAGATGTTAATAAACTAGTACTGTGAAAGAAACTTACAATGGCTATAAAATACAAAGTATATGTCACTCCTTATGAGTTACCACCATTAAATTATACTGTATGTTTATTGTGTCGCTGGCTGAAGACATCCTTAAATTGCCTGTGGCTTTTTTCAGTTCTGCAGACTAAACCCATTTTTCTAGGATCTAGCTTACGAGTAATTCTGTGTTGCTTTATTTTTTGGTGGATTTTTTGTTGTTTCTGCATTTTGGATAAAGAGACTGTCTGCATAGAGAAACATACAATGTAATTCTTGCAAGTCAGAAAGTATTTCCCTTATAATAAACAAGGACTTGCATAACCTCATCATCAAGCATCTCACACATAAACAGTTCCATAAACAGATAAAATGAAAAATAATTTTTGTGGGGAGTCAAAGCTGCATTGCCACAAAGAATAATCACCTCCTTGCAATATCTGTTGTAACAGTGTGCTTACGGAGAAGAAAGCCATCTGTAACATGAGGTGCACGCGTGTGTTTGTGCCACTGGGAACCTCAGAACTGCTGCAATACAAACTTGTTTACTTCAGCATTTCTTTATTTGATGGAAGGCGAAAGGTGGCGGTTAATTTTGCCTGGATTTTTCTTCAAAGTCTGTTACAGAACCAGCCTCTCAAGAACAGGATTTGCTTCATAGCTTATCCAAGAACACTGTATTTCTCAGTTCTAAAACTTGTGGCAATAAGCACTTTATCTATGTATACGTACGTATGCATGTGTACGTACATATATATGTAATACCTGCTTATATATTGGTGTATATATTCAACTGTGTATGTGTATTTCCCCATTCAAGGAAAAATTCCTTCATGCTGTTTCACCTAACCTGAGTGATAATGCTTAACAACATGGCTATTTTATATTTGAGATGTTTTACTGTACAGACACTGGCACTCAAAGCAAAAAAACCAACAGCAACAAAACCTCAACAAATCTCATGAGGGAATGATATGAAATAAAACAAGCTCCTTTCACAAAGATCTATCTACCCTCTAGGTGAATTCAGGTCAGTACACATTTTGGTGAATGAAGCCTTTTATTTTTGTTCTGAATGGACGTTTTGTCTCTAATCCCACAAGAGGGCAGCAAAGGAAAATGGTTGCCAAACACAAGACAAAAACATTCAAGGACGTTTAAGCATTTAAGTTTCCTGCCGTGCTTAATAAGACACTGAAAATACCATTGTGTGGGAACTAAGAGAGCTTGCTGAAAACCACCTGATGAGAGAAAGAGAGATATATATTTTTAATGCTCCCCAAGCTTCCCAATCCGTTGAGAGCTTAATTAAGTTACTTGCTATTACCTTCAGATACACTCCCCGGTCATGTGATGCTGGCACAGCAGCTCAGCAACGCCTCCTGGGCTTCAGCATCCTCATCTGTAGTGCTAATTGTTCGGTTCTTGCCAAAATTAAGCTTTCTCTCAAACCCCTTACTCTCTTTCTAAAGCATTCTTTGCCTCATGAAACACTGACACTAATAGCAAGGTTTGCACTTCAAGTGCTCTGATGACAACACAACCGCCCCACTTTTGGTTGTTTTATCCCCAGATAACACCTGAGTAATAAAGGAATCCTGATATAAAAAGGGATTTTGTCAACAGACAGCCTTACCAGGAGCTGTTCAAGCAGGAGCTAGGGCATTTTAGCTGCTTCAAGTTGCTGAGGGAGTGCCTGTGTGCCACGATGTCTGTGCTGAATGCAAATGGAGATTTAGTCAAAGAAGAGGTACTGTGCTGCATCCTGAGCTTTCATTTGTGCATTCTGCAGTCCTGCAGCCAGCTGGGCATCTGCATGTTAATTACCTTTAGAACATACAGGAGACTTTTTCTCGTATTGAATGTTTCGGCCTCTAAATGAATGAGTGACTGAAGGCAGAGACAAAAAGCTTGCATAGGAAAGTGGTGGCATTTTTCCAAGGATTGTATTAGAGCTTGGATTTGAACCCAGATCATGTGGTAGCTTTGGGGTGGTGGTGTTTTCTGCTACCACTGCCATGTCTTACCTAACAGAAAAATGTGCTCTGAGTGACACAAGAACACAAATAACAGGGACTACGGTGAGGTGGCTTCATTTATTTAAAACCGGACCACACTCCATGCCAGGTGCCTCCAGTGAGTGTAATAGGATAATGTGTGAAGTGCAGAAACAAGTGTAACCAGTACTATTGCTGTTTAACTGAGGTAGAGGATAAGCTATTGTTTCAAGGGATACCCATAAGGAATTGGGCTTATGTGCAGGAGACAGGCGTCCCCACCCCTGGAGACACTTAAGATCAGGGTGGATGGGGCTCTGAGCGACCTGATTTAGCTGTAGGTGTCCCTGTTCAGTGCAAAAGAGTTGGACTAGATGACGTTTAAAGATCCCTTCCAACGCAAATGATTCTATGGTCCATCCATCATGTGCCTGATTGCCAGAAAACAAATCTGAGAATCTGCCCCAGAGGAAGCATCGCCATGCTCCCACCTGCTGGTCAGATGGAGTGGTGGGCTGTGACCCTGCTGTTATCTGTGGTAGATGCTGAAACATGGAGCTGATGGCTTAACCTCCTTTCCCTTTCCCTTTCCCTTTCCTTTTCCCTTTCCCTCTCCCTCTCCCTTCCTCCTCTCCCCTCCTTCCCCCTTCTTCCCCTCCTTCTCCCTCTCCCTTTTTTCTTTCTGGCTGCAAATCAGCTTATTGTTAATTTCCTAGTGAAAAACTTGGCTTAGCTTCACCACAGAAGTGACTACTACTGGGCCCTGCTTGCTGCCACTCATGGAGTGATGTAGTCTCCTTCACCACAGAGATTTACCTTCATTTGCCAGTGGGAGCAGAATCCTGCATCCTTTTTAGGATCCACCTGCAGAGGTGCAAATTTCCTCAATGCATCTACCTGTCACCAACTTCACATCCTACACTGTCTCATGCTTCTGTTCTGACTTGCTGAGTGTAAGGTTGCCTTCCATTCAGGGTTGCAAGAATCCTTGCAGGAAGGGCCCTGGCCAAGCTCTGGTTAAAATCAAAAGAGAAGGACACCCAGGATACAATCAGGTATTCAGTGCTACATTTCCAGCTAAGAGAAAAAGAAATACGTTCTGTGTTAGACTGAACATCTGAAACAGTAAGTGCTGTTTGACTCTCCAGAGCTCTCACAGGTACTTGAAGATGAACTGGGAGTGGTTTTTAAGCCCAGTGCATATCTCTCCAAACAAAATGTCACTCTCTATTATTCTTAGCTGGGAAAATAATGAAAGAATCAATCAAATCCTCTAACACTGACAGAAAACAGACAAAAATCCCTTTGAGTCTCTTCTGAGGCTCTAAGAGGATTAGACTCCTCAGGCAGAAATGCTTCTATAAGGGTTTGTTTATGGGGAGAAAAAAAAACTTTGATAGATGTGTATGGTCAGTTCAACAAAGCAGCTTGTAAAAGCCTTGTATGTTTTCTGAAGTGACATAGCACAGTTCTTAAAGTCTGTGTTAGGATCAAGAACCTGAAATGAAACGTTGATTCTGACACGAACAGACCAAACAGCATCAAGCAAATCCTTCTGGTGCTTAGTTCTTCTCTTTTTTTTTCCCCTCTTAGTCAATTTTGCCTGCTTTGATTGCAGACTCCTCAAGGAATTCAGATGCAGGTGATGATTTGTGCTCTCTAAGAACCTCTCAGGGCATCTTGTTGAGTCCCACCATGCTGGATCCTGCCTGCAGTGATGGATGTAAAGGGTACCAAAGAAATCCCCCTCCATTAAGTGATGCCTTCTGGGGTACCGACACCGAACAAGAGATTGCAGTTGTACAGAGCCACTTCTGAATACTTCCCTTCATCCACTATGACTGCACCTGGCCCTGTGTCTGATGATATTTCCAGGGGCATTGATAAAAATGGAGTGGAGTAAAGTGGGTCTCCAACTTCAGACAGAGACTGTATTATAAATCATCAAGAATCTGATGTAGTGTAAGGGAAATGTAAGATGAATTAGTCAGATAACTTGGATGTTGCCTAAGGCTTATGGAAGATAGCATTTTGGAGAATATAATGCATAGGGTAATGTTTTCAGCATTTTCTAGTACAGTAACTCCAGTGGAAACGCTCTAATATTAACCTGCTTTAATGTTAGAAGGTGCTGGATTATGTACTCCACAAAGTGAAACTGCAAGTTTTATTTCTCCCACAGTACTGAGATGGTTTCCAAATGGCTGATGCCATTCCCAGACTTACACTGTGTTCTCCTGATCAGAGACAACGAAGCTTCTAGAACTTCACGAGCTGCAACATGTCACGGTTGTTTTAAACTGCAGGTTGTTTTAAACTGCAGTTGCCAGGGGCTATATCAGCAGGTACCCAGCCTATGGCAATTAGTCCCTCTGTGAACAACAGCAATTTGGCTGTGCAGCAGAAGTACTGCTGTGCTGACTACCAAAGTGCTGTGTGTGTTTTCTGTATAGAGAGGTACATGCTTTCTGACTGCAACCCTATAAAGTTCATGGCTTACCGAGGTTCAAGAGGTAGAAGTCCCGATTATTATTGTCACTTTCCTTTAAGTTTTCCTGGCACATCTGGCTGCTGTATAGGATGAAGATTCTAAAACAGTCTCTGCTTAGGCTCAAATGAAACACAGGAAATGCTGGGGCTTGCCAAGAGGCAATCAGGATAGAAAAGACAATCTGTTTTCCCTGTCTCATTTTAATTCCTATCTCATTCAAAGCTCGATCATTTTGAATTAAGATCATATATATCCAAATTAATACAGCCAACCGCTGTTGGTCAGCTTGGGTTCTACAGCTGAGCTAAAAAACTCAGAAATGCTATGTAACCTTCTGGAAAACCGATATGATCACTGAGCAAAGTCAGATGATTTCCATGTGCTTTAATTTGCATTCTAAACTTTCTGCTCAGCTATAAATACAGCAGCATTATATTTTTGGATAGATCTGCCTTCCTTGTTCCAGGCAGAGTGTGTTGAGCTTGAGAAAAGCATCTGATGCTTATTTGTTAGAGGCCCACGTGACACAAGAGATTCTTTTATAAAATGATGTACTGTAGAGGACGAAAGCAGCTGACCTTTTTGCACATTAGCATTCTGTGTTGGTGAAAGACTGAATGCTATTTAAGGGTGTCACAGGAAAGAAAGAAAGAAAGAAAGAGGGAAAGTTGTTCCAAGCTACCTAAACAATGATTACTGAGTAGATGGGTCTCTCAGAAAATACTGGAAATGTTTCTAATGCTGGTTGCTTTCCTTTGCAAACAGTATGAGAGATTTTCTGATGAATTAGACTGTGATAATCAGCAGATGCAATAGTTTTCCAAAATATTTTTAAGACAAATTAACCAAAATCTTGATTTTTTTTTTCATGCCCCCTGCCTCCAACAAGAGCTTAAAACACATTTTCCCTCTCCTTCCCTCTCTTTCTTCCCCTTATGCATCCAAGGTCCTTTGGTCTTTGTTTTCCAGGTAAGACTTGTGTCTTGGATTCATGCCTTGTGTATTAAAATGTCTATCTGGATGCATATGTCTATGAGGCTCAATGGGGTTCACCCCAGAGTACCCAAAGAGATGGTTGTTCTCATCATGAGGCTTCCTTCAGTTATTTTTCAGTGGTCTTCGGAAACTGAAAGCTGGCGTGTGTTGTCCCAGTTTTCAAGAAGGGTGAGAAAGAAGTCCCTGATAATTACAAGCCTGTCAGTCTCACAGTATCTGGTAAAAATTATTGAGAAGATAATTCTGGGAGTTATAGAAAAGCACCCGAAAGACAATGCATTCACTGGTCACAGCCAACATGTGTTCATGTCAGGAAAGCCTTGTTCAGCCAACTTAATCTCCTTTTCTGACAAGGATACCCAACTTGTTGACCAAGGGATGCTAGCTGATGTAATCCTTTTGGATTTTAGCAAAGCTTTCTGTACTGTTTATCAGAGTATCCTTTTTGACAAAATGTCCAATATACAGGTAGAGAAAAATAGAATGTTATGGATGAACAATTGGCTAATGAGTAGGGCTCAAAAGGTTATAGTAACTAAAAAGGTTATAGTAACATCAGGCTGGTGATCAGTCAACACTGGGTTGCCTCAGGGCTCCATTTTAGGAGCCAGTTCTCTTCAATATTTTTATACATGATATGGACACAGGACTTGAATGTAGACTAAGTAAGTTTGTGGACAGCACTAAATTGAGAGAAACTGTTGATTTCCTTCACGGTAAAGAGGTCTTGTGGAAAGAACTGTGAGGATCTGGACAGTCACCAAATCTTGTTGCCCAAAGATGTTGTGGATGCACCACCCCTGGAGGCATTCAAAGCCAGGATGGATGGGGCTCTAGGCAGCCTGATCTGGTGGTTGGCAACCCTGCACGCAGCTGGGGGGTTGAAACTAGATGATCATTGTGGTCCTTTTCAACCCAGGCCATTCTATGATTCTATGATACGAAGTTCAACAAGAGCAAGTGCCAGATTCTGCACCTGAGGTGGGGCAATCCTGGCTATATGTACAGACTAGGGGATGAGAGGCAGGAAAGCAGCCTTGTGCAAAGGGATCTGGGAGTTCTATTTGATGGCAAGTTGAATCTGAATCTGCAGAGTGCCCTGGCAGCCAAAAGGGTCAACCATACCCTCAGGTGCATCAGGTCCAGCACTGGTCACAGCCTGAAGCATCTGAATTTTAAGAAATGTTCGGACAACGTTCTCAGAAATGTGGTTTTATTGTGGTCCTGTGTGGAGACAGGAGTAGGACTTTACGATACTTGTGGGCTCCTTCAACTCAGGGTATTTTATGATTCTATATCCAGGCTTGGGACCATGCTTGTGCGTGTAAAAAATTTGCATGTGGTCTTGCATCCATTCTATTATCCATTCTATTTCTTGACCTGTGGCTCCTTATAGCTTTCATCAACATGATCCTAGAACCAAATGTCTTACTGAAAAAAAAAAAAACCGTAATAATTTGCAGTGAATTCTAACAAGGGCTCAGGTGATGTCAAATTTGGGATATTTCATCCACTGTATTTGTTTTTAAGACTGTGCACTCACGTATTTCAGTGCCAAACAAGATGAAATGGAGCCAAGTGCCATCACAAAGGTCTGGAAAGGTATCTGCTACAATCTGATTGCTTTGGAAAAGGCTCTTCAAGCTTCTAAGTGCTTTGGCATCCATGGTAATGAGCACCAGGCTCTTGAGGTTTAGATTCCAGCCAGAATACAAGATTCAGTATAAAGTAAAGTGCCAAGACTGTTCCCTAAGGGTGTTCTTTCAGTAGTGGTAGGAACATGATCATGAGGAAAAGTCAAGAGCAAAGGTCAGTATAGGAGGAAAATTCCCAGGGGTGTGTGACATGTGAAAGCTCAGCAGCCATTTTATGCTGTTTGGAGGAAAGGTCTCACTTGAGCTGTTTGGTGCTGCTGGCTTGGCTCATTTATTCCAATGGATCCTGAAACCATCTCTCCATCACTGAGATTCACATCAGCACAGTGGATTCTGAACTGAACAAGGAACCTTGAGAGACAGCTGGGAGGAGTAAGTTTCCATGAATGCTGAAAGAAATGCAGTGCAGCTATCACTGAGAAAATAATTTGCTCACCCCCTTGTTAGGATAGAAATTGTAGGACTTAGCATGACAGGATTCTGGTCACAGACTAAAAGCAGCAGAGACCAGAAATAAATGCTAATTTTGTGCTAGACAAAAAAAAACCTCATCTATTTAGCTTATCCAGACCCAGGTGCTTTCAACACAAGGTGTTTAAAAACCTGGTCCATGCATCTAACTTGCAGAACTGCAACCGTAAGCAGCGGCTCGGTATACATGATTGCTGCATCAGTATGTGGTGGCATTGTGAAAAGAGTGCTTACACAAAAGTAGGTTTTGGCAAGCTTGCAATAGGCAAGCAGGATTTATCCTGAAAATGCTTCTCCTATCTATGGAAGTCAAAATTAGTAACTTGATCAGCTGTGCATGCTTCATCTTTTTCATCTCTTAGGCCAAGAGTTTAATCCTCTTTGCAGATGCAAAAAGATATTGCTATATTATTTATACTTGTTTCCTTTTTCCTTTTTCCTTTTTTTTTTTTTTTTTTTTTTCTTCCCAAATAGTAAAAAATGAGATTCTGTTACAGAAATGAAGTCCTAAGTTTTTAGGTAATTCGATAAGACAGATTAATGATTCCTCTATAAGCTCTCGCACCCTGAAGCTTCAGGAGATAAAAGGTTACTTTTGCAGGAAATATTTTTACATTGTTCAGGAACAACCATAGGGAGAACTACTATGGAGGGCACTGTGGAGGTAATTTATTCCAGTACTCTAGTCAGCTGCAGCTTAGAAGCACTGTTACACTTCAGAACAATTACTTGGACACAGCAAAGACACCACCGACAGTCCTCTAAGCTGTTCCTACTAGTGTTTCCCAGAGTAACAATGAGTTCAGGATACTCTTAATGGTCCCCAACATAGCACTTTCTGGTTGTCTTGAGGAAGCTGCTCTTCCTCAAACGCCATTCAAGGTATTTTGATGCATTAGGAAAAGCTTATACATCTTATCTATAGGTTAGCATACATGAAGACACCAAGCATAAGGGAATCATGGTGTGTGGCAATTCAGAAATAATTATACACACTTTTTTAATAGAACTTGAGAGGGTTAGGAGCAATAAACTATTCTTCCTCCATTTAGCCTCATTTGAAAATATCTTCCCAAAATAAGCCATGTGAAAGCCTTCTGTCATGCCCCTAAGCAGGATGCTATGTCTTTAAGAAGTCTGCCCTATCCCTAAATTATCCCTGATATCAAATACCTAGGTGGACTCAAAGCACTTTGAAAGGGCTTGAAGAGCTCTGGAAAACTATATTCCTTTCTCCTGAGGCATGAGAACAGAGAATAATGTGATTGGTTTGTGTGCTGAGGTGATACACTATTAATAAAAGAGCCTTTTGTTCTGCCTTGCCGCTGTTGCTTTCCAGTACAAATTTTTTACTTCTGTCACTTGGTGGGAACTGCTAATCCAAGCGAAATGTGAGGACTTAACAGCTTCTGATTGCAGTGACAGAATTAGGTAACAGTGCAGGTCAGGGAGGGGAGGGCAGAAATCTTGTCAGTCTTCATGAGGTGCAATAAGTGCTTCATGCATTACAGGTTGCACATAGGTAGTCCGGGTATTTGGAAGCTTTGTTCTGAGCATATAATATCTCCCTTCCTTCCCTCTGTATAACTTCAGTGTGAGCTCTTATTTCCATTATTCTTTTACTGCATCAAATATATTCTGTTCAGCAGAGGCTTTTCTGGCTGTGGAACAAAAACCTCCTGACACCTTGCCAGGCTTGGTATCGTACCTACATAGCATCATACGTCCATGTAAAAATGACAGGTATACATCGTGACAAAAAAAAAGAAAAGAAAAGAAAAAAAGAAAAAAAAAAGAAAAAAAAAGAAAAGAAAACCAAATACACTTACATCAGACTCTTCATCCCTTTAATTCAAAACCACATTTTTAGTTATGTGGGAAAGTTTCAGCACCTTCATTCAAGCCAGCTGAATTGACACAAAGATTTCTTCAGAACAGATCAAAATGCTCTACAGACAGACTCTTTCATGTAAGAAAAAAATACTTTTCGTCAGTGACTCTTAGAGCCCTTCCTTAGAACAAATGCAATGGGCAGTTACTGAGCACCAGGGCAAGTAAGGAGAAAGAGCAGAATGAGAAGTGGCAAGGTGGGAATGGTGGAATGCAGCTGGAGAGTAATTCAATTTCCTTCCTGATGCTTGACTATCAAGTTTTTGCTAAAATCAATGAAGCAGTTATATAAGTGATAGGGAAGCTGAGTGGTTTGGTACAGTGTCTGCCTGTGAGCTGAGCCCCTAATTTGCAACATGCCCAGTGCCTTCCACAAAAGGAGATGTGTTAAAAATGATGTTTTCCTGTGTTCTGAATCAATGCATGAAATGGGAAAGTCAGTACCAGCAAGAGCTGTGAAACATTCCAGATAGATAGAGGAGATTTTGCTTGATCCTCTTTTGGTTGTTTAGCTCAGTGATGATGAGACAATTCCAAATTTATGGTATTAAAAAAAAACCTTGAAGTATCCAGTCTGTCTTTTGGGGTTCCACACACTGTAGGAAGCCTCATTGTTCCCCTATCAGTAGTCCCAGGCACTTGTATTTGGAAAAGAAAGCATAATTTACACAAAGATCTCCACTGTTTTGATTTGAACTCTTCTGGAGATAACAGTTTCACTGTTCTTCATGGTAGTTTGTTTCAGTGGCTAATCATATTTGCTGTCAAAAGCATGTACGTTATTTCCAATTTGACCTTGTTTAACTTCTCATCATTATTTTTGCTTTGCTTTTCTTCGCCTTGAAGAGCTCTGCAGACACTGCTGTTTTGGGTCCATGAAAGTATTCATATATTGGGTATTAAATCAATTAACTTCAGCAGAGGCTGAATAAGCCATACTGCTCAACTCAGTTCTGCCACCGACCTCCAGCAGAATTCATTATCCATCTATAACAGTCTCAGTGATCACAAGGTGAAACAATTAAAACTGTTACAAAACTCTGAATGAGGGCTGAAAGGGCATGACATCCAAGATGGATTTACAAAGAGAATAGGTTCTCAAACTTGAGAGTATAACCTTGAGCAAAAATAATCATGCTGATTGTATGTAATGGCTCCCACCTCCCAGTGAGGAGGAATACTGGTTGGATATCATTGTCTACTCCAAAGAGGGATTTTATTTATCTCTTCCTTTCTCTCTTCCTTTTTCTCTCTTCTTTTCTCTCTCTCTCTCTCTCCCACTTTCTTTCTTCCTTTCTCTCTTCCTACTTCTTCCTTCCCCTTTAACTGTAAATTAACCTTGGAAGATGAAGCAAAACCAACTTCCTTCTGACTGTGCAGATGCAGGTGCTGAGAGGCAATATTTCCTGATATCCACAAGAAATATGCCAGCATGGTTATAAAAATAGGTGAATAGGTTGGAGCTGTAAGGATGCTTCTTGGACTTAAATCAAGGCATATGGATTTGGGTCTGTTTAAGTGTCTGAAAATGGAAGTTCATAGTTTGCTGTCACCATGAAATTTATTGTAAAAAAAAAAACAAACAAAACCAACCAAACCAAAACAAAACACATTACATGTTTGTTATATGGTGTTCCAAAACAAAGATGTGTGTTGCCATGTCCAGCCAAGTCTAGGTAATAGTAATATGATTTGCATAGAAATAGAGATTAAATATGGAGACAATGATAAATGTGAACATGTTCATTGTGAATTTAAAGCTGAAAGATAACATCTTCGCTTTGAGTTATAAAACTCAAAATATCTTGGAACTGGTCTTATGGAGAATTTTTCTTCTCTCACACCACTCTTGGGCCTAAGAAAGCCTTTCTGCACCAACCTGCTAGCTCTAAAAGTGGTGGGATCAGAGGTGCAGTGAATTAGTGGCTGAGGTATCCTTGCAAATGTGAAATGGATTAACGGATAAAAATGAATAAATAAAATGGAAACTGAAAACACAGACCTGCAGAACAGATTTTTTTAAAAGTTAAGAAAAAATGAAGGACTTTAGAGATAGTTCCACAAGAACTTTTCTGATAATGGTTTCTGATGTATTGTGGCTCCTGCCCAGTTAAATTGCCAGGAGAGGGGAGAAATCAATGGAGCATCAGGTGATTTCATATTATTGTGTCAGCTGTGGTGCGGGGTAGATATTTCCTGAGCCTTCATTTCCTTGTGAGCAGGTTTAGGATGACCAAGCTTCTGAGAGGGCAAACTAACAGTTTTCAGTTAGCTAAGCTATTAAAGAAAAATGACCTGTAAAGGCACTGTCCGGACTCACCTCATGGGATGGATCATAGTGAGGTCTTCACTGAAGGTTCAGATTGAATATTAGAAATAATTTCTTCTCAGAAAGAGTGGTGAGGCATTGGAAAAGGCTGCCCAGGGAGGTGGAGGAGTCACCATCACGGGGGGTGTTCAAGAAACATGTAAATGTGGCACGTGGGGACGTGGTTAGTGGGCATTGTTGTCATGTGTTGGACCAGATGTTGATGGTTGGACCAGGTGATCTTAGTGGTCTTTTACAGCCTTGATGATTCTGTGCTTTTATGATTCTTTCCACCCTCATTCAGATGAGAAGAACGTTAAGCTTCAGCTCCTAGAATGCCCAGTTAGGAATGCCTTCTGTAGGAACAGGGCCAAGGGGAAAGCCAATGAGTCTTAATCCTACCCAAAGAAAGTGCACTAATCCCTGAGATGATGGTGGGGATCCTGACTGCTGAACAGGGCTTTATCAGGGCTCGCCAATCTGGGCCCATCCAGAAGAAGTCATCATGTGAATCAAAAATCACTCACGTGAAGCAAAATTACTCAGTGATTTGTAAAAAGAAAAAGCCTGTCACAATAATCAATATGAGGGAAAATAAGTAGGAAGAGGTTGTTTTATTTTTATTATCTTAAATAACTGATGAGTTAATTAAAATGATACTTAACATCCTGTTGTGGAAATATCCCTTAGTGTAACCCATGTCACTCCTATTGGGAGTGGGTTTTGCAATCAGAAGTCATTTCACATATATGTCATTTGTTTTAAAACCTTAAATTTTCAGCAAACAAGCTGACATTTCTTCTTATTTTTCCTTTTAGTTTCCTTTCTGTTGTTATGTTGCAATGGTGATGCTTATTTTAATATTGAAAAGTTGAAGGAGGCACGGATTTCAAGACCCTCAGAAAGTACACGCACTATGAAACAGAGGTCTTCGGCATATCAGTATTGACATATTTATCGCAAAACAAAAGAAAGCAAATGAAACAAAAACACTTTGGGCTAAGGGAGATCTGGGTCAGGAAAAGAAGAGTGAATGGCATTTCACAGGAGATGCTGTCTCATCAGCCCTGCAAATTGCTGTCATTTCTACATGAAAGAGATGAATGAATCAGTTTCTGGATGGCTCTATAACTGTGACAGCCATCATCTAAACAAAAGCTTAATGGAAAATAGACAGAAAAAAAGAACTGGGGGGGAGGGGGGAGATTGAGCCTTATCTAATAAACTTACCCAAACCAATGACATATCAGGAGAGCTCACGAAACCATTCTTTAAATACTAATTCAGCAGCAGTTTCAAGCAGCTAGCTATATGGGTATTGAATATTTACTCCTTCCCTCCCATCTGCTGGCTGCCCATTGTCATATCTTCCCCTCCTCCAGCCAAGCTCAGAGCTGGGGAAACTGCAAACACCTCATCATGTCAGTGCCTTTGAGCAACACAAAAGGGATTCATGAGGAGGTTAATAAGTTGACTGCAATTATAACACTTACTGTTGTGTACCACTGATGATGGCTAATGTGGTTATTTCCTGCTCCTCTGATCATTTCCCTGCATGTTCATCAAGTCAGTGTGGAGCAGGGCTCTGTGTTGCCTGTGCTGCAGCAACAGCTGGTTGGCCCTTAGCTACCATTGCTGTGAGCTGTGTTTGCACAAACTCTTTGACTCCTGCAGCACTTAGGGAAAGGCAGATGAAGTTCTACTAATGAGAGAAGGATCAGATACAATTTTTTTATTTTTTATTTTTTTCCCTGCACTTTTCAAAATGCATGAACTACTGTGAAGTAATCAGGAATGAGCTGAAGCTGAGGTCAGTGAGTGATATTTTTCCTGTATGTGCCAGGGCTATTTCTTTGAACTGCTTTATTTATTTATTTATTTTTTCCTGTCAGCGTACACTTCTCAATGCTATCACACCGAGGCTTTGTTCTCAGGAGAAATGAGCTCTTGTGAGTCTCTCGAGTCTTGTGAGCTAAGGCTAGGTACTGACTTTCTGTATAGGTATTGAAATTGATTAATGATACAAATTAATCAACCTGTTTACTGTCCTGCAAATGAGCAATCTTGCAACATTCATGATCTTTACTAGAACGTCAGATTAATGATTGCAAATACACACATAGAGCATTAAGTAAAGATGATTTTGAGACAGAGCTATTCTCCAAGCAGTCAATATTCTGCCTGCTTTAATTAAAATATGAATACTTCAAAACTGGTATAAACTTCCCTTGATTCAGTTGATTGCATGATTGCCCTCACAGCACATAAAGCCAACCATATCCTGGGCTGCATTGAGAGAATTGTGGCCAGTAGGTTGAGGGAGATGATTCTGCCCCTCTGTTCCATGCTGGTGAGGCCTCACTTGGAGTACTGCATCCAGATGCGGAGTCCTCAGTACAGAAGAGGCACAGACCTGTTGGAGCACATCCAGAAAACGGCCACAAAAATGATCCGAGGGATGGAACACCTCTCAATGTGAGGACAGGCTGAAAGAGATGGGGCTGTTCTGTCTGGAGCAGAGAAGTCTCTAGGGAGACCTGATAGCAGCCTTTCAGTATCTAAAGATGGACTATAAGAAAGAAGGGGACAGACTCTCCAGCAGCATCTGTTGTTATAGCATAAGGGGAAATGGTTTCAAACTAAAAGAGGGGAGATTTAGACTGAACAATTCTATCCTGTATAAACAAGAATCCCTAAAGATAGCATTGTGAGGGAAAGCTGAATACTGTAGTGATGCCATGAAGCCATCAAGTAAAACTAGAAGACAGAATGCATGAATAATACCTACTGTTCCTCTGAAAACAAATGCTACAATGGAAAGTAACATTGCTGAACATTTAAGACCATCACAATAGGAGAAGGAACAAGCAGTGTAATTGCTGGGATGACAAATATCAGCCTAATATAGACAAATAGTGCTAAGCAGGGATTTACCTGTGGCAGAAACAGGTAAAATTCCTCACTGAAGAATTATTTATGGCAATGAGCTGATTTGGCACATTCTTTATCTGGTCAACACAGACTCAGGCTATTTTAGCAGACAATTTTGCTTGGGAACATAGTTATGCTAATAGGGATGTTGAGAAGGATAGCACAGAAAGTCATCCATATCTGTGACAAGGAGCAAGAGATTTAGGCCTGTGCAGAAACACAGTGGCAGTGCCCTCGAGTGCCCAGTCTCCCATCATATCTAGGTAACACCTTCCACTCTCTGCTAATTGTCATTACAGGGGCTGGCAGCAGTGGTGCGAATTAGAAAATTGGTTCAACTGGGATAGGCATTTAGCAAGAATTAAATGTTTAGAGAAACACAAGGACTGAACCCATATCCAGCAGAGAGATAAGCTGAGGAGAGGACAAGAGTTTAATGAGCTGTTTAAACCAGCCCAAAATTCCTTCTTTAGGGCTTCCAATATCACTTTTAATGCAAAATTTGTTTAGCTGCTTCAAATATTAACCAGTCATTTTCTTCCTCTCCTACAGCATCAACACAGAACTGGATGGCGTGAGGGGCTCTGCTTCCAGGATTCCTACGTGGTGGAAAGAGATTATATTTATGGGGTTTCAAATCACTAACTGACCTGTAATGAGAGCTCAGTTACTGGCAGCTTCGTCACTGGATATAACATTTCAGGCTGCTTTTTGCTTTCTGTGCACAGACCCATCTTCCAGTGATATAATTTACTCTGGAATCTATTTGGTCATTTTTATTATTTTCTATTTCTGAAGGCAGTATTCAGCTGATTAAATTTTGTCCAACATAGCCATTCATCAGATTGTTTTACAATGAAGAACATTATTTTTGTCATACTACAATTAAACAGCTTTGTGTTTTAATGTCTTTTATTTTTAAACAATAGTGTCTCATAAAATGTAAGAATCAAGATTTCCTAGCCATAATGGCCATTTTTATAAAAATGTGCCCAGTCCTGTGGTAATGCTCCCAATACATCCCAGTTTTCATTAAGGACTGAGTAACAGCCTGTAGGAAAGCATGCCCTGTTTCCACACATGTACATATGTTGTACTGATTGTGGAGGGTCTTGTCTGGGGATTGCTGTGTGATTGCAGGTTCTGCTGCTTCCATCTGTGAATTATATGAAAAATAATATTTACTGAGACAAGCCTTTGAGGACACAGACTTGATGAGAGGTTCATTTGTGCACTTTTCAGCAGAGTATGAATTGCAGCACCAGTGCATATAGGAACCTGTGTTATATACTTACTATTTCCAGGGAAAATCTGATTGGCCATCCTAAAATGGCATCATTCTTGATGTAGGGTTTGTAGCAGGTAGGTGTGCCAGTGTTGTATCAGCAGGACTGTCTCTGTTCTGTCACAAAAATCATTTAGGTTAACCTCAGTCGTGGTTAACCTCTCTAGAGTTGCTACAGTGGGGTAACTTCCCTCTTCCTCCTGAGGTACTTGAGTGGGAGTTGAGCAGTGAGCTTTGTCTCCTGTGGTTCTTCTACAAATACTCATTTTACAGCCTGAAAGAGCCCTTTTTCTGGCAAAAATGCAACTGGAAGAAGGGGTAAAGAGCTCAGCTCTGGAAAGTGACTCCAGAGAACTTGGATAATTCTTCAGCAGGACAATAGACTCAGTTGTAGACTCCAGGTAGGTCATCCAAGGTGGAGTTCTGTCATTCATTTATAGGTTCCTTGAGCCATTGAAGATATCTTAGTACATTTGAACTCTCCAAATGGAACTGACAGATAGTGCCTAGAGGAGAGCCTTGACCTTCTGGAGCGGGCACTAGATAGAGCTCAGATGGGTAATGAATGACATGTAAGATATCTGCAGACACCTATGTTTAGGCAAGACACTCTAGGCTCTTTTAACATCCCATAACCAGTTACTCAATGGAATCTGTGGGCTTAGTTAAAAAACACACTCTCTTATTTCCCACATCTTCACATCTGGATAGATAACACATTAAAATCCATTGGCTGTATTGACTAGTTTTTCCCTGGTTGTTATGGAGACCAGACAACTAGTTTAGATGGGCATCACACTCCTTGAATACAACCAGAAGTGAGAAGAGCCTACCCAATCTTCTTCTGACTTTACTTCTATTCCATGCGGTATACTGCCTACACAATTTATGTTCCTCCTTTTAGGGAGTTTATTCTTGACCCTCTTTGTGAGTAACTGGCACAGCAGAATGCTTACGGCCCCTATGGTTGAACATTCAGGTGTGGAGAGAGTTGCTGACATGATTCATTAAAACAGAGAAACTGAAATCTCATAGAAATGTAATACCAGAAAATAATCACACGCATTCTAAAAAAAATTAAACCCTTTTTATTTGTATATTTATTTTTATATATAAAAGAAATACAAAAAAAAGAACACAAACAAAATGTTGATTATGGCAATTCAGTTTTGTCGGCCCCCTCAGCCTGGGCTGCTGCCTCAGATCCACCGGGAGTGAGCAAAGTCCTGCGGTTATAATGTCCCTTTATGATTCCAGAGTTATTGTTCTCATTTAGGATTTGCTTCTGTTTTTGCCTGTTAAGAGACTGTACAAGTCCTAGTACAACAGCTGCTAATGAATACTGTCCAGTCAGTTTTCTTGGTTGTAAGATTAAAGGATTTGGTTGAACTCTTCCTAGAAGAAAATATGTTTTGATTTTTCCTTCCTGTTCACTGATGCCTTTGACATAAATCTCTCCTCGGTAGTCGAAAGCAAATCCTCGGTCCTTCAGGATCAGATATGTTTCTTCAGGCACTTGTATTCTGTCACTAACTCCTGTGCTGTCCATTCGACTTGCTAAATTAACTGTTTTGCCCCAGATATCATACTGTGGTTTCTTGGCACCGATAACTCCTGCTACAACAGAGCCATGACTAATCCCTATTAAAAACAAATAAGTAAATAAAATAGAGAAGAAGTAGCCAGCTAAGCAAGAATAACTGAAAACCATATTTGCACTTGAGAATCAGCTGAAACCTACATCAGATACACTTATCACTAAGCTTAAGGAAAAAGTATATATAAAAAGAAATAAGTCCAGGAAAGATAAAAACATGAAAAGTTATATCCTCAAAGCTATTTTACAGGTTGTCCATCACAGTGAAATTGCAGTACTTATATATTGCCTGTACTCTGCACACTATTGCCAAAGTTTCTGCAAACTATTTCTTAAGCAATAGGAAAAATCTTTCAGACTCTGCACTTCTTGAAAGCAACCCTAACAGTGCTATGCAGTGAAGAAACGACTTATGTTGTTATTCTTATGTTCTATGAAGTGAAAATATTCATATACTTCTATGAAGTTATTGTAATACTATATTTTATGAAACTTGCATAAATTCAAGGCAAACAATCAAATAGAAGAAAATACTTCTTTTTTTTTCTATGATGGAATTTAAAAAATAAATTTAGTGGTAGTGAAAAGCAACTTTGAAAAAAGATCTTGCAAAGGTTTTTTTTATTTTTTTGTTTTTTTTTTTTTTTATTTTTTCATTTTTGTTATAAATCCATTATAGAAATGATCTTCAAATATTTCTGCATTCATGCATGATAAATTCTTTGCAAGTGATCCACGTTTACTGGGCACAGATGCATATTCCCTGAAAGTTATCCATGGTTCTAAACTATTAGGATGCACGCTGAGATAGCACAGACAATGCTGTCAAAACCCTCTATGCTGTGACTGATGAACATACTTCAGTTTTTTTACACTAAGCCTGTCTTGTTTTTCTGAGTGCTTTGTGGTTTCGTCTATTGATCTAGACAATGTAAGATGTCATCAGTTTTGCTCCTGCTACGTGCCATACATTGAGGTAATATTGTCATGACCCATCATATTGATTTCCTCCATTCACAGCAGTTTAGAGGTGCTGCCACTGGGACAGATCAGGTCAGAACTAGAGTTCAGTTTTTCTCCAAAGCCATAAGTACTGCACACAGAGTTTAGAGTGAACTACTATTAGCTATTTTAACTTAAAACACATTTTAATTCTCATGCTTGAATAATGCTTACCAATACGGAGCTCGAAGTTGTTAAATGAATGCTTGTTGATCTCCTGTATGCTTTCATTCAATGCTATGGAGAAGTCAGCTAGAGCACACAAATGCCCCCATTTGTCTTCACATTGCTGAGGAGTCGTTAAAAAACAATATGTTAGAAATGTTTTGCATTTGCCTGTAAAACAGCTCCCATCCATCCCTACCAAGTAACAAGTATCTTACAAATCTGGAATCCAAAATGAATAGTTTAACTATGCTAGATCAAGGGGAGGTTGGGTATTATTAATGGTAAAGTAATGCTTCCCACTTATATAACAATGCTTGGATACTTAGATACAGAGAAACTCACTCTGAAACACCAGAGAAATTCATTTCCTATCAAAAATCAGAAGGGAAATCACAGGAATTAACAATGCATATGAAATCTAAGGCTGATGAAATATGGAGAGGATTGGGACTGGCCTAATAATGTTATGATATCACCTTATCTATTCTGAAGCCAAGTAATTCTTTCATTAAACAAATTTCCTATCCATAAGTATGAAGCATTACAAGCACCATCTCACATCATGCAGTGCAGCTCTTTGCCATTTTAACCATCCTTAGTTTTTAAGCCTGATCATAAGAATCTCCCTTGCATCAACCTTTTCTGTTCACACATGCTCATTTGTTGTCCTCAGCGTCCTTCAGTTCAGAATATGCCATCCTCCCCCAGCAACTCTCACTTCTCTGATGCTGACGCAATGATACATGTATATGTATGAAGGTAAGTATATTTAAAACGTGTGTACAAATTTCATTAGACTGCTACAGTTTTACAAAAGATTGATTAATCACTGTTGAAAATGCAGTAAAAATTTTCTTCCTTTGAATTTTTACCCATATTAAGAGTAAAAAGAATTGCTTAGGAGATCTGTAGCAGCAGCTTGCTATGTTTCTGATGTTCACTTCTTTGCTCATCTCTGCAGAGAAGCAATTTAAGATGGAACAAACTAAAAAAATATCATGCGCGCCTAGTTTTATGGATTTCTATCTATCGGCCTTACTTGTTATTCTGCATGTTGTAGCTACACTCCACATGCTTTATAATATAAACAATCAATTTTTCTTTAGATTATAAAGCTCTGGATGCTGCTTTCCTGGTAGTTGCGATCAGTGTGGGCAAATCTGATTCCTATGCTCCTACTGATCTGGGGCAGCACACTCTTGTGGTGCTCTTCCTTGTGATCTGGCACTGGTTGCCAAGTGAGACAGATCTTGGCAACAGTCAGCTTCTCACTGGAAGTATTCTAGAACTTCATCTTATTCCTCTGGAGACTCCATTTTCAGAAATACTCTTGAGTGTAATTGTGAGTATATTGATGTTATCTGGCTTATTTTATGTTCATGATTGGGATTCTTTAGTTGGAGTGTAGTGAGGCACTGGCACAGGCTGCCCATAGAAGCTGAACATCCCTGAGGTGTTCAAGTCCAGGTCGGATGGGGCCCTGGGCAGCCTGATCTGGTGAGTGGCAACCAGCCCACGGAAAGGGGGTGAAACTGGATGGTCTTTAAGGTTCCATCCAATATGAAACATTCTATGGTTCTATGATCTTTCCCTTAGTTTTGTTTCCAATTCTGATAGTGAGAGCAACGTTCAAACTTCTGGTTTTGTGAAGTTTTTTAGTTGATCTGACATATCTGCTTTGTTATGATGTACAGTTTATCATCCTGTTTAAAAACAAACAGCTACATCATTGCAATAAATGTTTAAATGCAACCTTGCACTTGCATAAGTATGCTGCTCTACTTTCCCATCAGAGTGATTGAAAGGAGATTTTTTTTTCTATCTAACAAACTTAAATTTGAAGAAAGAATCCATATGGTTCTTGTCCAGAGAACAAATGCCATTTCAATTCATCAAGAACTGCAACTGTTTCTGCCAGAAGGCCCAAATGTCTGTTTTCTTTGAGCAAATATAGCACTACGAACATTGAAAAGATAAGATTAATTCTTTTTAATACAATCACATCAGAAGTTTAGTGTTCTAGAGTAAACTCTTCTCTTACCTGTTTTTCAGGTGATAATCCTGACACAGCCATGTATGTGCTACCGATTGTTTTAATTTTTTCAATATCCTGGAATCTCTCTTCACCTAGTAGCTAATAAGCATATTAAAAAATAATAAAAATAAATAAAAGCTATTATTTCTGTAACTTTTAATGTAAAATGCTTGTATGGATGTAGTAATTAGTCTTTGCATTTGCAATTTCTAGTCATAGAACAATATAGATCTAGTTATTGTACAATATTCGTTCTAGGTTCTGGGAAACACTGAGCAGTGCCTCTTTTTAACATCATCTACTAACAGAATGCACTCAAGCTCTTTAAAGACATTTGGCAAATTTTAGAATAGATAATATAAAACATGCATATTCCAGCTTAACTTAAATGAAGATGATCCCTGCAAATGCTGAGATATAATCGTGGAAAATTAACTAAGACAAATGGTCTTACTTATGTGTGTATTCTGGTATATGTGTATATGAATATAAGAACATTTGATCACTTCAAAATATTCCAAAATCTCTTTGGGAGGAATTCAGTGTGGTTAGATTTAGTGCTCTTGTGGAAACATTTCTGGTGATTAGGCCAGTGTTGGAGGTAATTCAATCCACTTATTCATTCAACCCTCATACACTATTCAATGAATACATCTATTCAATGAATAGATACCAATGCCTCCAAAGCACTTTTGTGGGAGATCAAGTCCTCCTGCATGACATGCTTCATTTTACTACCATGCTTGACACTGGTACACTCACTGATTAGTCAGTCTGTGCTTCTGTTAAGCATTTACCCCTTCTGCAAGAATTGCAGGGGACCGATACATATTGTTAAGCACCAGTATCTTTGCTAAGCTGGCATAAAAAATCTTATCAGAATTGAGAATCTGCAAGAGGAAGAATAAATTTAGTCTAGTGACTAGAGCAGTGAGTGGTGTGGAAATGACAATTTGGTCCCTACTCCAAGCCCATATTCACTGTTTAACATAGAACTTTGCATTAAATTTTGGCTAGAGCCTTACATTCCTTGAGAAACCTAATCTGACCTTGAGTTATGAACTCAATCATTGACAGCATTTTATATGGGATGTGGGCACGTATCACCTCATCACAGGCTTTACAGATGTGTGCTAATGAAGGTAATACCCTGGGACATTTCAAGATGATAGGCAGCGTGACATCTAACAAATTCAGGCATCAATGTGGTTAGCCAGTCCTGAATGACCATCCCCTTTCCCCTCTCAAAAATAACCTCACCTAAAACATGTTCACAGGCAATGAATTTAAAACTTTTAGTACGAAAGGTTCAACATAGCTGAGATTTAAATGAAAAAATTCATGCTGTGGTCAGGCAAAAAGTTAATGAAGCTTTCCCCACTTCTATTATACACTATCACACATTCCTTTTCCACCTTGTGGATTTGAGTTTCCTTTCAATTAAAAACTAAC
>JAOWBP010002052.1:72482957-72506097 GCA_028571105.1 Tragopan temminckii
GTTCAGTGATACTTTCAGTTGGTCAATTATGTGCAGCTGTTGTCAGTTAAGATGCTTCATGGCATCCTGGAAAAGTATCTAGAGAGAGCCAAGAGATGTGACATAGAACTTACAGAAGCTCCATGCACTGTTGGTCCAGTTGGAGACCAGAGATCTCTCAAACTGCAGTAGATAGCCATGTTAAGAAACTGTATGGAGCTCCTATTCAGTACGGTGAAGCCTAGTGAACTGTTGAGACAGTACACTAGTTGGAGCATTCAGTTGTTTCAGCATGGGTGATTCACAGTATACAAGATGGCACAGAGTCTCTTTCTGGTTTATCAGATAGTCCAGATGACCACAGGTCTTTCATAGGTGCCTGGTTTAACAGGGCATGTGGGTTTCTCACACATCCTAGAACACCGCAAATAACATTTGACCCTTGTATTTGGGAACTGAGCTCTGTGGGAGGTTAACACCTGAGACAGTCAGTAGACAGAAGTGTAGGTGCCTTGGCTTTGAGCCAAATTCCATTCTGCTGTTTATACCTGCTTGCTGCCTGGGCACTCTTTTAAGTATAGCTTTTCTGATAACTACTAAGTTATCACTATAATATGCTTACCCAAGACACAGATATTTAAATTTACTTTAATCTAATTCATGTCATTACAGTCTCATTGTGGACTCCAGACTGACATCTGGTCACCACATTTTGCTTTTAGCTATTTCCTTTGTAAGGTGCAGAAAATGATCCAAATCTATAGTCTTAAAATAGAATACCTATCTTCTCTCTGACTTTCTTTGCTTTAGAAGAGAAACCCAAACACCTGTATCAATTACAGAAAGTTCCATCCACGGTAAGCATGAGTTGAATTTCAGAGTAAACACTTGTATCCTAAGCTTACCTCAAAACCAGACCTAAGGTTTATGGTTATAACTGTTAAATAGACTCTTACAGCTTTTATTAATATCTATGATTCTTTTCATAAAGATGGTTATTCTCTTCCTCACTCACATCAAGACACCTTCAATTCACTGACTTAGGCTGCCCATGCAAAATGAAGTTGAGATAAAGAATATGCATTGCAGTGAATTTGAACTTGGGCAAGAGAGCTGTGTAATACAAAATTCTAGTTAGTTCAAGTACAAAACCAAATTCTATTCCATTCTATTCTTTTTAAACAAGTGAGAAACAGTTCTAGAAATAGATGATTTGCTGCCAAAAGACAAATATCTGGTGTCAGACAATAGTTTAGTCAATAATTTTCATGAACTTATAAATAGTTCATTAAGTGAGAGTTGTTCAAAAATACAATAGAAACAGTAGATCTGTATTTTATTCCTTTTTCTTGTTAGCATCAGGGTCAGGTTTAGCTGAAAAAATGAACAATGAAATGATAGCCTATTCTCTGTAGACCTTTTGGAGTACAGAAATTGGAATGTCTTAAAGGGAAAGAAGAACAAAGAGAGAGACATCAGAAGATAGGCACAGCAGCATGCACTCATACCTCTGTTCCTAATGAAATGAGAATATATAGAAAGAGATACAGATAATACTAAAAGGCAGTGTACATACAGATACACAGATGTACAGAACATATATGAAACAAGTGTTTTATATCACAGCAAACTACACCATGCTCCAGTTCAGTTTGAAGAGATGAAGATACCACCATGAACTGTTTGATTGTGAAAACTTATCATTTCAGAGCAGATTTGGAAGAAGTAGAAAATAGTTGAGAAAGAAAGACCTCCACGCAACAACACTTGAAGTTCAACAGACAATGAAGACAGGTAAGACTAAGGATGTGCAGCAGAAGAAAGAATGCATCATGTCATTACAGATCACTCAGAAAAATTGAATATAACAGCTAACCTTGTTTCACAAAGACTCATCAATCTTTCAAGTGCAGTGTGAAGAGAGGTGTCTGAGGGCATTTTAACCTTTCCAGCTTTATTTCCTCTATGTTAAGAGACTTCGCAAGCAAATTCTATGACTGTATAGGTATTGCTGTTACCCGATGTGCTAGTAGTGCAGCGCTTTTGCGAAAGATCTGATGAGGAAGAGTGTTAGTTGTTTCGTATTTATATCAAGCTACTCATGACTTTAGGCTCTAATTCATTTGCTAGTGAACCTTCGTTATGCCTTAAAATCAGCATTTAAGTTTTATTTATTTATTTTTTTAAGAGGAGGAGAAGAGGGGAGTGAAATGGAGAGGAGAGGAGAGGAGAGGAGAGGAGAGGAGAGGAGAGGAGAGGAGAGGAGAGGAAGACAGAACAGATAAATTATTTTTGCAAGGTATGTTTTTTTTTAAACTCTTTTCTTTCCCTTATATATCAATAAATTACAGTATGTTGTTTCCTCTGGCAGAAAGTCCACACACATCTTTTGCTTTGATGGTAGGGCACTGAAGTTATGCAATGAGATACACACTTCAACTAGAATGTCTCAGCTAGTTACATTAAATTTATATTTTATTTATTTCTTTAAGGACTGGTTCAATTAAAACTAAGCTGTGTAGTATTTAATTAGAGTTGGGAAATAAAATTGAGAAGAAAGAAAATGCCTGGGCCCCTGGCATTTCCCCAGTTTGGATGCATGATTTATTTCTGCCCTGAAAAGATTTGTTTAATCATCTGCTTTTACAATATGCGTTAGAGAAAAGGTTAAAGATGAATTTGCTTTCTCTGAGGCTTCCATTATTGAAATGCACTCAAGCATGCATTCATACTACATGACATTAAAGGAAGTTTGACTTACGTTCTGTTTTCCCACTATGTTATCGAATGGAAGTTCAGGGCTCCATGATCCTTCGGTAAATGTTGCCCCACTGTTTCTCCTGTCGGAGGAGCTGACAGCCTCTTTCACAATATCTTCAGGCAAAGTCAACAGACTCTCCTCAGGTTGTTTAATTAAATAAGTCTCAATGTTATGTTTCCTCAAGAATTCATTGCGTTCTTTGCCATGCCCTTCTTCAACTTTATAATCCCCATTGAGGCAGTCCAGAGTGGCTTTGGAGATGTGGATTCTCCTGCATAAGTGAAATAAGTAGTAGCAAATACTGGTTGTGCTCTAGTATAAATAGGTAGCAAGGAGTTTTATGAACTCTGTACCATGTTAACATGATAGATAAATAGAAGTATTTCTGTTGTATATAATGATTTATATTATGAAAATGAAATAGTATATTCAACAAAAGTGATTTGGGAGCAAGTGCTGTCTTGTCTTTACCAACAAGATCTCAGGAATGCATGAAGTTCTGTCACAGGAAAAACTCTTTGATATTCATATCTGATGCCTTTGTTCACAGTAATAGTTTAGTGAGATAGCTTTCTGAGTAATATGTGAATGAAAGTGAATCCAGATTGCCACTTCAGGCAGATATGGTCAAGAAATAATATCGTGTGTATTAAAGCAGTTCGAGTGAATGCTTTTTAATTTCATTCTCTTAGCTGAGGTATCATAGACTATTTAAATTAGTAATCTAATTATATCAGACATGAGTTAGGGAATAGTTACATGAACTACCCAGTACTAGGCAAGTGGGATGATAATTTCTAGTAAGAGTTAGCAGTGTTAAAATCTTTTGCAAAGGTAAATGTAACAAATCAAAGAGATGACATATGAAGAGCTGAAATTTTGCAAAAGTATGAATGTAGGTCTTCAGATATTTTCCAACCAAACTTGGAGGTGTTTGTTATTTGGAATATCTTCATCATAGTTATGATGGCTTGAGAAGGATGGAAATAAATTCAGTTAAAACAAAATAGAATAGATGTTCCTATCTTTAAGAAATCTTCAACATCCTACATGTAAGATAAATTGCAGACACCTCTGAAACACATCCAAGCGCTTAGCCATGCAATACCTTACCAAAAAAAAAAATCATAAATGCAGTATGAGGAGATGTTCATTAGACATTTAGCTAACTCAAAAAATAAAGGCACTATGTCTTCAAAATTGGCTCATTTTTTAAAAAAATTGGACACACAGCACTTTCAGGAAGTCAGGCTTGCAGATTCCTAAAATTCAGAGTTAGCTAAAATTCATCATTTCTTTATGACACACACTTAGGAATTTTTCCTCATGCACTAGAAATTGTTTTGGCTCCTCTGAAAGAAACAATTCTTAGACAATCCCAGGGAACTTTCTTCTAGAACTTAAAAAATGAATCTAAAAAATTAATTTGCACAAAATATTTATGGAGTGCAAAGGCTATAAGCACCTATATGATGTGAAGGTATTGACAGAAGAATCAATTGCTGATTATCTTTAATCACTGTGAAATGCCCACGACAATCAGACTGGGTCTATATGAAGTGTTAAATATCAGTCTATAATTAAAAGATCAAAAATTGGAGCTCAGTCATTTTTTCATTGCTTCCCACTGAAGACAACACAGATTCTGTAAAACTTTCACTGGCTAAAGTCATGCTGTTTTATGTTCACAGAGTTTAACACTCTGTTATAAACAAATCTCAGTAAAACAAATGTTGAAAAAAGAAGAGTAAAATGATTTCTCAAAATATAAGCGAGATTTGGCCTGGACTTTCAAACCAGGTCATATGATATATTAGATAGTGCATGTCCTAGCCCTTAGAAAACCTGAATGGGGTAGAATTTATTGAAGTAAACTACTAATTAAAAAAAAAAAAGAAAAGGAAGACAAAAGAAAAGAAGAATGAAAAAAAGAAAATGATACATTAGTTGCTAGGGTGACTATCTTTGTACTGAATTTCAACCTAATATAATTTCAGAAGATTGCATTACAAAAGCTTGAAAGATGGATTTTATAATGGGAATGATAACTGGAGTGTGGAGCTGGCTACTGATGTAATACCCTTTAGTGGATAAAGTATTAATAAATCACTGGTAGATTAAAAATATTTCTGGATTTCACCTTTTGCACTGATTAAAAAAAAAACACGATTAGACTCCCTCAATTTTATACAAATGTATTATGTCAGAAATATGAGCACTGAAGAAAAAAGTACAGCCTACCCTAGTTTTGAAAACATACCAAGCCAAAAACTCTAAGTAAAACCTGTCAATGATGCATTCTGGAAAATTAATAATTAGCTAAGTTTTCTGCCAGTTCAATAAATAGGTTAATACCTAGATGTACCAAAAGAAAATTAGAAGATGGGAAGCTGGCAGAAGATTGTTTCTTAAAAAATATTATATGATCTTACACGGGGAGAAGTGAGGAGAGGCTGAAAGTACCTTAACTGCTCTAGGAAATCTGCTTTGCGTACCAGGAAAGTCTGATGTAAATCACTGCTTTGAGAGACTTAGTGAACTGCTGTCACGTACAGGCTTTGCTCTGTTAGCAAACGGATATATGAGAGTGGAAATTACTCCGCTCCAATAGACTGCAGCTTAGTCAGGCATTTTATTGACACCAGCAAGGTGGTGCCTTCGCTGGGTTACTCATTAATAACTGTATTACTTGTATGAATTAACAGCAATAAACTACACTTTTTGCTGGTGTAGATAATTGTTTTGCTCATGCTAGCTAAGCAGCATATGACGTTTCTTAGTTATCTGAGGCTTTTGTGTGATAAGCAGCAGAGAAAGTAATTTTCTTTTTCTGAAATTTTATACACCAGTGACATATGCAGAGTATAAAATTTATTTTCAGAGCATGCAAAGTTTCATTTTCTGCTGATCCTAAGAATATAGATTACCTTAAGGACCCACTATAGGAAAGAGTGGAGAGAGTCCACATTTACAAACACAATATAAACCAAATAATTTTATATTTTCCTTGGAACATGACAGTTCTGACATAACCTGGTGTAGGTACAGGGAGCATAGCGCATGTCTCAGATTAGATGGCTTAAATCCTCTGTCACTCAAAACCTCTCTCACTCAAGATGACAGCATCACTTTAAACTTTTTCTGTATAACAGTGTCCATGGCTCTTGCTTCTATGTTCCATTGCCAAAAGTTGCATCACTGTATTGTGGTCTTTTCTACATCTTTCAGCAATGGAAGAGGGAACTGAAAGTGTATAGAATATTGCTGCAATCATTATTGTTGCTTCAAACTTAGAACATGCAACTTCCAAACTGCAGTGAGGTACATGTCATGTCAGGTAGAAATAACATTTTATCCCCCAGGTGCAGTAGCCATCACAGATAAAGGGAAACCAAACAGGTGAATGGAAAGTGATATATTTTCATATATAGACTGGCTGGCAAAAAAAAAAAAAAAGCCTGAAAACATCTGCTAAAGTGTTAAATATTTATAAAAGTTCCTTGGGACCCACAGGAATGACATGGAGCTGTGTCAGGGGACAGACAGGTTGGTTATTAGGAAAATGTTCTTCATCAAAGGGTGGTGGGAATAGAACAGGCTGACCATGGCAGTGGTCATTGAACCAAGCTGCAAGAATTCCAGAAGCTTTTGGAAAGCACTCCCAAAAATATGGTTTGATTTTAGAGTGGTTCTGTGTGGAACCAGGAGTTTGGCTCACGGATCTTTGTGGTTCCCATTGGGATATTCTATGATTATAAAAGCCTAGTGTCCATACACCCTTGTTATTAGCATAGTGACCTATGAAGACAGATGTCTTTCCATACTTTGTATATTATGAAATAAAATAAATAGCATTGTCATGCCTCACAGCAGCAGAATGAAGCCTGGAGAAACTCAGGAATTGTCAACAGCTAGCGGAGATATTTGGGCTATCTCTGTGTACCGTATAGCCTGAATACAACCACTAACCATCTGTGAAATCTTAGGTGGCAAATTATCTTTTCCAGTGCCTCTGCATGGAGACCATTTCTACATTGTTTCTGGCTGTAACCTCTCATATTCTTGCCAATCATAAAACAGAAGAAAAAGTAAAGCAAACCAATTAAACCAACAAACCACCCAAAATTATAGTTTATGAAATAATGGAAAGAATTGGAAATAGTGTGTTGACAATGTTTTCTGTCTGTGGGAAACACATGTTGCCTTACCCAGGAATTCCACCAGACTCGAGTTTGTTTGCAATATCCACATCCCATGACCAGACATCAAACTGCCACTTTCGCAGGCCCAGCACTCCACACAGAACTGATCCTGAATGTATCCCTATTCTCATGTCAATGTCATGCTTTGTTCTTGACCTAACATATCTGTTAAACAAAGCAAAAACAAACAAAAAGACCAGGCTCATGAAATTATATGCCACATTTTTTTGTATCTTTAGGAAATAATACAATGCAAAATACAATGTCAGTTTTGTGTAAATAGCCACTCGATCTGCGAAATGAAGAGATACCTTTCTAGGTAGTAAAGTCCAGGTAGTAATGAAATAACTATAAAAAACAGATTATCATTAAGCACTTAGTTGCATGCATGGTTCAGTGGCACATATATTATTCCTATCAGGCAGAAAGAAAAAGATAGGAAGAGAAAAACATGTATGAATGAAAAGATTAATTGAAGTCATTGAGTTCGTCAGCTTAGAATTATTAAAGAACTACAAAAACATGACCAAAATTGCTATCATCAAATCTGCATATACTTTTATATTTCATTGCATTTTTAATTAACTTCAAAATTTCAAAAATACTTATTTTTGTAAGAAATTTAACCATTACTTTTTGTCCAAAGGTGAATTATTTGCAGGAGGTTTGGTCAGAATGAATTGTTCCAATTCAGTGTAGTGGTGAAGACCACTTCACAATTCAAAAGTAGACACACAAAAATGCATTTGTTAACAGTCTCAGAAAAGGGACTTTGCTCCAACACTGTTTTCAATTAATTTATCTGTGGGTCATAAACGGAATTTCATTGTGTTAAAATAGTTTCTTCTTTTTCTGGTATGAGAAAATGTATCATTTGCAGCTACAGTCACTTAAACCTAGCACTACTTCTTCCAAGTCAGCATTGAGAAAGTCAAGCACATCATCATAGGAAACTCACAGTTATGATAATTGGTCTATATCCATTGGGATGACAAAGAGAGAACTTTTCCAGTCCTTCCTATGTAACAACACAATTATTTGCACCAAAAATACTGTTAGAGCTAGTGTTCACTCATATTTGAATAGCTTGCTCAAGATAGGAAAAGCATGTTACTAATGTTGGTGTATGAACAAGATTGTTTGATCTCTGCCAAAAGTTCAATTTCTGTGATCACCGAAGTCAACAGTAGGGCAACAAGATCACAGAACAGGCAAAGAATAAACAGCCCTATTTAACAACTTTGAAGCAAAACCATTGCCTCAGATGCCTCAGTCATCACCTTGACTGACTCTCTCTTGAGGAGAAAACTACTTACTGCATTCATTACGTGGCCCTTTGTTATTGCAACAGGGGCACTGATTCATAGTGTGAAAAAAAATAATGAAATAACAGTTTCAAAATTGAGATAAATGGATCATAAAAAATAGTGAGGATTTGAAAATAAGCAATTAGTCTTCATATTCCCAAACCTTCTCCCCTGGAGAAAAGCGTGTACATGATATCCCAGTGCAGTTACTTGTCTATTAGAGAAGACCTTTACATGGTATCATGAAGCTAACATATTTCAGGTTTTTAAAACAAAGAGACATATACAGCATTAATTATAAGAAAATAAAAAAGAATGACGTTTGGGAGGACAGTTATCTGTGTTTAAACAGTATATAGTTTTCATCTAAAAATTTCTTTATTTTGCAATCAAGAAGGCTTGAAATATGAAAATTAAATAAACACATAATCACCTGACTCTGGAACATGGGACTTGAAAACAAATCCTCCACACTGAAGAAGTTCCTTATGTATCTTGAGAGATTAAGAGAAGTAAGAACACTACAGTTTGTAATGTGTTGTGAAGAGTTTTTATGGGTATGCTACAAAAATATCTAAACACTCATAACTCTCAGAGGAATTGTCAGACAACCCCTCCGTCTGCCTTTTTCTTTCCCCAGTCTGCCTTTTTCTTTTCTCCAGACCCAGATAATTATTTCTCACTTTATGTCTAATTTCTTTATCTTGAAATAGAATGCTAATTAGATCCAGAGGAGTAATTGAGCAAAAAGATTTTCACTGAAAGATGCACAAAATAGGAAGACCTTACATTTATTAAAATAGGTTAATTGTGTGTCTCTATGCATATATATATACACTCTCTATTAGATCAGATTAAATTTTAAATGCCAGTAAATACTATCATTTAAAATTAAATATTGTAAATTATAATCCTGTATTTGTATGCTGTATGGGAATTAATGCACACAGATCTCATTGTAGAGAACACATACAAAAGATGCCACAATCAAGCAACACTTCCCTCTTTTTCCAGAGCGTTCTCTAGGAGTTGCTGGATTTCAACAATTTTGTCCTAAAATATGACCATGTGCTGAGAAAGCTTTGATCAGCCACATAGCACTTCTGCATTTATTGAAAACTACAGGTAGCTTTGATTCCATACCACCTCCTACGTGACACTAGAGGCTCTACGCAAAGCTATATTCCTTCTTGCCTCATCTGTTATCTTTCACAACCTCTCAGAAACTTTTTCCATGTCGGCTGCTGAAGTTGTATTTGATCTCAGCTCTTCATCTGTGGTGAGCTGGGATTTGGCCACCTGCCTGCATCTTCTGACTTAGGGCTGTTCTGTTCTCCTGTCAGATTTCATGCTGCTACACCTGCAGGGCCCTATCATCATATTCTCCTCTTTCTTGCCCTTCACAGCAATATGTTCTTACGTTGATTGGTAGAAGACCAATTATACGGAAGGACCTGATTGAATTGAGCCACAGGCAGTCTGGGATATATTTAAACAGAATCTGTCCAGAATATGAATCAAAAGCATGATGGAAATTGGTCCTTATTCCATTGCTTTGTTATTTGCAATGCAAAATTGAGAACAGAACTGTTGAGAATGTGTTTGTGGACACTTTAGATTTAGCCAAACTTTTGTTAGAAGGTTTTAAATTGAATAATAAATAAATAGTTGTCATTGAAAAATGAAATGAATGATTCGTGTGTAAAAAGTCACAGAATTCTTTTTCTTTAAAATTTGAAGGAATGTGGAGTGAGGCATTTCAGAATTATACAGAGAAAGGGACTGTACGATAGATGTCTACGTATTCAAATCCAATTTCTTAACAGACAGTCTGTTGGTTACTTCACAAGGTCTTGTTTATATACTGTTGTAAGACAGAAGCATTAAAAACTCTGAAAATACAGAATCCGAGTCCTCTTAGTCTTAGGAAGAAGTAGTTCTCATTTATTCAGAACTAAGTAAATAAATAAATAAATCATACCATGTACTAGATACTGAAAAAAAAAGTGCTCTTTCCATATATTCATGTTCTGCATTCTCTAGATCTTCTGCTTCTTAAATTTATTAAAGTGTGAATGAATTTTCTTCAGCTGCTTAAGACTTTCTGGAAATTATTTGGAAAAGCACATAAATTAAGTTGAATTATTGATGATCAATAATGCAGCCCAGTTTACCTCAAAAACTGCCTCATTAAATGAAACTGTGACTGTTGCTATTCTTGCCATATCTCATTTCAATCAAATCGGTGATGAACATTTCATTGGTTTTAATTGGATCTTGACATTTCCTTCTGTACAGCATTCTTTGATGGGTATTTGATTTTTTTTTTCTTATGCTAGTAAAGTTTTTTATTTGCATGAAAATGTGAGCCAAAATTCTGAAATCTGCTTTTCAGCATTTTCTGTAGCTGCCAGAAAATGGAATGCCCCGCAACTCCCATGTTGTATGTTTAGACAGTGACAGATCAACACTATCCCTGCTAATCAATTTCACTTTGCAAGGCCCTATTTACCAACTGAGTGTGAAATAAATGAGAGTTACAGCTGGCCCTTTGAGCAGGAGGCCGGACTAGTGATCAGTCTCCTGAGATCTCCTGAGACTTTTCAGTTGAGCCTAACAGAATTGTGGAGTTTCTTTAAAGAACTCAAATGCATTTTTGGACTGATATGAGAAGGTATAAGGCGAACTGAGGTGGCTGCTTTCTTTAATATGACTCTGGGAGCTGTGTCATCCTTGCAAAAGAGACATCCATTACACATAAAAAGCTAGGTAACAGGGCACACTAAAGTACTGAAGGCTTCAAAGAGTACAGCTACATGACTCACAGGATATAATATTTTGCAGATGGACTTTACAAAGCACTGAATTTACAAAGTAAGACAGATAATATCCCAAGAAGCCGGTTTAAAATAGCTTCAGAATGGGTTTACCTTGGAATGAGAGCTGGATCCCAGAGTCAGCAGCAATTGTTACCTCTAGAGAAGTTTCATATCATCAGATTTATTGTTAACGTAACTGACTTGCTCTGAGCTCAGACTGATACTATAGCAATATGAGCAAATTACTTCTGCATTCCCATTGTTTAAGGTCTTCCTGCTCCAAGTGGCAGAAAGGAACCATAAAGGATTACAAAGCATATTATCAGAAATCTGCTTTTTTTATTTGAAAACAAGATATTTACACATTCCTATGCTACCTTGACAGGGTAACTTTGATAGTATTTGCTGGCATTTTCAAAGAAAAGAGTTCCTAGAGGTGCACAAGCTGATTAATCATTACACAGTTCAATTTATGTAGGCACCCAGCAGCAAAAACAGGGAAAGATAGACTGTCCTGCTGCTCTGTTCCTTCATCGTCAATGGCTGAAATAGACATATGGATGTGATGATAGAGCTTGTGTCTGAAAGGCATTGAACTTGTGAACTAGAACTTTTGAAATGAAGGCAAGCAATAATTTTTGGTTTTGTGAAGCATTGTTTTGTCTCATATGAATCTGAGCTCTCTCCAACATAGGCTGAGCCCCGGGTATTGTGCAAGAAAGAATCTGTGAAAGGAATCCAGAAATGTATCAATTGCATAAAAAATCATGGAATATGAAAGCAGTTTCTGGCTGCTTCAGAGCACAAGTAACTTATTTAACAAGCATTGATCACTACATGATTTTATGTTAATACTCAATTGATGGAGTTACAGACTGAGGTTTTATTCATGTGAAAAGCAGAAAACCTAACAGATCGGTCACTGAGATAGTCTAAAATATGTTTTTTTTTCATGATTTGATGTTCATATTAGTAACTTACTATGGATAGTTTCTGGAGTTTAGCCTACATGGTAAACTGTCACTGATTTTTCTGTCAAAATAATTACTCTTTCATCTGATATTTTAGTGGGAAATAATCCAATAAGCCATTCGCAAGTCCATGATTTACCAAATAAATATACTAGCACAAAGACCTGCTTGAACTTCCATCATTTATGTGAATTGTAGTTGGATTTCCATCATTAAACTATGCAAGTGAGTCCTTGAGTATCCGTGCCTCTCTGAAATTTAGGATTAATGACAGTTGAGAAGGTGTTGGTTAAGGAAGGAATCTTTAACCCTTGGAAACACATCCTATACTGCCACTGTGTCCAAAACTAAAGAGCAGAAGTGATAGTTATATTGTCCAACTTGACATCCCGTGCAGCACAGTCTGGTACATTTAACCACTCGAATTTATTTTTCAGTAACTGGCATCTGATGGAAATCTTTCTTCCAGGAAAAAGCTGCCGCTTCTTATGGTAATACTGTTGCCTATTTGTAAATCCAGTGTTGTCTGTCCATATTAATAATCTCCTACAAAACAACTTCTCAGTTATGTTATATTTTTTAAATATAATCTAAATATATCAGCCTAAATAATTTTCTTATTTTAAAAGCACTATTGCTTCACAATAGTATGGCTTTTCCCTGCACCCTTATAAAAATGCTTAACAAGCTCTTTAAAAGGACAACATGACATCAAGATTCATTATTTTCATCTCAATCTTGATATTGACATATTATTGTCTAAAATTTCCATTTCAGAAGTAGAAATTTCTTTATGATTATTTCCTTTACTTCTCTTAACAGTTCTTCCTTCACACTCTCTCCCTTTCATAATTCCCCTCTCTTTTCCTTTATTTCACTTCTTCCCTGAATTTCCCTTGGTGCTCTCACTATCACATTTCTCACAAAGAAATGAAAAGTTCAGTGAACAAGCATGCTCATCTCTATCTGGAGCATAATGTGATATTCAGAAATTATCTTAGTTTAGAATTACTTTAGTGTTCTGTATCTTCCTCTTATCTATTTCACATTATTTAAATATATTTGAAGAGATCATATCACCAAATCCAACCTCATTTTACTGTTGAGTCTTGAGCTCATGTTCTATACTCAACTGTCAGCAAGTAGGTTCTCCTATCTTGAATTTTATCACACATCTCATTCATAATGCCATCCATCTGACACTCGAACACAGCTTTAGAATTTCACTAACACACAATGCAAATGCTGATGACTGCTTTTTTCTTAGAAATTTTCTTCTCCCAATGTATCAATAAAGATAAAATGGAGGTTTTTGGTTTTTTTTTAATAGGTAAGCGCAATTGTAGGTTTAGTTTCCCTCAGTGTTATCTCTGACATCCCTTCAGCTTAGCGCATAGGTATTAAAATGAAATATAATCATCTCATGACTAAACATTCCTGTACTATCTTATTTTTATCAACTGTCAGAAGAGACAGACATTAATACAATATATTTAAGACAGGAAGATTTGCACAGCCTACAAAAAAATGTGGGAAACACCTGAATAAATGGACCTATTATAAAGAGCTTATTATTTTTATTTAGCTTGTACTTTCAGTTGTATCTAAAAACAGTTTACAGGAGATTACAAGACAGAAATAGTTTGGATTTTTTCTCTCATATGACAGGGCAAAGCTCCCTTTCTTCACAGTAAAAATTAGAATTTGTGGAACTTTCCCATGGACGAAAGTCGTATTTTTATTGTGCTCAATTATCAAGGGAGCAAAGTACAACACAGAATGGAATACATAAAGGCTTTTCTTGTGTAAGCTTTGTAACAAGAACAGTGATGCGTAAAAGATTACAGAGAAAACTATGATCTTGGATTGCTTGGTTGAGCTCTGAACAGTTCTCTACATCTGTGAAGAGAGAAATGAAGCACCAACACATGAGTTTAGAGCCCTTAAGATCAAGATGCAGAACCTCACTTAATAATGAATTAACACTTTGACTGTATGGTATATGAGGCATTTTAAAACACCCAGAAATCTTTTAAGATTCAATCTGTCCAAGATGTCCTTGTTTCACAGGTTGTCTAACAAACAGATTTTGCATTCTTGTTACGTTCCTGTGACAAAACAATTATCAAGAAGGCTCACAGGAAAATTCAGTAATGATATCCTGATATGGTAGATTTGGGCACAGTTCCTCATCTGCAGTTAGATACTGATCCTTGCACCAACTACATATTGTTGATAGGGGAATGAGATATTAGAGGACCTAAGGATGGAAATCTGGTCTATTTAATTTAAAGATTCCTTCTGTCCTAATTACACAAAGATCTTAAACTGCTATAAGAGTGAAAAGTTTTGAAAGTATATGGATTTCAATCTTTTGAAAATATACGGATTTTAGTGCCTAAATCCCAATTTAAATGGGATCCTGTTGCATAAATTCTGTTTTGAGGATTCTTTTTGTATGTTTTTTTTTTCTGTTTGGTTTTAATGTCTACATCTTAAGCTAGGCTGAGTGCTTCTGCTAAATCATAAATGAGATTTAAGAACTAAGAAAGAGCTTTGCATGTCACCTTTATCAGTTTCATATCATCTTTATCAGTAATCTTTAAATGTTTGGATTTTTCCTGTAATCGTTATCTGCCTTGCAAGAAGCTTTGAATTCCTGTATATAATTGAATATAATTGTGAAGCCAAAGGATATTTTCTCATGTCTTGAGTAATCTTTCTTTTCTTTTGTACATAACAAATTTTTGTTTCATGAAAACTTTAGAGGCAGATAAAATATAATAATCTAAATGTTTATTGCTTTTTTTTTTTTTTTTTTGGCAGGTTTTAGACCAAATCCCCAATTCTTAGTAGAAATTTAGTTTTTCAAAAAGAGTTTTTTTTTTTTTTTCATTTTAATCATGAGAAAGTTGTATCATTTTCAGTTCCAATTAAGAGACAGTAGAAATTTCCAAGTACTCTCAGACACGAGGACTGAATTATTTGTAATATTCTATAGAAGGACAGATCTTCTCTGGGAACTGTATAGATGCACATTAAGATAAGTAAGATAATGCTTCAACAACAGGAAAAGAAAAGCTTGGGGAAAAAATCATCAGATGGCCAGAAATTCAACTGCTGTATTTATCAAACAAGTTTGAGGCAATATGAACTGAACTGGCCTGGGATGATCAATATCCCAATGGACTTTGATTTCACAACTCCTTCTGAACTCACCTATCACTTAGGATATTAAAACTAGACTACCACTTTTTCTAGAGTACCATGTTTGAATCTTCATTCCTAAGAGGACACCATCGTTTTAGAGACTTACACATAAGTAATGAGACTCGGAAAAATTTAGAAAAGAAAAATAACTTACGACGGGTTCATTGCACATGGTATTACCAAGCAAATGCAAATGATTTCATGTGTGTCTCCAAATATTTTTAACTACGTTTTCCCATCAATCTATTTTTTCTAATTCATACTTCACTTTCACTGGGTGGACTCCAGAAGCAAAATACTGATTACTTCGTGCAACATTTATTCTGTGATAATTGAACCAACATTCTTAAATATCCTTTTTACATAAACATTATCCAGTTACATTTTCCATTAATTTATTTTTGTTAAATTTTCTCTCTATTAAGTTATCTATAATGTAGCTGCAGTACACTATAACACTCTAATGTACATAATGAAACAGACTCAGATAAAAGGGAGAGAGTAGTCTGGTTGCAGGCAGACAGACTGAATGGTAAAACAAGCAGGGAAGAGGAGAACATTTTGTTAAGGAAGACAGCAACAGAAGAAGAACTCAAAAAAGATAAAAGCCACAAAAATTGATATAGTGGATAAAAAGACTAAGAAAACATCTTGTTGAAGGTTTTCTATGTATCTTCCATTGTCATGGAGACCACTGGACCAGCTCCTGCAAAGCATGTAATAACTATCTCTGTGTGCATTGGAGTGATATGCTATATGGACCTTAACAGTTCTCACTTAACACTGCTGTTATTTTTAAGATGAGGCTGAGGAAGAGAAATCTGAATTGTTTCGTGTAATACCTTTAATAAAATAAACAGTAATAAAACCAATAAATATACAGCAGTAGAAATACTTTAATTTGGAAATTGCTGATAGGCAAAGTAGCATTTAGTATCTCATCCCATAAATATGGTGCTCTACATGGACTGGAGAAATTCTGTTGCTTTCATAGTGATGATCCTGAAGTCTCTGAACCACCCTAAGAATTACTTGTCTAGTAATAACATTCTTAATAGGCAGTATGGGGCATTGTCAGAAGCAATAAAACAAGAAGAAAGAAAATAATATTACCTGATAGTTTTTATCATACTGAGCCCCATTTCAACACAGCAGTGTGCATGGTCCTGGCGAGGTTCTGGAAGCCCAGAGACGCAGTAGTAACAGTCTCCCAGGATCTTTATTCTAAGACAGTGATGTTCCTAGAGGAAAGCGTTAATGGAGAAAGAAAAGTTAAGTTCTCTCAATTTCAAGATGAACATGAAATTTGTTAGAAATAGTACTGAGAAAAAAAAAAAAGTAATGGATTTTTCCTGCTTGTAATTGTTATGAGGGCTGCTCCAATGTAATGCCTCCTATCTTATTATATTGGCCTGCAAAATCAGAGGTGGATGTTGGTGGTATGGCAGTAGTGGTTGAATCTTCCCACCAATATCCCCTTACATTTTGTTGCTGTGTGACAGAAGGCAGCAGAGGGACAGTCTGTCAAAATGGTGTCTGACATGGAAGTGCAAACGAAGCAAAGGAGTGTCACTGAATTCCCCCATGAGGAAAAAAAGGCACCCAATGACACTTGCTGAACATTTATGGAGAGCAAACAATGGATGTAAGCACAGTAAGGCTGTGGATGGTGCATTTCAGCAGTGGCAACAGTGAAAGTGGCTCACCTTTGCTGGTGCAGATTTTTATGAGAGAGGCATGCAGGCTCTTGTTCATTACTGGTAAAAATGTGTACTTAATGGTGGAAAAACTGTTTTGTAGCTGAGAATTTGCTCTAACAAATAATCTTATTGTAACCTTTTTACCTGTTATAGTTTCCACAGAAATATATAGGAGGCATTACTTTCGGAGTAACTTAATTTGATCTTGATTTATTTCCACTTCGACATAAATTATCTTTACACTTTCAGTAACAAAGATTGCTAGCAATTTTTCTATTATGTTATGAAGAGGTGTCCTTGCTGATATTGAGAAAGGTTTCATCAGAGTTAGGCTGGAATCTAGGCCAAGGATTCAGAAATGCCAGTTTAGATAATGAAGAATGCAGCCTAGGCTATCTTCTTTCAGATCATTCTTTCTGCTGCTTTTTATACCGGGAATAAATGGGAAACTCCACTGATAATTCCTTCCCACCTAAAGTCTCCACTGCCATTCTCAAGGATTCCCAACAGCTATAGGAGCTGACTAATTATCTGAATTCTAAAAACACCAAAGTTGTTATATTGTGTTAGGCTTTTTCTGTGGAGAAACTATATTTACTTGGCATCCAGCTAGAATCATCCTTTACCCTAAGAGCAAGTATTGAATTTCATTTCTTAAATACTTACCAACAGTATCCTTATAGACTGAAAGAACACACTGCAGTGTGGTTGGGAAATTATTTTAGAAGATCCTCTTAGCGAACAAAAAAACCTGGATTGCCAAAACTTTTGCAGTTCCCAGACAAGTAGAACAAGTAAGCCTAACATCAGCTGTAAACATGCCCAAAGTAATCAACTGGCTTGGCACCCAGGGGTAGCAATCAATGCAGAAGAACAGAGAGCATAACAATTTGAGACACAACTGCAAGTGCCTGGGGGCAGCAGGTACTACAAGTTCAGTCAGGGAACCATCTGCATGACTGGCAAATCTTTGAAATAATAAATGCATGATTAGTACTCAGTCGGTAAAGATTCCAATCAGAGGACATTAAAATGAAGACCAGTCATTATCAGGAAGAAGGATAACATTTTCTAAAACGGCTTCATTAGATGACAGTAAAATACTGCCTATGGTATTTAGTTCAGTTTTTTTCTTCTCTTTGTCTGTGGCAACCTGAGGTGGAGGCTACACTAATCCAAGGAGAGTGGGGGTATGCTAGTGCCACTGGGGATGAAGCAACTTTAAGAAGGACACAGGAGCAAATGGGAATGCTGACAGTGCCTCAGGGACTGAGTTCTGGCCCAGTGAAGGGGAGTCCAGGTTATAATTCAAGATTTTGCCTAGGAAGAATGAAGCTCTGTAGATGGAATGTGAATATCAGGTAAGGCTTTAAAAATCCCAAAGTTGCAAAAGAAATCTAAACACTTTCAATCATAGAGTCATAGAACATTCCAAGTTGGAAGAGACCTACAAGAATCATCAAGTCCAACTCCTGGCTTCACAAAGGACTGACAAATACTAAAAACACATTTGTGAGAGTGTTGTCCAAACACTCCTACAACTCTGGCAGCTCAGGGCCATGCCCACTGCCCTGGGGAGCCTGTTCCATGTCCATCACCTCCTGCTGAAGAACTTCTTCCTAACCCCCAGTCTCCCCTCTTCTGACACAGCTCCATGCTGTTCCCTCAGGCCCTGTCGCTGTCACACAGAGCAGAGCTCAGCGCTGCCCTCCACTCATTGTGAGGAGCTGCAGCCGCCATCAGGCCTCCCTTCAGCTCCTCTGCTCTGGGCTGAGCACACGCAGGAACCTCAGCTGCTCCCCTCCAGACCCTTCACCATCTTTGCCGACATCCTTTGAACATTCTAATAGTATTATGTCCTTCTTATATTGTAGCCCCAAAACTTCACGTGCTGCTTGAACTGAGACTGCACCAATGCATGGTATGATTTGTTCACACAGCTTTTGTACTTAAACACATTTGCCCAAAAACTTCGTACCCAAAGCTTTTGCTGATGTCAGTTGAAGATTTAAACGTGCCAAATGGTAAAATCTGCTCTGAGCACTGAGAGGAAGTTAGAAAGTGATTCACCCTGAGGTCTCCTTAAACCACCAATAGGAGCTGACTGAAGCCTTGACAATACTGTATACTATTATATAGATAGATAGATAGATACACACACGCACTGTATAGTATATATATTTACTATATGTATACTATATAGCATATATGCTGCTATACAGTATGTATACCCTATACTCTAGCTGGCTTTAAGGGTGCAATGCCTAGATTTCAATTTTTCACAATTAAAATCAAAACTAAAATCAGACTTCTGCATTGACAGGTTAAACATGTAACTCTTTATCTTCCTTGTCCCCTTCTCTTCAACCTGTCTACAGGCTCACACAAATGAGAATCAAATTATATTTCATAAGATTGCAACTGAAATCTCACATGATAAAATCTACTAAAACTTTGCTCTCCAGTTAGAAAAATAGCAAAGAGATAAAGATATTATAAAGCATGGATTCTGTTATTTGGCTTTGCTAATTGTGCTATTCAATGGATTCCATACTCCACCATTTGCTTTTTACATCTACGAAGTATATGGAGCATTTATAACATATCAATTTGATTGAAGCGCAGTAAAGCAAAAGGCATCACTGCAATGGCATTCAAACCCACCTCACATAGATTACAACTGATAATTTCACAGTATAATTTGAAATAAAAAGGAAATAATTAGAAACTATTAAAAAGATTTAATTTCTAGAAAAGTAGGATGTGTCTGAGCATATTTTGGTATAATAATTACATTTTTACGTACAACATTGACCAGGCAGTCTTGCTCCTGTGGTATCTGCTCACTTAGAGATGTGGGAAACATGAGCATCTAATCCAACACAGCTAGAAAACTTCATCTGCAGCAGGAAAAAAAACTCATCTGCCTGGTTTTAAGGCTTTATTTAAAATTACTGAAGCTCTGATTTTATTAAAGTCATAGAGACCTGTGTCATGGCTGCATGTCTTCTTATTTACTGAAAACCAGAATAAGGCTCAAAAAGACCAGCTCAAAAAGATGTGATTTTGATAAAAATAAGAAAAAAAAAGATCTTAATGAACATCAAGACCTGCTAATGAGGGTTTGATGTATGCAATTGTGTGTGCATGTGACAGGAAATAATTTCAGCTGCACATGAATGCATATTTCTTCTTGTCTTCATATATCTTCTCTATGCTCATTTGCCAAAGCTGAGGAAGATAGCAACTACAGAGAGAAATATTCAAAAAGAGATGACTATATTTAGGTGTCCATATGTCATCCAATAGCCAAGGCTGCCATCATAGTCAAAGAGAGCCAGGCAATGCAGTCAGCGAAGCCTAGAGTGATTCAGCTCCCAGCTAAAGCAATTATCTGGGTTTCAATTCAGTTGTTTGCACATAAGCTTATGGTACACTGGAAAGACCCCTGGGTATGTGAGGCACCTATGCAGGACTAACAGACATGACATGATACAAGACATACGTCCCTCTGAGGTGGTGCAAAAACCATGCAGGGTGTCTCTATTGGCAACAAACACTTAAATTACTTTTTGTCTTCCTAATTTTTCTTGTTAGTTGAATTGCTCTGACTGGCAAATGTGTTAGTGTGTTTATATCTTCTTTACCACTATTAAACATTCCTTATTATTCTCATCAAAACTATTTTGCATGTAAACTGTGGATTCTGTGTCACTTGAAACATTTCTGTTAGTAAAATATACTTCAAAACAACTGCCTGGAAGGACAGAGAGTTGATGGTATCTGCTTTGTCAAAACAGGAGTGTGTGGTCTCCCGAGGTCCCATATAATAACTCTACTTGAATTGCACCTCCAGCTTAAACTAGATGCTTTACCAGGCTGGATGAATTAGTATCTTAGGGTTAGATGTGTAGATCTTAGGCTAACATGTATGTTTTGTGTAGCCATCCTGCATCTGAAAAACAGAAACAGTTTTTGAGTTTCTATCTACCTTTCAGTGATATAAAAACACTAACAATAACATTCAGGTCCAACTTTCTACACCCTTTAAAGCTCTGATTCAATTCCTAGCAACATTATCAACAAGTTGCCCATTGCTATTAAAAGAAATGGATGGAAAATAGAAAAAATGCATGAAGCAACTGTAAAATCAGTAAATGTGTTAAATAAAAGAAAATGCCTGTAAGGGAATTTTGATGCGGCAGATATTATGCTACAGTGTTAAATCCTTGCACTACTCTGAGGCTGTTATGATTTTTATTTTATTCTAGTTTCCTTCACCTTCCCACAAGTAGTTCCAGAAGTTCTCCTTTGACATGTATGTAACAGATGATATTGTACAGACATTCACATCAGTATCCAGTCTTACGCACATTAGTGACATTTGCTGATGGTATCAGTTAATTTCTAAGCATGTCACAAATTGATTTTTTTTCTACTTATCTGCAGCTTCTCATTTGATACAAGTGAAATATTAAAGGGCCTGATTCTGCCAAGATCAATTGAAATCAGTAGAAATTTTGCCTGGGGATGTTGAGCAGGCTCAAACACTCAGCTATTAATAGCAGTAATTCAAGATGAATTTAGAGGCCATTGATAAAAAATCTTTTTCCAGATCACCTTAATCCGGAGAAAAGAAAACATGCAGTTCTTTCACAGACAATTGCTTCATGCACTTGAATGATTTATATTTAAGCTTATTAAATACACCCTCAGTATGAGCAAAGTAAATTGGCATAAAATGGAGCTGAAGAAATGAGTTGCTCAAATATCAAGTTACTGAAAGATGCAGTCAGAAACTTCATTAATATTTCTTGCTTCCTTGGGCTAAATTTCTGAAGAGAGGGGGAGCGGAAAGTGACTGTGTTTTGTGAGTTACACTGCCTTTTCTATCTGCCTGTGGTGATTTAATCACTTCACCTACTTTTCAGTAGAATCCCGTAGGCTAGTGAACAGCCCATATGGAAGTCCTCATTAGCAATTTTTTCTAATTCCAAGCTAAAATTTAGAACACTGTGGATGAAAAATTACTGAGTCTGAACTGAAGAACAAAGAGATAATACTTGCAGACCTTTTTAACAGAGAAAGAGGAAGCAAGAGATTGCCCTAATATGCAATAGCTCAACTCTGAAATATTTGCCAAAAGTAAAGGATACCTAGGTAAATGGTCTTTCTCAGCATGAATGGGATTTAGGCTACGGCTCTTAAGCAGCAGGCTAGTTGGGATGGGATAGAGAAAAAGGTCCGTCCAAATTCATTCTATTGCAGCTCCACTGCTTTTAGAAACAGAGCTGAGACCTTGACAGAGCCAGATGGTAGGAAATTGTCTAGTCCTCCAGAAAAGAGGATCAGAATTTGGGTGATGGTTGCCAGAAGTCTTTATTGTCATATAAATGAAGGAAAATATGTGGCAAGGCACCATCTTGCATCTTCTGCCTGACCAAGGAATACTTAAATATTTTTACACTAGATATCAGCATAACAGACCATATTAATGTTATTGTTTATAAATGCTTGTTATTCACCAGTATTAGGCAATTAATAATTGATGCTAGTGAGGAGGAAAAAACATTGGACTTAAACACCACAAAAAAGAACAGACAATTCCTGTGTTACTATTAATTTGTATAATGCTCTTATAATTAATTAAAGATCATATTTGTATGCTCCAGTTAATTCTGTTTATTAATACAGTACCCCAAACACATAAGAATGGAGGGAGTCACACTGGCCTATACATTTGAACAGATGGTTTTGTTAGGAATTCTAGAGTTCTGTGGGTTGTAGGCTTGAAGATCATTTCAAGAAAGAAAAAAAAGCACTGCCACCTCAGAACTAAATGTGGCTGCAACATGAGTGTTCTTTATGGAGAAGACAAAGAAGCCTTTGATGCCCTCCACTCTTCCTTGCTTGTAAAGAGTTGGTACCGCAGATGTACTGGAGTACATCAGACTACTAAGATCATCCAGTCCAACCATCAACCCACCACTACCATGCCCACTAAACCATGTCCCTCAGTGCCACATCTACACATTTCTTGAGCACAAGTGATGGTGAATCTATTCCTTCTCTGAGAAAAGTGTTTCAATGCTTGACCACTCTTTCAGAAAAGTTTTTCCTGATATCTAACCTGAACCTCCTCTGCTGCAACTTGAGGACATTCCCTCTTGTTCTATCGCTAGTTACACAGA
>JAOWBP010002052.1:72529170-72543317 GCA_028571105.1 Tragopan temminckii
ATCAGCAAACTTGCTGAGGGTGGCCACTATCCCCTCATCAAGGTCATTGATGAAGATGTTGAACAAGACCGGACCCAATTTAAGTCATTTAGAAGCTCTGACAAACTTTAGTCAGATTCCTTAAAATTCTTCCCTTCTTACAAGACTGCATTTCATCACCTTCAACATGTGCAGTATTCGTATTGCAATATGCTTGAAAGCTAAACCTGTGCATCTGAGGATATTTTCTATGGAGAATGAACTAATGGACTTTGAAGTCACACTGGAAAAAATATATATATATATATCAAGCATACTGAAACAGAAACAGGGATCCTTAAATCCTGAAAGTCTCACAAAAGAAAGACATCACAAACTGCTGGAAAATGACAGTATCTGAAAGGAGAAAATAAAAAAAATTCACGTCTTTCAAAGTTCCACCTCAGAATTGCTATTTGTTCTTCTACAAACACACAAAAACATCATTCCATCATAGTGGAGCAAACTATTGTTTTGGTAGTTTTAACTTCCATTTTCATTACACTGTACAAAAAGGATGATGACAAATCAATGAATGAGAGTATTTTCATTGAAAAATATTTGTCTTGTCAAGATGAATTTCCTCAGGAAATGTTCTCTTCACCTCTTGCTTTCCACCACAAGACTGAAGCTGATGTAGAAACTTTGTATGTTTTCTTGAAAATCTGCAAGTACTCACTAGGGAAATCTTCAAAATCTCTGAAACCCAAACAGATTTCTTATTTAACATTTTTACTGTTTCTTTGTACAACTACATATGTCTCATGGTACCTCTTTACTGCCTCTAAAACATGGATTTTGTTTACTTCACAACTGGTGAATTTCCATTATAGGCTCTTTTAGGTATTATGCATTGCTTAATAATGATAGCTGAGCATTTAGTTATTAGAATGATGTATGCTTAGAGGTGATGAATATGAGATATATTGAAAAATTGGAGAGATCATTCTGAGAGCACAGAAATTATGTATTAGTTTTAACAGTGCATAAAAATGAGCAGAAGCATATGCAAAGTATTTATATATTTTTTAACTGTAAGTTTTACTCTGTAAATACTTATGAAAGTAAAAAAGAATACTTATATTTCCTTGCTTCAGTTTTTAACTCATATTGTTTTTTCCTACTTTTATAGTCTTCTGATTTAAACCAAGTCAGTCCCAAACCAGACCAATCTGGCAATCTGTCATATTTCATCTGACATGCAATATCTATGACACGTTATAATTGTCACTATTATTTTCAGTTTAAATGGAAACAAACCTTGTGAGATTTTAATTATGCCACCACAAAAAGAAAGGGTACCACTACTGAAAGCCACAGAAATGTTGTCTCTTTGAAAAAAAAAAAAGAATATATTTTTCCTATTGTTTCCTCTTTTAAATATTCCTTATTGAATATTACCTGCAATTTTAGCTGTCCTTTTTTTAAGTAGTTATATTTTTTGGCATATTGCCCATGCAACTTTTTAATAAGGAGGAAATATTTTATTTGTATATTCTGCTTGGTCTTTTTATAACATTAAAGCCACAGTGTGACTCCTGGAATTATTATCTGGAAGAATTATACAAATAACTATATGTCTATTTACTCCGCTCATACTTTTAGAAAATTTCAGAAGCCATATCACAGCTATTGCCTTGTACACCTTTTTTTTTTCTTTTTCCCCTTCTTCAGTTTACTGGAAAGTTATAGAATGAATTTATCAAACTTCATCCTTAATTTTTTAAAATGTGCTAAGAATATAATAATAATATAAATATTTACACCATGTAGAGAAAAACTACGTTACCTGTATCATGAAATGCAAATGTCTTGAAAATAAAAAAAAAAAAATAGTACTTGGATTACTGCCTGCAGATAGTAATCCAGTAGAGATGACAAAGCTACAAGAAAAAAGCAGCCACCCAGCGTGTGACATTTTCAGTCACCTCAATGGAAGCACATTTAGAAATTGCTTACATGAGCCATTACTTTGGAAACAAACGGAAAAAACAGAAGACTCAGAGAAGATATTCTCCATTCCAGTACTGGAATATGTCATCATTGCTCTTGTCCCAAATACAGATAAAGACATTTTGTATATAATATGTAAGTATGTATTTAGATTATATATAATACATACGTATGTGTATATATTTTGTATGCTATATACATGTATATAATACAGGTATGAAATATATTTCATGAATATATGTGTAAGACACATAAATCTAATATAGCCTTCATTTGCATTGCTGTACAAAGCAAAATATAGATTATAGAATATTTAACATAAATACATCATACTCATGTAATGTAATATTACATTGATATATGTAATATACAAAAATTTGTATACATTCATATATAGGTGTTCATAATATAAGAGTTCAAATGTTCCAACCAAATTAATTAGAATTATATCAAAATGTTTTGTTCCTAAACAGAGAATCATACAATCGTTTAGACTGGAAAAGACCTCCATGGTCATCAAGTCCAAGGGTTAAATTTGGGACTAGCTTAGCATTAAATTGAATTGTAAAAGAACTCTTTCATTAAGTGATCAGATACCTGCATTTTTTCTCTAAGGCATTGTCCTTGGACAGAATACCTTTTCCCCTATGCATTTCCAGTCATATGATGCCTATGACACAGTACATCGTTTGGTTATAGGTGAGTCTCAGTCATAAATGGCTAACTCTCCAGGGAGTTCTGTCCTCGGGGAACAACACAGCCCTAGAACCTTGAAAGGCACTGGGCCAAAACAAAATGCACTGTTAAACATTTATTAGAAACAAATCTTTCAGATGCAAGCCCTACTTTCATCTGCACTGAACAAAACCTGTGTTTTTGTGGTTATTATTTTTTTAAACCCTTTGAAATAGAAGCACTTTGTCTTCGTTTTCCTAATAGGAAATAAAATTTCAGGAAAATTAAATTTCTCAGAAAAAAAAAAATGTTATCTTCATAGAAATTTCATTTTCCATGAGAAAATAAAACAATTATAATGGAAAATCCTCAGAATTATCTGGAGCAGGGAAAATTCCTGTTATCATTTTCTAAAGAAGTTTGCACTGAACTCTAGGGAACGATACTGAATGTAAAAGCTTATAAAGTACTAGTTTACAAAAGAATTGACAAGAAAAGAGCTTTTTATAAGCAAAACCAAAAACAAAAACTAAAAATGAACTCCTCCAGTTACAATGAGAAGAGAGCATCCTAGAGAGAATCCAGCTTTCCTTCAGGACCCCCAGACAACAATGGCTGGAGAGACCTTCTGTCACACGTAAGAGGCAATACTCAACACAGTCACTGCTTAATTCTCACTTTAAGTATAAAGCATTACATTTCCTAAATATCTTTATAAGAAAGTGACTTTAATAAATTAAACTAAATTAAATTGGAAAGTAACACACATTTCTTTACAGAAGGATGAAATTAATATGAGTAAGAAATAGCAGCGTAATATGTATAGGTTGTATTTTGATCTCCATGCAACTTTTAAAATAAGAGGCGAACCTTCTGATATTTCAGTCAAAAAGCATAATGTGCATAACGGTACACGTCATTTTTACTGCCTAAGAAGAAATCAGCAAGCAGAAAACTTATTTTTCTGGATGTCTCTTAGTTATGGATTGGAAATTATGATGTACCTAAGAACAACTATAGAAGTTTGGACCAAAGGTTCATCTAGTCCAATATGTTATTGCTCACAGTGATTAAAAGGAGATTTTCAGAGAAGAGTTTAGGATTAGAGAAAGTATACAGTGATACTTCCTTGTAGTAGGATTCCAGCTCTGAAAAATCATCTGGGAGGCAAAGGCAATGTTTTAGTATTTTCTCCATCTAGATAGAGTTTTCTTCCATGAAGTTGCTTAATTCAGCTAATACAAGCTTTTTGCATCCAAAACATGCTGAAACAACTTCCCCAGTTTAACCCCACTTGTGTAAACAATCATTTCTAAAAAGCTGTGAGATAGTGCTTCACACAATGACCCCTTGTTCTTGCATGGGAAAAAACAGTGATATTCATCTGGTTTCCCTAAGAAAATCTTTAAGTTGTCATATCAGATCAGTACACAACAGCAAAATGACCGCAATCATCTCACTTAACCTGCACAAATCAGATAGCATCACACTGAGGCTACAAATGAGCCAACAGCCTGGGCTGTTCAATTATCAATTCCAGTTAATATAAAAATAGGAGTGTTTCTTGAATACCTGTCGCTGGTTTTCTGTTTCTAGCCTCAGTCTGGCTTCTACACATCTTCTGGTCTCCAGGAAGGCTTGACGTTGTGCTCTGTCTGATAGGTAGCTAATGAAGATTCCTGCGGTGTTCATACACATAAATAACACTGCCTGGGCCGCTATCTGCAACAAACAACAAGCATGATTTGATCAGGTAACAGAAGCAAAAATATCTGTTTAAAAATATGAAGAGGGAATGAGAATGATGGCTCTGCAGTCACGTTGGCTGTAAAACTAAAAGGCTATGAAAGTTTGCATAGAGGAATCCTTTGGATCTTAAATAAAGGCATCAAATATATAAAATTCTCTCTGCCTTGAGGAAGAAGTATAAAGTATTTGGGGGCACTAAACTCTAGCTGAACCACAAATGACGTTTCCAAGAACTGACTCACAGGGCTATAGTCAGGAATGATTACAAACATAATTAACGATTCGTTTTTGCACTGCCTCTTCAGTAGAAGCAACTTTTTTATTTGTTTTATGGCTAGTTTGAGAGCAAAGCCATATTATGGAAAACAAAGAGTGACAGTTAGCTAAGAATTAGTATCAATTATAATAGTTATTCTGTTATTGATCAAATCAAATAAATTCATTTTCAGCTGGTGTCAAAGTACAAGCTTGCATGATCTGAATCCTGAACTATCCAACAAGAGAAGCTGAATGCATAACCAAATACTTGCATAGCCTGTGCCTGTGTACACAAGCCCTTTATTCACCAATGCTTACGTAAGAGCTGCACTCTTTCCTTGTAGAGGGTGCGTCACAGTTTCTTTCATTGAGACATGAACTTAAATGATCCAAGTGGGAGTGGATAGTTGGACAGTTTAAATTCCAATGGCTTGTTTGCTTGTCATTGATACCTCTTTGTGCCCTGTTTGTTTGTAAGGCATAGCATATCAACAAGTGATATGCTATGGATCTTTTAGGAAACACAGTAAGAAATGTATAATGTTTGCACGCATTATAGACAGAAAAGAGCCCTGCAAATTCAGTTCTTTATCCAACACCTCATTGCTGATGTATGTTACAGATTTATGGGAAGTCCTTTCAGCTCTTACTTCATTCTGTTTTTAGGTTGTTTTTTTCTTCTCTCTGTCATGGTGCAGTCAGAGCCACTGTGCTAATGAGGGCACTGATTGTGCCCCATTTTGCAGGGTTGCACCACAGTCCTGGTGGCAAAGCAGACATGGACTACATTACCCTGCATGCCAGCATCACCTGCGAGCAGAGATATCCAGGCTCTGATACTTATGCACCATAACAGTGAGGATCATTCTTATAGGATCATAACGACATTAGAACTGCCATGCAAGGATGGACAAAGTATTCACCACTCTGAATCCCATCCCTGATAGCGAATTACAGAGAAGGCTTAGGTAGGAGTACACGGATAAGTCGAGTGAACTAGAATGTTTTTCCTAAACTGTCCTGAACGCTCCATCGGACTGTGGCTGAGGGGCTGAGGGACATCACTGGCTAGAAGTTGTATTTTTGTAGTGTTATCTGATAATCAGTTGCACTAAAATCCAACTTTTGCTTCTTCTAATAGAAGAAAACATTTAGAAAAACTCCTAATGTCATTGTGACGCTGTACCTTAGATCTGCAGGTCTCATTCCTCACATTCAAGTAGGTTACAAAAGTGATATCTGATATAAAACAAAATGCATTTGGCAGAAACATTAGTTTTATATATTCCCGTATTTCTGAATTTGGATCATTGTTCTATGATGGAACAGGGAATTCATTTACAGTTTATATGCCATGATTAAATAAGAATGCATATCCTGGCTCCATCTGAAGCTCTGCTTTATCTTTGCCAATAATAGATGTCTAGGAAAAGCTTATGAGAAATAGAGTGTGATTAGCATGATCTTTGCATCATCCTAGTTTACAGGATCCTGTTCTTTACAGCCCCTCTAAGCTGGAGGTGGCATACTCTATCCATCTGTTTAACAACCCCTGGTAGATCAACTGTGTGCATTTTTCTCTGATAGTTACCTGAAGTTATATCTTTGGCCCCTACCACATCCAATGGAAAAAAATTTCTACCATTTAATTAGGCACTTTCTGTTAAAAATGTTTATTTTTTTTTTTTTTTTTTTTTTTGCTTTAGTTTGCAACCTTATCATTTCTTTGAGTGCTCCATCATGCTTATGAGACACAGTGACTAATCATTTCCATTTCACCTTCCTTTCAGCTCCCCTGATTTTACTGAGATACAGCATATCTCCTCTCAGCCTTTATTTTATTTAAGGGAGGAGTGTAAAACTATTTATTCTTATTGTGTTTGTCACCATCCTTGTTTTCTGCTTTCCTCTATCTCACCATGGTGGACTGGAGACAATATTCCCCAGACCAGCCAGCTTCCACCAGACACTTTCCACCTCTGCTCCACTATAAAATAGAGAACACAGTAATTCAGCCCATGAGATAACTCCTTCCTGTCACAGACTGCTAGTAAGTGGGTCTGCAAAGATGTGAAGGCTCTGCAGGTCAAGATGTGTGAGGAGCAGCTGAGGTACCTGTGTGCACTCAGCCCAGAGCAGAGGAGCTGAGGGGAGGCCTGATGGCGGCTGCAGCTCCTCACAGGAAGCGGAGGACAGCGCTGAGCTCTGCTCTGTGTGACAGCAACAGGGCCCGAGGGAACAGCATGGAGCTGTGTCAGGGGAGGGGCGGGTGGGGGTCAGGGACAGGGTCTGCACCAGAGGGTGGAAGACACGGAATGGGCTGCCCAGGGCAATGGGCATGGACTCAAGCTGCCAGAGTGCAAGAAGTATCTGAACAATGGTCTCAGACACGTGGTCTGATTTTTGGGTGATCCTGTGTGGAGCCAGGGGCGGGACTCAATTATCCTTATGGTTCTCTTTCAACTTGAGATATTCTGTGATTTCAAGGTTCTATGATTCTAAGTGTATGACGATCTGACATGAGATAAGACCAGTTTGGACTGTGCCATGCAGCACAACAACAGAAGTCAGCTGTGGGTGGCTGGAGAAGTCAGCATCTCATATCATTTTGACTGACCTGATAATCTTTGCTCACATGCTAGAGAACTTATGGTTTAGGATGAAAAAAGTTAAAAGTATTTTACAACATTTGAACTGTATATTTCAGTGGTAAAAGCAGTGGCAGGGTATTGTCGTTTGCTTGCAAATTCAATTGTAACATCCACATGCACCCAGTTCAGTCACCTGTCTCTGCTAATACTCAGGACAAGTGCCACTCACTTCAGCAGATCGCCTTCGAGCAAATGCAGTAGAATTTGGCCTTCAATTAGATTTCATGAGTCCATAATTTGATTTGGATAAAGGGAATTATGGAAAACATGCTACAGGTAAAACTGCAGCTTACTCAGAGACAGAATTTGTTTTTCTTATAATAGTAGTCTGCTTGAAACCTAACTGAGGGGGAAAACACTATGCCTTGCAAGGATACTAATCTGTGGCTCTTGTTAATAAAAAGAAAAAAAGAAAAAGACATAAAATACTTCAGTCCCTCATTGCCACTCCTTTCACCTGCAGTTTACAGTGACCAATTCCAGAAGTCTTGTGGGATTTTCTATTGCATGTCAGGGACACAAACCAGGACAGACTGATTTTGTAAGATATACACAGTTTTAGACCAACCGGAAGATAATCAGGAACAACACAGTAGGAAAGCTGAGGTATAAGATGAAAAAAAAGAAAATCTTTTCAAGACATTTATAAGCCTTTTAGCCTATTTTTACCTCACACAGCACTCAAATAAGCAGCTATAGTAGAGGTAGCAAGTGATCTTAAAAGCATGAGTGACATGTTTTGATGTTAAATAGGTCTCTGGGGGAGTCTGCTTCTTAAATATTTAAGAAATGCAAACAAAAGGTACTCATCACTGTGATGCTTGGGAATATCTGCAACAGGACCCACACTGTCACTGATGAGTATGCATTTGCACATGATCATTCATCCCCCTGTACTCAGTACTGGTGAGGTCACACCTCAAGTACTGTGCACAGTTTTGGGCCCCTCATTACAAGAATGACATTGATGCCTTGGAGTGTATCCAGAGAAGGGCAATGGAGCTGTGAAGGGTCTGGAGCACAAGTATTGTGGGGGGTGGCTGAGGGAACTTGGATTTTTTAGTATGGAGAAAAGGAGGCTCAGGGGAGACCTTATTGCTATCTAAAACTCCTTGAAAGGAGTTTGTTTTGAGGTGGGGGTTGGTCTCTTCTCCCAGATAAGAGGTAATGGCCCTAAGTTGCACCAGGAGAAGTTTCAAGTTGAAAAAAATTTATTCTTAGAAAGAGTGGTGAGGCATTGGAACAGGTTGCCTGGGGAGGTGATAGAGTCACTGTCCCAGGAGGTGTTAAAGAAAGGGTAAAAGTGGCATTAAGGAACAAGGTTTAGTGGGCAGGATGGTGATGGGTTGATGGTTGGATCACTGTGGTCTATTCCAACCTTAGTGATTCTACAATTCTATGATTCTATGATCAAATAGCAGTATAAATACAGCTAAAGAAAGTTACTTGACAAGATGATGCAGATGGTTAGAAGCAGAGGTTAAAATTTTTACTCCAAAACTGCTTTCCATTTTTCTCACAGGAGGTAATTGAGAGTTTTGTTCAATGAGAAATAAACATTAAATGTAACTTTAATTTTTAAAGTGTCCATCATGCTGGCAACTCAGGGCACTTTGCAAGTCAATGTGATAAAAGAAAAGTCAGTGGAAGGAGAAAAGGCAGGTCAGACTAGTTTAAGTTTAACACTGACAGTATGCACAGATTCAGATCAATTCATTTATATCTCATTCATCGTATGAAAAAGGCTTTGGCAGTGCAACTGAAAAAAGATAACATGTTGAATGGATTTGGAACTACTAGATCTCAGATAAAGAAAAAATTAAAAGGCACTGAACACAACTGGTTGGGTAGAAGTATTAATTGAAATTGGTATTGTATAGTAAAATAAGGAACAGTTGAGATAGAAATCATTAAAAAGTTTCTAAAAAATATATTGCAAAGTGACTGGTGAATCTCAGCCACAGAAAGGTTATCATGACAGAACGTAGCTCAAGAAATGGAAATTCAGAAGGGCACAGAGTTTGAGCTGCTGAGAGCAGAGTTGGGCTATGTGTAATGATTTGGGGGGCATTTCTCCTATTCCAAGCACCAGAGTTTGTCTTGATTTGGACTTTATTCTGTTTTCTGTGAATTTATGAAGAACAGAGACTGAGTTAGAGAAGACTTTGCAAATGTCAAGCTTTAGGTCTTCAAAAATCATATCTGCGATGTGTTTAGGTTCTATTATGTTTTCTCTTTGAAAAAGTGCAATTGTCCATCAGGGAATGTAAATCCATAAAGTCAGCAGTATAATCTCCTAATTCAGTGCTTTCTGAGACCTGCCAGTTATGGTCAGTTATGCATTGTATAGTACCTGGCTGAGTTCAGAGGACTCAAATAGCCCATAATCTGAAGTGAAATGAAAACAAAATTCAACAAATCCAACAAATCAGAAATATGTTGGATGGTTAGGAAAACCTAAAAGAGATTCACTACCACAGATTATCTTCATCATGATTAGTACAGTCAGTGGTAGGAGATATTCAGCTGAGGGAGCTGGACGTTCTTCAGCCTGGAAAAGAGAAGGCTGCAAGGAGACCTCATTGCAGCCTTCCAGTATTTAAAAAGCGATTATAAAAAGGAGGGGAATCAATTTTTTACTCAGATAGATAGTGATAGGACAAGGGGAAATGGTTTTAATCTCAAGGAGGGAGTATTAAATGTCAGGGGGAAATCCTTCACAGAGAGAGTGGTGAGGTGCTGGCACAGGCTGCCCAGAGAGGTTGTGGATGCCCCCATCCCTGGAGGTGTTCAAGACTAGATTGACAGGCCCTGGAAAACCTGGTCTAGTTCCAGATCTGGAGGTTGGTGGCGCCGCCTGTGGGTAGAAACCTGATGATCTTTGGGTTCCCTTCCAACCTAACCCATTGTACGATTCTATGATTCACATGGAAAGCAAAGGGATATGAAGAAAAGAAAGCTGAAAAGGTCCAGAAAAAAATCTGAAATGTGGGAGAATGCTAAACATCTGTTTTACTATCTCAGGTGAAAAAGAGAAAACTAATACTCTTCAGCAGGTAATTTAGATCTTCAGTATAGAAACAGAGCAGTTCTGGGGCTAATCTCACCAAAACACATCTGAAAAGTAAATAAATGGTTTTCTACATAGTCTCCAGCTGAGCAATCCCAAGGAAGATTAACATTAAAGAGCAGGAATTTCATTCATTCCTGAAATGAAACTGTTGGAAATTGTTTGATTCTTTTCTTATCTAGCTTTCTAGTTTAGGATTTGCTTCAATGACAGATTGGAGTACTTCTTGGTTGTTTTGGGAAAACTAGGAAAATAAAGCTGTTGTGCATCTTTAAGAGTGTTTTCAGCATGTGCCACATAAAGAACTCGTTGCTATGGTAATTATTATTGGTTAATTGGGTTTAGAGAGGAATTTTGATTCATAATTAGTTGCTTAACTAAAAATAGCCGCTTGCCACAAGGTTGAGTTTTTACCTAAAATGTCTCAGAAACCTCATTCCTCACTACCTTCTCTATCCTTGCCTTAGTTAGGTTACTTAGACAGAAAATAAGTTATGCTCTTATATGAACGGATCACCAGAAACAAGCTGAGGGATGCATAAGAAGTGTGGGATTTGAGATCAAAATTCTGTACTTTGTATAGAACAGGAACATCTGGCAGCACAGACTCCAGCACTCTCTCACTGCTAGGCTGCAGCAAGCCTCTATTTCCAGCTGAGACCATGGTTTTATGAATCAAAGCTCTTGGCAGCAAAACCAGTAAGTACCTGTATCTCTGTTCTGCCTCTTGCCCACCTTGATCCCTCAGCACAGCTTCCCCTTCGTCAAGCCAGATCAATTATCTGTGGGACCCTATTGTGAACTGTATCAGGGAAATGGGCCAACTTAAAAAACAAACACTTGGCATTGGCAGTGATTTTCCTATCTAGAGCAGATGTCTGATTGAGTTCACATCACAGCCTCCACAGGGAGAAGAAGCACATGAGTATTCATAGTCAGTACTGCTGCTAACTCATTAAACTGAAATCTTGCTGCTTTATTGTTAAGCCACCTTGTAAGGAGTTTTCTTTTTCTCCAGGTTCACTTCATCTGACTTCTGGGATTCTACTAAATGCTACTGGACATGATAGATTTTTTGGTGTGTGTTTTAGACTATCAGTACTTCATCAAGATTTATTGGAGCCCCACCTGCCCCACAAAGGTGCCTAAATTGTTGCTGTGAAATTCCAGAAAGCTCATCTGTTCCTGATCCATTATATTGTCCAACTATACAACAGCTGTTATGCTGCTGCTCACAGCTGGAGTGAGTGCTGAAGTCTTCTTTCTGATCCAAATCTCCGTAATTTACTGACAGGTGGGAATATAACATTTACCTGAGAAGACAGGGAGAGAGAGAGAGAGAGAGATGGCTTATTCACAGTAAACTTAGACAAGCACAGACTGTGATGGTTAAGAGGCGTGCTTCACCCCACCTACTTCTCATTTTCTAAATGTGAAAACAGTCATTTGTGTATATAAGCTTCTAGGTATAAAGCTTTTGCAGTTTGAGCTGAGTTTTATAATTCCTTTATGCAAAACTTTCACAGAAACATCCTTTCTTCAAAAACTCAGAACTTGTTTAGGCCATCAGGACAACCAATTTTCCCTAAGAAGTTTGTTCTTGTTGCTTCCAAAATGAACACTAGAGAACTTCATTATATACTTAGGATCACAGTCTGGCCCTAAGGTGCGTGAAATCTGTAGCATGCAAGACTTGTTGTCCCTGTCTACCAAAACACAGAGTGTATGCTAAGAAATGATTATAAAATCATAGAATCATAGAATATCCTGAGTTTTAAGAAACCCACAAGGATCATTGAGTCCAACTCCTGACACAGGACCAGCCAAACATCACTGGTTTCATTGTAGAGTATCTTAACACAACTATTGCTCCTGCACTGCTAATAATTTGGAAAACAAAGACCATTCATTCTCCTTCTGAGCAATGACATGTTTGTGCAAAATCAGTCATCCTAGTTCAAGACAGAACTCAGTAACACATTTCTCTAATAGTCAGAATAAGATATCTAATTTGCTATTAGAAAAATAGCTATTTCCTCCTTGCTTGTTCCATCTCACTGAATCCATTAGAAATGTAGAAAATTGGATGTCTGAGTAAATTGTTCAAAGCTAGCTCAAACCATACAAATTGGCGATCAGCTATCAACCATGTTTTGCAATACAGTGTGGAATGAGGGGCCTTCCAGGAAATTTGTATCATATCAGACTCATAAGAGCTGACATAACTTGAGTAATATACAAAGGCAATAGAGTGAACATACAACCTTACTACTGTCATTGAACAGCCCCAAATGTGAAAACATTTTCAGCACATCACATTCATCTCCCTTTGAGTTAGTGTAAAATTTAGGATACAGACCTAACTTTAGCAACATCAACAAAAAAATCTATTCTGTGACTTTTGGTAACCTTATTTTGGTGCTTTTCTTTTTATAGATATTTAGTTGGCTGGACACTGGGATAATGTCAGTATTAGGATCATAGTTCATGCATACAGGTGAATGAGCAGAAGTGGGTAAATTATCTTAATTAGGAGCGGTTTTCTATGGCTGCAGGGGAGTCTGCTGGATCCTCTCTCTGACTCTCAGCTAGGAACTGATCTTGAACTACACAATGAAATCTGGTAATCACATCTCATGTTCATACCACTCTTTCATCATAACTGTGCACACAGGATGCTGTTACAGATAGCTGAAATGTTCCTGTTCAGAACAATCAGTCTTATCCTCTGAGATGAATAACATCCCCTATTCAGTGTTTTGTCTGCTGGGTAGGTACCTTCTCCCTCTACTCTCAGTAAAATGCATTATAGAATAATAAAAAGAAAAAATCTAAAGTCAAACCTTCTAGAAGTCTTCATTTTATTCTCCAGAAATGTCACCTCATTTAGTATGCTTAAATGTAGAAGGCTCAAATGAGAATCTCTATTTTCTTTTCAAAATACATAGGTTGCTCTGAAAGTAATGCCTCCTATTTATTTCCATGGAAACCACAACAGAAAAAAAGAAGAGTATAAAATAAAAATATTTAATTGAGCAAATTCTCATCTAAAAAATACTGTTTTTCAACATAGTCACCACCATTACATACACATTTTTCCCTGCACTGAACAAGAGGCTGCATTCTGTGATTGTAATAATCTGCACTAGTTGAGGTGACCCATTGTCACTGTCACCACTGCTGGAACACACCACCCACTACCTCACTGTGATGACATCCACTGTTTGGTCTCCTTTAGTGTTCAGCAAGTATCAGTGAATGTCAGCAGAATATTGACAGAAAGGTTCAACTCCTACTGCCATACCACCAACATCTGCCTCTGATGTTGTGAACCAACATAATAAAATGGGAGCCATTACTTTCTGAGCAGCCCTAGCATACATAGCTTTCAAACTATAGTATACGTACTACAGAATTCCTTTACATTACTTGAGATATCTAACCAAGAGCAGCTTCTGTAAGAACCCATAGAAACTGATAAAAAACAAAGCACAATACTACACAAGTGCCTGTGTTCATTGAAACTCGCTCAAGTAGCCCATGGCAATCAGGGTAGGTTAGGAAACTGCTAAAGTGATGATTTTTGCCTGCTCATTGCTCAGAAGGGAGTGAAAAGCCATTGAGGACTTTCCCTTTCTACACATAATGTATTTCAGACTTTTGAAGATCAGACTGACTTTTCCCTACACCTTTTTTTTTTTTTTTTTTTAAATGCAGAATTTGATATCCCTTGCAGGCTGTATTTTTACTATTCAAAAAAAAGCAACAAATTA
>JAOWBP010002052.1:72561826-72578605 GCA_028571105.1 Tragopan temminckii
GCTGGATGTGGCTCTGGGCAGCCTGATCTAATGGTTGGTTGGAAAAGTCCTCTAAGATCACGAAGTTCGACCATCAACCCATCCCCACCATGCCCACTCAGAATCATTGAGGTTAGAAAAGACCACTAAGGTTATCAACTGTTGACCCATTCCCCACCATGCTCACTAGCCATATTCCTCCGTGCTACATTTCTTGAACACCTGACAGCAAAGCAAGTTGCTTGCTTTCCCTTTATGCTTGTCAGTGTGACACAACTTTCTGCCATGTTTTCAGGATGAGGGTGAAAACAGAGGACGCAGCGATGGATCCTATCTTGGCATTGAGTATTTCAAGTGTAAGCCGAATTGCGGAATCTTCCTGCCCTTCAGCAGAATCCAATTCATTTCCACGCTGGATAATGACTATGGGAAGCAGAAGCCAAAGGTGGATGCAGAGGAAGTGGTTCCTGTGAAAGTGGGAGATGCTGTGAGCTTCTATGTGGATGATGTCCGCAGAAAAGGAATAGCAATGGCAGTTTACAGGGAGGGAACCCAATGGTTTGTTAAAGTTTGCCCGGTAAGAGCAGCCTCACTGTCTTTTCCTGTTGGTTTCTTTTTTTGTTTGATTGTTTATCTATATAATTCTAAGGCCTTAAAAAGGAGTGAAAGCATCATCCAAAAGAGATTTAAGGTTGCATGCAGACTCTTTGGGCCTGTTTGGAAAAATTGGTTCATATTCCAGGAATGCCTTGTATCTGATTGACCATTTAGCTGATGTATTCTTTCCTTTCAGGAAGAAGAAGGAACAACTGACATTTTCAGAGAGATTCCTATGGACTCTGTTGTGAAGGAAGACTTGCATTCCCAAAGTAGGTTATTACCAGATGTGTCTGTCCTGAGCACGTTCTTGTGGATTTAGCATTTATTTCTTCAGGTCTAACAAAAGCTTCAGTCTAATTCCAACTGATTAAATCAGAGAGCTGAAAAGGTCCATGGAAATGTCTCAGGTTCTGGACGGCATACTTTGCATTAGGCAAATAGAACTGCGTTCTCCCATTTATCAGGAAGAAACGTCTGACCACAGCACAGAAATATTTCCTAGAATGGAGAGCACCACTGACTAAAGAGTCTTTAATTTAGCTGTAGAGGGTGGAGCATAGCCTCATCCTGATGCCACAACTCAAGAGGGCCCAGATGCCAGTGGTGATGGTGTGAGTCATTGGACAAGGCAACGAATAGGTGGGCTCTCTGTTGCCATAAAGAGATGCTGTTCAAATAACCTATGGCCAGTCTGGGGACAACTGTCATTAGACTCCTTGTTGAGTTGATTCATCTCACTAAAGGCATAAAAACAACCTGAAGACAACCCCCTGTATATGATCTATAATTTCAGAACAGACCTGGCATTAGGAAGATGATGGTGACATGTAGAGGTGTCTGTCATTAGATGACTTTCTCTCTCTCCTACCCATTAGGTTTATTTCCACCGTTTGAGTCTGACATGGGAGTGGAACACTCAAAACAAATGAAACAACAGATAGGTGAGAGCGGAGATGAGTGTGAAGGCGTGAACCCGTCCCTGGAGGTGAACTCCATGGTCCAGATCACCTTGGACAAAGGGAACCAAGTGTCAGGAATCATCCGCTGGTTGGGGTACCTGCCCCACACCAAGCACAAAATGGCAGGAGTTGAACTGGTAAGAACAGAATAATTGTGAATCCTGCAAGCGGAGTCAACAGGTTTAAAACATAACCAGAGCAAATAAAAACATCAAAACAGCACCAAATTTGCACATAGCTCTTAAGATATTAAATAGCCATGTGATGGATTGCACTTGATTCATAGGAAACCTGCTCCCATGTCATTTCTCAATGCTTTTTATCCTTAGGATGAAGATAAAGGAGTCACTGCTGGCGAATGGCTGGGTAAATACTATTTCCACTGTGCTCCCAAGCGTGGCATCTTTGTGAAGCTGCAGTCCTGCCAGCCCGATGTTCGCTTCCAGTGCTCGCGCAACCGCGACCTGAGCCTCGTAGAATATAGTAAGCTCTCTGGGTTGAGGGGAGACAGTGCCGTGCTGGGATGTGGAGACCCCTCGTGTGCAGTGTCTTTAATCGGTGGTTTCATGCTCATCGTTCTCTTTGAGTCTTCCACGAGATGTCCATTTTCAGGATAGTGAGGTGGTCTTTGTAGGGAATATCCTGCAAGTGTGAGAGATGGTAAGTAATTGAACACAAGGATGATGTAGACTAGAGTTGTGTGGGTGTTGAATCTAAGGCAAGGTGTTGCTGCTGGCTCTGAAAATGAGGCCTTTATGGCATGGGTGTGTTGGAGAAGCCAGCAGTTAAGAGGCAACAGCAAAGCCTAGAGCAACAGTTCTTGCATGGCATTGTGAATGCTGCAAGCAGGCTGGGGCTTTTCTGCCTGTGGCTTTCAAGGCAGAAGAAAAGGTCTTGTATTACATTTGATGGTCCTTATGGGTCTCTTCCAACTTGGGACATTCTTTGATTACTGAGAACTAAATGTGACAAATACACTACCATATCTTATAGATATTATGGCTCTGGAGAGTTGCAGTCGGTAACTATGGCCAGGATGTCAGATAATCAAGGTGTTGTACCTGGAGAAATTAGGGGGAGCTTGAAAAGGAAGAGTATGAAATCCATTTTAATGTAAAGCTCGATGTGGTATGACATTCACAGGACAGCAAAGGGAAGAATAGGTCGTTATTTTCATTTGAATAGAAAGAACTATCTCCAAGAGCAGAGAAGACAGTAAGTTAGCCATTTAGAAAACGTAAATGAGATCACTGTAAAAGAAAAAGGAAAATTCTCATAGAGACTGCCCAAAAACTGAGAGTAGGGACAATGAAGTGTCTTAAGGGCCTGTTGAAAAAGAGGGATTGGATTACAAGGGAAGAATGCTGGAGAAACCAAAAAAGACTATATTGAGAAAGCTACTTTGGAAGATGAAGTTAGTAAGAGGATGTAGGGCTGAGGACAACCTTCTTATTCATGGCAAGGGCAGACAGATGAATCCAAGCTGTAAGGCATCTGAGCTTCTACATGCTCCCTGAGGCTGGGTGTTCATGGCTTATACTGAAGGTCTTTCATAGATTCATAGAGTCATTCAGACTGAAGAAGACCACTAAGATCATCAGGTCATTAGGAATGCAGAAGACCACTAAGACCATCAAGTCCAACAGTCAACCCATCATCACCATGCCTACTAAACCACATCCCTCAGTGACATGGGGAGATTTCACAGGGAGATCCCAAGCTTGCCTGGAACCCAACACCAGCTTGTTTGTGGCTCTTTTTGTCCTTGTTGTACTTGGCATGGTGATGGTGAAGGCAGCAGAATGATTGAATCATAGAGTATCCCTTTTTGGAAGGGTCCTGTAAGGGTAACTGAGGATTGCTAGGGCGTAGCAATAGCAGTTCCTCTGGTGAGAAAGGTTGGGTTTTGTCTCCATTTCCAGTAGATGAATTAGTAAAGGGACAAACCTCCATAACAGCATGGTTCAGTCCCAGCAGGAGCAGAGCAGAGCTCTGAGGCACTGGGGAAGGACAGAGCGCACCCAGACGAGGTGGGAAGCTAAAGGGAACTGCTTCTGTTGCTTCTCTTGCAGGAGAGCAGGAAGATGTTCCCCACATTCCGCTCAGTTTTCCTCCTCTAAGGAATGAAGAAGCGGTGCACATCCTACAAGGACGGATGAAGGGGATTCAGGGCCACTGCAATTCCTGCTACATGGATGCAGCACTCTTTAGGTAAGTGCCTGCTTGTGCAGTGCCATATTGTTAAATGATTGCTTCTTAACTGGGCAGTGCCCTGCAGTGCAGGCTTCCAAGGTGGCTGGAAATTGACCTGGCTTGGAGCAGAACGTAACTGTGTGGAGGTGCAGCCTCAATGTTTGCAGCCTTTTGGTCTCCTTCCTGTAATCCATGAGGTTCTCAGACACTCGAGTACCCCTATGAGTACCACTCTGTGTGTCTGTCGTGCAGGGTGGTGAGATATCATAGTTCTCTGGACTGGACCACGCTGACTGCCACTGGAGACAGTGGCTGGAAACATTGCAAAGAAAGCACCCAGGAGATCCCAGCTTCACTGTGCAGCTCTGTTTGGAGAGGAAAAGACTCAGTGGTGCCCCCATGAGCAGTTTTGGCTGCGAAGTACGAGATTTCATTCTCTCTTAACTGTTTCCTTGCTTACTCCAAGCATTCCTTAAGCCAGGTGTGGTTTATCTCACTGTAGAGATGCACTATCACTCACACTTCTGTCATTGCGTGCATGAATTGTTGAAAATGAAAGCCACTGATTGCCACTAAGCACAACAGTTTGCTTTCAGCCGCTGCTGCAAACCCCTCAGACTTAGACAGTGCTCTCTCTTCACAGCCTCTTCTCCTGTACATCCGTGGTGGACTCCATGCTCTTCACACCCTTCCCATTGTGTGATAGGAATGTCCAGAACATTCTGCGGGATGAGATTGTGAACCCGCTCCGAAAGTGAGTGCAGTATGTGGGAATGCTGGAAGTTGTCCATCTGTTTTGATAACTTCTGCCCTCCACTTCCAGACGGTGCCTGGGAAAGGGTTACCTGTAGGGTGTCTCCTGCCATCCAAGGCTCTCACGGCATGTGTGAGGTTTCCCTGCTCAAAATCACAGAATCATTGATCACTGAGGTTGGAAGATACCTTTAAGATCATCCAGTCCAACTGCCAACCCATCACCACCTTGACCACTCATCGAATCACTAAGGTTGGAAAAAACTATTCAGATCATCAAGTCCAACCATCAACTCATCCCCACCATTTCCACTCATAGAATCATTACAGGTGGAAGAGACCTCCAGTATCATCAACCCATCACTCATTAAACCATGTCCTTAATCAACCATTTTCTTTAAGGCTGGATATGGGTAGACCATAGCATGGCAGCTAAATTATCTGGATTTTGTCTTAAAGGTACCAGTTTTTTCTCATCCTGCCTTGCTAGGTGTGAGAGAGGCATGGAGAGCTGCTTCTGCCTAAGAATAAGACATTAGCATCCTCTTTGGGGTCAGTGCCCTGGCACTGCCTGCAGAAATACAACCCTGAGATAGTGTGTGGTGCTGTGGTTTGTATCATAGAATCATTGAATCAATAAGGTTGGAGCCCTCTAAGACCATCATGTCAAACCATCAGCCCATCCCCAATATGCCCACTAAACTACGTCCCCAAGTGCCACATCTCCACAGTTCTCAAACACCTCCAGGGACAGTAACTCCACCCCCTCCGTGGGCAGCCTGTTGCAATTCTTCACCAAATACACTGCAGGGATCATCTGTAGCTGTTTCTTGTTTCCAGGAATGGCTTTGTAATGGCTAGGAGTGTGATGCACCTGAGGGAGCAGCTAACTGAGAAGGGCCAATGCTCAAGCTTTACCAATGCAGAGAAAGGTAATGTGCTCTCTGGAGGCTTCTCCAGGCTGCTCCTGTGTGTGCTGACAACTTAATTGTGTGCTTCTCCCATGCACGTACATTGATTTGCCTGCTGTGCTGCTCGTTTATGTAAAAATGTGCATGCAAGAGTTCTTAAAAGCTGAAAATATCAATGCGCTTTTTAACTGACGTTTGTCCTGAAGTCTGATGGAGAGAGAGGAATTGCTGGATCTCTGCCACCGTCGAGCTGCTGCCAGGAGGGGAGAGGATGAACTCTGTGAAGAAGCATTCCCTTGACCTTTAGTCTTTGAATTAGCCCTGAAAAATCTGTCCCTGATGAACCTGCCAGAGTCCATTTTGCCATGGTCAACTTCTCTTTGAGTCCTGATAAGTTATTTGGGGTTCCCCAAAGGCTATAGTTTGGTTAAAATAAGGCAGAAAATGCTTATAATTTAAATCAATCTCTCTGATTGTAATCATCACATTTCTCTCCATGTGCAACAAGGGTATTTTACAACAGATTGCCCAGTGTCAGGCATTCGGCTCACATCTATTTGGCAGTATGGCAAGTTCCTCCTGTGGTGTGACTTCTGCTTCTCTCTAACCTTCCAGATCCAGAGGAGTTCCTGAACCTCATAATGCATCAGGTCCTGGGAATAGAACCACTCTTGAGACTGCAGTAAGTTCCCATTCCCACACAGTTTTTTTTCATTTCCAGTACTACATATAGATGTAGTACTTAGGGACATGGTTTAGTGGGCAATAGGGGTGGTAGGTGGGTGGTTGAACTAGGTGATCTAAATGGTCTTTTCCAACCTTAATGATCCTACAATTCTAGTTTAGCTCAATTTATTTGTCTCATTAGTTATTTACCTCTGATCATTTGTTGTCGATTTGTCCCAAGAGGTCCATCCAAAACAACTTCTAAGCTCTGCCTGGAGGCTTTTCCTTCAGAAAAATGATGAAAAAAGTCATGTCATCCTTAGGGAGAGCTTTAAGAAACACAGAGTTCATCCTCAGTGCCTTTGGATGCTTTTGGGATGTGTCCAGGCTCTCAATCTGGCTCAGATCCTACAGCTCTCAAACAGGAACTTTGTGGATGCAGTCCCAGTTTTTTCAGGACTCTACAAAGAGGATGAGAGGCTGAAGGAAGCCAAAAATAATGATGCTGTTTAAGAGCATAGAAGGGAATTGTTGGGTTTCTGTGCTCTTTTGTGGAGACGTCAGTCAACCCCGAGGTTGTGGAGTGCTCAGAGAGGTGGAGCACAAAGGAGACTCTGTATTGCTGCCCCCCTGCAGAGGGTCATCTGGAGGAAATCCTTTCTTAATAGATCTAAAAAAGAAGTTTTCTGATTGTGGTTCATTTAAAAAAAAAAAAAAAAATTGAAATATCTTTAATATGGAAAAGGCGAAACTGAGTTACGCTCATTGGGAGCAGGATGCCATGCTGTGTTGGATAATGAGATTCACAATGGCACCAGGTAAACATTCCCCATGACCACTCCTTGCAGGTCAGGAGCCCAGAAGGAGCAGGACTGCTACTGCTACCAAATATTTATGGACAAACAGGAGGACCTAGTGGTTCCTGATGTGCAGCAGTTGGTGGAACACTCCTTCCTGTCTTCAGATCTGAAGCTAGTGGAGGTGAGCCCAGCTTCATTCCATCTACACTGTAGTCTTCTAGCAAATCTACAGTAGGTCTGATGCATCTTACAGTACAAAGCAGGAGGATACTTGGCCTCAACCTAAGAGATATTTTGGGAAATCTGAGTGTGACCTGAGAAGGGATATGATTCACAGCAGCAATATGGAGAGAAAAGTCTCTGGAATTTGCTGGAACAGTGGCTTGTTTGCCTTTGTTTTCCCAGATCCCATCTTGCTTCATTATCCAAATGCCACGATTTGGGAAGGAATATAAAATGTTCAGCAAGATCATCCCTTCCTTAGAGCTGGATATCACCGATCTGCTGCTGGACAGTAAGTTGTTGAGTGATGGTGAAACTGACAGCTGAGACTGGGAGCAACTAGGTGTCAAAGGGATAACCCTTTGAGTTGTGGGCGGGAGCTAAAGTGGGATCATGGTGGGGTTCCTCTACCCTGAATACTTAGTTTTGACAGGACAAATGGGATTCCAGGTGAGACCAAGAGAAGACATCACCACTTTTGCCTCTGCAGGTCCCAGAGAGTGCTGTGTGTGCAGTGACGTTGCCACCTGGGAGTGTTCAAAGTGTTTCAAAGACAAAATATTCTCACCTACGGGTCTGAAGCAGTTCTGCAGCACCTGCTCCAAACAGGTATTAAGTTCCTTTGGGTGCTCATGAGATCTGCCAGCAGAATGAACACCCAAACCTGCACAGACCAAGTGCTGAACACTCTAAGCTTCTTGCTGTCAGCCTGCAATGCACTGCTCTTCCTTGGGGAGGACCCAGCTGCATGCAAAGCAGTTGAGTGTAGATTAAAATGAAGGTCTGATTTCTGCATGCTCCTCTTTCCAGCAGGCCAGCTTCAGTTCTGCCCACTCAGCAGTGCCACCCCATTGCCTTTCCTTAGGTTCACTCCCACTACCGACGCAAAACACACAAACCAACCAGGCTGCACGTCCCTGAAGAATTTCGTCGCCGGAGTTCCCGGAGCAGCCAGGAGGTTCCCCGTGAGAAGATGGAGCTCTTTGCAGTGCTATGCATTGAGACCAGCCATTACGTCTCCTTCGTGAAATATGGCCCCGAGAACGAGCACTGGATGTTCTTTGACAGCATGGCTGACAGGCATGGTGAGGTCATGGTTAAATGGGTGTATGGTGGTGGGTTGGGGTTGGACTTGATGATCTTGGAAGTCTTTTCCAACCTTAATAATTCTTTGAGTGGGCATGGTGGGAATGGGTCAGCGGTTGGACTTGATGATCTTGGAGGTCTCTTCTAACTACAAATCACAAGTGACAGGCTTGGTGCTTTGATAGGAGCCAGGAGCTTGTATGGTAGGTGTCTGTAACACATGTCATGTGGGCACTGCTCAGTCTGCATCAAGGTGGATGGTTTTGGAAGATTCTGTGCTGTGCTTGAAGGGAGCTTTTGGGATGAATGAGGGTTGCTGGGGGAGTAACAGCTTCATTTCCTCTAAAGTCACCTGCGTGCATTAGGATTCTACTTCAGCAGAACCAATTCCAGAGAAGTGTAGGCCCAGCCCACGGAGATATGAGTTGCTCCTAGTGGTCTCGTCCTCTGGCTCTGTTCAGACCAGGGACTTCTTACGTGGGCTTTAAGGACAATAGGACAGATCTGTCCTGCCCACTGGTGGTGTTGACCTCCAGATCTTTCAGCTAAGGCACTGTAGATACTCATGCCTTGGGACATGCTTTGGACTTGAACTTTTCTCCTTCCTTCTGGATTAGGTGGTGAGAATGGCTTCAACATCCCCACCGTAACACTGTGCCCTGAAGTTGCCAAATACCTGGACTTGCCACTGGCCATGCTGGCCCTGGAGCAGCCCCGGGACATGGATGGAGTGGCCAAACGCCTCTTCTGTGATGCCTACATGTACATGTACCAGAGCAAGAAGATGGCACTATACAAGTGACACTGCCTTGTTTGGTACTGCAGAGCAGCACGGTATCGGAAATGTGAGCTTGGACTTGTTAGTACTGAAGGCAACGAAATCTGGTGCACTGAACGCACACCTCTGCCTCTTCTTACCTCTTACGGTGTCTGATATTAAGCTGTATGAGCCTCTCTGGTTTTGTGAATCCAGGGCCAGGTTTCATGCAGCAATAGTTTGTACTGCCTGCAGAGCTGCACACTGAATTCTTTACATTCAAATTCATTATTTCCAACTTTCCCTTAACCCACCTTCCTCCCTGTATGGTACTCTGCAACTCTGCTCTACCTCAGAGTCCTGTCCAACATCCTTTCCTTCTTCCAACACCGAGGACCAGCATCTCTTAATGGAAACATGAACCCTTCATGTTTGCAAAGGGCACTGGAAAATCACAGCTCTGCCCCATGTAGCACTTCCCCATATGGACTTGAAGAGTGAGAAAAGCACTATGTAGTTGAGATGTCTCAGGAAAATAATTTTTCTTGGGGTCTGGGATCTGATCCCACACCTAAAGCCGAGTCTCTGTCTTCCCTTCCCTTATCCAGAACTAATATCTATGGCACTTTCACCCACCATCAAACTGAGGTTAATTAGATATCTTAAGCTGCAAATGCACTTAAAAAAAAGTTATTTTTGTAGGAACAAATTTGGGAAAATTACAGGGTGGAGGAACAGAAGGTGGGCATGAGACTCCAATGTGTTGTCATCCTGTGAAATCTACAGGATGTGAGGTGTTGTAACTTTATTTCTAGCACTTGCTGTCCCATCCACTTCTGAGATCTGCATCAAAGAACAGGAACAGAATTTCAAGGGCAAAAATGGAAGAATGAGCACTTTTTTTTTTTTTTTTTTTTTTTTTTTGCCATGACAGCAGGAAGGGTTTATGTGTGGGAACAGGTATTCTTTAAGTCAAATAATGTACATTTGCAAATTGTGGGTTGTCTGCCATTAAGCACATGCTGTCATGGCAGCAGGAAGCTGTTTTGGGATTCTGTGCTGTGAGTTGTTTTACTCAGGTTCTGGATGGCACAAAAGCCCTGGAGGAATACATCCAAGAGCCACAGCCACAACCTGCTTCCTGTCCTATTTTCCTTTTAACACAGGGTGCAGTAATTTTGTCCCATGACCCCATTGGCTTGGGCCACACAGTAGTTTAGTGGGTATCAGGTTCTTTTTTTTGCTTAAAGAAGGGTTGTGATGCTCAATGGAACACATCTTGACAGCTTGTATCAGCTTTTTACTATGTCCCTTACATCTGTATGTGGTCGCTTCAGAAGGTGGATGAAGGCTTCAAGGGATGGATGGAGTGTAATGTGCCCATTAATAATACACACTGTGTTGAGAACACTGCTGTCTAATTCAGCTCTCAGACATTGCACTGAGGTCTCAGTGTTGAGTTGCTCAGAGTTTTCAATAGTCAGATTTGCTGCTCCAGTCTTTTGGGTCTGGAGTTTGCCTTTGCTGAGCAATTGGACCTCAAGAGGTCAACCATGAGCCAGTTTCTGGGTCCCATGGTATAAGAAGAGACAGGGACAGACTGGAAAGAGTCCAATGGAAGGCCATGAAGATGCTGTAGGACTTGGAGCATCTCCCTTATAAGCGGATGAGAGCCTGGAGCAGAGGAGGCTCAGGGGGTCCTATCCATGGCCATAAATCCCTGTAAGGTGCTGCAAAGCGGATGGAGCCAGTGGTGCCCAGCACTAGGCTAAGAGGGACTGAGATCAACTGGAACCCAGGAGCTTGCTGTGCCCATCAGAAAGCACTGCTGTGGCAGAATGTTGGTATCAGTGGCTGAGTTTCCTTGAAGTTCTTCAACAATCCCATGGCTATAATCCTCGGGAATTTGCTCCAAGTGCCCCTGTTTGAGCAGAGATTGGACCAGATGACATCAAGAGGTGCCTTTCAATCTCAACAGCCATTGGGTGAGCTAACATTTGTACAGGGAGCCTTAATGTACACATCATGAATGCCTGATACCAAAGCAGTGTGATGACTCTCATGGATAGAAGAGGTGGTGATAGATTATCAACAGGCCATTCCAAGCAACTTGAGATCTGATGGCTGATTGCTTGGGCTCTTCTTTGTGGCCATGGAGAGGTGGTGATGGGATGGAGCATGCTGCTGTCTCAGTGTCTTATTTGTTTAATATTACTCTTTGTTACAGAGTTGTTGTAAGAACTCAAGGCAGTCTCTTCTCAGGAGTACTGTGGACAAAGTTTAATAGCAAGAAGTGTTTTCTTCTCTCTGAAAGTGATGAGATACAGTGCCTTACAACCCTACAGGCCCAGCAGTGAGCGCCATCCTCTTGGCTGTTTTTTTTAGTGGGACACAATCAGACTTTGTTGTAGTTTTTTCTTTTTTTCTTTTTCCATGAACAAGTGCTGCAAAGATAAAAAAAATGGAGAAAGAAAAAACAGACAAAAAAAGCCACCACCATAAATACAACATCTCTTATCCAGACTTTTGCTGGGAATGGTTGCAAGTCTTTTCAGAGTGGGGCTCAGTTTTTGGCTGTACAATTCCAGAGCTCAGCAAAAAGGATTTAAAAATACCTCTTTATTACAAACCTGAACAGGATTAGAGAAGAACACAGACAGCTCAGAAAGGCACATGATTTATTCTTTGACATTTTTATCCATTCCATGCAATGTTTCTGGATGGTATTTGATTTAAAACTTCCACTTGTTGCTGCTGGCCCATGGGTACTCCCAATGACATTCCAAAGGCTTTGGTACTAGAATTAGGTGTAGAATGCCACAAAATGGAGACATGGGCTGCTGCTGAGTGTTGGTGATGAGTGACATCAGTCCTGTCATCACTGAAGGCACAGGGCTGGCAGGGCCACTGAGGTCAGCAAGGAAGAAAACGTGTTGCTCCCACAGCAATGCGGTGGACATGGCTGGACGTGGCTCCCTCGTCACCTCCCAGCTCTGTCTGCCCCATTCCTTTGTCCATAGCTTTGCAGTGAAGGGACCACAGGCAGCTTTTGCAGTTCCTGCATAGTCCTCAGAGCAACACCGCAGAGCAGCAGAACCATTAGAACCATCCCAATTAATCATTTGGTCTTCCAAAGAGCAGAAGTGCTGGTCTCAGTGCTGGGGGTGATTTGGGGTACCCCTCACTGGCTAGCATGCTGCAGCTCTTCAAAGAGGAGATGCAGCTTCTCTGTCACTGCCACCTGGAGAAGGAGCAAAAGGGGACAGTGAGTGTGGCTCCACGGGGTCACTGTAGGTCTGTGGGGGCAGGAGGGTTGGGATGAGACCAGGATCATGCCTTGTAAGGGGGAAAACATACCAGGTAGGGCTGGGGGTCACGGAGCTGGCGGTGCACAGGGCTGAGCAGGTTGAGGGATGCTTGTGCATGGCTCCGTACCTCCTGCAGGCTGGGCAGCTCCTCACACGCCTGTGGGATGGAAACATCATTGCATCCATACACAGTGCCAACACCCGAAGACTGGACAGCACAGGGATGCGGGACAATGAGATGGTGGCTGTGGTGGCACCACCTCAGCTTTTCTAACATCACAGTTACAGGGACATCTCAAATTCTGGTGACTGATTCAGCAAGAGGCCACCACTCTGCCTAGGCCTTCATTCAATGAGGGAAGGACACCTCATTAACAGTGAAAACACTGCCAGGCTGTCCCTATATAGGACATTTACTCAGTGGAGCATCTGAATGAAGGACACTTTCTTGCATGCAGAATATCTTGGGCTTTGTACTGCAAAACTCCCATGGGACAGACCAAGAAAATCCATCTTCATAAGACAAAATTTCATTCCCCTGCTGGCAAACGGGATTTCCCATGGAGATATCCCATCTCCAGGGGCACTGTGCCTTGCCAGCATTGCTGAGAGTCCTCTCACTTCACATGCGGCATGGACAGACCCACCACCACCACCCTGAGCCCCTCTTGACCCAAACCCATCATGGGGAGAGAGGAGAGCTGCCTCTGACCTGTCCATCTCTCAAGTACATGCGATGGAGGGGCTCCACAGCACTTGGCCTGACCTTGGTGGCCTCTCCTTTCCTCCCCAGGATGTGGACCATCAACTCCTGCCCCACACTAGGTGAGGGCTCATTCTCCAGGGCCATGAGGTCCATGAAGGGATGACCTGTAGGGATGAAGGGTCAGGTGCCAGCAGGTGACACTAGTGACGGGATTACGGAGCAGGAAGAAGAGCAGGCCATTGAGGCAGGAGTTTTCTAATTCAGTGGAGCTCACCAGCAGCATCATAGAGCCGATATATCGCCTTAATCCCTGGGATAGTCATCTTCTCTTCCTCCTCTGTGAACTTCAGGCACGGGGAGCCATTAACCTCCACCAGCTGTAGAAAAGGAAGTAATGGGGATGTATACCTTATTTTTTCACATAAACACTGGAGGTTTGCAAGAAAAGGGCAGATGTGGCATTTAGGGACATGGTTAGTGGACAAGGCGGTGATGGTTCAACAGCTGAACTTGATCTTAGAGATCTTTCCCAATCTTCTATGACTATTCCAGCTCACACTGGTGCCAGAGACCATGCAGAGCTCTGGTCTGATGCAAAATAACTGAGTAAATCATTAAAAAAAACCTCACAACCTCAAACCATCCCCAAGCCAAGTGGGGCAGAGCTGCTGCTCCTACCTTGTAAACACAGCCCAGCGATGGCTGTAGGGGACACGTCACCAGGTTTGTCCCCACGCCAACCATGTCAATCTCACTCCCCTGGTGTAACAGAGAAGACAGTGACCATCAACAGCTGCTTCTTTTTTTTTTAAGTTCAGCTCACAATAAAATCAGAGCCATGGGGCAGGTCACGGGCTGCTCTGCCCCAAAGTGCCTCATGGTCTCCATCTGTCCATCCCACCCACTCATTCCAGGTGGAAACTCTTTTCTGTTCCCATCCAGGAAAGGCTGAGTCACAGGAAAGTGACTGTCACATTTGTCTCTCTAATGCTCCAGCCCCAACCTCACCTCTCGGATGAAGTCCTCCAGGCTCCGTTCGCTGATGTCGTTGCTCACGGCTATGGGGATGCTCCCAAACCAGGGCACCTGGAAGCTGGAAAGGAAGGAAAAGAGCAGGAGAGTGAGCAAGAGGGAAGTCCCAGGTTTTAGGGTTCTGAGAGCCAAGGAGCACCCCGTAGGGCAGCGAGGGCTCCCACTCTAACAGCCACAGAGGAAGGACACGCAAAGGTGTGGGTACCCAGGGCGGAGAAGCAGGGGATGCTCTCCGGATGTCTGCAGGACTCACTGAGCACCGCAGGCTCGGAGCACCCTCCGGGTCTCCTTGGACTGCTGGATGAGGTCCCCGCTATCCAGGCGCACCCCGATGGCGCGGTACCCTAACTGGTGTAGGGCCAATGCTACAGCACAGAAATTGGGCAGACCGCTCCTGACAGGGGCAGGGAGAAGAATTAATGTTTGTGTCCTGCATCAGGTGACAATGAAAGATGGGGATACAGCAAAAAAGGCTACCTCATGACGCAGTAGGTGTCCAGCAGCCCCTGGAAGTCCTGTGGAAAGGCGATGGCATAGGACACGAAGGCAGCCAGCTCACCACGGTTGGGTTTGTCACTGGGGGTCCCCAGCAGCTCACACACCCGCTGCAGCCATGACTCAGCCAGGGATGGGAGATCCATGGGCTCCCCACCTGCCAGTGGCGACAGGACCTGCTTGGGGACATCAGTGATGGCACTGAATCAATCACGTTGGCTTCAGTGGGTGAAATGAGGTCCAATGGGAGTCTCGTGCACCCCGTGTACCATGTGCATCCCCTTTCCCTTCCAGCAGCTATGGGGATGTCTAAGCCATATCTGGGATGTCCCATCCCCACGGTCATATCAGGGGTGTCCCATCCCTGTCCCATCTGCCAGCACTCACTCTGGGCTGAACCTCCTCCAGTGACCTGAAGGACATGATGAAGGAATGGGCGACGGTGCCGCGCACTGGGATGCCATAGAGCTTCCCTGCCAGGATGTTGCTGGTGTAGTCAAAGCCTGGAAGGAGAGATGAGAGGTGACAACATGACCACAACGCATCATGGATATGTGGGGCAGCGCTCACCTCCAATATAGGAATACTTGGAGGCAGACAGTCCACCATCTGGACCCTGGGCACGACGTAGACCCAACTCCATCAGTTTCATCTCTGGGCCAGCAAGAAGGCGGAATCGAGCAGCGTTGGTGGCCACCAGGCTGGAAGGGCCAAATCACACCAAGTCACGTTGGCAACAAATTGGACCGTCATTTGCTTGGGGACCACCACAACTCAGCCAAGATGCAGGGCCAACAGTTGGTACAGCATTGGGAATGATAAAGGGGACCGTGGTTTGTTTGGTGAACAACTCCACTGAGACACAGGAACAACAGCTGGTCCAGCAGAGATGGACACATTGCCCTGTAGAACCCCAAAAAGGTTGGAGAGTCCCCTACCTGGCATAGCTGACCAAGCACAGCAAGGTGGTCTCCAGCAATTGCACCACCAGCAGTGGTCCCTTCACCTGTAGGAGCGGGACCTGCGGGGACAGCACGGTGACATCCCCACAGCCACACACACCAGAGATGGGGACATGGGGATGCTTGGCCATGTGTCGTACCCTGGAGAAGACAATGGAGCCTTCAGGCACAGACGTGACGGTCACCTCAGAGGCGTCCACGGTGCAGAGGTAATCAAAGAAAGCATCCTCCGTCGTGCTGGGCAGCACCGACCGCAAGTAGGCGATGTCTGCAAGGATGTCAGCTCGTGTCCCTGTCCCTTGCAGGGCATCATCCCTCCAAGGGATTCCCCCCAGGTCCCCAAGCTCCTCTGGGGGAACCCCACGTGCCACCAAGGGGTCTCCTGGTCCCTCTGAGGGATGTCCCTTTCCCCATCAGATCCCTCTAAGGGACATTTCCATGTCCCCTACATCCTTTCGAGGACTCAGTTCTCCCTCAGAGAGGTCCTTGTGTCCCATAGATCTTCCTGAGGAATGTCCTTGTCCCTCTAAGAGATGTCCCCATGATCCATCTGAGGACTCAGATCCCTCGGATGGCACATCTTTGTCTCCCCACCCCAGGCTCCCGTCCATTAGGACCTTCTGAGGGACATCCTCATGCCCCATAGGTCCTCCACAGGGATGTCCCCACGTCGTCTAGTTCCCTTTGAGGACTCAGATCCCTCTGAGGAGTCCCCTGTCTCTCTAAGGGATATCCCCATGTCCCCATGATCCCTTTGAGGGCTCCAGACCTTCTGAGGGATGTCCCCCCTCCAAATCCCTTTGAGGAGCTCCCTGTCCCTCTAAGGGACATACCAGCGTCACCACCCCAGACCCCTGTCTCTCAAGCCCCTCTGGGGCACACCCCTGTCCCCCCTCTGTTTCTCTGTGGGATGTCCCCGTGTCCCCTGGGTCCTACTGAAGTCTCTAGTTCTTCTAAAGGGATGTTCCCATGTCACCTAGATCCCCTTGGGGACTCTGACATCCCTCTGAAGAACGTCCCTGTCCCTCGAGCCCCCCAAAGGGCTGCCCAAGGTCTCTCTGTTGAGTCCCCTGTCTCTCCGAGGGATGTCCCCACGTCCCATCCGAGGACTCAGATCCATCTGAGAAGTGTCCCTGCCCCCTTTGAGGAGCCCCCTGTCCTTCTAAGGGCCGTCCCTATGCCCCCAGGTCCCTCCAAAGCACATCCTTGTCCCTGCCACGTCCCTCCGAGGGATCTCCCCTTGTCCTAACGACGAGTCTCCAGGGATGTCCCCACGTCCCATCCGAGGACTCGTGATGTCCCCTTCCCCAACCCAAGTCCCACTGACGAGCCCCCCAAAGGGAAGTCCCC
>JAOWBP010002052.1:72586131-72745081 GCA_028571105.1 Tragopan temminckii
CAATCAATGAGAGGAGCGAGCGCGGCGCTGCCCGCGGGAGCCCCGCAGGAGGGTGGCATAGAGCTTTCCCCTATTGGTAGCATCCCCTATAGGCACCCCCTATAGGCACCCCCTATAGGCGCCTCCTATAGGCACCTCCTATAGGTACCCCCGTGTCCTCACTCTCACAGCTCCCAGCCACCACTCCAAGCATGCTGCAAGGATCGTAATGATGGAAAAAAAAAAAAAAAAAAAAACCTCAATTTCCAACCAAGAACCCCAAAAGAATGAAGGAAAAACGAAAATGTGGTTTATTCACCCCAAATTTCACATGATGCTTCACCGCCTCTTTCATCCCACAGGTACCAGGCACCAAATATTGGGGCAGCCCCCACCTCGCTCACTGTTCCCACTGGGGGGAATGCTTAGCATCCTTCCCATGGCACAGCTACACTTGCACAGTGCCTTAGTTATAACTTTTGGAATTCTTTTTTAGGATTTTCCCATGATCTGTTGTTTTTTTGTTTGTTTTAGGGAGAATGCAAACCACCAATCCCTGCATTCAATGAATAGGGTGTTGGGCTGATTTTTTGTTCGTTTGGTGGGAAGTTGGCACTATGGATCTTCACTAGGTCTTCCAGGTGGAAAAAAAACAATGGTAAAATCAGAGTGAAAAGCACCAAAAAGTCACCTGAGCATCTTGGAGCTGTGACATCACTTTGAGGCGTGAATGTAGAGTGAACAAAGGGGCTATAGGGTGAACGCATAGGGATTATAGGGTGAATGCAAGGGTTATAGTGTGAATGCAAGGATTATAGGGTGAATGCAGGGGTTACAGGGTGAAGGTGCATCCCAGTGCATGAGATCCCATTGTGTTAGGATGCTGTGGGGTGTTGAGCATCCTTTGGGATGTGGTCCAGGTGTGGACGCCGCTCCCAGTCCTGCCACCTCGTGGCTGGTGGGGCTGCAGCATGGGAGGGAGGAGGGTGTTAGGGGAGCCCCAGCACTTGGAGGGCTTTGGGGTTAATGATAATGGGGTCAAGGGTGCTGTTAGAGGGGTTAGGGTTGGTGTGGGGATGCACAGCAGAGCCGGGGATAAAGCACATGGCACAATGCATCCAGAGGAAACTGAGGCACAGGGATGCCACCATGGCCCAATTGTGAATTGCCTCCATCCTATGGGGTCCTCTCCATCCACATCCACGAAGATGCCACCACAGCCTGACCCCAAGGGTGGACCACCTCTATCCACCCCCTCCATCCACACTCACCTATTGGGCTGGCAGAGATCCCAGTGTAAGGATTTGGGGATGGGGACACTGTTCTTCCCATTTTCCTGCTCACAGGCAGGGCTGAATTAATGCAAAAGGGTTTGTTTGTTTGTTTGTTGAGGAGTCAAAGCAAAGAAAACCTGCTGCATCCCAAACAGTTAAAACCAAGGACCATTCATATTTCTCCATGCATTATCAATAACCCCAATGTCTACCAATATATCCAGTATCTATAAAAACTTCTGAAGTCAAATGATGATGTTACGGGCTGCAGTGCACAGGGACCATGGGATGGAAGTGATATAAAGGTGGGGAAGGATGCAAGAAAGATGCAAGAAAGAAAATGGATGGTTTTGCAATGTCATGTAATAATAAAAATGTATCTTGTGGGGTGCTTTAACCATGTTTTCTTCCACTCTTCCAGCTTGAAAACCATCTGGGACAACATGGAAAAAGGGAAAAATGCCCCCCAGAATTGAAAACAGAATTTGCAACAACTCCACAACCCGTAATGTGGTGTCACTGGGATGCCACAACCCAGCGGGTGTCACCTCCCATGAGCATCCTTGAGGTACCCAATTGGAATCACCAGCAGTGGACAGGAGCCATGGAGGGATTAGGATCAGGCCAGGATCCAAGCGGGGCCGTCGCTTGGTATTTTTAGCCCCATCCCTTCCCTCCCCACCACGTCACGTTGGTCATCTAAGTTTACTCGCAGGCGGTCGAGTGACATAACCAGGTTGGAGGGCACAGGATGGCAGCGGGATCGCGTCACCCTTTGCTTTTAGCTCCTGTGGCCCTTTAACCCTTGGAGTATGGATGGGCACCAAGATCCCGTATCAGTGCTGCCTCAGTTTCCCCAAATTGCTGTTGGATTTGGCAAGGTGCAAAAGTGGGGTTACAGAGGGGATGTGCAACCCGAAAGTGATGGCACCATCCCGGTGACCGTTCCTTGGCCACCGCAGCACAGATCTGACCCGAGGGACCCCTGGTAAGGTTAAAATTGTGTGAAGACATGGGACAGGACAGGGGGAGGAGGGCTGGGGACAGCCACAGTGATGATGGGCAGCTCGAGGGCGATGCTACCCTGGCACCTGCTTCCCCAGCAGGGGACCAAGAGCTGTGCCAGCAGCCCTGGATCGTGCCTGAGGGTTTTCCAGGAAATGTTTACGGTGCCCTCCAGAAACACTGCCCCGTATCCCTCCTCCCTCCTCCTTCTGCTGTCCCACAGGGCCAAGCTCATGCAGTGCTTTCTCACCCTAAGGCAGCATCCAAGAGGCATGGATAAAACCCTGCTGTGCCCATCACTGAGTGCTTGGCCAATGCTCCTGGTCATTGTCACCTTGCAGTGGCCATTCATGGGGACTGTGCCACTTATCATTATTGGTGAATTCAGGTTTTTGATGAGGAAACCATGCTTCTTGCACACTTCCAGGGATGGTTACTCCACCACCTCCATGGGCAGCCTGTTCCAATGCATGACCACTCTTTCTGAGAAGAAATTTCTCCAAATATCTGTATTTTCAGATTGGGGTGGGGGGTACTACATAAAAACCCAGAAGTTGGAAGATTTGGGTTTTCGTGTTCAGCTTCCTCAAGGGAACAATATGGGACGTTTGTGCCCATTTTCCACTCACTGCATGACTCTGGTAGTCATAATGCTGAAAGATGAGCAAAGCTGCAGGCAGAAACTCTTTTATTTAAATACAAAAATGCACAAGTTAATAAAAGACATTTAGTAACAACGGGAACGACAACAACTTTATTAAAAAAAAATGAGGAACTCCATACACAATGCTTGGTTGAATTTTCCCATAGAGATGGTCACACGAAACCCCAAATCGGTGCAGAAAGCAGAAGAAGGGTGGAGCAATAGGGTCCCCCACTCTAATTTCTCTGCCCTTCTTCAAGAGGTGACAAGCATCGATGACACGGTGCCTTTGGTGGCCTGCCATGCCCCAAGTCACCCAAGCCATGTGTCGGGGTGAAACATGACCTGGAGGCTCTGCCTACCATAAATCCCATGACTCTCCCCCCTTTAGGAGCTGGGTAGGGGGGAGCCTTTCAGTCTGTGCCCCCACCCTCTATGGGGTGCACACACACAGCTCCTCTGGGGGATGTTCTGGGTGTGAAAATGCAGCCATCAGCTTTATTGGAGCTGCTGTACACCTGAGCCTGCGGCGACACGGTGACATTGTCACCCATCCCATGGCCAAGCACACCTGGGTGCCTGCTCCCTGGAGACAACAGAGCTGGCACCCCCACCGCCTTCTTGTTGGAAATGCCAGAAGTGGGGGCTCATGGGTTCATCCAAGCTCCAGTGGGATGAGTGGGGTGATGCCATGCGCATCGGGACCAAGCAAAATGCGTTTGCAGTGCAAAGATTGGCACGTGCATGTAGAACTGTGGCACTGCCCCTATGGGGCACAGAGTCCTGAACTATATAATGCTGCTGCCTTTTCCCCGCAGGGCTCTTAAAATAAAGTTTTGTCCTAAGGTACTGCCTAACAGATAGGCAAATCTTGCTATTTAAGGACACAGACGAGCAAATCATGACTCCTGACACCTCCTGGCAAGGGTTGACCTGTCCTCCGTGTCAGGGAGCAGCATCCACCACCCCAAAACCACTTTGAAAATCGAATCCATGGACGCAAAAATCACGGCAGCATTTCAAAAGCTGCAGAGCCAGCAGAAGTCTGCTTGGCAGAGGGCTCCCCACACGCCTTTAAATCATGGAGATAAAGGCATGCAGCAGGAAAACCAAAACCTGGCCAACAGACTGAGCACTATCAACAATCATTAGTGCTTCCATCCATCTGCACAATGGCAGCAATCAGACCCATGATCCATCTTTTATCAGTTCATTGCTCTACAGGAGGAGGTGAACCAAGACCTGAGATTGGCACAACTTGTCACACGGATCAGGGCTGGTACAGGGAAGCATCAAGGGTCAGGATGAACAGGCATCCCCCTAGGAGATAGGATGCTGTGAGATATCAGATTAATAATGCATGAGGGACAGCAGTTGAGCATTGAGGTTGTGCCCATGACACGCTGAGCAGTTACACCGCTGTTGTTATTTCCTACCAGGCTGGGAGCTGCTTTTGCTCCCATCTGGATTCACAGGGGTCCAAAGACCCCAAAAAAACCTAGTTTGGATCTCCAAGAGAGCAAAACCCCGCTGGGACACATAGCAATGTCTGAGCTCAGTGCTGCTCCTGAAAATAAGGGATGGAGCAGGATGCAGGAGGGATTTTGGCATGGAAATTCCAACCTACGTGGGAACTTTGTGTCGTGCTACACCCTACCATGATGACTTGAGACCACCATGTACCTCATCCCAAATAGAGCAAGGGGTCTGGATGCAGGCATATGACCAAGGATGCTTGGTAGGGTGCGTGTATCCCACACCCAAGCAGCGTCCATGCACCTGGCTGGTTGAACATCTCCACTCTTCATCCTCCCCAGGAGCCTTAAATAAGCCAACTTCAACCAGAATTTATTCCCAAACTTAAAATACTTCAACAAAACCACCTCCCTGAGGGGCTGGGCTGAGGAAACGCTCCTCCATGCCACTGCCAGACTCTCTGGTGAAACAATATCCCAGAAAATTGAACAACAAAAAGAAGGTGCCATGTCCCAGCACGGTGTCCTGAGGTAGGTGCCAGGCAATGCCTGGCTCAATGTTTCCTGAGCTGGTCAGCTGCCACAGGGACAACGGTCACAGCCTAGGCTTGATTTGCAGCTGTTTGCCTGGAAAGGAGGAAAGCAAAAAGGTGGAAGGCATCCCACGGTGCCTCTAAGGCTTTGTGTTCCACCTCTGGAAGGTGGCATGGGAAAAGGTCTCACCTCTACTACTTCCCTCCTCCAGAGTGGTGCTTTCTGAGTCCTGTAAGGTCACCCATATTGAGGTTCTTTTCCATTTGGTGCCACCTGGAAGGAGAAAGGGACAAAAAGAGGAGAATGTCATCAAAGTCCCTACCCTCTCTGCCCAACTGCCCAACTGCCCATGGGTTGATGGTTGGACTAGATGATCATATCAGTCTTTCCAACCTTAATGATTCTATGATTCTATGACTTTCCCACGGGAACTGCCCTTCCTTGAAGAAGAGCATGCCCCGAAATTGAGACCTCATCTAAAATGGGCTCTCGTGCGAGCAGGGCTTTTTGCAACTTGGGGTTGGGTGATGCTCCACCACTGCCCTGCCAGCTGTGTCCTTACACGTCCCCCCACAGTGTGGACTGGTGTCCCTGTCTCCCTGCTAACCCAGATGTCACCCTTTAGGGTGGCCAGGATGGAGCTGACTGGTTCCCCAAAACCCCGTTGAGCATCCTCAGCCCCCAGCAAGCAGCATGGAAGGAAGGCACCTATGGCTCTCACTACATCACAGTGTACTGAATTTGTTGTAAGCTCCCAAAATGACGGTCAAAACATAAAGTAGTTGAATCTTTAAGCTGCAGCATAAGGTGGAAGGTCACAGACTGCTCTGGGGCAAAGAGCAGAGCACCAGCAAGCAAGAGGTTAACTCACTCTTGGCACTCCGGTGAAAAGCTTTGGGGACATTCCTATCACCCTGGAGATACAGAGTGGGTTTGACTGCATGGGACCTTCAAGATCTTCCAGGTCCAACCTCCTGAAATGGGACATGCAGGGGGAAAGGGACCCATGACTCAAATGTGCTTGGAGGCACCCGCGGCCATCCGAGTCACTAATCGGCGATGACGAGATAGCAAGAGGGAAAAACGATAACCAAAAAAACCTGCCTGGGGATTTGGGGCTGCATAGCTGATGGGTTTCACGACCCCGTGATGACAAGCTCAATGATAAATCGCCTCTGCCCGTGAAGTCAGGAGGGGGTTTGGGGATTCAGTCTGTGTGAGTGCAGAGAAGAGAATAGCTCCGGAGCTCCGGAGAGTGTTGCTGCCATCTAGCTGGGTCCCAGAACACAGGGCTGGAGGATGCTCTTATGCAAGGATTTGAGAGGGATACTCAGCCACCCCTGCGTAACCCTGGGTGCTCTGGAGAGTTGTTTTGGAAAGTGAATGTGGAGATATGTAGAAAGCAATGCCTCTTCAGGGCATTTACACCATTAACAAGCTCAGCTTTGGCTCGAGCAGGGACTTTCTGCTCTCGGTTTCCAGCTGCTGCTCTGCTCCCAGAGTTCTGGGTTTTGAGTCTCCCTAGAACCTCCTCACCATTTCCCATCCTGCACTCCCTTGGAAGAGCAGGTGAACAAACATTTTTTTGAGTGCTTACTGTATGAGAGCGACAGCTGGAAGCAAAGCAGCAACAAGGGACAGAATGGAGGAAAACAAACCATGCCTCAGTACGCCCAGCACACCTTAAAGACAGTCCCACATACTCCTATAAAGTTGAAACCCCATGAAGATCCTTTTGGAGATGACCCTTTTGTAGGACAATCCCATGCACACCCCATGACTATGGTGGACAGCGTGAAGTCATCCTCTGTTCTGATGGCAATTGAATGTACCTTTCTGCAGAGCTTCTCATTTTCTCCTTGGGGGAGGTGGCTATGGGGTTCTACCTGCCGGGCAAGAACTTTTCTGCAGGGAGGTAGAAGCATGGTGGCTAACTTGAGAGAGGACAAGACACTGAGATGAACATGGAAGGGAAAAGGAGGTTCTCCACAGCTTGCTGAGCAATGAGACCTACTTGGAGAAATCCCTTCTCATTTGGGACTACAGGAGGAGAACATCATGGAGAAGGCAGAAACAATCCATTCCAAACCCTATCCAGGTGTTCCGGTCCCAGGTACTACGCGACTGGTTTCTGGTTTGACCCCAGTCCATCTTTTCAGCCATCTAAAGCACCTCATTTCAGAAGGTCTCCTGCAAAACCAGCATCCCCAAACCAAATCTGGCTCTGTGAAGCCCATGAACACGTTGTCCTCCAGGAGCCAGGGGAGCAGCAGGTCATGTCTGTGAGCTGTTCTTCTCTTCTAAACTTGGGTAAACAAACTTGCTCAGAGTCTACAGTGCCGTGGCAGTGATACATAGCTTTGGAGCTAATTTATGTAAAACAAAGAGGGCTCATTTAGCACCTTTCCACCCTTAATATAACACCCATACATCAGAAGGCTGCACGGCAGCCACGATGGCCTCAGCTATTAGTCACCTGTGACGCAGGCTAATATGGCTTTGAGGAATGGTGACATGAGCAGTTCAGACCCTCTGAGCTTCCCAAGACTCTCCCAGTTGAAGTTAGAATCAATGATCCTTATGGGTCCCTTCCGATCTGGGATACTCTACGATTCTATGATTCAGTTTTCCAACATCCCAGCAATTTGGGCTGTGCAGCATGGTATTCCCATTGGGTATAGCAGAAGAGGTGCAATGCTGTTGTCCATCGATACCAAATGGGGGAATCATAGAATCCTTTGAGTTGGAAGGGGTCCTTAAAGATCATCTAGTCCAACTCCTTTACAATGGACAGGGACACCTACAGCTAGATCAGGCTGCTCAGAGCTTGATGACCCTGAATGCCTCCAGGAACAGGGCTTCCACCACCTCTCTGGGCAACCTGTTCCAGTACTTCACCACCCTTACTGGAAAAAACTTCCTTATATCCAATCTAAATCATCTCTTTTTTTAGTTTGAAATCATTTCCCCTTGTCCTATCACAGCAGATCCTGCTAAAGAGTCTGTCCTCTTCTCTCTCATAGAAAGAAAATCAGCATTTCCCTATTGCTGCCCCTTGAGGACCGCATCCTTGATCCGATGGGAATACCAGAAATGGCTCAATTCTCTCAGTGAGCCGAAGAAACTTCATTAGCTAATAGTAGCACAGCAGCATGAAAACCACGCTTTGCAATTCAAAGCAAATATTGTTACAAAAGGAGAAATACAGATTTATTCTTGTGGAAGAATAAAAAAAGCCCCACAGAACAGCCAACAAAACAAACAAGAAACTAATTTTTAAATCTACCACAACTAACTTTCTGACTTCTGCACAGAGCAAGGCTTTGATTTTAAACATATTCTTTCAAAATGATGGAGATGCCGCATTGAGTGACATGGTTTGGTGGGCATGGTGGGGGTGGGTTGGGGTTGGACTTGACGATCTTGATGGTCTTATCCAACCTTAATGATTCTATGATTCTGTAAGAGGGCATGGTGGGGATGGGCTGACAATTGGATTTGGTGATCTTGGTGGTCTTATCCAACCTTAATGATCCTATGATTCTGTAAGTGGGCACGGTGGGGATGGGTTGATAATTGGACTTGATGATCTTGGTGGTCTTTTCCAACCATAATGATTCTATGAGAAATTGCAGCAGGGGTGTAAAGATGAGTAGTAATGAAATAAAACCAAAGCACACTGTGAACAAGCAACCAAGTGCAGGCAAAGCTCAGTTTCTCACTTTGACTCTTGGACGGAGATGGTCTTATTGCTGCTCCTGCAAAGGATGGGGGGACCTCATCAAGAAGTCAGCCCCATGCTGGCAGACAGAACTACATTTTCTGCTTTTGTGCATGGTAGATTCTGCAAATGGCGTGATCAATCTTGGGTCGCATCTTGCGCGTCTTCACTCTCTCCCACCCCCCCTGCATTTCGGGAGCGACGCAATCCATCTTCCAGGAACCAGGTATATAATTTCTAGTTAGCGAAAGCAGGGATAAGAAGCCCCTTTTTCATTACGATGATTGAACTGCTTCCAAAGAGAGGAGCAGGGCTGGATCACGAGCCCGGCGCACAGAGCCGAGTTGCTTTTGCTGAGCTTGTCAGCCTCGCCGGAGAATTAGGACTTCCAGCATTCTTCCTTTTGATGAAAATCAACATTTATTTTGCCTAAGCCTAAGAAGGTGTCAGGCAGATGGAGAAACTTGCCACTCTTCACTGGGAGAAGGGAGTGAAGGAAGGAAATCTAATAGAAATATATTATCAAGTCCGAGGAGTGGACACGGCAGTAAATCACACTTCAGGTGGCACCATTATATTTTTCAATAAAACCAGGCTTCCCCCAGACACATCCTCGCCAAGAGGCTCCAGCTGCACCCAAGTTAAACAAAATTTGCTTCAACCAGATGCTGAGATAAGGAGGAGAAGAGATTTAAAGGGATTTAAAGGGACACTGCCAATGGGGAAGTCCCCTGGATGGGGGACAAAAGGAGGTGGCTCTGGTCCCTATCCTCAGATCCCCTCTTTGCTGATGGCTGAGTGTTGAAAAATGATTTCCTACTGCATTTCTGAGGTTGGGAGATGGGGCACAGAACCAGACTGGGAAAGGAACAGCAGCCAAAAACATTCTGCATCTGCTGGGGACCACGTGACAGCTCTGCTCCATGAGTAGAGGATGCCCAAATCGTGAAGCAATAGGATGCAAGGAAGATGAATAGCATTGAGAAAGCTCGACAGCAGCTTTCCGAATTTCTCCACCAAACTATAAAAAGCCTTGCCAGAGAGAAAGCTGGTTGTTATACGGATGCATTCCCACTCTCCCAGCCAAACCTGAGTGCAATGGTACATTTTGTCTCCATTCCTCTCCCAGCATGAGGGACTCGTCCTTTGCTGCACCCAGTCAGGCTCTGTATAGGGCCCAAAAATAACCCCCTAGGAGCTCCCCTTTGGCAAATGAGACAGCTGCAATTAGCAGAAGAGCAGTGCTTTGACAACATTCCAATTATTGATAAAATGAGAAGCAAAGAGAATGCTCAGAGCACCAAGATACATCCCGGCACTTCCCAGTTGATGCACAATTTGGAGGGAGAAATTTCTGCTTTTCTCACCCAAATCCCACATGCATTTTTTCACCCAGCCAGGAAAAATATCTTTTACCTGCTCCCCAGCCACCTCATCTGTCATGCTGATTACAAGGAGGTTTGATCCTGGACAACACCAAGGCTGCCTCCTAGCCTGTGTGTGATGTACGGAGCAATTTCCCATGCCATTGTGTGCAGTGGAGGTATGCAGGAAGGAATAAATCACTGCGCTTGAGATACACACAGATGGAGATAATAAATACATATGATGCCATAGGGTGGAAACTACCCCTACACTTAACCCTGCAGCCTGAGACCTGCACTAAATCCATCCAGTGAGAAGAACTTTACCAAAAATTCACCCCGGTGCTATTCCATCAAAAACTTGTGCCCCTCAAAAAAGGCTTCAAGGATGAACCGTTAGGAGAAGCTCTATGTAGATGGGAAAAAGCCTCCAGTGCTTTGATGAGCAGTGCCCATCATCTGCAGCAGGACATCTGCACAGGGATGTATCATTTCTCCTTAATTCTTTTTGGAGAAAAGAAAACCAGTCATGAGAGAGGCAACCCAACCCGACCTCCTGTGTTGCTGTTGCTCCAAGAGGTGAAACCCTATGAGCTTTTCCAGCCCTGCTACATCTCATCTCCCAACCCCCCCTACCCAAAGGGAACTCCAGCTATGAGATGCAAAGCTTGCAAACCATGAGCCACAGAAGTGGGAGAGGAGTATCATTAGGACATGGACACCACAGTGATGCTTTATGGTCTGGGAGTCAGTGATGACTTGGGTATAACCAAATATGGTAAATTTTACATCTGTCTTCTACCGGTGGATTGAAGGGATGGGATTTCACCATCTCAAAGGGCTCTTCCATCTCTGGTTTTCAGGTCATTAAATAACTCAGGAGAAAATGACAGGGCTGTAAAGTCATAGAATCATAAATGTTGCAAAGACCACTAAGACCATCAAGTTCAACCATCAGCCCAATACCATCATACCACTAAACCATGTTCCTCAGTGCCACGTTCACCCTTTACTCGAAAATCTCCAGGGATGGTGACTCTACCACCTTCCTGGAGAACTGGAAACATGCAGGAAGTTGGGTCCAGGCTGGGAAATCGGAATGAGTATTTTCAGATGCAGGATGAGACAGAGGGTTCCAATTTAGATGGAGAGCCCCATCAGAAAAAGCCACAGCACTCATCAGGTTTATTGGAAGTTTCAATTAAATTGGCCATTTTACAATAAGAAAATTAAATAACCCTAAGGAATAATCCTAAGAAACACAGTCCTCAGCACTGATTTGGCCCCACAACTTGAGCTTCTCACCCCTATGTGGGTGTCTATGAAACATGGAGCAAGCAGGGGTACAGCAAAAAGTCATGAGCTATTGTCACCCTTTGGGTGGTGCACCAAGCAAGACCTTCAGGAAAGTTCCTTAGAAGTTAGGAGGCCCACCAAAGAGCTTCTAAAGCACCAGTGGTTGGGGAGACTCACCAGGACCCAGTGCTACTAAGAAATGGGGTTCTGGTAACGTAAGGAGTTTGGAGGAGGGATATATAGAACACAAGCAGGAATTGGCAAGACTGAGCCAGTGCATGGTTGGATTTGATGATCTTGGAGGTCGTTTCCAACCTTAATGATGCTATGAGTGGGCACAGCAGTGAGGGGTTGACGGTTGGATTTGATGATCTTAGAGGTCTTTTCCAATCTTGATGACTCTATAGAGGAACTTCCCTAAGTCACGTTGTAGGAAGCAGCCCATTTCAGGAGGTGATCCCACCTAATGAAGAGGTCACAGAGGTGGATCAGTTACAGGTGCAGTGACTTCACCATGGCCAAGATTCTTTCCAAAAACAGGCAGTGATCCCACCAGGAGGGCCAAGATCTCTGTTCTACCATATACACGACCAGCCAGGACTCAGATCCTCAGAGAAGTCCAAGGCAGCTCAGACACCTCCTGAAGATAACCAGGATGGAAAAGAGAGAATTGGGGTTTTCTCACTGAAGAAGAGATTAACAAACACACTGGAACAAGTCCAGTGGAGGCCACCAAGATGGCTGGGGCTGAAGGTCAAGGAGATGCTTGTGACAACACTAAAGATACCACAGTTCCCTGTATTTTACCCACAGTATTTTCTTCCAGGTCCTAAGAAGAGGAACAAACTGTAGTGCTGACTCCCATTATCTTTGGATCACCCCTTTCCATCCAACCCTTCCATCACCTACATCTAGAAAGCAGATGCTTTCTAGAAGGCTTCGGGGCATCTTCTGCCACTCGATCCGAAGGGTTGTTTTGGCATCTGCCTCATCCAGCTGCCACAATAAAGAGTTTTGGATCAAAGAGCTTGTGATGGAAGGAATGTTGAAGGGGACGCTGCAAGTGGTGAAGAACCATGGGACCCTCCACATGGCATCCCACTGGATTCTTGATGTGAGGGGAACCAATCACGATCATGTAAAGGGCTGGGAGCAGCAGAAGAGGAGATGTCTGGGTACAACATCATGGGGTTGCCATCCCATGCAGCCCCACGGTCATGGCAAAGCAGGAAACACGGCACGGATTTGGGTTTGGGAGGGTAGCCACGGGGGATTTGCGTTTTCAAAGTTATTCCTCCAGAAGTGAAAGCTGTAAACAAAAATAGAAGCGCTGCACCTCAATGAATTCCTCCAAAGCAAAAGTGTTTGAGCATGCTCAGCGGAGCCGTTAAAAAAGACTGTAGCGAGCATCTTCCATTAACGTTACGACCGTGAAATATGACAATAAAATGATAGCCGTATGGTCGCAAATTTGCAGCCCGCCGAGTTGCTAGGGGTTTATCGTCACTCAAACGTGCAGAGAGCTGTAAAATGTTTACAGAAAGGGTCGTTTGCAGCTATAAAATCCTCTTTTCTCTCCTAAACAAGGCTGAGTGGAGCCATTTACAAACCCCTGAATGTTCATCGGGGGAGAGGGGAACATCTGTTCTCTCCAGGAGTTTTCAGTGATCTTCTCGAACAAATTAACTAAAATGGGTGCTTTCTAATTAAATTAGCACTCGATTGGAATGGTTTGCATTGGTGCGCTTGCTTACAATTAGCGCGGGGAGGCCAGTTAGGCTCCAGCATAAGCTATTTTAACTGGAAGGTGAAATATGGAAGCGCCCATTACCTGCATGCATCTACCAGAAGGGCTGGAATGCTTCTGCACCCTCTGGCTCAACCCTCCCAAGCAGAGAACAAAATACAGCAAATGGGATGGGAACGCACCAAATGCTCATCCCAACCACCAGGGTTTCCACCTGCAGGTTGATTCCCATGTGAGGACAGCATACCATGTCCCTCCTTTCCAGTCTTATTTTTACATATCCCAAGTCTATAGACACACACCAAGACCCCGCAAGCTCACACTAAGCCTGTTGCCTAGGTTGGTCCCTAAAAGTCATCTCCAAACACTCACTCCATCCGCTTCCTTTCCACACAGCACTTTTCTCCCTTTCTCCTGTACTTGTCAGAATTAAAAGCGTATTTTCTCAAATTGTGACTGTTTAACCAAGCAATTCAGATCAATCTGTAATAATAACCTGTCCTCCTCCTTATTTACCATCCCACCAATTTGTATGTCACCATCAGGGTGTGCAAGCAGAAAGTGAAAATTAGCACTGTGCTCCCCAGTACAGGCCTCTCTGGATAGATGTGGTGGGGAGAGCACAGATCCCAAAACAGCATCTCAGATAAAATCACAGAATCACAAAATTGTAGGGGTTGGAAGGGACGTCTAGAGAATATCTAGTACAACTCCCCTGATAAAGCAGGTTCCCTACAGTAGAATCATAGAACCATTAAGGTTGGAAAAGACCTCCAAGACATCCAAATCCAACCCGATCCCATCTCCACTATGCCCAATAATCATGTCCCCCAGTGCCACATCTCCACAGTTTTTGAACATCTCCAGGTACAGTGACCCCACCACCTCCCTGGGCAGCCTATGTCAATAGGTTGCAACTACTAGATACCAACTACCCAGAGCCTCACAAGGACCCATCCTGACCATGTACATACAGTACAGACCATTACTACAGTACCTTAAGATACAGTCCTGGTTTTAGAGGTGATGTGGGCACTGTTAATCATTTGGGTCCTTTCACAACATCAGCATCCTCTTGGGATAATCAGGATGACAGCTCCTTGGTGGCCAAGGCTCCTTTCCTCCCATCAGGCTATAGCTATCATTGTGTCCCTGGGACCCTTTGTGTGCATTGGGATGCGTCCTAAATCACTGAAACTCAGTGACAGGAATGGGCAAATCTGAGTACCCAGCAGGTGCCATGGGGAGAGTCAGGTTGCATATTGGGAGAATGTTCTTCACCAAGCGGATGGTTAGGCACTGAACAGGTTTCCCAGGGAAGTGGTCATGGCACTGAGATTGCCAGAATTCAAGAAGCATCTGGACAATGCCTTCAGACATATGGTCTGATTTTGGGGTGGTCTTGTGTGGAGCCGGGAGCTGGACTCAATGATCTTTTAGTGGGCAGGGTGGGAGTGCGTTGATGGTAGAACTTGATAATCTTAGTGGTCTTTTCCAACCTTAATGACTCTGTAATTCTATTCTATGATCTTTATGGATTCCTTCAAACTCGGGATGTTCTATGATTCTAAAATTCTATGACCCTGACACCCACCCCAGACCAATCATGCACAACCCCTGCAGCTCTCTGGAAAGGAAACTGCTTTGTCATCAGATTATCTGTGATTCCTTCCTTGCTTTCCTTTCCCTGCTGAAAGGCCATGTACCCACTGCAGCACACAGCTGAGCAGCCATCCCTGCTTGCCTGTGACTCCAGGAATATGTTGCTAAGCCTGGGAATTTTCTTCCTGACAGTGTTGAGGCATCTCAGACCTCCTTGGCTTGAAAAGGGGTTTGCACTTGGCTGCTGAGCAACTCAGCCTCCACTTACAGAGGAAAGTGCAAATGCCCCGGTGCTGAATTCAACCCTTGTCCCAGAAGGATCCTGCTCCTGGGTTGGAGGATGCAGGAGATCAAGGACAGGGAGGGAAGCTCAGATGTTTTTTCTAGCCCTTCCCTTCACAGTAAGCCACATTGTATGAATTTCATCCTACCTCTCCACTGCCAGAGAATGAGACAGAGCTCTCCAACCCTACAGACTTACCCTGTTTCAGAATCACAGAATCATTTAGGTTGGAAAAGATCACTAAGGTCATCTAGTCCAACCATCAGCTTCTCACCTCCATGCCCTTGTCCACAGCTGGACAAAAAAAATTATAGGTCATCTTTGAAGCTGTTCTGTTTTCCTATCAAATTCTCCCAGATCTCACCTCAAGCTGAAATGACAACTTGCTGCCAGAAAATGTTTTAATTTTTGAGCCCACTCTGCTATCTGAGATGGCGTTCAGAAAATGAAACTGTTGCACATCCCTCTCATAGAGAGGACACAGAGCAAAACATAAAGCAACGTCCAGCCAAAATGTTCGAAGTTGGACACTGGAGCCTTCTTTTCTCTAGGCTGAACAAGCCCAGCTCCCCCAGCCTGTCTTTGTAGGGGGAGGTGCTCCGAAGACAGGCTGAGAAATGACCAAGTATGTTCCCAATGAAGCAGCTCCAAGGCACAAAACGAGGATATTAGGTTCTGCTTTGCCCTGCACTGCATCTCCATCACCTGTGGATATACCTGGATCTCCCCAAAGCACCCCGAAGTCCCCTTCCGACTGAGCTGCTGTTGGAGCCAGAACTTAGAGGACTGGAGACTCATCCCACAAAAACACATGGATAACTGCGGGGAAAAACTTTCCTTGGTGGTATTTAAGGCAGTCCAGAGCAAACCCAGTCCAAGTACTTCCTACCTGGCTCATCCATTTGTTCATCCTCATCCTTCTCCACTTTGCATTTCTTATCAACCGGAGAGGTTGAGGACTGGAGGGAGATGAAAGATGGCAGCTTCTGCAGACAGCTGCTTCGAGAGGTGTTCACTTCCTTCCAAAACTTCACATCCTCCTCCATGCTGGAGGGTCCGGGCACTTCCCCATCATGAGAGAGTTGAATTGGATCATTCCTAGAGGAGGAACACACACGAAAAAATTAATAATGGAAAATAAAACAATCCCCTCCTGGCAGTGCTGAAGCGCACGGAGTGGAGCAGCAGAGCAGCACGTGGAGGATCTCTGGGCTTCATCCCAGGCTGATCCTTGTCTCTGATTTCTGGCGAGCGCAGATAACATGACAGTTCAGCTTGTTTGATATCTCTGATGACGGTGCTAAGAAAGGAAAACAACCCCCTGAGCAGCTTTCGAGCACTGCGAGCTGCCCACAGGGCACCTAAAAAGAGCAAGGAGCTATTTTGCACCTCATTCACATGGGGGATGTGAGCTCGGTATCATTTCAAGGCTCTTCTGTCACCCAGAGAGCCTGCTGAGCACTTGGCCCCTCTGCTACCATACAAGGTAGGGCTGGGATTGGGATGATGGCAGCAGAGTGGCAAAGAACCCCAAGCTGGTGTTTTCTTCTCCTTCTAACCAGGACTTTTAGAGAAATTTAGGGGTTTAGAGTCCAATCTAAGTTTGGCTTTAATTTTCATGACACTTAAAGTGTTTCAATTCAAAGAGTAAAACTTGTGGCAGAGGATGGAGAAAGTCAACTCAGGTTGGATATTAGGAGAAATTTCTTCTCAAAATGAGTGGTAACGCATTGGCACAGACTGCCCAGGGAGGTGGTGAAGGTCCCTGGAGGTGCTCAAGAAATATGGAGATGTGGCACTGAGAGATATGGTTAGTAGTCATGGTGGGGATGGGTCAACAGTTGGGCTTGACGTTCTTAGTGGTCTTTTAAAACCTTAACAGTTATATGACTCTATGATCCTCTTAGCAGTGACAGCACAGGATGAAGCTTGGGGTAGCCTGAAGCACAACAAATAACCAACACCCCGAACTCTAAAAGGCTTGGAGAGATGCTACACACTCATAGTTGCTGCCACGATTAACCAAGAACACAAGCCAGTCTCTACCAGAACTCCTTCATCTCCCAGGTGAACATTCTACAAAAGCCTCAGAGATGCCTAAAGGTGCCAAAAACTTGGGCAGCACATCTCTAAGAGCAAGGATACTCACATTCTGATGGCATGAACAAATCATAGGGCAGTGAGATGCAAGCAATCCCCATAGTCCTCCCCATCAGCTGTGCTTCGAGACCTATTGGAGATCTGATCCATTTACCCATAAGGACTCTATCAAGAAGGCACTGTAGTGACTCATGTCATTGACATCTTAAACCAGCACGCTCACAGATACGTGTATCCATAAGAAGCAGTCTGAGAAGACAATGGTTTAAATGCAGTTTCTTCTGCTCTTTCCTACCTGTTCGTCTCCTCCCAGAACCGTCTCCACTTTGAGGGGGGGTCCCCATCTTCACCAGCACAGTTCCCTGGTGTGTGACGCTTCTTTTTTGGGTGCAGCAGCTTGCAGCAGGCACCCCTGGGGCAGATGCCTTTCTTGGCAAAGTCTGGGCAAACCAGCGTGTGCTTCTTCTTGCACTGGAAGGGAAAAAAAGAGAGGCATTGGGAAATGTCCCTACTGAAATCTCTGCAAGGAACACGAGTTCCCAAAGTTGGTCTCCTTCAGGTGGCACCAACTCATTGCTAAAAGCAGAGAAGGATGTGCTGGTGTTTTCTCCTCTACACCACATGCATTATTTCACATCAAAATGTTATGTCAAAATATTAACCTCTTCCAGGAGATGCTAGACATTCACACATTCCTTTCTAAGCACCTTACTTTACGGACCCAAAATGCCAAAATCTGGATAGCAATCACCCCTGAGAAGATGGCACTGATGGTCCCAAGGTTAACTGAGGTGGACAAATCAGTTTCAGACAGCACACTGGATTATAAAATTCTCCATTCCAAGTTTGTGACCTCCCTTGGTCAATTGAGAAGGAGTATGAAAGAAACAAAGCACATCCCTTTTTTGCTTCAAAATGTGCCTATTGTGGGACTGTTGCCTCCTTGCCAAAGGAGGCCAAGGGCTGGAGCTCAGCCTATGGTTTCCAGAGCAATGCTCACAGAGGTAATCAGTGGCTAAGAGAAGTCTGCAGAACTCATCAGACGGGTATTCTGCTGGGAAATGGCAATTTCTGGCACATGAAAAAGGCAGCAAGGCAGAAGAGGGAGCTGCGGATGTGATTTCTAACTAGAAAAGTTGGTTGGCTTAAGGGAGAATGATCAGCCTCTCTATCTTCAACACTGGGATACCATCACCCAATGACCCAGAGAGCTCACCCCAACGTAGCACAAGGGACTGAGAGTGGGGATGGAACTCGATCCTTCCAACGATGCTCCCTTCCCCACCCTTTACTCTCTCAATGGCAGAGGCCCTACAGAGATATTTTATAGTGAAGCAATGGAACAGATTGTCCAGAGATGTGGTGGATGCCTCATCCTTGGAGACATTCGAGGTTAGGCTGGATGGGACTCTGAGCATTCTGACAGAGCTGTAGGTGTTCCCGTTCACCTCAGGGGAATTGGACTAGAAGACCTTTAAGGATCCCTTCCAATTCAAATGATTCTATAATTTTATGATTTGACGGACCAGAGGGCTAGGCAATCCCCAATGGCATGAAGTTTAACAAGACAAGTGTTGCATTCTGCACCTGGAGTGGGGCAACCCTGCATATATGGGGATGAGAGGCTGGGAGCAGCCTCATGGAAAGGGATGTGGGGATTCTGGTTGATGGCAAATTGAATCTGAGTCAACAGTGCTTCCTGGTAGCCAAAAAGGCCAAGTGTACCTTTCCAGCTGCACAAGGAAAGGGATTGTCTCACTCTGCTCTGCGTTGTGCGGCCTCACCTCGAGCACTGGATGCAATTTAGGAACAGAAGGACATAAAACTATAAGAGAGTGTCCTAAGCAGAGCTATGAAAGTGGCGAAGGGTCTGGTGGGCAAGATGTATGAGGATCACCTGAAGTCCCTTGGTTTGTTCAGCCCAGTGCAGACAAAATTGAGGGGTGGCGTTATGGTGGCCTACAGACCCATAACAATTCTGATTACAGCAGCAGGATTTGCGGGAAAGGCATGGACTTGAGTCAGGGGAGGGTCAAGTTGAGAGTCAGAAAAAGGTGGTGGTGGGCATGGAACCCTAGGGTGGTGATCACAGCCCCAAGCTCAAGTTTAAGGCGTGTTTGGACAATGCTCTCAGACACAGGGTTTGGATTTGGGGTGGTTCTGTGTGGAGCCAAGAGTTAGACTTGATCATCCTTACAAGTCCCTTCCAACTCAGGCTATTCCATGATTTTATGATTCAAAGATACTTGTGGGTCCCTTCCAACTCAAGGCATTCTATGGTTCTACGGATGCTGCTTTACATGACCATTCACACTAAAAACTCCTTGTTCCAGGACAGCAAAGACACTAAAATTTTGCACAAATTTCAGAGAAAGCAGAAAAATCCATGGAAAGAGAAAGTTTGCAGAATGACCATTCTTGTGTCTTTATAGAAATGCATCTCCCCACAACAGGGAATTACAAGATGTGGGCAAGCTCCTGCCCTTTTAATACCCCCAAAGTGGAGCTGTATGGGAGCAGCCCCCTGCAGTGACCTTTGGGAAGGAATGGCAACCCTGCTGAGTTGCAAGAGTGAGGGGACTCTGCTTGAAAGGGCAATGGGGTCTGGCAGCTCAAGGCAATTGCCAACATCAGCAGTGGAGAGAGGAACTCGACAGCTGGAGGCTGGCACAGCAGGAGGGCTAGGGAGCCGGACAGATACACCAACACCAGCTCTGTGGGGTGCAAGAACCAGGAGGAGGAGTAAAATTCATCAAAAACAGCTCCAAGCACTTTTCCTCTCTAGTTCAAGAAGCTTCCATGATGTTATATCAAGTTGATAGGTATCATGAAAGCAGAGCATCTCCAAATAGTGCTCAAGGTTTGCCATGACTCCAAAATCCCACTGCTCTATCCTACCCAACCGGTGCTGGAAAATTCAACACTGGAGACAATCCCCTGTAGGCATGGTGTCAGCTCTCATTGAATCATGGAAGTATTAAGGTTGGAAGGATCACTAAGGTTATTTAGTCCAACCATCAGTCCATCTCCACCACCCCATTCACAGAATCACAACATTATTCATGTTGGAAAGTCCACAAAGATCATGAACTCCAACAGAGTCTCATGAGATGGTAGGAACGTGAACTCTTATTTTTTGGTATGCCATTCAACAGGGAGTATATGAAAATGAGCTCCTGCAGCACACAATGCTTCTCTCAGCCTGTTTAAGCAGTCATTATCTTAGAAAATCTAGAAAGCACACTTTTATGTAAAGAAGTTTGGCAATACAGTTTTCCTTCTTTTCCCTACCTTCTTCGCAACTTCCCAACCTCTGGCAGCTGAAGATAAGGACCAAGAGTAAGTGCTTCGAAAAGGCAGTGATGGGACAGCTTTAAAATAATTTTTTTCCCACATATTAGCAAGCAGGAGAACAAACATCTCAAACTGATAATTGCTTTAAAAAATAAGAGGAACAAAATGGGCTGAGTAGGGGATGGGCCAGGGAAAACATCTCTGAAGGTGTTCAAGAAATGTGTAGATGTGGCAATAGTAGGAGTGGAAAATCAAGATGAGGAAAACCAAAGGATGTCATAGAGTCTCCTCCTTGGAGATCTTCAAAAGCCACCTGGGCATGGTCCTGAGTAGGCACTCAGAGCATTCCTGCTTGAGCAGAGTAAGGATCAGGTGGACCCAGAGGTCCCTTGCAACCTCAACCATTCTGCGATTCTGTCTAAGTTCACAGCCAACCACCACCTCCAGTTCTCCATTCTTGCAATGACAGTGATGCCATGAGGACCTCTCTTGCTTCTCTCTTTGTTCCCAACAGAGCATTCTTGGTGGGTGGCTGCTCCCACATCTCAGCTTTGGCCACATGCCTATGTGGCTCTTAGACTTTGCTCACCACGAAGACAGAACAGGGCAGGTCTCACGTTTCTCACCCGAAGACCTTCAAGGCTGCTGTAGCTTTTCCCAGAAGAATGCAGGGAGCCAGGGTATTCCTGCCCAGGGTGGTCCCTGGCCAAAGTCCCATAGAGCATCTGCTGCTCACCGTCCTTGGGGCTCTGCCATATCACTTGTGTGCAAAATGAGTGCCCTCTGGGACATCTTGGACTCGATTACACTTATGGGTCCCTTCCACCTTGAGATATTCTATGATTCAATGACTTTCTACTTGGAGAAATCGTGTTATCAGAAATGGTAGCTGATCTGTGGTTTTGCAGCTGGGTCCAGTCCAACTGACGCCCAACTTTGCTCTGACATCCCAAGAGCTGTAAGAAACCCTGGTGGAGATGCCCCCACGGCAGTTCATCAAACAATATTTGTCAAGTTAACTCCTTATATTGATTTATTTGCTTCTCAAGCAACGCAGAAGACTTCTGCATTATTGAGAAATGCACCCCAAGTCAATTACCACTAATTATCAGCAGGGCAGCAGCTCTCTCCAGAAATGCAAAATCTTTTCCTGTGTATCTTCCAGCACAAAAACAAATGTGGAAAGGAGAAGAGCAGGAAAAGATTCCTCACCTTGAAAAGCCACATTGATGAATTAACCCTTGGAATGGTCACCACTACATCAAGGAATGATGGAGAATGGCACTGATTTGGGGAAAATCTAGGAGATGCACATGGCTGCCTCTTCCCAGCTGAGAGCGACCAAGGGACAGTGCCACATCCACAGATGTGTGACATGCGTGTCCCCATCCCCACCAATCCTCACAGTGCGAGCAGGGCTTGCCACATCTCCATCTGGTCATTGGCTCCACTGGTGAATATACACTTAATATTAAAAAAACAAAACCGCATGCGGCTAATTCCAGTGCTGTGTCCCTGGCTCAGCTTTCTAATGACTTTGCCCCCTCTATTTATTTATGGGAGGGAGGGGACAGCTCTTTTTTCTCTTGCCCCTGTGCCTTAAAGCCAGATGAAGTGGAGGGTTACTGTAAAGCTGCTTGCTGCTCACCACGTGTCAGCCAGGGTGAAGCAATGGGGTGGCCGAGCGACCTCTCGCTCAGGGCCACCCGATCCCTTCCACCTGTCAGGGTGGCTAATTATACCCCGTGGGACTCCTGCCAACAGGCAGGTTGTACCATAAAAAGAGAAAAAGTATCTGTCTCCTTCTAGCAGAGAGGAGAGAAAACCCACAGAAACCCCAAAACTTCTTCCGAACCAGCTGCACTGAGTGCCCATGGAATGGCATCAACTTCATGGCGTGGGGTCATCCCATGGAGCGAGGTCATCCCATAGAACGAGGTCATTCCATGGATTGGAGATAGGGATCAGCCCCAAGGGGGGCTCGTGCTCCAGGGTCCCCCTAGTCTCCCTGCTTTGGAGTTCCCCTCACAGCCTGCCTGGAGCTGAGCAGCAAGCAGTACCCAAATCTGGGATGGTGCCTACTGGCAGTCCTATACCCAGGACTCTTCCCAAGCTGCCAGGGAGTGTTGGGTGAAATTCAAGGTGCTGCTCAGCATCCAAAAAGCCATAAATGGCCCCCAGCCCTGTCACTCACAGGGGAGGGGTCAGGCACAAGTGTATTTGTGGAGTGCAGCCTTCTTTAGCCCAGACCTGGCAAAGAAGGAGGCAGCAACTGGCAGGGCTGGTTGGAAGATCTCAGCCCTGGGAATGATATTAATTAACATTTTCCATCAACAACCTCAGCAAGGCAGGAAGAAGGTAAAGCTGGGTTACTGGGCCGACCAGTAACCGCCCAATGACCCCATGGGGGGAGGAACAGTCTCATCCAGCCCTGCATTCCCGGCTCTGCTCCACCAGGAGTTTGTCCATGTTGAACTTCTCAAATATCTCCAGGCTTGTCTCACACCCTGCTTGATTCTTCTTATTCCAGTGCCAGGGGATGGCAGGTGACATGGGAAAAGAGACAGCAAACCGCTGGTGCATCCTTGCTTTGCTCTTCCCATTTCTTTGGGCTTCCGTCCACCTCTCCGCACAATGAGCACAAGAGTCTATCCAGCTCTTGACTGGAAACCCAAATCCAAAAGGGAATTGCACAATCTGGGGAAGGGGAGCTTTACGAGGACAAGCTAAAACCCCAAACTCCAGAAACTCAGAGTGACTCAACTCAACTCAAGAAATTCAACACAGGTGCTTTCTGTTTCCGAGCCTGCAGCTCATGGGAGCTATTAGAGGTAGCCTCATCTCCAAGTCACAGGACTAACTGGCTGGATTGATGTTGGGTTGTTTTAATGTACCTCTTCCCCATGAGTTCCCAGTGTTAAGTGGCTGCTGGGAAGCTATTGCTGGAGGTGGTGGGGCTGCTTTCTGACACTACTCAGAGCTGACAGCCAGTAAATAGCTTTTTTTGATGGCCTTTTTATAATTGGGTGCAGATGGAAGCAGCCTTAAAAATTCCAGCTCTCCATCATTAAAACCTGGAGGACAATACATCCAAACATCATATGGGCTGTGGAATAATAACGGGAGAAATTTAGCTAACACATGGAGTGTTGCTTGTGCCTCTTTGTCTTCAGGCAGTCCATAGGCCAAATCAAAGGGTTTTGACACTGTTTTATCTTTTCTCCCCAGTGCAGAGCAGGGGAAACAGCTTCATGCCTGTTTCCCAACTGGGAAATACAATAAATGAGACAACTCCAACATTTGGGAAGAAAAGATTTCATGCTATTTGAAGAGTTGCAAAATTCCCTTCCCATTGTTGCCAACAGCAGTCCCAATTAACAGTAGATACGAAAACGGCAAACAAGCTGGTAGGAGCTGTGATGACCGAGGGAAAGCATCACTTAGCAGAAGTGGACACTTGAGCTTGCGGTTTCCAAGTCAATGGTTTGGAAAAAGGGAAGGAAAAGCTCAAAATCTGCAGAAAAGTTGCTCGGTGCCACAGGATTTTGGGGCCACTGCTCCAAGGCTGACAACAGCACATGATATAGTGTCAAAAAATAAGAGAATTAATGAGGTTACAAAGAGCACTAAGATCATTTAGACCAACTGTCACTGAGTGTGACATCTATCTTTTTCTTGAAATCCTCCAGGGAAGGGAAGGATGTCCTGAAAACCCAGAGGAGCCATGGCCCTTAGCAAACTGCAATTTGGCCTTACTCTAGCCCCAAGGCACCAAGGACTGGTGGAGACATGGTGTATGCAAAGCCATGGATAGAAGGACAAAGGTGAATGCCAGCTGGAGAGCAAAGAGTTGCTGAGGACCAGCATGGACACCCACGTGGGAATGCCTTCAGTGCTTAATCATTTTCTCAGTGCTTTGCAGAACCTGTTCAGGAATGCCATTTCCATCACAGCCCCCCAGCAAGGTCATCCATCACACCTCCAAGTCATGATGGAGCCAGTTTCATATGGAGAACCCATCCACGTTTCACATGGATAACCCATCCATGGAAACTATCAATCCCAAATCAACACCTTTGGGGATGGAGCAAGGTAGACACCAACTGTACATCCCCTGCAGAGAAGTCTTCAGCAGAACCAGGGGTTCTGCTATTCAAAGGCTCCCAGGTAGCCCGAGGAGCTGCCACTGGTGTTTGCAGGGTGCGGAGATCAACCAACAAGAGAAAACAAGTGTGAACAAAGGGGAATTCCAATGCGGAAACAAAGACAAAATCTGCTCTGCTTTGTGTTTGTCTGTAAAGAAGTTCAGACCGAAATCAAGAACTTTGCCTCATCAGTATATTCCCAGTCATTAGCAGTGATTTAGTGACTACTTGCCTCCAGACTTCCTAATTTTCATGTTTTGTGATGCATCTTTTACTACAAAGATATTAAAGCACAAGAGAAAAAAAAAAAAAATCACAGGCTGGTATTTATCTAGGCACTATTATCAACTAGCCCAGGCTATTAAGCAGTTTGAGTTTGCCCTGATAAGCAACATCTTTAATGCAAGCATCTGAATGCTGCTGGAGATACTACAGTTAAATTAAAGTTGCAATAAGAACCCTCATTATGCCATTACAGAGTACGGTAAATAAGATGCAAGATGGAAACCCACAAAGATTTCTGCAGAGATACACGGATTGGATGGGGCGCAGAAGAAATCTGATTAGTTTTAAACCTCCTCTGGAAGTTACAAAGCTTTTTCAATGGTAAGCTGCCATCCTCAGCACTCAGATTTATCACTATCAGTAGCACAGCCCTTGTTGCTGTTCTAATTTCAGTCAAGAATCATTTGGGTGTGCAAAATGAAGAGACCAACTCTCTTTGACTGGGGGCCAAGCACTTGCAAAACTCATTTGCCCTTCTTAGACCTATTTCACAACTATGTACAGTCAAGTCCCTTGTCCTAGCTGACACAACTAAGGCACCACATACCAGAATAAGTTTATCATAGAATCACTGAGGTTGCAAAATACCTCCAAGATCACCAAATCCAAATGTTGACCCTTCACCATGCCCACTCACAGAATCATAGAATCATTACAGTAGGAAAGTATCTCCAAGATCATCCAGTCCATATGCCAACGCTGGGTCCATTGGTTGAGTCCTAAGCCAAGGTTTCACTCTACAGTTCCAGTAGATGTGAGCTTGCCATTACCCATTTATTTTTTCACGATCTGTGATCTTAAGAACAAACATATTCAAGATCATCACTAAGTCTGACTACTTTTGCTTCTTTCAATAAAGAATTTACTTACTAATCATTTTGTTGACTGATTTCAGATCTCTGCTACACATTATACGAAATAAAAGAAAAACAAACAAATTAAATGGGCAACTGTGAACACACAGAAAACATCTGTCAACCAAAGTCAAAATTAAAGATAAATAAAAAAGTTGCCTTTGTAGATGATTTTCCTACAACTGCAAATCAAAGGCTACCCATCAGCTAATTCTAAATGATGGGATAAGGTGAGCTGGAATTCTTTTGCATTATCCCAAAGATGGAACTGGAATAATCTCACTCCGGTGCTGTGTGGGCATGCCTGGAGGAACCAAAATTTGGCAGGAAGGTAAAAGTCTACTTGGCACATCATGAACCTGCAGATGGAACAGGTGGATATGTGGCTACTGTCTATATATATGCCCAAAATATCACTCCTGGTGACCAGACTCAAAGTCATCTAGATAAAAATGAAGGTGAGGGAGGTAAAAATGGCTGAGAATTGGAGGAAAATCAGAAACACACCACCAGTGAAAATGAAGAAAGGATGATCCAAGAGCTTCAAGGAGGACAGTAGTGCAAAGGCTCTTGGATATGATGTGGGCATTTTGAAGTTTGAAATTCATGGTGTGAAAGCTCAAAATCAGGAATTGGACTCAATGATCCTCAAGGGTCCCTTCCAACTCAGGATAGTCTATAATTCTATGAAAATCAATGCCTGGACCTTGATTTACATGAAAAAGCCTAGAGAGGCCTTGTAACCTCTAAAACCACCCCTGACTCCCTTGTATACCCCATATAAAGTGGAAATGGGGCAAAACGTCCCATGATTTGCTTCATACATGTAAAAAGCGTAACCATAGATAAGACTTGGTGTTTCTACCATCTGAGTCCAAAACAGTTGCATGCAGGACAGGTGGTTATTTCCCCTGTATGAGCAAAAGAAAGTGAGGTTTTCAAGATGCAATAATATGATGCCATCTCATCATTCTCCTGTTGTTGGTGGAACAGCTCTTTAGAAGAAGCAATGTGCAGATCCCTAAATATCCAACTTTCTTGAATGCAGGTGAATCATCTGTTTGAGGTCTGATTCTACTAATAAGAGCCCAAGTGAGTTTTAGACTTGACTCAAATGGAAGAAAAAAGGGAGATGTCCCTGACCAGTTGAACAGTGGAAGTCATTCCCTTCATGGTTTGATGAGTTCATGATTGGACTGGATGATCTTAGGTGGTCTCTTCCAACCTTAATGACAATGATTCTATGATTCTATTTCCTCCCTATCCTTTGACCAGCTAATCTGTTTCACTCATTTGCAGTTATAATGAACATCACCTCCAGGTGGCTCCTGTGCAGCCCTATGTCATGGTGAGAGGTCCATGAATTGCATCACCCTTTCCCTCTACCCAGGTATGGTCACATATGCACGTTTGAGATCCTGCTCTTCCCTACCCACTGCTGCAAGCTCTCTCTGAATGAAAGGGGATTGGAAATTGGAAGCAGCTGTGATAGGATCATAAAAGAAATAAGATGGAGGTACGGCCAACAGAGAGAAAATTTGGGATGGCTCAAAGCTTAGCCTTCCCCATACCCCTCCCCATGCTCACGCTGAGCACAGAGGTTTTATATTAAGGTTTCTTGCACTTCAAATAGCCCCCCTGGTAGCTGGGCATGGAGGAGCTTCTCAGCTTGATTGGGTTTAATTCAGCATAACAGCATCATGGGGTTTGGAGATGAGTGCTTCGAGCCTGGAAATCTGCTCCTGCCGTGGCTGCTTCTCTCTAGGCATCAGCAGCAGGGCAATTTGAAAGAAAAATCATCTGAAATTGAAACCTGTTTAAAAAAACCCCACAACTTAGTCTGTCTCAAATTGACAGCATAGGGCAAATAATCCACATGTGAAGCAGCTGCATGAGGTCTCATAGGGTATTTGAAGGGCCTTCAAGAGATGAGCAAACCTTCGTTCACCCAAGGATGCAATGCTGAAATCACATAGGTACCAATTTCCCACCCAAAAGTGATCTGGAAATAGAGCCTCTGAATAGGGTCAATGTCAATGCCAGCATTTATGGATGGAAAGAGGAAGGCTGGGAGAAAGCTCTCCTGCTCTCAAAATCAGAGCACTTTCCTTTGCAAGCCCCAACACATCCCAAACCTCTTCCAGATACAATCATGAATGGTTTGGAAAAGATGAGATGAAGGAGAGGTCTCAGTCTTTGGGATTTCCACAGCCAGAAGACATTCAACAACCCATGTTTCATCACAGGACCAAAGAAGGGTGAAGAGATACCTCAAAATACCAACAAACATCTGATCTCTGTTGTGAAAAAAAATTGCTCTCCATCACAAACTGAGCAAAGGGTAATTAAGAAAGAAGTTCCAAAGACACTTAACTGGTAACTGATTCCAAAAGTGAGGCTTTTCCTAAAGATTAGGAATGTGTTAAATTGAATGCATCGGATATGTGAAATGAAAAAGTTTTACAGTGGGAACCTGTTAAACTTCCACAAGAAAAGGAGAAAAGAACCAACGTGATGCATCACAAGACGAGAAAAACGAGAACAAATTGTTGGCAAAGAAAAAGTCCCTGAATTGGAATTTTCTGTAGAAAAACAAGCAGCTGTCACTGCTGTCACTGTGGTCTTTCCAACCTTAATAATTGATTCTATGATTCTGTGCTTGGGGACAGCTGGGCAGTCCCAGCATGGCTCAATGATGAGCATCCCTTGGCAGAGCCCCGCTTCCCCCTGATTTATCCCTTTACAATTTCCCTGTGTGTTCTCACTGTTGTTTAATCTCACAGTGCCTCACTGCTTAACAGTTCCCATGGGGGAACAATTTACCCACAGGCTTCCAAGCAGCTGATGGAAACAATATGAAGATAGGTATTTAATGCAGCACGTTCGCTAATGTACACCATGGGGGAAAAGCTTATTTAATACCAAACAATTTTACAGATGCAGCAGTTAGAGGGGGCCAGCCTGATTCGCTTGTCTTTGCTGTGACACACTGCTAGGAAACACTGGTGCTGCACCAAAACCTGTCTGAGCCCCATTCTTCCAAATACAATTTATTCTCCAATAAACCGAAGTTTGCATCTGCAAAGCAAATTGCAAGTTACCTGCTCTGCAGGGACATCTCCAGTCCTAAGGCAAGTACTTGCTGTATGTAATCCTAGATGCATGCTCAAAGCCATGCAATTAAATATTTAATTATCAAAAATTAAATATTAAAGCAGCAGTTCATAGTCTGATTTTTGGGTGGTTCTGTGTAGAGCCATGAGTTGGACTTGGTGATGGGTTGATGGTTGGACTAAGATGTTCTTAGTGGTCTTTTCAACCTTAATGAGTCTATGATCTTTATGGGTCCCTTCCAACTTGGAATATTCAATGATTCTATGATTTTATGTATGTCAACATCCTTAGTATTGTGTATTATTTTGGAAACCACATTTGGGCACAGCCAGGAGAGTAGCTTGAAAGAGAAACCACCTCTTTGACCACCTTGCACCCATAAGACTAAGCACAACTCATCCAATGTTCAATTACACCCAATCCCACGGCAGCCTTTCAATGGATAGCTCTCCAGGGTGGCTGCCTACGGGGACAGAAGGATTCTGCAGTTTTCACCACCATGGACATGTCCCTTTGCTTGTCCCTTGTACCTGGGGACATTCTATAATGCCTTGCACTCACTAGTGTCATCCCATTCTCCTCCATGAACTCATGCCCCAAACACAGGCAAAAGAAACTCAATGGAAGGAGAGATGGGGGAACAGAGTAGTCTTTACCCTAGAGCAACTAGTTAAAACAGGACAACTCATTTTAACAGCTGAAACAGGAAGAGAACAAACTCTAAAAAAAAGGTATTGTCATCGGAAAACCCTGAGGAGCACCTGCAAGTGGCCTCATTTCTCCTTCCCCCCCTCTCCATTTCCCTTTTGGTGTTCCCCTGTCCAGGGGGGGATCAGCTTCACTCAACAGGACATTTTGTGGGGCTGGAGAAGGTCAGAGAGCTCAGGGCAATGTGGCAGTCAGACATCCATGGGTGGCACCACTCTAAGCAGATTACTCATAGCATCCCAACACACAACCCAAGACTGAGTAAGGATGCTGAAAATTGAAATTCTAAACTTTGCTATGAACTCCCTTCTGAAAATAACTGAGTATAACACTCACTTAATGAAGGATGCAGCCACGTGCTCCTACAGGAGTTGTCCCTTCCCCCAAGGGCGAGGGACCTGTTTACAGTCTATGTCCCTAAAACAAGGATTTGGGAATTCGAAACTGAAGCTTTCTCACTTATTCTGGAGGTGTTCAAGACCAGGTTGGATGGAGCTCTGGGCAAGCTGACCCAGTGTCTGATTTAGAATCACAGAACCATAGAATACTCCAAGTTGGAAGGGACTTGTAAAGATCACTGAGTCCAACTCAACGGTTGGCAACCCTGCCCATGGCAGAGAGACTGAAACTATATGATCTTCTGAGGTCCCTTGCAACCCAAACCATTCCGTGATTTTATGATTCTGATGAAGGTAGATTGGGTCAGGTTCACAGAACAAGACTGGCACCATTTGTATGAAAAACGTACACAGTCGGAGTCAGAACACAAGGGATTGTCAAAGCCCAATCATGTTGACCTGAGCATCCTGCAAAAAATTCTAGAAAACACTCAAGATGTGACACTGCCAATGACATGCCATCAACTGTGAATAATTTATGGCATTTTTTATGAAGGTCTGATCAAAAACAGCACAGGGAGAAAAACACAGCGGGAAGAAGAACCCAACGCAATGCGCTGCCAAACCCAAGCAGACCTCAACTCATAATTCCCAGATGTCCTCCCCCTGGAGTTTATCCTCAGAGGATGCTCTACTGAGTGCTCAGGTTGCGGGCAGATAGCTCTCAACAGTTCTCGGACAACAGCAAGGCAGAACAAGAGGAGATTTACTCCCGGCCTAAATTATTCAAAAGAAAAGGGACTGCGCATCTTTAACAAGGCATCGTTTTATGAAGCAAGGTTAACATTTTTACTTGATTCAGTAGAATATTAGAAACTCTCCGGGGTCCATTTGAGGACTTTCTACTTTGAGCAAAAGAACAGACTCAGCACTTTTTATATTATTTAGAGAATAAAATTAACCCTTAATGGCCCAAGCTGCTATTTCTCCTCCCCAGTTAAATATGGCCTGCTCAGCAATTTCTTCCCATATATAATTACAGGCTGCTATCCATCATCTGTAGGAGAATGCTTTTCTGACACTCCAAAAGTGACGCAGTAAGCACTTTTACTAATAGAATAAATATTCTAAATATCTCTTTTATATTTTCATTTAAATTGGAATACTTTAAAATAATTGTAGGAACGCTGCCTGTGCGGCTTGTGCTGCAGGACAGCTATGTTTTTCTTTAGAAGAGATGTTTATCCTGCACGCAGACCCCTCCACACACCGACGCAAAAAAGTAATTAGCCAAAGACTAATTTATTAAGATTTCCCTCCATTCTTGCTGATGTCCTGAGTTTCTTACAGTCCTTACTTTTGGCTTTTCCTCCTCCTGTTTGCTTTTTTTTTGCCCTGTAGCCACTTCTTCCATCTGAAAGAGATGGGTTCGCCTTGATGAAGGCACTTGGTTGTGTTTCGGTGAAGGAACAACTCAAGAAACATGTAGATGTGGCACTGAGGGATATGGTTTAGTGGGAAATATCGGTGGTAGGTAGACAGTGGACTCATGATTCCATAACTGGATATGGAGGGGATGGGCTGACAGTTGGACTTGATGATCTCAGAGGCCTTTTCCAACCTTAATGATTCTGTGATTCCATATGGAGGCTTTATATGACGTTCTCCAAGCACCTACAGCTTTTCCCATGTTCATCCACCCAAACATGCCATGGCTTCACCATCTTTCCCTTTGTGCAAAGCTCCATTTTGGGCATCTCCTGAGAGCCAGCCTTCAAGCATCATTGCCTTCCCTTAGCTTTTCAACTCTCATCTACTCCCAGAGATGTTGCTGAGATCTTTCAGTGTCTCCATCAAGAACAGCTCCTGGGATGGAGAGAAAGAGAGCCCAGATCCAAGCACCCCACCCAGATGCCAACAATTTCAGTGAACAGCAGTTCAAAACACATGGGATTCAGAAAGCTGTAGGAGCAGCCACTCTGCAAAACAGTGCTTAGGCAGCCACTTCTTCATGCATAACTATTAAATGCAATAAAAAAATATTGCTCTATAGGCCCGCTGGGGCGTTTTTGGGATGGTGCCCTGCGATCTGGCAGACTTTACGTAAACAAAATTATTGTTTCATTAGTGGTTCAGGTTTTTTTTTTTTCTTTCTTTTTTTTTTTTTCCAGTTGAAGAGCTGAATTAAAGCAGCGTTTGCAAAACTCCAGAAGTATCTGAAGTGTTTTGGATGTGGTACCCGACGGCTCCAGCTTGGGGAGTTGCTTGCTGAAGTTTGTGTCCTGTCCCATTGACTCATGGAAGTGGCTGAACCAACTCAAGATATTATTTTCATGTTTTCTTCCATGTAAAGCAAATGCATCCTAGAGGTTAGAGGTTAAAAACGTATGTCCCAGAGGGAAGAGAATGGCTGCCAACCTTCAGCTTTATCAGTGCTGTGTCCATACGGTGCAGGAAGGTTCAGGTTTGACATCAGGAAAAACTTTTTCTCCAAAAGAGTGGTCAGGCTACCTAGGGAAGTGGTGGATTCACCATCCCTGGAAGTGTTCAATAAATGTGGAGACATGGCACTGAGGGATATGGTTTAGTGGGCAATATTGGTGGCAGGTGGATGTTTGGACTAGATGGACTAAAAGGTCTTTTCCAACTTTAATGATTCTATGATCTCCATAAATCTCTTCTGTTACTTATTCAGTCTGTTGGCAAATTTCCTGTCTACCTCTTCCCAATTATGACCACGTATTGCACAGCCTGAGGACTCTGATGTGATCATTCACTGGAACAGGCTGCGCAGGGAGGTTGTGGAGTCTCCTTCTCTGGATATATTCAAGACCTACCTGGACACCTACTTGTGCGACCTGGTGTAGGGAACCTGCTTTGGCAGGGGGGTTGGACTCAGTGATCTCTGGTGGTCCCTCCCATGCCCTACGATTCTGTGATTCTGTGATTCTGTGATCATTGGGAGTTTGAGATGGCAATGGGAGGAGTAAAGTAAAGGTGGCCCTTATGTTGTTTAAGGGAGCCAAAAGAAATTAAAATGTTATATCAACAGTCACACTAAGAGGCCAAAAAAGGTATTAAATGAATAGAAAACAGCAAAATTGAATCAGGAAGGCACTATGTACCCAGGAGGTACTCTTCCCCAGGCCAATAACAAGAGCAATCCTCTACAGGAAACATGGAGATGTGGCACTGAGGGACATGGTTCAGTGGGCACAGTGGGGATGGGCTGGAGTTGGTCCTGATGATCTTAGTGGTCTTTTCTAGCCTTAATAATTCTATGATCCTAATGTTCAGGGATGCTCAGCAGTGCCACAAAGCAAGGCAGTGGGGGATCCCTACAGCACTTAAGAAGGAAGGCACTGATGTGAGACATTGCATAGACCCCAAATTTCCTTTCTTTAATGCAAGAGCCCCAAAATTCCATTGGAAACCAGCAACTGTCAGCCAGCTCCAGGTACTTCTCTGGGAAGGCTAAGCAATCCCTGTGTGTTACATACGGTGCCATAAATTCAGGAAAACCTTACAAATCAACCATGGGTTCACACCAAATCCCTGCAGCACTTCACCACATTGACCTAAAGCAGAAAGATATGGGGATGGGAGCCAGACTCCAGGCAATCCCCTTCCAGGAACACATCTGGAGGCTCAAATGATGTTAGCTACAACAGGAAGGGTGCTGCAGCCACTGCTAAAACTGAGCCTTAGGAGCTCATGCTCAGTTTTAACCCACTACGAAGTCAGCATGACTGCAAATAACCATTAAGTTCTGCAAAAAACAGAGCTCAGAGTGCTCTCCTTTTGCTTTTCATCTGTTTAACTGAGCAGTGCCTGGGGCTGGTGCTATCTGCACAGGGATGCACAAGACCAGCACATGATCGCGAGCTGCAACCTCTTTCATTTGTTTCCTTTTTCTTTTTTTTTTTTCTGTAAGGAAACAAAGCCACTCTGCCCATAAACCTTCGGAAATGCATCCAGGTGTTCAGCAGCTTCCAGCTCTACAGCTCCCTTTGGTGCTATAGCTCGCGTGAAAAACAGCTGGTGGCTCACCAGCACAGTGCCCTCTGCCTATTTTAGCAAAAAACCCAAATCCATCACTGCAGGCAGAGAGAGAATGGTTGCCCTTTTTTTTTTTTTAACTTTTTTTTTTTTTTTTTTTTTTTTTTTTACCTTTTCTCCCATAGGGCAATAGCCTTTGAGAAAATCCTGGCACACTTCTGCCTTCCTGGACACGTAGACGTGGCTGTAGGGGCAGTTGCTGTTGTTGCAGATCCCCTTCAAGAAGTAAGAGCACACTGGCATCTAAAAGAGGAAAGGATGAGAAGCAGAGGATGAGAAACCCCCATACTCATGGCTATTAGGAACCATTCCAATGCGCAGAACTGAAATAAAACAGTGACACACGTAAAATAAATCTGTGCCTTTTGCCAAACACTGATGCCAGGGGTATTTTTAGTTCTTCTGTTGGGTTCTCACAGCACCGCTCCATGACATGACATGGTCCTGATGTCATAGCATCCTACAGGATGATTGCTGGAAAGCACAAAACTGCCCTTACAAAACTCAGCATAGCAAAAGGATGGGGTTGTCAGTGGCATGGGGTGGATTTGTTTTCCCTGCAAAGCTCCCAAATAACCTTGGAAAGGGCATCCCAAGAGATGATGCAGCAGCAAAAGCAGAGGGCTTGCTCCATCTGAAACACTGTTTCCCATCGTGGTTTTCCTCTCTCTCATGTGGATTTTCCAGCAGCACACGGGTAATCCCACAACTTAACAAGCGGGGAAATGTGCCTGCAAGCATAATTTGTAGGGGGGGGCTGTATCACATGCAGGCAATAGCCCAGCACTCCTAGACCTACAGGAGGGCTGGAGATGGAGGAAGAATGCTTCAGGAGAGCAGGAGGAGGAGCAGATAGCTGTCCCAGTACACATGCTTGTTGCTCCCCAGCTTCCGCATCACTATGGCAAACAGTGAAAAGCAAGAGAGCGTTCACCCACCACCTCAAACTGAAAAATTCACCTTCTTCCAGCTGTTATAATTAAAAACAAATTACCAATCTGCAGCAATATGTCACCATCCTTAACTCAAAGTAACTTCCCAACCCTAGAAGCAGTTTTGCAATGTGATCGGTTTGTCACCTAAATGCTGTTCCACCCCCCAAAACGCTGTCCCATTCCCTCAATGCTGTCCCGTCCCCTAAATGCAAAATTTACTTACTGCTCAGTGCACTATTGATCCCTCTGCTCATCCCAGTGCTGCTGCTTCAAGCGTCCCCAAACCAATACTTACCCTTCTGCAATAAGCGTGCGCAGAAAAGTCCCTTTCCCTGAAGGGCACGTTTAGGGTTTTAACTAAATGGGCTCATTTGAGGCAAAGAGAAAGGGCGAAATAGAGGGAGGGGGGAGCAGAGGGGAAAGAAAACAAAGGGTGCTTTAAGAGAGAAGAGTTTATTTTTAATTGTCTTTTAACTGCAGACATTAACATAAAGGACAGGGCTCTAGGGCTATCTTTTTTGTTGGTGGTGGTGTGACCGTAAATGATTCCCTTAATGTAGTTTTTGATATAGAGCCCAAATTAGCTCTAATAAAAAGGGATAATAAAGCCAGCTCTTATACAAAAATAAACTCCTCCTAGCTGTCAAGCCTGAGCCATTATCAAGAGGAAGCAGCACTCTCATTTCAATTAACCTTGTTTGCACCCCACTACGTCCACACAAATAACAATAACATTAATTCAAGGCACTGGTGCGGTGCGTCCATATTAGACAGCTTTGACTATGTACACGCTTTGGAGCCAGCAGCTAATGAACCCGAAACTCAACGTGAATTTCCAAATTGCTCACAACAGAGTTTTGAAGCTCTATTAGGGAGAAAAATGCTGATTCTTTTCAAGTTCCTCAAGGGGAAAAGCTGTTGTAGCAGCAGCGGGCGGCTGCCGGAGTCCTAGCCTCTTGCTAACCTTCAGTCACAAACCCATTCATTCAGATTTATGGGTTCCTCTAAATCACAGCAACATGCTGGAGGCTCTGCCCAGTTGCACAGAAGAGGAATCAGCTCTGCCCAGCGTCCCCTATAGGGTGAAAACCCCATTAGCTCCACTTTCCCCTATCCCCCAGGTAGGCTCCCTATAATTTTTCCACTGCTTGGAGAGGCAGATATGCTTTTGAAGCTATCTCTCAGGCACAGTGACCATATGAATGAGTGCTTTGCCCTGGGGTATCCAGCAGAGAGCATCCTTGGAGCAGGACCGCAGCTGGAGAAAGGATTTGGCTGTTTGGGATGTGGAAAAGCTTTTTGCCGGCTCACAGTTGAATCCACAGCCTCTGTGTATAAAACACAGGGATTTCCCCCATTTTATAATTCTGTGACTTTTCAATGGGGAAACTGATGCATGGGATGCTCCAGGTTGAGTGCGGCTTTTGCCCTCAAACCAACAGCTTTAGCCCCAGTGAAGTCCTGCTCCTTTTCCTGGACCATTCTGCTGACTTCCCACCAAAGTGGACACGCGATGACAATCCCAGATGGCACCCTGAATGTCCGGGTGCCCCCAAAACCCCAATATGACACTGAAAACAAACTAACAGTGCCATCAGCAGAACCTTGGACAGTGCTCTCAATTGACAGCTCTTTGCCATTAAGCACCGTAATCATTATTAACTGCGAATAACAGATAAGAAATATTAAAATATATAATAGATATTAAAATAGATGGTAGATAACAAATAATGAAATAGATAATAAGGGAAAATCCCAACTCAAATAGCTGAAAGTAAGCCACTCATTCATCCTGAACCCAACAATTTGCCCAGCAAAACCTGCACACGGGGAAAACGCTGCCTTCCTCTGCCGAACAACTTCACCTGTCTTCCTCCCCAGTTGATAAATGAGGGAATCACCACCTCTGCCTGTAATCACCCGGGTTAACAGGGAGTTACAGGAGCTCAATAGTGGAGTCGCCACTTGCTTTGGGCAGCTGGCTCCCCGTGGCCATAAATCACTGTGAGCAGGCTCCAGCTCCTCAGAGGAGCTTGTTTCTCTTCCAGACGGTGCTGACGACAAGTACAGGGCAAGTGTAGACCTCTGAACTGCTCCAGGGTGCCTAATCCAGCAAAAAATATTTCTCCTTCCTTACAGAGCATGATCTGCATGGCTACAAACACCTCTTCCAACTAGATTTGTTTTAGGGTTGAATTGGAGGGCTGTCACCTGCCTGCTTCCTGTGCTGACGTAACCACTCAGCCTGGGATTAGATGATGCTTCCGGACCCTGTGGGACTCATATGGATATCTCTAAGTCCCAAATCTCATGCATGTTTTTGCCCTGGGATCAAAACCTGCTGATATACCCAGAACCACTTGATGCACTGGTACAGATAGAAGCTGAGCACTCCATGGAGTCTGGACCAGTATGGGACTAACACCAGCTTTCAATGCCTGCTGAAATATCCAAGACCACTTAAATCATTGGTATAGATGAAAGCTGAGCATCCCATGAAGTCTGGTTCAGTTTGGGATCAACGCCAGAATCCAATGTGTGCTGAAATACCCAGGAACCATAAACTCATTGGTATAGATGGATGCTGAGTATCCTATGAGGTCTGGATCAGTATGGGATCAACATCAGGCTCCAAAACTTGCTGAAATATGCAGGACCACTTAACTCACTGGTATGGATGGAAGATGATCCTCCCATGCAGTATCAGTCCCCCAGCTCAGAGGTACTGGTAATGGGTCAAGCGCTGCCAGCAGTGCTTGTACATTAATTATTTCAATGTAAAGAAATTAGCAGCACCCTTTAAAGTCATCCTATCCCAATGTCCACTCCAAATTTCTGTCAATTATAGTGATTCTGGATATGTCAACAGCCACACAAACAGCAAGACCCTTTGCAAACATTTCTTCTTTCTCGTTTCTTTATTTCTGAAGCCTGTCTTCACATTATAAGGAAAAAAACAACTTCAAACAGTCCTCCTTCCTTCTATCAGTCCTCATCCCCATTGCTCTTTGTCATGCCATGAGTCATGGAGTACAGCTGTCCCCAGTCTATCTTCTCTATTTTATATACTCATGATTAAGTGACTCTGAAGAAAGAGACATGTAAAAAACATATGGTGCTTTGTGTCTCGCTCGGAGCGACTCTGCTCACCACCAGCATAACTTATGAGCTCCTTGGTGACAACGAACGTGCTGTATGCAGAGAGGAGAGGAAAAGGAGACGAGAAAACTATGAGGGAGGAAAAGGAGACAAGAAAATTGTATGTCCAAAGGCAGTGATGCACCCTCCTTTTCCAGTGATGCTGTATGCAGAGAGAGGAGGAAAAGGAGACGAGAAAACTATGAGGGAGGAAAAGGAGACAAGAAAATTGTATGTCCAAAGGCAGTGATGCACCCTCCTTTTCCAGTGATGCTCAAATGGAAGAGAGTGAAGAAGGTGCTACAAGGGCAAATTCACAAATATTCCAAGCAAGATGAAAGCAATGATGGAATCAAAAGCCATTCTGCCCAACAGTTTCACTGCCTAGCTTCTACAGAGAGATGAACGTATGCCCAAAGGCTCCTGGATGCTGTGACATTGTCCTTGTCTACCCCTAGCATGGCGTGATTTGGAATAAGGGTGATCCTGCACAGGTAACTAAGGATTAGATACTGTAAACACTGCTCCCATGCACTTACTCTGTGATCACTGGAGTTTAAGTGCTCCTTAACCCAACACATGTCACTGATACTTCCAGTAGCCCCAGGTGCTCTGGTTTCCAATCCACTGCTTAACACACTAATCTACTGATTCACCACGCTGGTTTAAGCAGCACACTCTGCTCCCATTATAAGCCCTGACCCTGTAACGAGCCTGAGCAGCTTGGCAAGCAAAGTACAAATGAACTCTATTTGAAGCACTCTATAACACAGGCTTCCCTACAGCCATCATAAACACCTCTGTAGGTCAGCTTGTTAATAAAGCTACAGCAAACTTGTTAGGAAGCCACACAGACCTTGTCCTTGGAAACTTTATGGGAGAATGGACACTTCCCGTCTGTCTTCTTGCATGTGCCACGGAGAAACCTGCCAAGAGACCAGAGGGAGAGGGGTGGGTGTGAGAATAGGTTAAAAAAAAAAGCCATTTTTCAACACTGAGTCTCTTGTCTGCTGTAAGGTTCACCATTAAAGTCTATAACATGCTTTAAGTCACAGAATCATGGAATCATAGAATGGCTTGCATTGGAAAGGTCCTTCATAGAACCATAAAATGGTTTGGATTGGAAGGATTCTTACAGATCATAGAATCATAGAATGACTTGGGTTGGAATGGATCTTACAGAGTCATAGAATTGTTGGGCTGGAAGGGAACTCAAAGATCACAGAGGCATAAAATGGTTGGGTTGGAAGGGATCTTATAGCCTATCCAGTCCCAACCCCTGCCGTGGGCTGGTTGCCACTCACAAGATCAGGTTGCCCAAAACCCATTCAACCTAGCCTTGAGTATTTCCAGGGATGGGGAAGCCACAGCTTCTCAGGGCAGCCAATGCCACGGCTTAACCATTCTCTAAGAATTTCTTCCTAATATCTAATCTAGATCTCCCTTCCTTCAGTTTAAAACCATTCTCCGTTGTCCTATCACTATCAGATCAGTACGAACAAGATATAAATGGGAACATATAGATGTAAAAAACATTTGATTGAAGGCAGCTGGATTTGCAGATCTTTACAACAACAGCATAGCTTCTCAATAAAGGACAACCTAAAACAAACACAGACTGAGAAAAATAAAAGATCATGAGAAAAAAAAAACAGAATAGAATAGAATTGTATTATGAGAAACTGAGTGCAAGCGAGTGAAATCAGCTTAAAAAAAAAATGAAGGAAAAAATCGCCTTTCCCTCCTATATGGTCTCCCATCGAGCACTGTGCAACCCACAAATGATTTCTCGTGCAGCAGCAATTTTAAGAAGAAATTACTCAAAGAGTTCATCAGCAGAGTTGGCTTTTCCACGCTTTTTAAACGACTAATAATATAGTTTAATCAACTGTTGGGCAGGTATAATGAACTGGCAACATTAATCAGTTCTCCCATAATAAATTACTAGGCCTCTTAGCTGCATGGTATCACAGGATGAGGGATTCAAACTTGTTGCATGGAGTGGATGGAATGGTCTTTTTGGAGGCTGGCTAAATATTTTAGTTTCAAATTCTACCTTGCAAACTGTGATGACATTCTCAAATTGACAGTGGTAACTGATGCTAAGAATTATTATTCTAATTATGTTTAACAAATGTTGACTGGATCTTATTAGAAATTCTTAAGATAAAAAACAGTATACGTTATTTCAATCTTTTATCTTTTTAGGTGTCATAAGTATCGTAAGAAACATAAGTGTATTAGTGATGGCATCCACTTCCAAGACATGAAGTAAGTATTAAAACAGTTCCCATAGGTCGCACAAACAAACTAAAGCACGTATTCTGGTTGTGTGATGCTTCATTATCACGAGTAGGTATGAAATGTCATGTAAATTCAGAAAAAGAAATTACCATACGAGATTAAATAGATCAGGATTCTCCTGTCTGACAAGTCTGGATACAAAAGGAAGATTATTACATAGAGTTATAAATGATGCCTAGAAGGTGATTAGGGAACTATTAACCTTTCCTTCTCACGACCTATGGACAAGGAGGTACCTAACCTAGTAGGGAAGCAGCCAGTTCAGAAAGCATTTTTCATACAGCAGTTCTCATGCTTTTCTATCTCTTTAACTGGGAGTTTCCCTGCAGAATGCCACACACACAAGTACCAAAGCCAACTGATGGCCCAACGATGGGTCACAGCATATGGTTACTGTGTCCATCCATACCTGGTGCAGACAGCCACCTTCTCTGGATCATGGATGTAGGGGCAGTTCTCCCCACGATTGCACTTGCCGAAGCGGTTGTAGTACATGCAGTATTCCTTCTTCTTCTCTTTCTTCTGCTTGGCTTGACGGATGATGGCCAAACTCCGCTGAACAGCACGGCTAAACAGAGCAAGATGGACGTTTCCAACTTCAGTACAACGATATCACACAATGACACACAGAAAATGGCTCAACAGTACCCAAAATCACAGAAAAGACCAAGCTGCACTTTGAAGAGAGAATTAAATATTCAGAAAATCTGCACTGGGCCATAGGCTTTTAGGTCTTTCTGGGTTTTGGGTTTTTTTTTTGCCAACTTTAGCATGAATCTTTAAAAATCTAGAAGATTAAACTAATTTTCCAGCAAATGTCTGCATTTGGGATAAAGCAGTCCCATGCTTTAAGCAATCTGATCCAGTGAAAGATGGTAGAAGTGTTGGACTAGATGATCTTTAGGGGCCTTTTCCAGTCTATAATGGAAATCACTTCTGCAGAACACCTGGGAACTCTGGGGAAAAAGAAGGCACCCAGTAGTTAGCCAGGCATCCTGGAAAGCCTGTCCCAGCGTTTGTCCACTTCCATGGTAAATAAATGTTACCTCATGTAACCTCACCTGGAGCAGATTTGTGCCATTCCCATGCGTCCTACTGTTGCAGAGAAGAGATCAACACCTCCTTCTCCACTTTCTCATAAAAGCTGTAGGGAGCGATGAGGTCACCTCTCAGCTTCCTTTCCAAAATAGACAGTGTCCTCAGCCTCTCCTCATAGGAGAGGTCATGCCAGCCACATGCTGGGCTGTGAATACAGCCAGGAGGACGAGGGAGGGGATCTACCCCCTCTATTAGAATTATTATGGTGCCTGCAACACCTCAGTAGCATATAAGGTCCAATCTGGGATTCTCAGTCCAACACAAACAGTGAGTCCAGTAAAAGGCCACCAAGTTGGGCCTGGACCATAGGACATCTAAGCAGAAGCCAGGAACTGATTTGCTCACTCAGGAGAAGATAAAGTAGGGGTTTTGTCCTCTGGGACTATTTAATGGCATGGTACAGAGAACACGAACCAGACCTTCTCTGGGATATGGCACAAGAGACTTTTTGGTGCAAGAGCCTATAAAGAGGCCTTCACAGGTTTCTCCATGACCAGGATCATCTTCAATGACACTGTGAGCATGCAAAGAGCTTCCCTGAAGCTTACAGGAACACAGTGAGGCAGAAAAAGTCCTCTCCCATGCTGGCTGCAAGGTAACACCAAATACCAGAAAAAATTATGTACCTGGTGTCACTAGAAGTTACTTAAGGATATCAGAACTTGTTCAGCACACGTTTTCCATGAGCGTGCAGTTGAAGAAGTGATTATCCATCAACTATAGGACTGTATGGGACCAGGAGGAAGTGAAGAAGCATTTCTTTGCTGAAATTATGATATGGAAAAAGGGCTCTCCCACAGTCAACACCCTTTGTGAGATATTTGGCCAGCACATTACGCACACTGAAATTATTTGCAGGATGGACCCTACTACCAATTAACTGATGGCAGATTTTAAATTACGTGGTATTAGAGATGGGTTATAATAAAACATAGCTAAAATCTGGCACTAAGTTTGCCTACAGACATCTGGAACCAAGACACTTTGGGAATAAATTTTAGTCTACTACAATTAAGAGGAGCTTGTCTGCAAATGCTCATACTTAAGGACGCGATGATACGTGGCACATCTGTAGCATAGAAGGAAGGCAATAAGAAAGGCAGCAGGGTGTTAAGCAGTGGTAATGTGCTGTCGTTTTCCCACTCGTGGTGCTTCCCAGTTGCCACATGCTTGGTTCCCAGTTTACAGGAGCAGCAGCACTGGTTGGGTACTCAGCAGAGAAGGAAAACCTGCAAGTTTGCTGGGTTGTATTCGGATGTAATTTATTGAGTCATGGGGGAAAAAAATACAAACTGCTGCTCTACAGATGGCAGTGACACTGCTGCCCTCGAGAACAATAGAGTTGTTGTAAAAAGGGACTTTCAGAGAGGGCTAGAGAGGGATTTGAATTCTTAAATGTGTTGATATCCATTACTGACCTTTCAAACCCTCTCAAGAAAAACTTTCAGAGCAGCAGCCAGCGTCTTCCTGCTAAGTTTACAACTGAGAATGGGGGTGAACAGAGCTTCATCAAACTGAGAGCCAATGAAACAGCCCATCACACGCTTCATGCACCATCCTGAGCACAAATCACACAGGATACAGACCTTGCAATGTATCGGCTCGTGGCTGATCGGTTCAGGCAGCCAAATGGAGAGAAGCCAGGACTGCTGGGCGTGCAGCTCAATCGTGCTGTTGGAAAACAGGAAGAAACACAGACACATTCATGACCATTTGCTCAGAATCACAAAATTTTGCAGGGATTCATGTGGTCTTTGTTATATTATTGCTTGGATGAGTATGCTCTTTGCAAGCTTTGCAACGAGGATAAGCCCTGCAAAAAAACGTCCCTGAATGCTGCAGGGATCCATTCCTCGGTGCTGGGAATCTGCTCCTGGGAAATTCACACGTATGCATTGGCTGCAGAGCAAAATTTGAGGTTGCAGCAGCCCAGGGAAACCCAGTGGCTGACTTCAGTCCGTGCATGCATGCAATTAAATAGTCCTTGAGTGCTGTAGGAAAGACTGAATTGAAAATAAAAGCATTTCCAGGTGGTAGCAGCGTGCTTCAGTCACTCACCTGCCATCCTGGGTGTGCTGGGGAATGAGTGAGTGGAATTTGATAGTGCAGCAGCATGCAGTCCCGGCACTCGAGCTGTCACTCTGGCTGCCAATGGCTGCAAAACCCCATCTGTTCCCCTTGCAAATGCAAAGAGTAAGCGTGACGTTGGTGGCCCGTGCCTGGAGATGGCAGGCATCGAGAGCTTGCAGGACATGAGCAAAAATCTTTGGGTACAGCAGATATTGCAAGGTGTTTTCAAGCTTGGTGCAAGATCACTGAGTATTACAGGGGCATTTCATAGAACCACAGACTGGTTGGGTCAAAAGGGATCATAAAGATCACAGAATCATAGAATGGTTGGGTTGGAAGGGACCTCAAAGATCACAGTACCATAGAAACACAGAATGGATGGGTCGAAAAGGATCTTAAAGATTGCAGAACCACAGAATGCTTGGGTTGGAAGGGACCTTAAAGATCATAGTAGCGTAGAACCAGAGAATGGTTGGGTTAGAAGGGACCTTAAAGACTATTCAGTTCCAACCAGGATTGCCACCCACCAGATCAGGCTGCCAGGGCCACATCCAGCCTGGCCTTGAACACCTCCAGGGATGGAACATCCACACTTTTTCTGGGCAGTCTCTCCAGCTTTCTGGCCACCAGGACCCCCAGGTCTTCCTCTGCAGCTCTGCTCTCAATGAGTTCTCCCAGTTTGTACGCATATATCTGGGATATATATTGCCTCAACAATACTTTGCAATACCTTGCAATACTTTGCAATTGCCCTTGTTAACCCTCATTAGATTCTCATGTGCCCAGTTTTTGAGTCTGTTCAGATTCCTCTGAATGGTGTCCCTCCCTTCTATTGTGTCAACTGAACCACTCAACTTGGTGTCATCAGTAAACTTGCTGAGAGTGCACTCAACTGTCTATGTCATTGATACAGATGTTGAAGAGCACTGGTGCCAAGATGGACCCCTGGGGAAAACCACTCGTGACTGGCTTCCTCCTGGACATAGAGCCACTGACAACAACTCTCTGGCTGCAACTATCCAATCAACTCCTTATCCACCAAACAGTTTACCTTTCAAGACCATCTCTCTTCAATTTAGAGTTAAGGATGTGGTGTGGGATCATGTCAAAGACCTTACACAAGTTCAGGTGGATGACACAAGATCAGGTAGTTGCCTTCCCCTTGTTCACTGATGCAGTCCCTCCATCATAGAAGGTCACCAGATGGGTCAGGCACAAGAACTGTTTTTGGGGATGTTTGTTTTTTTGGCTTTTGGCTTGGGTTCTGCTTCCCCGAGGGAAAGGTGATGAGGCCATTATGCTCAAGCAAAGCTGACCTCCCAAACACTGCAGGGAGAGATCCAAATTAAAGCCCATTATTAGGGTAAGGTTAGAGCATCTCTCAGTTCTCTGCAATTATTTTTAAAGCACTTGAAAGCAAGCTCAGCAGGATAAACTATCCCAAGAGTAGGCTCCCCAGGGCAGCAGACAATATCTCTAAATATTTAATACCTGGGCATAAAAGCAGACTCTGGGGTACAAGTGTCTTTCAGTGCTCATGTGCCATCCTTTTAGTTAAAGCAGCCTGACAACCACATCCTTTGCCAGAGAAGAGGAACTGCTAAATAAATAAATAGATAAATAAATAAAGGGTGCAACAGTCTCCTTCAGCTGGTTTTAAATGGGTATATACCCATACTACAGACATGGCTGAATGGTTGGTTGGATTTTTTTCACAGCTTTCATCTTCTGGCAAGAAGAAATGTCATTATACGCAACCTAAAACCATTTGAAAATGTTGGGAGGATGGAATGTGTGCCACAGTGGATGCATATCACCCTTTACAGATTCCTACTGGGAATTAATTCGCAGCCTCCAAGCAGTTTCAATGCACGAGAATCACTTCCATTCATTGCAAAATGCAGCATGGAAGCACCCATCGACCACATCCAGCAGTCTGGCAGCTGGCAAAGCAACACTTCCTCCTTGCTCTCTAATTACTCTGAGTGGAAATATTCGTCCAACTAATAGAGAACTGCCTAAATATTTACCCAGGAGGAGACAGCTCATCGGCCACGTGGTTCAGAAGCTCTGTAATTATGTGGTTTTTAACATGCAGCAGCCTGGAAAGAGGCAAAGCCTCATTTCTCTCTTCTGTCTATTGGGATTTATGGAGCTGCAGCACAACGTTGGTTTTAGAAGCTTTTCCATCATGCAAAATAAATAAACAAATAAATAAAAGGTTAAACGAAATAATAGAATAACAGAATCATTAAGGTTGGGAAAGACCTCTAAGTCCAACCTCAACCCATCCCACCATGCCCACTAAACCATGTCTCCAAGTGCCATGTATCCACAGCTCTTAAACACCTCCAGGGATGGTGACTCCATCACCTCCGTTGGTAGCCTGTTCCAATGTGTTACCACTCTAAAATACAAGTGATTCTCTGCAAACCTTGAAGGAATGAGTGATGAAGGTCAGAGCAAGACAGATGCACGGTGGAGTGTTGAGCTCTCCAAAGGCACCTGTGCCCTATGGGATTGAGAAATGATACCGAGGAATGGAAAGGGACTAAATTTAAAAATAGGAGCTGAAACGTGCTCGTGTGCAAGCCCATAGGGCTCGAGACTCAATGAAACATGAGGGACATGGTTTACTGGGCTTGAGTGGGGATGGATTGATGGTTGGACAAGATGATTTTGGAGGTCTTTTCCAACCTTAGCGATTCTGTGATTCTATGAAACATAATGCTGAGTGCCCCTAAGCTTGACTCTGACCCTGAAGAGCCTCACTTGGCCCTTCTTCCACATGCAACCCAACTGAATTTTGCAAGATAGTGATTAAGCATGTTGAGAGAGTACCAGTATTGGGACAAAGTGCTGCTGGAGCAGGACAGCAAACCATACATCCCTACGCTAAATGCAGAATTTCAATTGCTGCAGATATTTAAATAAGAGTGCACAGGGAAAAAAAAAAAAAAAAAGAAGAAGAAGAAGAAGAAATAAAATAATAAAAAAAAAGCTGCTGGGTGAGCATCAAAGAACTGCACATTAAGGGCTTTTTAACTGATTACACACAGCACGCCGGCGTCAGGCTTGATATTTTATATGCTGCATAAGGGACAGGTGTTTTTCTCTCTTCCTTTTTTTTTTTTTTTCTTAACGATTGAGTCAGGTCGAAGAGCATCATCTGTAAGGAAACCCACAGCCCGTGCAAACGGGGCTGTTTCTCTTCATGCATCATCCCAAACCGACGCTGGCTCTCGGAGAGCTGAGAAGTGATTGTTGTACCTCACCCAGCCGTGAGCCTCGGCGCGTCGCTCCAGAGGGAACGGAGCTGTCATGTTCATTAAATGCATGATTACAGCTATGATTAATGGCGGGGGCTATCGCCTAACTCTTTCTTTTTTATTTTTTTTCCCAACTCTGTTTGAATCCACAGCACAATAGCCTGGCTCCGGAGGTCCCTCGGAGGACACAACCCACTCTGAACTTCGCTTTTGGAACAAAATGGAGCAAGGTGATCATGTCAATGGGGCTTTCCATTGAAGAGATTGGAGGCTGTACCCCTATGACAGCACCCACACATTAATCCAGATGGTTTTCCTCATAGATTGTATGGGCACCTTCCTCTGGTACCTAGTCCTTTTCCTCCAGGAAAAGGCTGGAAGACATCTCCCTTGGCAAAACCACCTTGGCAAACCATACAAACAAATATCGCAGAATCACAGAATGGCCCAAGTTGAAAGGGACCTCAAGGATCATGAATCTCCAACCCCCCTGCCATAGGCAGGGCCACCAACCTTCCCATTTAATACTAGACCAGGCTGCCCAGGGCCCCATCCAATCTGGCCTTGGGGCATCCACAACCTCTCTGGGCAGCCTGTTCCTCACCACTCTCTCTGTAAAGAACTTCTCCGTGACATCCAACCTAAATCTTCCCTCCCTCAACTTCAAACCATTTCCCCTTGTCCTGCAGTTATCTACCCTCTCAAAGAGTTGATTCCCCTCCTATTTATAGGCTCCCTTTAGGTACTGAAAGGCTGCAATGAGGTCACCCCACAGCCTTCTTTTCTCTAGGCTGAACAAGCCCAGCTCCCTCAGCCTGCCTTCATAAGGAAGGTGCTCCAGTCCCCTGATCATCTTCGTGGCCCTCCTCTGGACCCTCTCCAACAGCTCCCTGTCTTTCTTGTGCTGGGGGCTCCAGACGTGGACACAGTACTCCAGATGCAGCCTCACAAGAGCAGAGCAGAGGGGGGCAATCACCTCCCTGTCTCTGTTGGCCACCCGTCTTCTGATGGAGCCCAGGATACCATTTGGTATCCATCCATTTTTGGGTGGATCCACCATTCTTGGGTGCTTCCCAGGGTAGGATGTGGGATGCTTTCATTCAGCTTCAACACCTCTGTGCAACTCCCCACCATTCCAGGGCTTCTTAATGTTTCCTGAGAATGCCACCTAAGATTTCCCTTTCCATGCAAATCAACTGCAAACACTGCAGTGTGGTTAATTATATTCTTAATTATTTAGGCAGGATTCTATTGCTCCTAGAGCACAGTGAAGGAGCAGGAGACAAGGGGATGCACTGGGGCCAAGCAGTACAGTGGAGTAATTATGCTCGGGAGTGTAATGTTAGGGCATCAGGTAAGCCCCCTTGTGACAATGGGACCTCTAAGCCCATCACAACAACCTCAAATCAAAATCTCACACAGGGAGAGAAATGGGCTCCATTCCAAGTGTTGCTCCAGCTCAGCGATCACCGCCATGGGGTTTTGCACCAGCATCCCATCATTTAGCCTTGCTGGACACCTGTACCATTGCAGCTTGCTTCTGCTCAACCCCCTTCACTCATTGGCACTAAGAAAAAAGGCTCTTTTCAACCATGCCATCCCCTTTAATAGGTCACGTTACAACTGTGCTTTGCCTTCTGTGGCACGGGCAGCCTACTTCTGGAAGAGGTGGCCATTCATTTTGTGGGGCTCCACTGCCTTTATTGCTGAACAAAAAGTTTTGAGGCTGGCACTCAGGAAATTTATTTCTTTAATTATTATTCATTTAAGTGGCTTCCACTGTTTCAGATGATCAGCACTAGCAGCTGCTGGGGATAATTTATTTTACTCACCAGACAGCAGAAGCCCTCACTTTCTGGAAGGTAACAACAAAACAAGGGTTTTTAAAGCAGCTTCTCATGCTTTCCTGCCTGACTGCATCCCAGCTCTGAACAGGAACATGCATGTCCCTGCTTTAGGCACTCACAGTTTTGTTATTAGCAAAGCACGCTCAATTAACAATGCATGCTCTGGTTTCAATGCTGTTGCAAAATCAGCTCTGTGGATGCTTGCAAGGAGCATGGAGCATCTACCATGCTCTGCACACCCTGGATCCAATGGTGCTCCTCAAGGAGAGCAGGTCCCAAACCCAAGAGGTTGAACTCAAAGGGACCGAGGGATTGAGAAATCCTAAAACTGAGGCAATGGAGCTAAAAGGGTCCCGGGACTGAATGGTTGAGTAATCCTAAAATCAAGGGATTGAGCTCAAGAGAAGCTGAGAATTGAACAACTCCAAACTTGAGGGTTTGAGCCTAAATGAACCAAGGGATTGAGCAGTCTCAAAACAAAAGGACTGAGTTCAAAAGGAGCTGAGCAATCCCAAACTTGAGGGATTGAGTTTGAAGGAGCCAAGGGATTGAGCAAATCCAAAATCAAGTGACTGAACTCAAAAGGGGCCGAGAGATTAATTAATCCCAAAACCAAGGGATCAAGCTCCAAGGGGACAAATCTCAAAACCAGCAGACTGATCTTAACGGCGACATGAAATAGAGAAATTCCAAGGGATTGGAAAACCCAATTGAGCTCAAAAGGGAACAAGGGATTGAGGATTACCAAACCCAAGAGACTGAGTTAAAAGGAATAAAGGGTTTGAGTAACACCGAACCCAAGAAACTGAGTTTGAAGGGACCGAGAGATTGAGCAACCCCAGAACCAAGAGACTGAGCTTGGAAGAGAAGAGGGGATTGAGCAAACCCAAAGCCAAGCAACTGAGCTCAAAAGGGCCCAAGGGACCAAGCAATCCCAGAACCAAGGGATTGAATCCGAAGGGATAAAGGGACTGAGTAATCTCAGAAGCAAGGGACTGAGCTTGAAGGACTGAGAGACCCTACTCAAACAACATCAAAATCAGCACAGTATAGCAGTAATCCCACTTGAGTTGTTCTCACATTTTAGGTTGGGCTCCTCAATCATCCCATCCCAACACGTTTTGCAGAATGAACGCAGGACAACTGAGGCCACAGAGGGGTGAACAAGCTACTGGAGATTGAGACAGTATTTGGCATGATGCAATGATGGGAATGTTTGGGCATGAGCTGCAGGTTTTCCTGAGTATTCAAAGTCGCAAAGGGAAGATTTTCTTGCAAGAAGCAGCTTTGGATGTTGCTTAAACTGCAGTGAGCTCATATCGTGGGCTGCAATAGCTCTACCTGCTCCGCTTGTGCTTAGATTGGGGTCAGGGCTGCTTTCTAGACAATGTCAAACCTTAATTTTGTTCCTGCTGCTTTCAATTTCATACCTTTTTTTTTTTTTATTTCCCCTTCCAAATTTATTTTTGAAATGCTGTGTTGCCAGAACCTTTTGCTTCTTTCCCCAATTTCATGGAAATTTCTCAAGCATCCGAATAATGCAGCAATTGTAGTAAGAAATGAAGGAAAGGTTTGCTCAACCAGCTTATTGCATTTGCTTAATTAAAGCCACATCTAATTGCAATGCATCAAACACTTTCCACACTGTCCTGCTGCCACGTTTCCTAACATTTCTGCAAAGTGAAAAATAGATCTTTGCATTTCTGATTGTAGTCAGGGCACAGAGAGACAAAATACCAACCCAATAAATTCAGGTGAACAGCAGAATTATAACCCACTGCTAAGTAAATCCCGGGCTATTAAACTGTCATGAGCACTTCCCATCTCTCTGCTACCCCAACACACACTGGAGATTAAAAAGAGGAGAAGTTTTGCACAATATCCTCCTGTCATCCCTTTGGCTCTGCCAAAAATTGCACACTGGGCTGTGTTTCTCTGCATGGTCCCAGTACAGCACTGGATATTTATGGACAAGAATGAATCCACCAGCCTTTTTTTAAGTTCCCTAAACACAAATTTGCTGTTTTCCAGTGGTTAGATTAATTTTAAAACGTTCATGCATTAGGATGAATGAAAATAAGGTCTGGAACAAGAATTATAAATATGGGATATGCAAGATGTGCGTTCGGGAAAAGTTGCCAGGAAAACATCAGAGCTCCAAACAGCAGCAGAAAGAGTGATTTAAGTATCTCCCAGCACCTATATCAAACCCTTCAATGTATCAACTGGAAATTAAGCAGCAGCTGGAGTCATGTCCATCTCCATGCTGCAGTGCAAAACCCCGTACACCTGAGTCTTACTCAAAAAAAAGTTCTTGAAAAAAACCCAATAACCCAAACTGTCCTTGAAAAAAAATCCAACAGCAGAGACATTACAGTCAATCCAACCAACGTACTTCTACAAAATCCTCATCCTTCAAAAGCCCTCCCCGCTACAATGGAAGACCCCTGGGTTTTTGGCTTCTCTGTCCTGAAATCTGGCCCCTAAAGCTGGATCTGCTCCATCTGACACTTTCCATGGCCAAGTCTTGAGGGTTTTGCCCACCTTTTGCTGCTCCAATAAAAGTCTGCTGCATTGAATTAGTACTTGGGGATGGTCCTCAATCTCAGATCCACACTCAGGATGGTTCTTCCCTATGGGCTACAATGGTCTCACTTCCATTAAAAGGCATTGCATTTTTTTCAAGCCATTTCCACTATTTGTTGCAATTGCTTTGACTTTAACATGTTCCCTGGCAGCAGAAGCGCTCTGAAGTTCCCGGTCCCATGGAAAGGCAGGAGTGCAGGAATTCAGACACTACTGATGGGATTTTTGCCCCTGCTCAAAGCTGTTCTCCCTCCCATAAGCCTTTCCTTTGTAGGTTTGTTTAATGGAACCTGGTAGGTGACAGGAATAACCCATTCACCTCCCAGCACTGGATCTAATCTCTGGGCTGTAAAAAGGGGCAAAATGAGGGAGGTGGGACATCTATTATTCGCATCTCCTTACAATCACCCAGGAAACCCCAAACTGGGGTACACACAGCTTCCAATGATACTTCCCAATGACACTGTCCTATTTATTCCCTCTCTTCATCCAGACTTTTCCACTGTACATAAAATGACTTTGGCATTAAATTGCCTTTATAGCACCATTCATGAACTCACTCATCTCTGAGGCCTCCATCATTCCAACAAAGAAAAACACCACGAAACCACTGGCTTTGCCTTTCCCACTTTAACTTTTCCCAAATATAGGGAGCAAAAACATTCAATCCAGGTAGAAACTTGAAAAACAAACAAACAAAAAACAACCAACACTTCAGAAACAATTAGAAACCTGATCTTGCCTGAGATTTGCACTTGAGGTGTCAAGTGCCAGAGGAGCTAGAACACACATTTAATTGAAGCTAAATGTAAAGCCAGTAACCGCATCAAACTGCCTGCTTCATAGTTATCTGCAGAGTGACCCTCCTGGCTTTGTTAGGTCAGTATTGAATGTAATTCGATGAGCATATCAAATATATTTAACCTTGAGGTGTAACTTGAAGCTGCCCAAGACTTAGCAATCCTCCTTACAGTTAAAAAAAACAAGCAGTGTAACAGGGTGGATCTAAACCTGGTACATAATAACTTGAGAAAAACTCAATATTCTTCACTTGTTCTTTCTTAAAACTTTTGTTTCTTTTACGTTGTTTTCCCTTCAGTGCTACTGTTAATCAAAAACATACTGCAATCAAGAAGAGCTTGGGGATGTCCTCTGGCAATGGTGAAATGTCCATTACCTTTATGCTGAGGTATCAGCAATGCTGCTAGGAAGGCTGTTTTTTTTTTCCCTAAAAATATCTCAGGGACCTCAGGTTGGATATTAGGAAAAAATTATTCCCCAAAAAAGTGGTCAGGCATTGGAGCAGGATGCCCAGGGAAGCAGTGGAGTCACCATTCCTGGAGGTGAGAAATCTGGAGATGTGGCACTTGGAGACATGGCTTAGTAGGCACGGTGGGGAAGGGTTGGGGTTGGACTTGGAGATCTTGGAGGCCTTTTCCAGTCTTAATGATTGTATGATTGTATGATTGCATGATTCTATGAGTGGGCATGGTGGTGATGGGTTGACAGTTGGACTTGAAAGCCTTCAAGTTCTTTTCCAACCTTAATGATTCTTTGACTCTGAGATTCAATGACCTTGTTTAGAGGTTCTCAGGTGTTGCAGCAACTCAAGGGAGTTGAGGAGCTGGAAACATCCAATCACAGTATGGCTTGGGTTGTGAAAGTCCTTAACGATGACCTGCTCCCAACCCCATGCCACGGAACAAGCAGCTACAAGCCAACCTCAGCACTAAAGCTGGAGCACTGTTGGATATTTGATACAAACTAGGACAAATTCTCACTGCTCACCTGCTCTGCCAGGGCTCTTGGTGCTCAAATCTCTGCACCGACCAGGTGTGCTGGAAGTTTTGGAGAGTTTGTTCGCCGACACGCGGTACATCACTCCTCCAATGCAGCGATAGCCTTTGCTCTTCCACCTCTGCTGTATGGCTTGGGATTTGCTACTCTTGGGTGTTGAGCTTGCTTGGGGGGACCTGTAAGGAAAGGATAAAGCCAAGGTAAGCACCAAGTCAGGATGATACCACAAGGAATTGTGAGCAAACCCAGAGCTGCTCAGTGATGAAAGTGGTACAGAAGCAAGCAGTTAAGCTCCTCCTTTGGAAAGTGAAAACAAAAGGGACTGGGGAATCAGATCTTATTTACTTACATCAAAAATAGGTGCAATTAAAGACTCTACAAATGGTACCTCTTCCTCTTGCACAAATAACTACTTTTTTCACTCACTTTGCCCACAGCAACACTTGTCCATGTGCTTGTCCATAAACCCTGCAGATCTTTCCCATTGACCCCAAAGCACAGCTTCCATCTGCACTGACGGTTTGTGTCTTCCTAATGGGCAGCTTGGCAGAGCCAAACAGGGATCCAGGTGGGTTAACAGATATTGTGCTGTTCAGCACTACTGTTCTGGGCTGCCTAATGGGCTGGAAGATCCTATCCTGATGATGGATACAAAAAGCAGAGCCAGAGGAGTGGTCACTCAGATATTTTTGCAGCCCTCTGCAACTGCAGCTCTTTCAAGGCTTTTTCCCTACCCTTGCATGGGATGAGCTGCTTCAGGATGCTGCCATCCCATAATGCCAGGAGCAAATTCTGGGAGCCAAACTGGTTCTCTGCAGCACTGGGGACACTTCTCCAGCTCCCCATCTCTCTGCTACCCCCTCTGAGGGGACACACTCTCCCTCCTAGCTCTGCAGTGAGGATGATGATGGGTCAGGAGCTGTGCTACAGTCACACACATCGGTGTCGTTCCTAACGTCTGTTTGCTCAGCAGCCAAAGGACAGCTTTCAGAAGCTCTCAAGTGACACCCTGGGGACAAATCCCTCCTGGATGGGCTCATCTGTCACCAAAAAACCCTTCCGGTTCCCAACCTGATACCCTGCACGATGCCATCTCTCTCCCCATCCGCCACCCGGCTCATTGCTGTACATATGCCGTTATGCAAACAGAGCTGTTCCAGCCAAATCAAATCTACTCCAATATCAGTCGTCTTAACCATTTAGCACTAATCCAAACAGTAATTTGTTTATGCAAATTAGAGCTCTAATTTTGTATTAGTACAAACTATGCTCATAATGCTATTAGCAGAACGTATATAAACCGCGCATTACTGAAGAATATCTGTAAATTAAGGCCTGCTATCCTATCAGCAGAATGCAAACCCTGGAGAGCATTACCTTTAAATGAACATGTGCTGCAAAGAAAGAGAGAATTGTAAAATGTAATAGTTACATTTCTTAGTGCTTAGCGTGACAGCCTATTCATTTAATAGGGCTGTTGCCACTGGCTACCAACCTCACAGAATTACTGCCAGATTTGCAGAGGGGATTGGGACAAAGAAGTGCTCTGCTGCACTGGGTGTAGTTTCTTTGGGCCCTTGCTGAGGAGATGAGCAGAAAACTTGGAATTTTACAAGGAACAGCCTCTTTGCAATCCTTCAGCTCTTAGGGGGTTGCAGTTTGCGTAGATCCCAAGAGCTGAAGAAAGGTTTCCATTGAGAAGGCAGTTTGCACACATCTCCCCACGGTCATCCTCTTGCTGCAGGCACAGCATATAAAATCACAGAATCATTAAGGGTGGAAAGACCACTAAGATCATCTAGCCCAACCACCAACTCATCACCACCACAGCACTAAACCACGTCACATAACATGACATCTACCCAAAAACTCCACAGATGGTAACTCCACCACTTCCCTGAGAAGGACATAACACATATGAACCCTTCCAGTCTTCCCAATGGAACCGCATGGGATGAGGAGGCATGGGATGCTCAGTGGCAATGGCTGATCATAAAGCCATAGAATGGTTTGAGTTGGAAGGGACCTTTAAAGGTCATCTAGTCGAACTTCCCTGCCATGAACAGGGACACCCACAGATAGGTCAGGTTGCTCAGAATCCCATCCAACCTGACCCTGATTGTCTCTAGGGATGGAGCATCCACATCTCTGGACAACCTCTTCCAGTGCCTCACTACCTTTATTGTAAAAATCTTTTTCCTTATACCCAACACTCCAAGAGGTCCATGTCCCTCTAGCACCAAGGACTCCAACGGGATGCATCTGTCAATACCATTGAAGAAAAGCACTGGTCTCACCATTGGCCTCTGAGGGACATCACTCGTCACCGATCTCCATCTGAACACTGAGTCACTGATCACCACTCTCCGGATATGATCTCACAACCAGATCCTTTACCACTGAACAGTCCACCCATCAAACTCCTATCTTTCCAACTAGGAGAGAAGGATGTTATGTGGGATCAGGTCAAAGGCCTAACTGAAGTCCAGATAGATGACACGAGTGGCCCTTCCCTTGTCATTGGTGCAGTTAGGCCACTGCAGAAGGACACTAGGTTGGACAGGCAGAACCTGACCTTGATAAAGCCATGCTGGTTGTCATGTGGTGGAGCCACCATCCCTGGAGGTGTTCAAGAAATGGGCAGATGTGGCACTGAGGGACACAGCTTAGTGGGCACAGAGGGGATGGGTTGATGGTTGGATTGATCTTGAAAGTTTTCTCCAACCTTAATGATTCCATGACTCTACGAATGGACATAGTGGTGGTGGGTTGATGGTTGGACTTGGTGATCTTAGTGGTCTTTTCCAACCATAATGATTCTTTGATTCTCCCAAGCTGGGCACCTTGCACACAAATCACTAGAAATGCAGAATTCGAGGGAAAGTTTGGAGGTAGGAAGGAGGGTTTTGGAAGAAGGAGGTGTCAAAAGGAATAGGGACACAATGAGGACTGATTCATGCTTGTGCCATTACTCTGATCTATATAACATCTGCTAGATGGTCCATTTTGCATCGTGGCTCCATTTGTTATGAAAAGACACACCACACTGATGATATACATCAAACAGCACAGACAGAACTGCATTTGAGCCCAAGGGGGTAAAAGAATCACCCAAGATGCAGTAAAGCTTCCTGGTAAAATCCACTGTGAACTAACCAGAGCCCAACCAAATGTAGCCCTTCTGAAGGAAATTCCACACCAAATGCCTAGAAAACACTAAAGATGGTAGGTGACCCTCTGCACATGACCACCACAACCTCAGTGTATGCTGCAAACATCAATCTGCATATCACAGAATCATTAAGATCAGAAAAGACCTAGAAGATCACCAAGTCCTACATCAGCTCATCCCCACCAAGCCCACTAACCATGTCACTCAGTGCCACATCTCCACTGTTTCTGAAGACCTCCAGGGATGGTGAATCCACCATTTCCCTGTGGTAGAAACAAAGAGATTCTTGCTCAGAAAAACACTGATTTAGAGAAATGCTCTCATGCTCAGTACGCTTTCCTGTGAAAATAATGTCAGTGGGGTCCAAAATAAAAAAAAAGATTGGGGGAAAAAAAACAACCCTCCTACGGTTGTAAGATGGATTTAGTCCAACAAAACGCAGTTCCCGCAAATGATCTGGATATTTATTTTCTCACTTTTTTTGTGCTCCTTCCAAGCGTTGAAGTGGCCCTTGTTACAAAGTCACCATTTATCACAGAGTTATTACCCACTGGCATCTGACCCTGTGTATGTGAGCAGAGAGAGAGCAGGTAGTAGCTGCCAGCGAGCACCAAGCAGTGAGAGCTGCACTTTATAAAACATTTTATACTTTTATAAACCAGTGTTAAAAAAAAAAAAAAAGAATAAATAAATAAATAAATAAATAAAAAGGAGAAGAGAAGGATCTGAACAGTGTTATGCACCAAAGGACCATGGTGCTGCAAGTCTCCCTGCAGAGACTTTTCTAGGATTTTTGCCCTGCACCCATCAACGTGTGCTGAACCTCCTCCAATTTGCATTTCTGCAGAAAAATTGTTATTGAGGTTGCCTGAAAGTAAAGCCACCAGGATAAAACATAGGTTAGGGTTTAGGCTTTAGGGTTAGGGTTTCAGGGTTAGGCATAGGGTTAGGGGTTAGGCATGGGGGTGAGGGCTAGGCATAGGGTTTAGGGATTCAGGCTTAAGGTTAGGCACAAGGTTAGAGCTTAGGGGCTAGGGTTTAAGGGTTAGGGTTTGAGTTTAGAGTTAGGTTCTCATCGCCCAAAGAGCGGCCCCCTCCACTTCCACCCTTTGGGTGATTCTGCAGTGGGAACATTGGTACGAGGACAACCCGGGCTCCTCAACCTGGAAACTCATTTCTAAAAAGTCAAAGTTAGTAGAGGGAAGAAAAACAAAAAATAAAATGCAACGATTTCTCAAAAGGAGCTGTAATCTCCTCCAATAACCTTTACAGCTATTTCCCCTACTGGAGACAGACAGACGGAAGGAAAGGCACCAGAAGGTTGCATTACTGCTTCAGTAGTTTTTTAATCACTTGGTGGGGAGTGCTCCCAAACCCCTGAGTTTGGGACATCCTCTCCCCAAAATTCTCATGTTCTGAGCCACACTGCCTGAAATTCCCATGTTCCGAGTCACGTTGCCCAAAATTCTTGAGTTCCCAGTCCACATTCACACCATGCAAATGCACAGGCTTGGAGATGCTGCTCTCCAGGAGATGCTTCGCAGGGAATTTCAGCTGCTGAACTTGAGCTCTCGCAACTTCTGTTATTTACTTCCAGAAGGCCTGTTCGATTCAAAATTGAAGGTAAAATATGTTTTATATAGAAAACTCTAAGCATAACCTAAGCCCATGTAGAAGAACTCAATGGTCCAACCCTATGGAAAGTTGCAGCCACAACAACCTCACTCCACCAGCATCACCTTCACCCACTGGCAGTGACACCAACCCTGGCGACAGCCACTGTTGGGCCAAGAGATGTCACCAACACAGCCTCACAAAACCTCTCGTCTCTTTTCATCCCTGGTGGTGTCACGGCATTGGGCTGAATTGTTACCCTAATGGAAAGGACGGCCTTTGGAAATGAACTGTATTGAGAAGAGAGGATAAAATTAATGAGATAATAGCCAGGCCAAGGACCTGAAGAATACGCCAGCTCTCGACATGAGGGGCTTGTAATTCCCTTTCTGCAGCACAAGCCCTCGGATCTAAAGAGTTCTTCCGTCCGTCCAGAAGACCCGCTCCGGCAGGAAATTTCATTAACGCTGGAAAATAGGAAAGGTATTAAGCGTGGATAATGAAGGCCAGAGTGTGAACAGTGCCTTAAGATAGTCTTCTTTCTAGCCTTTGTAATGGGAGGCATGAACTTTCCCTTCAAATCCATTTCTAATCCATTTGAAATACTACAGCAAATTATCTTCCCTTCAGCCCGAAAGCGGCCAGCCAATTTACTCCGAATAGAAGTGACAATGCTACAGAATTTATCGCCATAACCTTGACTACACAAGGTTGAGGGTTGTCTTTCCCCCACCCTGGGGTGGACAGGGGAATAAAATTTTTTAATGAAAAGGGGGTAGAAAGATACTATAAAAATGTTTAAAAACAGTACAGCAGTTGTTGAAGACCCAACATCAACACCAGAGCCAGGCTTGATGGTGAAATCTCTGCATCTGCACTAAAAATGTTCTGGGTGCAAGTCCTGGGCTAATAAAACTCCTTGCAGTTGGAGATCTGGGCTCTTACCATACATCTCATGAATCATAGAATTGTTTGACCTGAAAGGGAACTTTAAAGGTCATCCAGTCCAACTAGAAGTAGCAGAAACCTTGTCCGAATCCAGAGATTTCAAGCAACAACTTCATAAAAACTCATTTTGACCAAGTCTTGATTTTTCTTTTCCCTTTCCCTTTCCCTTTCCCTTCCCTTTTTTCCTTCCCATTCCCATTCCCATTCCCATTCCCATTCCCATTTTCCTTTCCCTTTCCCTTTTCCTTTCCCTTTCCCTTTCCTTTTCCCTTTCCCTTTCCCTTTCCCTTTCTTTTGGTTAACCACTGAACAGTTCTTTGCAAGTTTGCAAGAGCAACTTCACAGCATCTGGCAGTAAGTCCAAAGTGACAACTGGACCAAATGAGTCCAAACTCCTTGCTTCTGAACACAGTGAAACTGCTTGAAATGGAACAAATCCACTGAAACGTCATTCAGTACACAGCAAACACTACTGAAATTCACTCACTCTTAAATAAACACCCAGGAAAAAAAAAAAAAAAAAAAAAAGGGGGGGAGATTTCCAATTCAAGAACTTGGGAAGTGAGAAAGGACGATCCACGTTGGAGAGAGCAGATGCTCAGGTTTAACACCCACGTGCTATCCACACATGCACACCACTCATTAAAACTCAAACAAGCACACACAAACTCACCTATATATTTGAAATACCAAACTGTCTGATGTATTTAAATTTAATACAAAACTGAGAGCAGGGTAAGAGCATCCCGACGGCGTTCCAGCCAGCTGAAACGGAGAGGATTTCTTGGAGCTCACGGCAATACAAGTGGCTCTTAAAGGATGGTTTTCTTTTACTTCTGGATATCTTCTTCAGGCTTAACTTATTTATTTTTTTTAAGTAATCCTTATATAGTAAGAAATCGCATTTACATGCTGGCATTTGGTTCCCAAGGAAAGAGTAGATGACGCAGGGCCAGGGTGTGCTGCAGGGCCAAGCAGGAGGGAAACTACTGCCACAGCCCCATAGGTGGCAATGCAAAGGGCTGTTTTGGGTAAGAAACACAATATTTCTGGGGGAAAAAAGCCACCCACAATATCCTTGTTCCTTAGCATGTAACAAAACAAAATAAGATTTGGGTTCAAATCTTCTTTGGTGCTCCGCCAATACGCCAGCAGTGCTCCGAGCTCCTGCAGCTTAAGTATAGCTCATGCCTAAATACATAAGGAAGAACAAGTGATTCCATTCAGTGTTTGATTTTCACATCAGATCTGTACACTATCGCTTTCTTCTTCTAACTAAAAAATGTCAGGTCTCAAATAAACACTTCCTACTACTACTTCAAACCTAACATTAATAAAAATAACTTTATTTTAGTTACTCCGATAACTCAGTTCAACTTGTCTTATACTCCAGGGAATCCATTAGATTTGAAAATACAGTTACCAGCAATAACCTCATTTATTTGTAAACAAATCTCTGTTTTCAATAATCAGTGATAACTATGAAATGTGCACTCAACAGCTCAGATTTTCTTCCTGGGCATCCAGTATGATTCAGAAAACCCAACAAACACTTAAAAACACTTGAAGTTCAGTTGAATGAAACCTGAATTTCCATTCAAATGCATCCCAATTCTGATCTCAAGTAAAAAATAATCTGGCACAGATCTCATTTACCATTTTCAAAATCTGAGAAAAATTATCAACCTCAGTGAGTGCCTATTAAGCCACAGAATTGCCTAAATAAAGATGTATGTATCTAATAAATTCTCCTGACTTGTGAAGGAAAAAATAGTTGCAAGTATATTACAACGGTTACCAACCACAATAATAAAGATTCCTCCAGAAACACTGTTGGTGAATACAGAAACGGATCAAGACTAGACTTGGTGATTTAGATCAAGGATTTCCTCCTTGTGGATTTAAATCCTGATGGAGGGATGTGGTTGGTGGGCATGGCGGGGATGGGATTGGGTTGGACTTGGTGATCTTGAGGTCTTTTCCAACCTTAATGACTCTATGATTCCATCTGGGACCTAGTCAGTGGGCATTGTGGGGGTGGGTTGATAGTTAGACTTGGTGATCTTGAGGTCTTTTTCAACCTTAACGATTCTATAATTCTATCATTCTATCAATTAAACCAGCATGAGCTGTGATGGCGTGATGCAACCACAAGGTTTGAAATAATGGGACTGCCAACAACTCTCCGCAGACCACCAGGACTGACTGCAAACAATATCATTGTTTGATATTTTCCCCATGCACTACAGTGTTTAAAATTTTCTCCATATAATTAAAAGCTTTTGGCTTCATACCTAATACTGAAGATATTATCACAACCTCTTTGAGGAGTCTTCCCAAAGGGCTGCAAAACTTAGAGTCAAACTTGAGCTAAACCAATGGCACTATTTGTAAGAGTTGATTTCTCTATAGTTTTTCACCCAAAGTTAAGTAGAGAGTGGAGCAACCGCCCTGATCCTCATTGCAAAAATGGGATTGAGCAGTGCAATGGGAAATGATGGGGTCAGATTGGCAATACCCAATGTTTTGAGAATTAAAAGCTTCGTAAATCATGGGATCATTTAGGATCTGGAAGGCAAAGCCCCAGAGCTTCCATCCCCATTCTAGTACCCAGAGATCAGCTTCGCGTGGGGACAACGATGATGTGAATGACAGAAGACTTTGCTCTGGAGTGGGAACAACTAATCCAAGAAGGATCAAAAATAAATTATTAGGGGTTCCTCGCCTGTTTCTAGCATCATTCTCTGCTTTGTTTTTCCCCAGTTTCTCTCCTCCTTTCCTCCTTAAGTTGAAAAACCAGGAAGGGGACGAGATCCAAGCATCCACAATGCAGGACCCATCTCCATAAGTAGCATCTTTGGATTCTGAAAAATCTCTTCAGGTTTCAAGCTTATCAACTCTACTGTTGGTGCCACCTCTCCAAGGCAGGACTCCCTATGGTGTACACTCAAAAGCAAACTGTTGGTTCACATCAGAGCCCATCAGCTCACCCTACAGCTATCTGGGGACAGTTCCAGACCCAACGCAAGCTTCCTCCATGCCAACCCCAAAATCACCCCAAGCACTCAGCAGCAGCTCCTTCAGGCTGCAAAACTCCTTCAAAACCTCACATTTCAGCCAATAATTTAAGTAAGTCATGCTTTTGCTCCACACAAGAGCCACACTGGTCTTCCCTCACCACCCGCAGAGCCTGTGAAAAGAAATGTGCCCAACATCATAAATCCTGCTCCAAGCTGGGGATTAAAACTTGGAGCATTAGTGCCATAAAAAAGCCTAATTAAGCCTGCAGAAGAAGATACAGCTTGGGCTGCACGTGATCCACAAGCAAGCCAGGAGCTGGCTCGTGTCTCCCTTCCTCAATTGCTCCAATCAGGAGCAGAGGGAAGCCCTGTGCTGCCTTTTCTTCGGGGATTTGCTGGCCATGCACCATAACCCCACTGAATTAATCCTTTTTTTTTTTTTCTTGAATGCCTTTCAGCTCCACGTTCCCTCTCATTTCCCTATGGCTCCCCAAAAAAACACAGCCAAGGCTTCATGCTTGGCAACTCCACTGTCTTGGCCACATAGTGAGGGTAAAACCATGTGCCAGGGAAAGCTCTTAAATCCCACCAGGACCTCTCAAAATGCAGAGAAGATGCAGTTATTACCTCAAGGAGGGCAAAAGTTCCCTACTCAGCTAATCAAAGAAACCAATTCAGAGTATCCTGCATTCTTGGCATCAACCCTAAATTGTTTTGACAGACTGGTGGGAGACTCTGTAAGGGAGAACACAAGATCACACCAAAACCCAAGGCTTCAAGTCATGTTGGAATGACCCCCTTCCATTTAAGGAGGTGTAAAGATTCCCCTTTTTCTGCAGAAAAGCAAAGGAAGTAGCTAGTAGGCTCAGCATCAACATCCACCCGGAGGCTGATCCACTTACAGTATCACTTGTTGGTCAATAACCACCAAAGAGCACCACAGAGGTTAATGGCTTAAGCAGCAAAAACAAATTGAAAGGAGCAAATAACCTTTAATGTCCCGTGACATGTTTAGCCTCCTGCATTTCCTCTCTAGTCCCTTCATTTTCAACTATTATGCAAGACAGCAGCATGGCAACAGGCTTTCTACCATGTCAGCAATATTTGTGCTGTGAGTGCTGCTCCTGGTGGTGTCACATACAGCCTCAACTGTGCATTTTAGCAATTGATGGTAACACTGCAAGCTGCCTTTAGAACAGCTCTGTTCTCATTTATAAATGCATTAAAGTTCTTCGAAGGCACTTTCACCTGACAGCATCCCCCCTTCTCAATGCTGGGAAGGGCTCCAAGGAATGACACAAAGCTGTGGCGAGGGTCAGGCTGGGTGTTAGGAAAAGGTTCTTCACCTTTTTCAGTGGTCACACATGGAACAGGCTCCCCATGGCAGTGGTCATGGCCCCAAGCTCAAGGAACATACAGGCAATGCTCTCACACACAGGGTATGGATTTTGGGTGGTGCTATGTGAAGGAGTTGGAATCGATGGTCCTTGTTGGGTCCCTTCCACTTTGGGATATTCTAAGATTCTGTGGTTTTATACAGTTTTTACTTTTTCCCCCATGCAAATCCGGACACGACGATACATAAATCACAGAATCATTGAATATCCTGAGTTTGAAGGGCCCCAGTGCTCAGGGGCTATGTCTGCACCCACTTCTGCACACACCCCATCGCCATACTCCCAGCACTGCAGCTCAGCAGCCTGTGGTTTTATTTCTTCCCTTTGCAAACTAGAAGAAAAAATGCATTCCTGCCTTAAAGAGTTTGTGAATGAAAGATGGGACAAGATAGCAAGATGAGAAGAGATTAAATCCATCAGTACCAGTGAGAATGATGGTGGAAGGCAGTCCAAACATAACAGCTTCCTACCAGCCTTACCAAATGCAAAAGAGCATCAGAAAAAGGGGATATTATTAAAAGAGGGTCAGTTAATGATGCCACTGAGTACTGACATTTCACAGTGGGATATCTCAGAAGCAAACCTAGGCCATAGCTTGGCTCCCAATCCATCACAAGCAGTGGCTGCGAGCTGATCCCATAGCAGCTTTCCTGACTTGCAGAACCCCCCGGTACAGCCAGAGAGGATTACTGCAGACGGATATTGACTGAGGGTTTAATTACTTGGGGATAACAAGAGAGTTTTCCTGTTAAATTTGAAAGCGTTGCTAATGCCAAGCATTTAATTGGCATCTCCTTTTCTAATGTAACTGGAATTGAGTGATCAGATGCTGGTGACAGAGGGACAAGCAAAAAGCCATCAGTTGTTACAGACACAGCCCTATTTTAAGATCACACACGTTACCGGATGCACTGAAACCTCTCTCCCTAAAACAAGGCTAAATAAGATTTCACTGATGCACTACAGTCATTCCAGCCTTCGCATTTCAGTTTCAATTTCAATTTCAGCGGTCTTAAAATCACTTCTGACCTCTTGTCAGTCTTATGACTTGCCAGACACAGACAGAAACTGGCCAAATCTACATCAGTACCCTATGGGTTCCCTTCATATCATACATGCCCCATGAGAAATATTCCACCCACTTTGTTTCCTGCCATAAACCCTTCTCCTAGATCCATGACCAGGTTTCCATCCAGTTCTTCCTTCTGCACTTTCACCCAGGCAAAGGTGCCCGACTCCACCAGCTAAATGCATCTTTGCTAAGCTGCCAGCAGGACAGTATTGTTCCCAGCAGGATGCTGCTTCTGCCTGTAATTAATGCTTCATCATCATTCCTGACAGCAAACAGCTGCTGCGGTCTCAATCACTCATCTTCTTGTGGTTCTCTCTTTCCTAAAGGCTGGTTGGCATTATGTTGGCCTCTTATTCTGTTCTCACTCCATGGTTGACAACAGCTCGGTTGGCTTCATGACCTCCTGACCAGAGGGTTTTGGCCAAGATGACTGTATTCAGTTTGCCAGGGTTTGAGTTTCACAGGGAAATTCTATGCCTCGCTGTGTTTTACCCTAGTGACCCGCAGCTGGGGCTCTTCTTCTGGGGTATGGATGAAGTCAGGTTTTTGTTGAGGTTGACTGCTCTGCTCAATTTCTCTCCAATTTCTGAAACGTTGCCTTCATAATTCATAACTTCTATTCTCCCTTCTTCCTCAATCCCTGTTTCAGCTCCTTGCACGGCTCTTCTCCATGGCTTCCAAAGGGTTACACGCCTCCTCATGCTTCAGAAACCCATCTTCTGCCTAAGCCCAGCCTAAAGCAGCTTTGCTTGACCACCTGAAAGCCCAACTCCAAACCACCTTGCTTAGTTTCTCCATAGGAGGAGGTCTGATCCCACCAGAATTGGGTCATCAATGGATTTTCCAAAACGTCCAAAAGTTAATCAATCCAGTAAAGTCCTAACACTGCAAAAACTTCTCCAATGGAACAGTGGCCTGGAGAAAAGACAAAAGAACTGCTCAAGAAGACATGATAGTCCAGATGAAGCTGTTTTCAAGGTAGGTCAATGTTCAAACTAAAACCCGTGACAGCGTCCTGTTAAACCGCTTAAGCAAAGATGGAGAATGGAAATGCTGACAGCCCCTAATACACAGCTTTCCAACACACTCCTCTAATGCTGCAGCAGATCAGTAATTATACCGGGAAGACCAGGGGACCATTGTCCCATTAATTAGATTCCTTTTACCTCCATTAGTTCAGACGATTGGACAAAGTTCATTACGGTTTAATTCTGATTAGCTGAAATGGAGTTCTCATAGCACACAAGATAGGCAGGACTGGGTCCCACAGCCATGTGGGATGGGACATTAATGCTTAATCCTTCAGCAGTGTGCTGCCACCCTCAGTGACTGGCTACAGAGCCTCTAAAACATGGAGGGAAGCCAGGAAATACTCAGCCAGACCCCATTCAAGGCTTTCACTCCTTGCTTTCCAAAAATACACAGCATAATTGCTTTTTCCAGAGACAGCTCCTTTTTAAATGCTCTTTTTCTGACACAGGAAATAATAATAATAACACCACTAGAAGCAAGAACAGTTGATATGTTTTAATTACAGAAAACTAATAACTCAGCCTGGCAGCAGGGCTCAATGGAAACACTGCACTGGGGTCTGATCCACAGGGAAGAGGTGAAAAAAGTTTTGTGGGGCTGTGCTTCTTCTCTTTTACTTCCCCAGCAAGAAAATCATGTTTGCTGCCCTCTTATTGCCCAAAGGAATAATTAACAAACGTTTCTCCTCCAGGTGGTGATGGGTTGGCAGTTGGACTGGAGGGGCTTGGACATGGGTGTCCAAACTGTTGGCTTGCCTGGGCCACAGTGAGTGAACAGGAATCATCCTATTTATTTCCAAACGACAACTGATAAAAAGAGGATAATTACACTATTTGATAGGACAAATTCTCATCTACAAATCGCTGTTTTTCGACACAGTCACCACCATTACCTATGTGTTTTCACCTGTGACGAACAAGAGCCTTCATGCGTGCTCATAAAAATCTGCACCAGCAGACTGCCATTGTCATCACAGCTGAAATGCACACCACTGCCTCACTGTGCTCACATCCACTGTTTGGTCTTCATAAGCATTCATTAAGTGTTGATGAATGCCAATGGCTGTAATTTTTTCTACATGGAGGAATTAAATTTCACACCTTTGCTTCACGCCCACTTCCACGTCAGACACCAGTCTGTCTGACTGCTCCTCTGGTGCCATCTGCCACACAGCAACAAAATATAACAGAATATTGGTGGTAAAGTTTATTCTCTACTGCCATATCACCAACACCTGTTTCTGACGTCACAGGCCAACATAATAAAACAGGAGGCATTATTTTTGGAGCAGCCTTTGTAAAATTCACAATATTGTGACATTATTTTAATTCTTAACATCTTTCTTAAAACATTTTTAAAAAGAAAGGAACAAAAAAACATAAAACTAGTGGGATATTTGACCTTGTTTTCATGAAACTAACTCATCGGTCTGGTTCAGTGGAAGAGGCTGCAATTCTTAGTGAGGTATCAAGGCCTCCATCAGAGATTTTAGATGAAATGTTACTCTTCTTGTACTTCATCCTTGACAAGTGTTCACATACTGCCAAAAGGCAATGCCTTTGGTGTGAATAAGGTGTGATTGTGAACCGAAGGATATTTCTCTCTGGTAAGACGGGAATTATGAAAGTCTGGTAAAGAGACATGATCAGATTTCTGAGTTGAGTATCCAACTACAACTCTACACATTCAATTTGAAAATGTGCAGGTAATGTATTTATATCAACTGAAAATGGCGCTGCAAATATGAATTGATGGGTTCTTTCGCAATCTTGAAACCTATTCTCAAATTCCTTTATCAAAACTGAAAGCATGGCTGCATATGCCTCGCTGTTCAGAGCACTGCACTTAGCCAGCGTATCAAAACGCAAACAATTATTTGCCATCACTTGAGTCAGCACTGCACAGCGCTGCCCAATAGGTGCACATGCCAGAGACCACTCCACAGTGAAGAGCTGCTGCCTTTATAGCGCGGGGCAGGGGATGGGCTGCAAGTTGGACATGTCTTGGAGGTCTTTTCCAACTAACGATTGCATGATTCTATGAGTGGTCATGGTGGTGATGGGTTGACGGTTGGACTTGATGATCTCAGTGGTTTTCTCCAACCTTAATCATAGGATCATATACTAGCTTGGGTTGGAAGGGATCTCAAAGATCACCTAGTTCCAATCCCCCAGCTATAGGAAGGGACGCCTCTCACTAGACCAGGCTGTTCAAAGCCCAACCCAGCCTGGCCTTGAATGCTTCCAAGGAGGGGGCATCAACAACCTCGCTGGGCAACCTGTTGCAGTGTCCAACCACCCCCACAGTACAGAATTTCTTCCTAATATCTAGCCTAAATCTACCCTCTTCCAGATTAAAAACATTTCCCCTTGCTGTGTTTCTACCTGGCCTAATAAAAAGTTCCTCCCCAGCTTTCCTGAAGGCCCCCTTCAGGTACTGGAAGGTGACCGTAAGGTGCCCTCGGAGCCTTCTCTTCTCCAGGCTGAAGAGCCTCAGCTCTCTCAGCCTATCCCCACAGCAGAGGTCCTTCAGCCCTCTGATTATTGCCATGGCCCTCCTCTGGACCCACTCCAACAGCTTTATGTCCTTCTTGTGTCGGGGGCACCAGAACTGGATGCAGTACTCCAGCTGGGGTCTCACAAGAGCAGAGTAGAGGTGCAGAATCACCTTCCTGCTGGTCACGCTTCTCTTACTGTAATCCAGGATGTGGTTGGCCTTCCGGGCTTCAAGTGCACATTGCAAGCTCACGTTGAGTCTTTCAGCAAGTGACACCCCCAAATCCTACTCCTCAGGACTGCTCTGAAGCCACTCTAACACTCAACTTGCATTTGTGCTTGCGATTGCCTCGACCCAGGTGCAGGACCTTGTACTTGGCCCTGTTGAACCTTATGAGGTTGGCAGAGGCCCACCTCTCAAGCCTGTCCGGGTCCATTTGGATGGCATCCCCTCCCTCTAGCGCGTCAGCTGTACCACTCATCTTGGTATCATCTGCAAACATGCTGAGGGTGCACTTGATCCCACAAAGATGTCAAACAGCACTGGTACCAGCACTGATCCCTGAGGAAGGCCACTTATCACAGGTCTGCACTTGGATTCTATGTCTATGAGGGAATGCAGTGGTGATGGGTTGACAGTTGCACTTGATTAACTTAGATGTCTTTTCCAACCTTAATGACTGTACGATTCTCTTAAATTTAAAGTGGGCAGTTGTGGCATACCCATTTATGTACCTGGTATCAGCACTTCTGGGCACCTATTGCAGTTCAACCCACAAAATTTGGCTCGGGAAGCAACCATGTAACTCTGCTCCTGATCCCTTAGCACAAATTCTTGGATTTCCTACAATCAAAGCAGCAAATATCCGAACACAAGTGTTGTGTGTGACTATGTAAGTACATATAAATATATATTTTATAAATGTTTGCATGCATATTTTATAAATAAACACGCACAGGTACGCAGATAAAGGATTTAGATCCACTTAGAAGCCAAAGTACAAAAGGAAGGCTGCTTGAACTCAGTATATACTGTAAAGTATAAAAATGATTCAAAGGCACCCATCAAGGGGCAGTGTATTGGTTAGCAATACTAATTGCATTGCCTACATTACAAATGATATTGCTCCATTATTAAAGGGTCGGGACTATTTTATGTGCTCACATCTATTCAATTGGTATTTCGATCAATGGATGCATTACAAGCTTTCCCTTTAAGAGCCTAATAAACAACAAGATGGAAAGTAAAATTCTCCGTAAAATGACGCTTTTAAAAATCCATTTCAGGGGGAGTGATGGGTACTTTGCAAAGCCGCAACCACACCGAGTGGCACTCATTTCTCTTGGCTCGGAGTTAAGAAGTTCAGGAGGTAAAGGCATGGAACGATGGGATCTGTCCTTCTCCCCATTAAAACAGAACTCGGAGAGGTTCCCAACAATTCTCCCAGGCTCAGAAAGGAAGCATAAATTGAAATATCTAATATTTGCTTCCATAGAACAAACACCTCTCACGTCTATTTAGCAAATAACTGGGGGGAAAAAAAAAGCATGCGTTGGTCATGTAGGTTGGACAGGATGTATTGGTCATATAAGGATGACTCCAAAAGGCCCTTGGAGAGATTAAGGAAAAGAGATTAGTGCAAAACACGGTCTGGCACAGATGCAAAATCATGTGCTCAATGTTTCTGACGTTTCTTTGGCTGTGAAAATCCTCACCTATGCAGCACAGCACGTGGGATGCAGCTCTAATAAGGCCACATAAGGATTTCTACAGCTCCAGGGAATAAAATCTCTGGTCCCCTATTTCAGCAATGTGTGTGTGCTTAACATCACTTGTGCTCTCCCATTAAAACTAAACCAGCCTTCGGCCTCCCCCACTCACACAAAGATGTCTCCCTCTGCTGGCGTCAGACCCAGAGGAACTGGAATGAAAAACAGGGACAACTTCCCAAATGAACCCCAAAAGTATTCATGGCACTGACACAACCCTCCATAGAATCATAAAAGTTGGAAAGACCACTGAGATCACCTTAATTCAACCATTAACCCATGCCTGTGACCACTCAGTGCAGTGGCAAAGGTGGATGAAAAAGATATTTTAATGATGAAATTACTCTAAGATCCACACAGGGCAAGAAGAGAGTTACAGATTGGGCACCCTAACCCTACTAGAGTGTGCTCCTCGCAAGGATGCTCAGCCACAACCTCCATCTCAGAATCCCAAATCTCTTGGATATTTTTGCACCCAAATCTAAAAACACTGTTTTTTAAGTCAAGGGTGAGACCATCCATTCTAAAGCCCAAATACCCCAAAGCAAAGACTGGTGATGGGTTGCTGGTTGGATTTGGAGATATTAGAGGTCTTTTCCAACCTTAATGACTCTGTGATTCTATCTGCTGCAGGGACTCACCACCAAGAAGATGCAAGGCAGAGATTGAGCTCTGCAGCCTTGCTATGCATAAATTCATTTCCATTAAGGTAAAACCGAATATATTTCTCTCAGTTTCCCATGTTCCAGAATCTGTTTCAGTTTATCCATCAAAGAAAGCAAACTCTGCTTAGGGAAGTGGCAGACAGACACTTTGCTGCATGCATGAAGCCTGTACCTTAATGAAGATTTCTCCACCATGAAGAAGAGTCTTGCTTCACCCTGCCCGCCCCAAAATAATCACGTTAAAGATGGACATGATCAAAGGATGGGCTGGGTGCCAAGGCTGGGGCCAAGAATGGAAAAAATGAAATGCATTATTGCAACAGCAGAGCAATTACCTTGCATGCAGGATGCTGCTGAAATCAGTATTAAGCCATGAAAAGTGATTGGGGCAAGGCTGGTGGTGCCCCAGAAGGGATGGCAACAATTGGGAATGGTACGAGCTTGGAGCATTGCTCTTGTCCCTACAAGAGGGCACAGTCTATCCCCACTGCGGGTGAGCAGAGGTCCAGCAGGGCAGGGAAGGAGCAAAGCAGAGCTTGAAGAAGACACAGTGGCTGTAATTTATACTCTCCTGCCTTTACTTTATGGCTTTCTTAATTCGGCTCCTGCTACTATTAATGTAGTTAATGTTGAGATTATATCTATTTTCTGGCGTCAGGCAGTGATTTATTCAAGCCATTTTTCCGGTGCCGGCTCCCACGCTGTTAAATCAAGTGACTTGCCAATTAAGTGCTGACTGGGGAAGTGGATGCAATCTTAACAGATATCTAACCGCAAATTAAACCGAGTGTTTCTTACACTTTTGCAGTGCGCGAAGTTGGACCACTGAACCTTGCTGAGCTGGGGAAAAATAAAAACAACCTCCAAAACAAAAGGAAAAACAGTACATTTGACGAAGGGAAGAAAAAAAGCTGCCCTTCCCAGTGGGCAATCTACTGCCTTGGCCACATAAGGACTGTCTCCAGCATAAGGGAGATGACAGTGATGCTCCTTGATTGGAACTTCGACCTACCAGGATCTTCATATCTCCTGCAGTTCACACAAGACAAAGCTATGCCCCACCTGGAGCAACTGTTTTGGGATGAAATCTCAAATACCTCCTGGTGCTCTAAAATGTGATGTGCCACCACCAGCCATAGCAATACCCAGGGGTTTTGTGGAGAGATGATCCATATCCCAAAAGTCTGGGGTTGCTTGACACCTTGGTGGGACCAACCAGGCTGTCACCTGCCAATTGCTTGGTGATACCAGGACACATCATCATCGGCTCATATTTGCCCTGTTCTTCTAAATTATCTCAATTACTCTAATTTACAGATCTGGAGTATCCCCACTGTTGTCATGGTCTTCAAGAAGGACCCAGCACGCTGCAGAGGAGCAGATCCAAAGGGACATCGGGTTCCCTTTGGGTCGGTAACCACTGTGAACCTCAAAACCCACACCCTAAGAGGTGATGAGGGCTCTTCTGCTCTCCAGCCTGCAACTCAACCACTATCAATACTTCCCTACATCTATTACAATGGTTGGATTTGATTATCTTAGTTGTCTTTTCCAACCTTAAGGATTTTATGATTACCTGCCTTGAGAGCTATAATGAAAAGCAATGCAGAAAACCGAGCACTATTATTAATAATCGTGAAGAGTTGTTGGGATAACAGCTCATGAGAAGTGGTGAACGGTTTTACGTTCCTTGAATACTGAGCTGCCATAAAGCAAATTAAAATAATAGGAGAAAGCTCAAACATATAGGGTGCTATAGAAATACCACCGATCCCCATGCTCAGACTGTATCTATGGCCAAGAACTAAATGAAGAATGGGAACAAACAGGTAAGATCTGTGCCTGGAGGATGGGAACAATTCTTGCCAGCTGATAAAATTCAATCTAAGGGAAACACCATCCAGAGCTGCCATCATAAATACTCAGTCAACAAGGACAAATGACTTCATGAGCCCCCATCGCAATAAAAGGATCGCATTCCTGGGTGGCACAGATGAAAACAACTGTCTGCTTTGTAGCATTGAAGGAAAATCTCTTTGCTACTGTTTGACGCCCAAACTGGTTCCCTAGCATAAATAAACCACACCAAGAGAACACAAAGCAACTCTTATGTTATTTACCATCACTGAAAGAGTGCAAAAATATTTTATAAAGCAGTTAAAAGCACCCAAAGAGAAGACTGCAACGGGGGCTAGGTGCCCAATTTCTATCAGTATCCAGCAAAGCCTTGTTCCAAAACTCCCAGCCCATAACATGTGTTGCAAAACCACATGAACACTGTACACAAATATTGTTATATACATATAAAGTCTTCAAATATTGAAAAAAAAAAGAGCAGAACTTCACAAAAATCTTTTCAAACTCATTTTTCTATTACTATTATTAAAGTAATATACTTCCTTCTTCAGCAGTAGGTACCTAATAATCTGACAAACACATCAGTCTTATGGATTTAAAAAAAAAAAAAAAAAGATGAATTATTTAAATTTTGCTGAAAAATATCTACAAATGCAGAGGCATTTTGGCAATGCAATTCATGGTCACCTTCATCGCAACGGTCTCAATCACATGGCAACAAATTGGTAAGATTAGCTATTAACTAGAGGAAGTCAGGCTGGCAAGTTTGAAATACGCAAGTAGTCTAAAAATTTATTGATTATTGCAAAGGTAGTTTACTGCCACCCTTAAAAGTGGTCTAAAAGCGGTGTTTAAAACAGTGTTTAATGATCTGAGTTGGCTACGTGGCTGTGTTTTAGCTCTTTCTTCTCCCATCTGAAGTCTCATTCTAGTTCTATTTGGCCACATCATCACTTATTTTGGGGGGAGTCCACCAAGGGTTAAGTGCTGTGCAAAGCATAAAGCAAAGAATGTCTCTGCCCTGAGAAATACAACATCGTAACTCATGTGTCGCACCATTTCTTGGCCAAACTGTTCCACTGACAATGTATTTTAAATCACATATTAGCATTGATTCAATTAATGCAGTTCTTGCTAAAGCCGATGATTTCCGAGCCTCCTCATGGCCATCACATATTCTTGGTGGTATTTAAAAGAACTGGAGAACTTGAGACCAATCTCAACTTTCCTTTGTCCTCAAGACACTTTGCAACACGATGATGACTTCTTCACTATTTTTGATCTTTTCTGCCAGGTTGGTTGACCAAAAAATGGGACAACACTCAGCTGTGGGATGTGGGGACGTTCCTCTAAATTTGATTTTTTTCATTTTCTTTCAAAATGTCACAAAGAAGCACACACATTAATGTCACTGCAAAATACAGTGGTGTTTGGTGTGGTGTTGGTATTCACAGAAATCCTAATTCTAACCCTAAACTCCAGCCAGATGCATCAATCCCAACACAATATACTTTTGGCAACCCTGTCCATGGCAGGGGGATTAGAACTAGATGATCTTTGAGGTTCCTTCCAATCCATGCCATTCCATGATTCTATGATTTTGTGCATCCATTCTTGTATGATTTCTAGGATAAAGCAGAAATCCACAGCTCTGTTTCCATCAGAACCAGCAATCTGGTGAACAAGGATGCTCCAGTTGTTCCTATGGACACTGTGGTCCCATATCCCTCCATCAAGGACACACCAGGAGCCCCAAACAGGCTCAGTGGGAGGCTGTGGGGATGGAGAGGTCATAGGACAAGAAGGGGAAGGGACTGGGACATCCACTGGACTCATCTCCACATGAGAAGCATTCCCAAACCACAGACAAGTGGAATTGGAGACATTTTCCCAAGGTTAATTTAACTCCACCCCCATCAGGGTATTCTTCCACCATTTCTAATCATGCTTCATTCCATCACTCTTTGTACCAAACCTAATTTCTTGTCCCTTGCAATGCATGCAAATGTGTCCTTGGGGTTCATGTCATATAGTGGATGTGATGCTGCAAGAGCCTGGGATGTATCACTTTCAGCAGGGCGGGAGCAACATCCCTTCTGTTGTTCCCATTCTACAGCGATGCTGAGGAATCAGTGGAAGAGAATTCCGTGGCTCAAAAAAAGAAAATACAAAATCCTTTGAAATGGGCTCCAAATTAAGAGCTGCATCGAGGCTGTCAAGTCCCTGCTAGCTGAGTCTACAGCACCTTCCGTGTAGAAAGGGAGCTTAGCCCATTTATTAGAATGATGAAAGCAAAGGGATCTAAAAATTGCACTCCTTCGTTAATGAGCAGCCGAAGGGATCGGTAAGCATAATTTCAGAGGCTAGTAATATTTTATATAATCGCCGAGTGGTTTAAATTGAAAACCCCCAACTGAATCAATATTTACTGCATTGAAACGAAATGAATAGTAATAAGTCACTAAGCTCCCTGTCCTGTTTCATAAAATAAAAAATTATAAAAATGAGCACAGGCGCAGAGAGACTATCACATTAACTTTTACGGCACTTGGGGAGTCATCACCGACTATTCTCATAAAATAAAATTTTAAAAAACCTGCCGGAGGAAACCTTGCTTCAGCACTGCCAACAGAAAAAGCCAAACAGAAGCTGGGAGTTCAGGCAGCCCATTCCCCAAGCAGGCAGCAAGCTCCTGAGCATTTCTTCTCTGACTTTACACTGATGCTGAGGCTCTAGATAAACACAGAACTTCTAGTTGGAGAGTGTGATGCCATACTCTGGTTGTGATAAAGGCTCTTCCCCCATTTAACCAGTGATAGGACAAAATCTAATGGCTTTAAATTGTGCCAGGGGAGGTTTAGGTTGGATATCAGGAAAAAAATTTGTCCAAAGGTGTGGTAATGCATTGGAACAGGCTGCCCAGGGAGGTCATAGAGTTACCACCCCTGAAAGTGTTCAAGAAATGTAGAGATGTGGCATTCAGAAACATGCTTATCAGGCATGGCATGAATGGGCTGGGATTGGACTTGATTTTAGAGATCTTCTTCAATCTTAATGATCCTACAATTCTGTAAGTGGATATGGTGAGGACAGGTCAACAGTTGGACCTGATGATCTTGGAGGTCTTTTCCAACCTTAATGATTCTATGATTCTAAGGCAAACCCTGTCCCTCTCCCTCAAATTTGCCAAAAGTGTTTGGAGAATGGAGCAGGAGAGGCTGTTCCCCATCTCCATCACTCAAAGTTGGACAGTTTAAAAGCTGGAGAGAAGCATTTCTCTAAGTTCCTGTTACCCAGGGAATGAATGGCATTTGCAAATTGGATAGTACAAACTTCTCATAGAATCATTCAATCAATAAGATTAGAAAAGACTATCACAATCATCAAGTTCAACCATCATCACCACCATGCCCACTATGTCTTTTCATTCTTATAGCCCTAGGAATTCAGTATGGTGCAATTACAAGATGTATAATTACAACAAAACACACTTCTGTAGCACCTTGAGGCACTGACACGGGTAGCCCAGAAATGTGGTGGATGCCCCATCTCTGGAGACATTCAAGGTCAGGCTGGACAGGGTTTTGAGCAATGTGATCTAGCTGGAGGAGTCCCTGTTCATTGCAGGGGTGTTGGACCAGATGGCCTATAAAGGTTCCTTCCAACTCAAATGATTCTAAAATTCTATCTTGATCCACGTACAACTGCTACGTCCAAAACTTCTTCCACAGAGAAAACCATTCACCAATTTTACATTGCAGAGAACCAACCTCTTGAAGAACATTTCAGTGACCAATGCCACTGACTCCAAATGCCCAGAGCCTGGGATTCCCCTCAGCATTTATGAATCAACATATCCCAAACACTCTCTGCTCGAAACAATTCAGTTCTTCACAGAGGAAAGAAATTACACAGATGCAAAAACATTCTCTCCTACAGAAGGTGTTTAGGTGCACAGAAGCTCTGAAAAACAACCTGGATCTTTTCCTATTTTATCCTTTTCTTTACCTTTCACATTCTATTTTTGAAGCTGCATTCCTGTCTTTCCCCTTCATGGTTTAGCGGGCAATACTGGTGGTGGATGGACAGCTGGACTGAATAATATTGGAGGCCTTTTCCAATCTTAGTGGTTCTATGATTATATATGATTCTGTGATTAACAGAAACAGCAGAAAGTAATCCTAGAAAACATAAATTCTAAAAACATGGCCTAAACTTCTCAAGACACTTTACCACAGCCATCACCCATCCCATGCACAGTTTTACAGCGATGGAAAAAATAATACTATCACTTTTTTTTTGCATCTTTGGGCATTTTTTCCCAGCATCTTCCCATTTCTTCCATCCCACAGCCATGCTGAGCCCTGGGTTGCATTGTAACACAGCTGGTTGTTGCATGTGCAGAAGAGATCAGGACTCTCTTCGTGGGAGGGAACAGGAAATAATTCTTGCCACCTCACTCCTGAACACAGCTCCCACCAAGAATGTTCCTTCCCATGCCAAAAATAACATTTGCCCTCTGTCTCCTTTTCTTCAAGCATTTCAAATGCAATTTACAAAAAGATTTAAGGTCCCACCGCACTGGAAGAGATGCTGCTGATGTTAGGGTTCACAGTGACCAAGCTATAAAGCATTTTTCTATATAAAATTGCACTAAATGACATGAGGTTGGCGTTTCAACAGAGGGTTCCCCTCTGCAGCTTCTGTTCATACATTTATTTTCATTTCAGCAGAAATGTCAGCAAGTCCCAGGACGCCTGCAGCAACCCAAATCCAAACTCACCCAAAAGAATTTGAGAAACAATTATTAAATCCAGATTTTTCCACGGGGATGGATTTAAAACCACAGGAAATTATTTGTAATCAAAACATACTCCAAGCTGCAAAACCATTGATGGCTCCAGACAGGTGGCTATGGTGCTTGTGCCAAGTTTGGGAACCCCCTCTGCCCTTTTTTTCCACTTTCCCAGCTTTAACAGCTGTGACCTTGCAGACCTCCCCGTGCACTTCTGCAAATCCTCCTTCCAATGGGCAGAACCAGGGATGGACGGACAGACTAGGGAGCAGGAAGGCACCAGTCACAGATGTTCATGCAACCCCAGAGGATTCCCAGCTTCTCCAGGAGCTCAGTCCCACAAAAGTGGGATGGTGCCAAGGTCAGGCACGGGGCAGATCCAGCTCCCAGCCCTGGGCTTGGTGCAGTAATGCCAGGATCCAGCAAACAAGATGCCATGCAAAGCCACAGTGTGAGCAGAACTTATAGCTTCATCCAGAAACAAAGTTCAGAGTATGTATTAGGAAAAAATTATTCTCAGAAAGAGTGGTAAGGCACTGGAATGGGGAAGTGGTGGAGTCACTGCCCCTGGAGATGTTTGAGAGATGTGGAGCTGAAGGACATGGTCAGTGGGCATGGTGGGGATGAACTGGATGTTAGAGGTCTTTCCAACTTAATGATTCCATGATTCTATGAAAGTGGTTACCCAGGCAGGTAAACACACAAACTAACAAAAACCACACTATTTCTAGGAGCTATGGATGGTAAAAAAATTCATTTAGAAGTTGGAATGATTAAGGTTGGTAAAGACCTCCAAGATCACCCACCCTAACCATCAACCCATCCTCACCATGTTCACTATGTCCCTACATACCACATCACTACATGTCTGGAACACCTCCTTGGGCAGCCTGTTTCAGTGAATGACCACTCTTTTGGAGAAGTTTTTCCTTATACCCAACCTGAAAAACCCATATAGAAATCCCAAATGAAAAACACAAATGCTCTACCAAATAAAGGGGTTAGAAGGAAACACAGCAGAAGCAATAGCTTCAGAGGAGCTCACCCCATCAGAATTTGGAACAAGAAAGAAGAAACTACGAGAAGAAACCTCATGGAATTATAGGAAAGACTATTGACAGCAATAGCATCACTCTAGCGTTTCAGAGGAGCTCCATTAGAGGAGCTTCTAGAATTTGGGTCTAGAAAGAAGAAATCACTGAGAAAGCTGTTACACAGTTCTTGCATACAAGAATCATAGAATACCTCAAGTTGGAAGAGACCCACAAAGATCACTGTGTCTAACTCCTGGCTCCACAAAGGACCACCCAAACCCTATGTCTGAGAGCACTGTCCAAATGCTCCTTGAATTCTGTTAGTCTGGGGTCATGCTCACTGCCCTGGGGTGCCTGTTCCACCACCTTTTGATGACGAATCTTTTCCTAACCACCTGTAGGAGCTGTAGGCCATCATGAGGAGGTTGCCCACTTCCACCATGCTGTGGACACTACATGATGCCACTTTCCATAGTGTTCTCAGTTTTGTGCCCAATTCTGGGCTCCCCAGTTCAAAGCAGACAGGGAACTGCTGGAGAGTTCAACAGAGAGCTATAAAGATGATCGGGCCTGAAACAACTCCCTTATGGGGAAAGGCTGAGACTCCTGCGGCTGTTCAGCCTGGGGAAGAAAAAACTGGGGGGGGTGGATCTGATAGATGCACTCAGCATCTCCCTCTGCCATTCAGTCCGCATCACTTTATCCCCAGGGTACTCTTTAGCTACTTCATCCTGCTTTGATAGAACACTCATCCTTTGATAGGACAAGAGGTAATGGCTTTAAGTTGGGCCAGGGGGGGTTCAGGTGGGGTATTAGGAAAAATTCTGTTTCAGAAAGAGTGGTCAGGCATTGGAAAAGGCTGCCCAGGGAGGTGGTGGAGTCACTGTCCCTGGAGGTGTTCAAGAAACTTGGAGATCTGACACTGAGGGACATGGTTAGTGGGCATGGTGGGATGGGTTAATGGTTGGACTCGATGCTCTTAGTGGTTTTTCCAACCTTAACGATCCTATGAAATCCTGGAGACAACCAATGCTCATTGCTTCTCCCACAACCCTGAGCTGTTTCACAGATATTCTTAACGGCCAAACTGGGAACTGAATGAATCCCCCTTTCCTTTCTGTGCTCAGATCCACCAGGAGCTCTCTGCCAGCGACATCCATGCAAACAGTCCCAGCCAAAGACAAAAGCCTTGAGAATGCTTCAAAATCAAAATAAAAGTTATTTTTCATAGGCATCTGACAACTTCTTGCATCAAATTAGCCCAACAGGGTAGAAGGAAGTCTGAGATCCTGGATTCACCACTCTGCTTTTCACTTCCACAGACTCATAGCATCATTAACATTGGAAAGACCACCGAGATCACTCAGTCCAATCCCAACCCATCCCCACCACGCCTACTAAATCACATTCCTCAGTGCTGAATCTACCTTTTTCTTAAAAACCTCCAGGGACAGTTACTCTACCACTTCCCTATGCAGCCTGTTCCAATGCCTCATCATACTCTATAAAACCTTCAGTTCTCACCTCAACACTGAAATAACTCAATTTTCACAGGACTTATGATCCATACAGCTGCAAAGAGGGAGCCATGTAGTCTGCTCTGTAGCCCAGGGTTTGCTAGGACCCAGAGCACCAAACAGGGGCATACAGCAACGTATCACTCTGCAATAACTAATCCAGGAGTTTCTTCCAGCCCCTTTTCAACCATTTTTTAAATTTATTTATTTTTTTCTCATGCCAAGAAGAACCAGATGGATCCATCTTTTGGCCTGAAAGTGAGCTCAGTGTTTGCTTAGCCTGGAAAGAATTAATCAGCTGAAAATGAAGCTCGAGCACTTGCCAAGCGAAACGACCTCTCTGCCCCCACGAACCCATTTGCTTTTTTTTGTTATGAGTCTTGAGCCTTCCCCTCATGCTCAGTGGGGGCAGCCCAGCTGCCAACAGCAGTTGGCCACAGCTCAGATGGAGGTCCTGTGATTTTCCTGCCGTTGGTAGCTAATAGGAAGTGATTAGGGTCATTGCTACGGAGCACTGAGCTGCCATTCAGCCACTTTGCTCTTTTGCATTTTTTTTTTCCTTCCTTTAAATACCAATTTTCACACCAGCAATCGGCACAGTAAAATCTCTGTGATAGAGCTACTAAGGAGCTGGGAGATGTTGGGAGCATTTGTAGCAAAAAACATTTGGGCAAAGAGGAAGGAGAAAAGAAAAACAACAAAAACTACACCATTACTAATCTCTCGGGAGGGTAGAGATTCAGAAATTAAATACATCACTCAAGCAGCTGTCACTGTCAGGTGAAAAACCAGTGACACTGTAAATACTCAGCGCCACGAAAAATATTCTCAAAATGCTCCGCTGTTAGGTGAGATTATCAGCCCTATAAAAACCACTTCCAAAGGTTAAGAACTGCTTCAAAATGAGTTTAAAATACAGCATGTGCAATTTTGCTAACTGTATTCCCAAGCAGATTTCATCTTTCCAGACTGCTCAGCTGGGCTAAGAGTGAATTTCCACAGCTGGCAATGGGGAAATGTAGATGAACCAAAGGAATGGTGACATCAGAAACCTCATGGCCCCATGAGACACTTTATACAGGAAAAAACAGATGTCCCAGGACAGAATGAGCAGCAGTGAGTGAGGCCAAAGGGCTTTAGAGACCTGCTTCAGTTCCTAATGTCACCAAGTTTCATCCTTGTGTCACCTTCAGCAGCCCCCAGTTTTGGGACCCTTTGCCTTCTGCATCACAGGAAATAGCCTCAAGATGTGCCAGGGGAGGTTCAGGTTGGATATTAGGAAAAAATTGTTCTCTGAAGGAGTGGTCAGGCATTGGAACAGGCTGCCCACAGAAGTGATGGAGTCACTGGCCCTGGAGGTATTCAGGAAACATGGAGATGTGGCACTGAGCAACATGGACTAGTGGGCATGGTGGGGATAGGTTGGGGCTGGACTTGGTGATCTTGGATGTCTTTTTCAACCTTAATGACTCTGATTCTACAACTCTGCCCTGCAGAAGAAAAGCAAACCTTCCCAAAAAAGTCACAAAGTCATCCCAGGGAAAGATGGAAGTGCTTAGCCCATCTCAGACCTGAAGTCCCAGCACCTGAAATCATCCCAGAATCAGAGATGACTGGGCACCAACCTCCCCATTTCTCCACCTGTGTTCTTGCAATAGACCATACAGTCCCATTTCAAAACTGCTGACCCACAGCTCGAAGTTCTCAACTTTTAATCTGTATAAACCTCCTTGTTAAGGATATTCTGCTTTTCTTTGATACTTTGAAAGCTGCCTGAAAGCAAGGAGAGGCGATGACAAAAGAGGGGAAAGAAATCCCGGCTAATGAATTACCACTCATCAGCAAATCCTCTGGGAACTGTGCTCTCTGCCCATTATAAATGCTAAGTAAAATATTTCAGCTTAAGACATAACTGGGTGGGAGCATTCAGTCAGCAAGACACTGCTGATGAGCACAAACCCGTTAAGAAGCAACACAACCACTTGTGAGCAAGTCTGCAGTGTTATACAACGTAGGCAATGCCTTGCACATAGCTTCTAGTTGTTCTGCTCTCTGCCTGGAAGACCCAACATCCACACCGCAAACAAACCTAATTTCACCTAAAATATCTGCTTAGTGCCATACTTGATATTTCAGTGCAGCACGAGAGTACCTTTGGGATTACTTTCACCAGCAAGGGGCCGAGGTTGAGACTCCAAAACTGTTCTATGAAGCAACCCAATGCCCAGCAATGAGGATGTGCAGTTTAGGAGATAGAAATTGAAATTAAGGAGTTTGTAGAAACACGTATAGAATCATAGAATGGCTTGGGTTAGAAGGGGCTTCAAAGATCATCTAGTTCTAACCCTAAGTTCCAATCCCACTTCTGCAAATAAAAGGAAGAAGTGGGTTTTCCATAAAATCCTGATGGAATTTTTCTCCGGAAAGAAGCAAATGCAAATAGTATTTCAAAACTCAATTCTCAACCTGCCTAAAACCCTCCTAGGGATGCAGTTGGGAAAGAGACTGTTGGTGGAAATTGCTTCTGTAGCTTTAATTTACAGAAGACAGCTGTGTTTTGCTAGGTTTAAGGATTACAAAAGCAAAACTGCGTCCAAATGATGCTAAATAAGGAAGTAGAAACTCTCCAAATTTGAAGTAAAAAAATTTTCTATCCACAAGCAAAATAAACCCATGAAGATTCAGCATGTGGTAAATCCACAAGATCTCCCAGCAAGATCTAGTCTGGGTTTTGAGAACTGTGGGTGCATGGAAAAGGATGTGCCCTGTTGATAGAGCACTCCTTCCTGCATGCACCACGCTCCAGGAAGATCTGCAAGAGGGACTGATCCAAAATGAACACAATCCTGAGTAAATAATCTATAATTGCCTCCCCAGGTTCGGAAGTGACACATTTATTTTTAATAGAATCCATTCAAAACTCTGCTACTCCATTAACCAAAATTAAAAAAAGAAAATCCCATTATTCTTAAGTATTTTCATATGCATTTAGAGCTGGTAGTTAACCTCTGAGTCCCAGTTTTATTTTGTTTTCATTAGTTCCTTGAAGTAGAGCTCAATTACTATGGCCACCCCTTAAAGGAGGGAAGCAACAAGCACAGAGGTGCAGGGATATAGGGTATATCTGCATCACAGGGTCTATATTCAGTGATATACATGACGAGATCAAATGCACCCTCAGGGCTTGCAGATGACCCCAAGCTTAGTGATGCGGTTGACACAACAGAAACAACTGGTAGCATCAAAAGGGACCTGGACAGGCTGGAAAAGTGGACCCATGAGAACCTAATGAGGTTCATTAAGGCCAACTGCAGGGTGTTGCACTTGGGTCAGGGCAATGCAGCCCACAGCAGTGGGGTTAGAGCTCAATAATCTCCAAGATCTCTTCCAACCTAAGCCATTCTATGGTTCTGTGATTCTATGATATTGTCTTGTGAGGTTTGCCCTGGTATGGGACAGGTGTAGGTATAGGGTATAAGACACAGGAGCTGGCTGGCACTGCCGTGAACTCAATGAAAAGTCAGGGCTTGGATATTTGCATGGAAAAGTCAAGGCAAGCACCCAGATGTCAGCTGCGTTTAGGGAGAAATAGAAGAGAGAAGAGAAAAAAAGATTGAATGTTATAATGTGCCTTTCTTTCTGCGAGGGGGGAAGCGTATAAAAGACTAATCCAGAGCTTTGCCAAGAAGAGGCGACATTGTTTTTTAAAGCCTCTAACTAGTCCCTAACAGAGACTGGATTATGTTAGGCCAGATGTCAAGACTTCTCCGAAACAATACAGGGTTGTGTATCTCATACGATCCTCATTAAAAAGATTAAGAGTACTTCCTATAGAAAAAAAACATATTTTCAGACGGGAGCGCCAGTTTCCTCCTGCCTGTAAAGTCTCCAATCCCAGCAGACGAATTTCACTTTAATGAGATGTCATTTTTGAGAATGGTTTAACATCCCTTCAAAAAAAATCTTATCCCTAAACCTTGTAAAACCACGTCGAGATTATTAAAAGAAAATTTACCACACAGACAAAAAATAAAAAATAAAACAAAATAGAACCCGCCAATTCGCAGAATCCATGACACGGCCGTTTTTAAATGTGATGGAAAAGGCTTTCCAAGTTATCTGCTTAAACACAGCCTTTCTGTTTACTTCTCACTTTCATGTCAAATGAATTTGGGAAGAAAAAAACTGACAGGAACTTTAAGGGCATTAGTCACATTTCAACTCCTTTTCAGATTAACACATCAGAAGCCAGGGAGGGCTGAAGCACGGCCACTCGTCTTGATAAAAGCAAATTAACTCCTGGTGCTCTGACCTCTGACCATCAGGTTATGATGCCCACAGTCTTCCATGTCCCTACGGGACAGCACCACGGAGAGCAACCCACACCATGGAGGCAAAACCCCAATGGAGCATCATCACTATGAGCCATCGAGATAAACACCTCAGTATTTTCACTAAAGCAAAAAGAGATCAAGCAGGGATAAAATATACAGATGGAGGACAAAAGGCAGCCTCTGCTGGAATAAAACAAATCCCTGTCTCCTCACAATATACAGTGGCTTTGATTAAAGATTCTCCCCACCAGAACACTCAGCAATTATCAGTGGCAGCGCCGACGCTAACAATTTTCTGAATTTTCTCTGAAACTTTTGTGATGATGTCCCGATCCCGTAGCAGTATGAGATCACAATACAGCCCCAAAACCTTGCTCACAGAAGCTCTCATCCTCCCCAGGCTCATTAACATACTGTGATTTAATGAGACTTAATTCCAGCACACCGCACCAGCAACTCTGGACCATTTCAACAGTGCACGCTTTTTCACTGCAAAACACAAGGAAAACCATAACCTATCTTCACACAGCTGGGATGGAGATGCCAAAGCTTTTGCTTTGGTTGTCAAATTAAGTTGGAGGTAAGCCCTAAAAACCAAGGATTTATTTGCCTTGCGCAGCTCTCCAAAAAGCACGTGCTGACTTCTCCTGGAGGTGTGCTTCAGTGAATACATGAGAGCAGTGCCTGCTTAGCAACATGGAGAAATAATCAGGCATAATTTATTTGCCTCTGGCTATTTCTGAGTCAGTGGGGTTGCAAATGGAGAGAACAGGATCCTGCAGATACTGAGCAATTAAACTGCATCACCATCCTGCCTATAGCTTTTCTTGCTAAAAACAACGCACCTTTTGGTCTCCATCCTGCAATATTGAGATGTCTCTGTCCACAATTAACACAATTACAAATAAATCTGCTCAAAAACGCCTTATATCTTAAAATCCTGCAAACTAAATGCTGTGTGGTGGTCACTGTCAAAGGTTGTTCTTGCATGGGAATGCTTCTGCACTGAGACAACAGGAGGAACCTAGTGGATGGCCCCAAGCTCTCTGTGACCACCAGGCAAGTCCTGAGGAAGAGGGCAGGACTGGGACTGATGTCCCTACCAACCCAACCCATTCTATGGCTCTACAATCTTTAAGATCTCTTCCAACTCAAGGCCAATGATTTTATGATCTTCCTCAATTACTGGAAATAATTCCCAGCAAATATCAAGGCTGCAGGGGCCACTCTGTAATTTCACAGAATCACAGGCATTTGTAGGGACCTCAAGCAAAACTAATCAGCTGCTGGCTTTAGGACAAATGACTTCAAACAATAAGCACCAACATATCTCAACCAATTCTCAACAGTTTTCAAAAATGCCACAAAATCTGGATGTTGCCATCTCCTTTTCCAAAGCAGATTGACATCTTGGGGAGTCACATGGTGCAGCTTCAAAGCAATTGAACTACTCTGCATTGCCCTGCCCTGATTTGCAACACAAATTGGGATATCTGAAGTCACAAGAATATGCTCCCCAAAAATAGACACAGTTTTAACACTTATGCCATGAGCCAGTACTCATGGTGAGACAACCATTAGGTTCTGCATTCTGCAAGAATTAGGAATAGTAATCAGTCTTGGAAAAAACATGCTGGCACGCATCAATTGACTATGTGTAGTTTTGTCTTGCAAGACCACTCAGCCCAGCACCTATGCCTCTGATCACCCTGCCTCCTTGAGACACTGTCATTGTCTTATTGTTTTGGTTCCTCCTCCCAGTTGGAGGATAGTGGGCACCTTCCACTTTGGAGCTGGGTGACGAGCTCAGCACTGATTTTCTAGGGTCACTGGAGCAGGACAGCCATGGCTTAGAGACCACTCTTTAACATGGTATGAAAGACACACTGTCTTTCAGCAAGGCACTGTACACAAGAGAATAGCAACCACGAAAAGAGCTCAGCACACCAACTGGTGGAAAAGCCAATGATGCTGCATGGAAGAGGAAACCAAGCGTGAGAACACTGCTGGGGACCAATGGCATTCATGTCCCCTGAGCAGATAAATTTGATGGTGAGAAGAAGCTAGAAAGGAAGCACTGCAACAACTGGATGATGAGCTGGGTTGAGTTATCAGTGATGGATAGCAATAAGTAAGAGAGCAAAGAGAAATCAGAAACCAAAAACTCATCCACAATGAAGGAAAGGAAGGGATGAGAGGAAGGTTGGCATGTGCGTGGAACCTGGAACAAAGGCATCCCAAAGGACATCTCCTGAAACTCCTGAAAGGACAGTAACTGTCAGAGATAGTTCCATGGCCACCCACAACCATACTACACACACCATGATGGCAGGACAGCAGCATCCAGTAGATTGAAAAACAAGAGCAAACCAGCACAGAGCAATCTTTCCTTTCCAGCAGGGTAGCAGCACTTGCACCCAGTGAGTTGTCAAGCAGTCCATTTCACTGCCCTAATCACCCACTTCACCCTAAGGAGTATGCATGGGAATGCATGAGAACACATGGCAAGGGCTGACTCAATCCCACAAGGGTCCTGTGCATTCACACTTGCCCCAGGCCAAGGAACAGAAAAAAAAGAAGAAAACAAAACTAAAATACACAAGCTTATCCTCTGCTGACAAGTCTTTCCTACTGAGCAGGCACTTTCTCTGACAAATGTTTTATTATTTTGTTCTTTACTTATTTATAATGCTGGAGGGGAAAGTTTATCCCTCAAGAGAAGAAGTAAACTTTTCTGAAGGAAATATCTGAGGCTCTCCACCAGTACCAGATTATATTTGCAGACAGGTTACTTTTCTTTTAAACACATGCATCATTATTTTAAAAGAAAACTGTTCAAAGTGGGTCACTGCTTAACTTGCCCATCACTGAGATCTATAAACACCACATCAACCACTAGGCACAGGCTTCTCCACTCCCCAAAAATTGTCTTAAACTGGGGTTGTTGCTCCACAAGCGAGTGATTTGAGGTCTCCTGTTGCTCTTGGGACACCACCTGGCTTCCTCCCAGAAGAAAGCATGGACATTTCCCAATGCTGCCTTGAGCTGGATGCTCAGCAGTATTTGGGTTTCATTCATGCAACTCATCCCTTCAGTGGATGGTTTTCAGTGCAAGGTTTTGCATGGGGAAATATTTCTATCAGCCAGGAGCATCCTTCTGCCATGACCTTCATCTGCCAGATCCAACCAAGACACCATGAGATGCAGAAGCTCAAAAAAATATGCCCTACCTCTTCCAGGAGTTGGACTTAATGAACCTCATAGGTCCCTTCCAGCTTGAGATATTCTGTGATTCCCTGACCTTTTCCTCCAGTAGTTACGCCAATCCTACAGCACCCTCAACTTCACAAGGTTTCTATTGTCTCCACAGTCTATCAAGCTTGGATATCCTGTCTGGTTGACCGAGCAAATCAGTCACCACTTGGCCATATTGGCTCCCAACACCAGTGCCACGGGAAGAGGCTGGGAGCAGCAGCATTTCCAAGAAGCTGCTGTAGAAGGGCTAAAAGCCATTCTGAATACTCACAAATGCTGTCATTACTGAAGGCATTGCTTCATTCTTTGCAACTCATCCACGTGAAGTGGTACACTCTTATCCTGACTGCGGAAAAGGCGTCCCCATGAGATTTCTAAGTGATGACCAACCGCAATGTCAATAGGAGAAAATGAAATTTAAGGCAAGCAAATCACAGCCCTTCTGAGCTGCACTCCTGCAAAGCAGAGAGATAAGGGGGTGGAGTGAAAAGGAGGATCAATAAATCTTAACCTCATTCACAATGATCTGGAGCTCTTATTAAGTAAATTAATTTAAGTTAATTTAACTCGATCATGACTCCCGATCACAGTGATTTAGTGAGGGGGAAATTGCATTAGGAAAGGCCACACTCACTAGATAGAAGAACGGAAGAAAATTAGATCCACTTAGCAATGTGAATTAATATGGAAATAGCAGGTGTAAATTTAACCTTATCAAGAGAGTGAAAATTATCTTCATAAATTTGGAGAAATAGCCCCCAAGTTGCTTATAAATCTATTTAAAACAAAAATATTACAAAAAGTGTAGTAAAATTAATTTAAGATATACTCACATCTTTTGCCTCCAGAAAAGTCAGCGGCAGGGCGAAGTTTAATGCAACCCAGGATAAGGGAAGAATGCAACTCATCACCTTGGGATTAGCAGTGGGTACCTCTGGACCTGCAGTGACTTTCCCCATAACCCATTTCCCATTAACACACTCATCTTCATTTTTGCTTGAAATTTGGGAGTTTGTAGACAACAATGGCAATGCTCCATGCACCCCTGCAAGGTTTCTCATTGATCACTGCAGAATACATACCCAGATAGAGGAGGGAAATACTATGAACACATTTAGGGAGAAGTACATAGGATGGACAGAAGCACAGCTGCTGCCCAAAGTCTATAAAGGAATCACATTAAATCTGACAATATCACTTGCCATGTAAAACCCTTGCCAGTCACTTTTAGGGCCCCCAAAATGTGGATTTTACAGTAGAAACTTCCTCCTAGCAACAACTACATACAGATCTGGGAGCATCATTCAACCTCAGCACCACCAGCCTTTTAACTTCACACTTTTGGCTTAACAGAAAAAAAGGGTATTAAAAAGTCAACTGTCAGATACGACACACACATCAAAATGTAGAAACGAAGAAGTGATCAAATCCATGCTGCAAAACAGTCCAGGAAAAGTTTGTGTTTTCCCAGTAAAGCAGCTGGAAAAGCAGCTCACAGTCCCCGGAATCATTCCTCGTTACGCATCCAAAAGGATGTGATGAGCAAAGGAGCATAAGGGAAAAAAAAATGTTATACTATAGAAGAAGCATTTGCCATGTGCTTCCTGCAGACAGTGTCGATGATTGATCACACACAACGAAGGTAAGAGGGAGACAAAGTAAGAGATTTATTGCTTCTTTAAAATATAATTGTTTTTAATTTGCTGATGGTGTTCTATCAAGATTTGCCTGAAACAGCCATAAGAACTAAACTTCATTATTTAATGAAGTCAAAGATTAATATGGATAAAATTATTCTACAAGTGGGAGCTCTCAGCCAATTCCAGCTGGATTAAAGGATTCCTCCTCTCCAAAACAGACAGAGCGCTCAGCCCAGGAATTCTGCCCTAACTTGAGCCCCTTCCCCTTCCTCCAACTGTGAGCCTCTCAGATCTGGAGATAACACAGGAGGAAGAACCTCAGCCAAACACTCGGTGCAGGAATTGTGTCTCTTTACATCTCTGATTTGGGATGAAAGGTAATACACTTAAGCTGCACCAGGGGAAGTTCAGGTTAGATATCAGGATCAATCTCTTCTCCAAGGGAGTCATCAGGCATTGAGACAGGCTATCCAGAGGTGGTGGAGTCACTATCTCCGAAGGTGTTCAAGAACCACAGAGATGCAGCACTGAGGGGCATGGTTTAGTGGGCATGATAGGGATGGGTCAGTGGTAGGAGCTGACGATCTTGGAGGTCTTCTCCGACTTTAGTATGAGTGGACATGGTGGTGATGAGTGGGCATGGTGGTGATGAGTTGATGGTTGGACTGGATGATCTTAACGGTCTTTCACAGCTTCAATGATTCTATGATTCATGAGTGGGCATGGTGGTAATGGGTTCATGGTTGGACCTGATGATCTTAGAGGTCTTTTCCAACCTTAATGATCCTATGATTTTGTCATTTCACCACCATTAAACTCACCCATCTACAGTTCTGCAAGATTCATGACAGGGCTGACATCTGATACAATGATAAATAACTCTCTCTCCTCTCTGGCATGTGCTTGCTATCCCTTGCTCTCCCTTCCTTATGACTGATGCCCAAATATCCCTATAAGAAGGACATAAAACCATTAGAGAGCATCCAAAGGAGGGCTAAGAAGATGAGGAAGTGTCTACAAGGGAAGATGTAGGAAAAGCAGCTGAGGTCACCTGGTTTATTTGGCCCAGACAAGAGGAGGCTGAGGGGAGGCCTCATGGTGGCCTACAGCCAACTAACGGCAGTCTACAGTCAACTCATGGCAGCCTACAGCTCCCTCACAAGAGCAACACAGGTGCAGGTGCTGATCTCTGTTACCTGGGGACAGCAATAGGACCCAAAGGAACCAGCAAGAAATTCTATGACATCAGAGGGATAATAGTTTGACACAATGATGCTCAACATGAAGACTGCCGAGTAGCAAATTATCTTGTTTCCCTGGCCATGAAAGCGACTGCAGAATCTAATCCACTAACAAGCATCATCCACTAGATACAAATTCCCTTCCTGAGAATAAAATGGGAACAACTATAGAACAGATCGAGTCCATATTTGGCTCACCTTTTCTCTTTCAAGACCCCACATTAACAGAGAGACCTAAAACAGTAGTTTTGCCCAAATCTTGTATCTTGTATCATTCCACAGTCACAAAAATTAGAAACAGAAATCAACCTTCTACCAGCCTCTTGTATAAATGGGCAGCATTCATAGAGAGTGAAGAGACAGAGAGAACAGTCATTGCAATGGGATTTTCTGTATCACGAGCAGAAAGCAGCAGCTATTTCCACCAAGACAGGTTGCCCTTCTCAGTTTTAAATAAAGAAGCAAAATTTGCTCCAAAATGGCTAGTTCAGGACAAAAAGGCAGCCACTTCCCAGGAAAACTGAGACAGAAATGGGGAAGGGTAAGATTGAAGCCAATGCGGATATAAATGCATTCATTAGGGTCAACTGGGTTGGCTGACACTCAACCATTCCTTCTGCTACGTTAAGAAACAAACAGTATTTCTTTTTTGGAGTGGCCAGATCCACAGACACTGGAGAAAACAGGAGATTACAACTGGCGAGAAACAAATCTTCATTTGCACACAAAATAATCATTGGCAGTAATGATTGGCAGCAAATTATGAACATCTGAGAAGTAATACTACTTTAGATTTTACTGTAACAAAATTCACAGTCTAAAAGCCATACATTAAAACATAAACAATCAATGATAATTATTTTTTAAAAGCTTCTATTTGGGCCAAAGAGGAAACACAACAATTATATATTTGATGGTCAGACTTTCTATAACAGCATGACAATCTTATAGAATCATTTAATCATTTAGGTTGGAACAGAACTCTAGTGTCATCAAGTCCAACTGTTATGCTTAGACACAATTTGTCTAAAACATTCCTGGTAAAATGATCCACTAGATAATAGCGCAGTTCACTTACAGCTGAAATACAGACATCTACCACACTTTCAGTGAGCTCCTCCAAAGCACAGATGTGCACAATGGTCTGATCATTGGGTGGTCTTGTGTGGAGGCAAGAATTGGACTTGATGATCTTTATGGGTCCCTTCCAACTCAGGAGATTCTATGATTCTGTGATTCCACGATAACGTTATAAAGGTTTCATTGGCAGGCTTGACCACGTCTGATTAGCAGGAAATGTTCATTTCCAAAAGCAGCACCAAGTTTACTTAGTTCTAATGCATGTATTTATCTATCATCCTTATTTAACTGCTTCATGGAAACAAATAATTCAAATAGGGAACAAATATGAAGGAGCAGACTGTGGTAAGCTGTTTGCCACCAGTCTAATGGGATTACTAACATGATTTTACACTTTAAGTCAACAAACAATGAGTCCAAGTAGCTAAACAAATAGAGAAATTAAGTGATTTTTGTGACTAATGCCATTGTAATGTCACGGGATACGGAACAGAAATAAAAGTGTTCACAGCCCTTGGTCCTGCATTCAATAAATGGAAGAATTACCTGCATGCCAGCAGACGCCTCATCTTCCAGTTGGGGCCAGAGCTGCTAAATGATGAGGAGGGCGTGACCACGTTCTTCTTCACTATCCTGTAGCGTGTCTTTATCACTTTGTTTGCTGGGGGGCTCCTTATGAAGTGCAAGTTGACACCTGCAGGAAAGCAAAGGGAATAATGGGCTGAAATTCAGGTGTGTGTCCAGGGAGGTTGTAGGTGGGACAAAAGGTTTCACAGAATCATAGAATCATTAGGGTTGGAAAAGATCTGTAAGATTAGGTCCAACCATCAATCCATTTCTACCATGCTCGCTCACTGAATCATTAATTAAGGTTGGAAAAGATCTCTAAGATCACCAAGTCCAGTCCGAACCCACCCCACCACGTTCACCAAACCACGACCCTCGGAGTCACATCTCCAAATTTCTTGCACACTTTCAGGGACGACGACTCCACCAACTTCCATAGGCAGCCTGTTCCAATGCTTGGCCACTCTTTCCAATAAGAAACTTTCCCTAATATCCAACCTCAATTTGGAACAGATCTCTGCTTTTAATCATTCCCATTTTCAGAATATTTTGAAGGATGATCTACACTCCAGTTTTTTCTGCTGAATGTTTCATGCAATTAACAGCTATGTGTTTGACTCTGGTTTTCCTCCACGTGATAGCTAGCAATTTTTTTGGCAGCTTTAAGGAATGCATCTAATTGCCTGACTTTTATAACATACAGCTATAACTGCCCAGATAATTAAAGCTGACACTACATGCTGAGACTAAGTCTTCTGGTTTTATAACTGATTTAAAGGGCTGGCTGTTTTTCTTGGGAGATGCTCTAATTAAAATTATTGCAAGGTTGAGAGGGGAAAACCAGAAGCATTATTTTCCCTGAAAATGTGGTACTCAATCCCACGTCCATCTCTGCAAGAAGTGCCTCCCAGATAACCACAATGCTGCTTGTGCATCTAAACAAGCAAAGCAGGAAAATGCATTTTATTTTCTTTCTGGTCCATTCACCAGCAAGCTAATGTCTCAGTGTTGGGTTCAAGAGGGATAAAGCAGGAAATTCCCCTTCCCAAACTCAGCCTGAGCCTTACAACTTCTGATAAGGGGATGGAAAGAAACAAGATCGGTAGATAAATCACCGGAATTTTTCATGATAAAGCTGAAGATCACGAGGCTTTTCTATGCTCTGCTGTAAAGATAAATGTTCATTGAGCACAGGGCATGCAGAGGGATTCACAGCCTTCAGTTTTGCCTATAAAGTGTCAGGCGTGCTCACGACAGCGCACAAACAAGCACTTTTATGCAGAGGTGATAAAACTGGGAAGGCACTGCTGTTCGCGTCTCCTAAGAGATTTTCTTTCACATCCCTAACACTCTGCTCTTTAATTCCTACTTAGGACCCCTGTGTAATTAATATATCAGAATAATGCCTGCAGGCAGGTTATCTCATGCTAAGAACTGGACTTTGATGATGCTTGAGAGAAAAGCATGCTGCTGTCGGCAGCAGGCATCAATAAAAGCTCCGAGTGCAGGCGCATGAAATCAGCCAGGAAATGTTTAACAACCCGAAAAGCCAGGAAGTTAGCACCAGTGACCTAAGCTTCAGGTGATTTGGAATAAAAATTAAATAAGACATATTCATTAAATACTCCCCAGAGTTAAGAAAGGGGAATGACATTTCATTTTTCTGGGGGGGGGTCCTAACACCTCTTCAATTCCCAAGTATTTAGGCTTCTTTTACTAACCCAACCTCTAAACAAATGACATTTAAGAGATGCTCTCAAGGAAATAAATGGGTTGACAGTTGGACTGGATGATCTTAGAGGTCTTTCTAACCTTAAAGATTTTATGAAAAGATGAAACAACTAGAGGAACTGCAAATACGCACAGCCTTAAGGGTGAACGAAGAAAGAGAGAGGAAAAACAAAAAAACAACTTGGCTTTTCAATGTTTCCCTGCCTTTGGGATTTTCACAGAATCACTAAGGTTGGAAAAGACTACTAAGGTCATCAAGTCAACCCATCTTCACCATGGAAAAGATCTGTAAGATCATCTAGTCTAACCATCAACTCAACAACACTATGCCCACTAAACCATCAGTGCCACATTTACACGTTTCTTGAACAGCTGCAGGGACAGTGACTCCACCACCTCTTGTTTCAATGCTTGACCACTCTTTTGGTCAATTGTTCCTAATATCCAGCCTGAACTTGCCCTGGTGCAATTTGAGGCCATTACCTCTCATTCTTAGTTAGCATCCCACCAACTTCTTTAGGGCAGCTACAAGGATCTTTAAAGCTCTTTGAAAGGCTCAAGCACTAAGTGCAATTAGAATCACTTCCAAACAGCAGCAAAACTTTCAGAGAACTGCATTTAGGCTTGCAATATATGAACAACAGGATTTGCAAATTTGCACAACTGCAATGAAATCCCACTTGTTCCCACTGACACCCTGCAAAACCACATCCCTAAACCTATTCTCACCACAACCCCACATCCTTCCCAAACAGCACCAGCTGACCCCTCACCTCCATTGCTCCAACCATACAAAATTATTAAGGTGGGAATCTGTCAATTGCATTATTAACATTTATTCTTTTTTTTTTTAACCACTGCGCATTGCCAATCAACCCAACACCTAATCCACATCCTGCATGGAACAGAACTCCCAAATTGTTGCAGCTTTCAGGTGTCCCCAGTGCCGGCACGCAGACGGGCTGGCACCTGGTAAACTCCATTCCCCAGCAATAATTGGATGTTGTATTCATGCCAGAGCCGCTCTTCGGAAAGCGCCCGCATGCACGCTCCAGCATTAAGCACCTTCTGAAAGAGGCTCTCCGAAGAGCTCAGTTTTCTATTATTACTTGCTAGCTGAGGGGTTTTGTGTAGATAATCATGTTATTTAGATAGGATGTTGGTTTAATTCCCTTCATTACAGGCTCCCAGGGTTGTAATTTTTTTTCTCCACATGATGTATTCCCCGTGGCACATTTCACTCAAATCAAACACTTTACGCTTTTATTACAAACAATACCCCAGCGTCCCCCGTTATCAGCCCAGCACACACATGCACACTCCTCGCAGAGATCCAGAGGTCAGTTCTAATGACTAATCGATCTCATTAGCTTTCCTAATTAAAAACTTTACTACCGCAATGGAAGACAAACTACAAAAAAACTGCTTGCATCATATTTGAATGGGATATGAGCACCATTTATCAGGCCAGGCTCGCAGCCCGTGCTGTGCTGCTGAGTTGGAGCTTTGCTTGGAGCCATGACTCCCCTAGCACCATTTGCTCAGGGATAGGGAAAAACCTGGTCCAGGGGCTCCAGTGCCTTTTGCTGCCCTTTGGATGGGCAGCTGGGTGGCAAAAATCCTTTCTGTGGCACTCATCCTTCATCTGAACAGATGTAACCCAGGACCACACATCCTTCTTTGAAGCTGATGTCAGCCCATCCCCATCACGCCCATTCAAAGAATCACAGAATCATTAAGGCTGGAAAAGACCTCTAAGATCACCAAATCCAAACCAAACCATTCTCACCATGCCCACTCAACCATGTCCCTCAGTGCCACATCTCCACAGTTCTTAAACACCTCCAGGGATGGTGACTCCACCACCTTCCTGCTCAATCTGTTCCAATGCCTGATCACACATTCAGAGAAGATATTTTTCCTCATATCCAACTTGAACCTCCCTGATACAACTTGAGACCACTACCTCTCATCCTTCTTATCCTTATTCTGAGTAGGTGTGGCCCAGGACCACAAATCCTCTTCCAAGCAGATATAGTCCAGGGTCACGTACCCTTCCTCTGAGCAGATGTGGTCCAGTACCACACATCCTTCTTCTCAGCAGATACTGTTCATGACCAGAGGGTGATGAGGGGCCTTATTTCAGCTCATATTTTGTCAAGGAGGGGGAATATCTGAAGCAGGGAGAGCAAAACACCTCCTGGGATGTCTACAGGAGAGATGGAAGCAACATGAGGCCCAGCTCACCTTCCAGCATCCCCAAATCATACACATGGCTGTGCTCTGATTTCTTCTATTCCCACACCATCCCCAAATGCCTCTTATTTCCACTCTGTGCCTCCCACACATTAATGAAGTATTTAAAAGTGGTAGAATAAGCTTTTTTTTTTTTTTTTTTATTCCTCCCTCGATGCAAAATTAAGTTGACTTACAAGCAAGTTTCCACTAAAAAAAAAAAAAAAAGTAAACCTTTTGTAAAAAGATATATTCGTCCCCATGGCAAGAAAAATGGAGGGGAACACTGACCTGCTGTTAATTACAACAAATCTTTCCTTGACATTAAATTTTAATCATCCACATCTGCCAGAAAGACAAGAGGAGGCGAGGAAGGTATTAGCCAAATGTGTCTGTTTCTCCATCAAATCAGGGCATTTCAGTGAGTTTTATGCTAGTTTTCCTCCTGTCATTTACAACAATAGAAATTGAACCCATTTGGGTGATACGCTACAGAAAAGAGCAAAAGTTCTGGAATCGGAAGAGTAAATCCTACTGCTGGGAAAAAGAATGTTAAATGAGCACAGATACATTTCCAGGAGTACTAACTCCTAAGTTCAAGGGATTCTCTCAGAAAGTGATGTGGGACAGACAAAAAACATCCCATGTGAGTACGGGGATTGCTCAGGCAGCAAAAGAAGAGGAAAAAAAGGGATAATAATGGGTGCTGTGGGCCATGAAGTGACAGCTGAGAGCCCACCTGGGTCCCTGAGCTATGAAGCTCCAGGCACCAGAGTAAGCACGAAGCTGCTTCTGCTGTTAAATCCCACTCAGAAGCAGTGGGAAGGGACAGGAACATTTATTTTCCAGCACTCGGAAACAAGATGAGAGCAACAAATGCACAAATGCAAATTGCACCTTTGATAGGGATTGCACCTTTGATATGGTGCCGGTGTTGTGAACTGCACCAGAGGAAATATTGGAGATGCTGCATTCCAGCAGAGCCACCCAGAGCAGCCCTTTATATTCCATCCTGACCACTTAACTGCAATAAAAGCAATGTAGAGGTTGAAAACCTCCAATAAAACTGGATCGCTTCCTCAAAGCCAGGCATTCAGAAGTAAAACAAAAAGCTAAGGACTATGAGCACACACATTGTGTGCTGCTGGCATCTTTCACAACTCCTGATACAAATTCTGATGTTATCAGGGATTGTAAAAAAACTGCACTCGAAGCCTAAAAACAGCTCCAAGAACGTGACAATTTCTGTCAAAGGGCCATGAATTTATCATCTCAAGACGTTTTCTGAAAAGCACAGGACTGTCACAGACTGGAAGCGAGGATGGGATGGCAAATGAGGGCAGCCTCTAATGGATGCAGTGGGGGAGCTGAATCTGCAGCATCACGCTCACTGTGTCAAAGTTTATTCCAAAAACAAATAATTTTCAGCTCTGAGATCAAATTTACAAGAAAGGGAGGAAGGAGGACCCAGGGAACTACAGGCTGGTGAGCCTCAGGAAGTGCTAGGCTGGTGCATAGGAAGATCATGGAACAGGTTCTCCTAGAAGACAGATTTAGGCACATGAGGGATGAGTGGGTGATCCGAGACAGCCAGCATGGCTTTACCAAGGGAAGGTTGTGCCTGACTAATCTGGTGGCCTTCTATGATGGAGTGATGAAATCACTGGACAAATGAAAGATGTCATTTACCTGGAGTTGTGCAAGGCCTTTGACATGGTTCAACATCACATCCTTATCTCTAAATTGGAGAGATACAGATTTGAAAGGTGGACTATTCAGTGGGTACGGAACCAGCTGGAAGGCTGTAGGCAGAGGTTGTGGTGAATGGCACTATGTTCCGGTGGAGGCTGGTGATGACTGGATCTGTTCAGGGTCTGGTGCTCTTCAACATTTTTATCAATGATACGGATGATGGGCTCGAGTGCACCCTCAGCAAGCTTGTCAATGACACCGAGATGAGCTGTGTGGTTGGCACATTAGAAGGAAGGGATGCCATTCAAAGGGACCTCGATAAACTTGAAAGGTGGGCCTGTGTGAACCTAATGAGGTTCAACAAAGCAAAGTGCAAGGTTTTGCACTCGGGTCAGAGAAATCCTGGATACATTTTAAGACTGGGAGAAGAACTCCTTAAGACTAGCCTCGTGAAGAAGGGGTCCTGGTGGATGAAAAACTGAACCAAAAGGTGTGCTCCTGCAGGTCAGAAGGCCAATGGTATCCTGGGCTCTGTCAGAAGAGGGGAGGCAACAAGGACAGGGAGATGATTGTCACTCTCTACTCTACCCTTGTGAGGCCCCATCTGGACTACTGCATCCAGTCTGGGGCCACCAGTACAGAAAAGATGTGGAGCTATTGGAAGGGGTCCAGAGGAGGGCCACAAAGAAGATCGGATGGCTGGAGCACCTCCCTTACAAAGACAGGATGAGGGAGCTGGGCTTGTTCAGCCTGGAGAAGAGCAAGCTGTGGTTGCTCCATCCCTGGAGATGTCCAAGACCAAGTTGGATGAGGCAACCACTTCCCATCCCCTCCTCACTTCCAGTCTGTGCACTGGGCAACCAACTCTAGTATCAGATCTGGAGGCTGGTGGCCCTGCCTGTGGCACAGGGTTGGAACTTGATGATCCTTGGAGTTCCTCCCAATCCATTCTATGATTTTATGATCAAATGCCTTCACTGTGGGGCTTGTTCAAAGCCTAGAAATAAAGATTCAGCAAAATGCCAACAAGAAGCCAGAAAAAAGCCAGCGAAACACCAACAAAATGTCAACAAAAAGCCAATGAGAAGCCAATAAAATGCCAATAAAATGTCAAGAAGCCAACAAGAAGCCAACTGAAAACCAACAAAAATCCTCCATTTCCCTTTCTTAGCTCCTACAGTGACGCTGTGGCTCACCATCGTGTTGTCACAGCAAGCAGGCTGCTATGGTTTCATTTCACTCGGGATGTTTTCTCCCACTATTGTTACTTAAGGTTGCTATTATGGCTGCTCAAACTCTTTCAAGACAAGCAGCACGCAAATCAGAAGGGAGAAATCCATCCAGCAAGCTATCACTTTGCTTCAGATTTATTTGAAATGGTGCTTTCCTCCTCTCCCCAGAATTAGAGTGCCTAATTCCAGAGCCCAGCAATTCCTGGGAATTCCTTGCTTACCCTGCGGTACCACCACCATGCCCATAGATCACAGGCATCCTCGCTGCACGCTCTGATCAACCTCAGGAAGTCCCAGACTTCTCCATTTTGTAATACTCTGGTGAAGGCATGGCTAAAAGGTGATGTTTAGCTTCAGGATAACTCAACAAGAAGGAGATAAATATAAGATAAATATAAACAGCAATAACACAAAACCACAGAAAACTGCCGACTCTTTACATCTCAGAGGAGAATATGTGGGAAGTGGAAACACACAGCTAAAGTTACCAAAGGCTATCAAGAGAAAAGGAAATTTCACCACTGCAACAGAGGCATTTTACAGCATGCAAGAAGCACATCACCCCAAGAGTACACCCCTGTCCCTCTTTGGTCCCTGTACTAACCAATGGGTTGAGGGAGCTCCTCGGCTCCAGATGGACCCCAGGCCTCTTGGCCTGTCACTGGGCAATGTTGGCTCCACCTTCTTGTACCTCCCTGCAGGAATTTATGGACATTAGTGGGATCCTCCAATCCCGCCCTGTCCCAGGCTGAGCAGTTCCAGCTCTCTCAGCTTCTCCTCCGAGCTGAGCTCCAGGCCCTTGGTCACTATGATGGCCTTCCATTGGGCTCTCCCCAGTATGCCCAGCTCCCTCCTGCACTGAACCCAGCACACAAGCAAGGCCTCCCCAGTACTGAGCAGAGGACAGGATCCCCTCTCTTTACTGGCAATGCTTTGCACAATGCAGCCCAGAAAACCCTCAGCCTTCTTTGCCCAAGAGCCCTTCACTGCCTCATGTTCCACTCACCAGGACCCCAGTCCTTTTCTGCAAAGCTGTTCCCAGCCTGTATTGCTTCTCCTCATGTGCTGGCACTCTGCATTTGGGAAAAGCCTCATGGACCACTCTCATCATTCCACACCCTCATGGTAACCCAACACCAGGGTGGTTTCCAGGAACAAAGCTTCAGGGAAAGCTGTGGCTTCAAGGAGATACTGGTTCCCCATAGACTGCACGCACAGAGGAGAAAATGTAGATTATAGAATCACAGAATAGAATCATTAACGTTGGAGAAGACCACCAAGATCATCAAGTCCAACTGCAACCCATCTCCACACCATGCCCACTAAACCACATCCCCAAGTGCCACATCTCCAAGTTTTTTGAACACCTCTGGGGATGGTGACTCCACCACCTCTTTGGGAAGCCTCTTGCAATGCCTGAAATTTTTCCTAAGATTAATGGGGGCTCAGGGCCACAACAATTTTCCTTTTTATCAACCCAAAACTTTGTGTTACCTGCTTTCCTGCAGCAGAGAAAACAATACTTTCCCACTGATTTATTCATTAGTGATGGACTTGAGATTTTAATTTCTGCTATAAAACCAATGCAGGAGGGAATATAAAAATTCTGGGATTAAAAGCCCTACATCATAGTTCACCTCTATGTTCCCACATATGAAATAAGTGGTTTGGTTGGGATGCAATCTAAGAAGGACTTCTTGATGGGAAAACAAAAACAGAATGACACAAAAATACCATGTTACTGTAGAGTCTGCAATAAAACAGGAGGATATATCAAGTGGTGGAAAATATAGGGCAAAATGAAACAGCAGAGGGAAGATGGGATAAGCCAAGAAAGGCATCAGCTGAGCTTGATGACCTTATGTTGGAGCACAGGGTGGAAAAGGGAAATTAAAAGGAATAATGTGTGAGGAAAAAAGAAGGGTCTCAGAAGCTAAAAGCTGAAGAGTCACCAAGAGCCAGTATGGCTTTTCCTCCAACAGCCCTAAAAATATCTCCAGAGGAGGTTGTAGACCTACCCAACTTCTGCATGGACCTTTCAAGAGTTCCATTAATTACACATAAAATGATCTTGCAACAAGGATAGACCTGTGGATTAGTCTGAATAAAGTTTCATCATAGCTCCTACCTCTCTTTCCTAACAGCAAATCCTTTTGGTGTTTCAAATTAAACTAGGAACACCTGGAGAATGTTGGCCCTAAGCCACACGGCTCGGTGTCTTTTGTTCTGGGTACCAACTTGGCCAAGTCCCTAGAGTTAACAAAAGGATTTGGGATTACAGTAATGCTGTTACGAATTTAGTGTGAAAACAGACACCGGTATTACGGGATGATTATCACAGAGCATGTTCAATATGTTCACACAGAATGGCACAGCAAGAGGTTAATTATATTGCTACTGGAATCAGCTTCCAAAAGGACCATCCTTCGGTTTAAGAGGGGAATTTAATTTTCACACTCATTCAGTTCTGAGTTCTTTCAAGAGAGACAGCTATTTGTGCCAGAATGTAAATGATGGTATATGATCATGAACTGCTGCTTAATAGGAAATAAATCCAATTGATCAAAAGTGCTTTACCTGCAACCCCAAGTAAGAGTACAGGAGCACAGGCTTTACAGCTGAAGTGTTTTAGCAGACTCCAAGTGCAACTCTTTGCCTAGCATTGCAGCCACTTTCAACTGGGAACATTTGGGGAATTAATACCAAATCTGCTTCACTAATTCCTTATATTAAATGTACCACAGGCAGGGATGAAGTTAACGTAAGCCATGAGGCATAACAATGCACGGGTGCAATGGCACTTGCTAGAGATCAACTCTGCAAACACTCATTTTAGCAGGGAAAGTATTAAGATCCACATATACTGTTACAAGAACTGCAGTTGTACCCAAACTTGCAGGTTTAAAGCAAAAAGTAGAGGAATTTGTTTCCTGGAATTATGGTGTTAGAGACATAGCATCACTCGTATTCAAGGGAAAAATCAAGCTGTCAAAAGCTCATCAAGTGTAAATTCCTTAAAGAGTGCCTTGGGGAAAATGTTTCGTATAACATTTATGGAAAAGAAACATTTCTACATGGAAATACGATTAGACCAGGTAACTTATTCTAAGTTATAGTAAGTATATAGTAAGTACAACCCTGCCTGCCTTAGGCCCAAGGAGGACTTCAGGTATTTATGCTGTGTTCTCACTGCATACAAGCTCAAAGTCTTCTTGCATTGGAGAAAACAGGAATGGAGTAAAACCTTTGCACAGTGGGAACTGGAATTCTGTTTGACTGAAAGGCTTTTTCAAGATGCCATAGCAAGTCCCATTAGCATGCTAATGAAAGACCCACTAATGTTGTTCAGCAAAAGGCAAAACTGAAAATTCCTACTTCCAGCATCTCCCACCTTCTTTCTGGTCTCAGCTGAAGTTCTTTCTGTTACCCCTCATCTTTGTGACACAGTTGCCTTCTCCAGCTGCTTCTACAGGACTAAAATTTACTTAATTTTTCTGAAATATCCCTTCAGTGGGACCAAACACAAAGAAATTCCTACATCCTCCTAATTTCTTCAGTGTCTTCTCCATGCGTTTTGACAGTGTGGATCATGAAGACTAGAAGTCAAACCATCCCAACCATGTCCGCTAAATCATAGAACAATTTGGGTTTGGGTTGGAAGGGACCTCAAAGATCATCTAGTCATCATCCACCTATAGGAAGGGACACCTCCCACTAGACCAGGTTGTTCAAACCCCCATTCAGCCTGGCCTTGAATGCTTCCAGCGAGGAGGCATCCACAACCTCGCTTGGCAACCTGTTCCAGTGTCTCACCACTCTCACAGTAAAGCATTTCTTCCTGATATCTAGTCTAAATCTACCCTCTTCCAGTTTAAACCATTTCCCCTCATCCTGTCACTACATGCCCTTACAGAAAGTCCCTCCCCAGCTTTCTTGTAGGCTCCCTTCAGGTATTGGAAGGCCACTATAAGGTCTCCTCTGAGCCTTCTGTAGGCTGAAGAGGCTCTCAGCCTATCTTTGTAGGTGCTCCAGCACCATGACCATTTGGACCCACTCCAACAGTTAAATGTCCTTTCTGTGCTGGGGGCCCACTCTTTTTATACTTTTTTGGAGCGTTCTTTTAGAGTATGAATGTTTCCTAATATTCACCCTGAACCACCCCTGGTGCAACTTAAGGCCTCTATCTTTCATCCCATCACCAGGATACACGGCAGAGCATAAACTCCCAACGCAGGCTAAGCACCAGCACTCTCCCCATCTCTTCCTGTGGTTAATGCAGAATAAGTTCAAGACAAGGAAACAACATAACATCGTGCAAAGCTGTAAACACTGGAGATGCTTCTTGATAGGATGGAACAGGACTGCAACATCCCCTTGGCACAAAAACTAAGGGAAAAGATACCACCATGCATTCCTAGTGAGTGGTATTTCATGGTGAAAAATGTCCAAAGGCCATAATGCAGAGAAGACAACGGCCAGGCTGGAGGTTGGATGACCTTTGAAGGCCATTTCCAACTCAAATGATTCCATGGATTTTCAATCACACAACGAAACCAGACGGGTTCAGAGTCATGCTCAGCAAAGTGGTGCTCAAGTTTGCAGATCCGAACAGACCAGTACCAAAAAGACAGAGCTGCAAGAAAGCAATTCCCAGCGAAAGCACTGCTCTCATCCACTGCTAACCGCTCCAACCATTCTTCATGAACTTAAATTTCACCCTGTAGGAACACTCGCACCGAGAAAGTCAGAAGCACAGCGATTTAGTTCATCTGTCTCCCAGTTCTATCTATCCATCTTTCTGAGCAATCCACCCATCTGTTTAATCCATCCGAGCTCCTCTGCAGCCTCCTGTGCCCATTCATCTGTCTGCGCACGCGGCACGATGCAGGCGTCTGCCCACAGGAACGTCACTTCAAATTTGTCTGCTGCCAGAGCTGTGACTGCTACACTACAGGTATTTCTGCAAGGTTCCTGTAACAGCCCCTCGCGTTTTACAAGGAATTAGGGGAGAAAAAAAAAAAAGGAAACTTTTATAAATGTGTTGCCACATGCAGGCGTGTTTCTTCCTTTCCGCGTATGTTCCCACTTGGATGCGGGCATTCCCTGTTTCCATCCAAGGCTGAGATGCTGCCTATAGAGGAATCCATAAAGAATCACAGAATCATATCTGAGTTTGGAAGGGTCACAGAAGGACTGAGTCCAACCCTTGCTCCATACAAAACTACTCAAACCCAAACCCTTATCTTAAGAGTGTTGTCCAAACAGTTGTTGAACTCCAGAAGCTTGGGTCCATGACCACTGCCCTGAGCAGTCTGTTTCATGTCCAGCCACCCAAAAAGGCAAAGAACCTTTTCCTAACATCCAGTCTGACGCTCCCCAATGCAGTTCCATGCCATTAAGAACGTTTATGGGATGCAGTTTCTTTGGCGTTTTTATTCATCTCACCTTCCATTTTCAGATCAAAAGTGCTTAGGGTCAACATATCCATATACAAATGCAGAATTGCATTAACCACATCCTTGGCACTGCTTTGGGAGCAGACAAGCAAGAGAGTTTTTGCTTTAGAAACAACAGAAAATCCTCAGGACTTCAAGTACCAAACTCCCTGAACAGCACTGCTGGGGACATTCAGTTTTTAACATACTAAATTAGGCATTTAAATCTTGCACATAGTGCTGAAGATTCATGATGTATGTCTCCCGGTCCTGGAAAGGCTAACAGTGATTTAATACACGGAGATCTTAACTGATGATTGGTATCCCATTATGCACCAACCGTCAGCACATTATACATCATAGCCAGCGCTCCCCTTCCTCCATCCAGCAGGAAAATGCTTGCAGACTTCGCATCCCTTACAGGGATGGATTCCTAATGCTCTGCAGAAACACACAGATGAGTTATCTCCTCTTGTAACGCAAGCAGCTATTCAAAATTTGTCTCACATTAAATATGGCCACCTAAGTGGCTTCAGCAGCAAGACAAACTTCTCCTTCTCTAAGCAAAACTTGCCACTTACTCGTCTTCCCCCTTGACCCTGGAGTTACTGCAGCAGACAGTGTTTGCAGGCAATAACTGGCTGAATTTAACCACAGAATCACAGAATCATGAAGGCTGGAAAAGATCATCGAGTCCAACCCTAACCCATCTCCACCATGCCCACTAAACCATGTCCCCATGTGCCACATCTCCAAGTTTCTTCCAAGGACAGTGACTCTACCACCTCCTTGGGCAGGCTGTTCCAATGTTTCACCACTCTTTTGGAGTAGAAATTTTTCCTAATATCCAATCTAAATCTCCTCTGGCACAACTTGAGGCCATGTATATATTTCTGTTTTGACAACATATATAGTCCCAAGTGTCTGCCACAAGTTGCCTTCATTACTTACACAAGACTTAGCTTCTTTAAGAGCTCAGGGTTGGCATGCAAGTAATTGAAGACTGGTGAGTTGGGAAGAAGAACAGAGCATCCTGGACTCAGTTCTACAGGATACGTACAACTTTAATATCAGAGTGCGTCCACCCTGCCCATGCCAGAGGGGTTGGAACTGAATGATCTTTAAGTTTCCTTCCAACCCAACCCATTCCATGATTTTATGATCAGTGGAGACAGGAGGTCCTGCTGGGGACAGGAAGACATCTCACCAATTGTTTACGTTCCCATACGCTGTGGAGATGTGCAATCCCAAAGCCAGCATAGGGGTCCATGCACTGGTATCCAGCTCTGCTCCATTCCCATCACTAGGACAGCTCCCTTTCAATGCTTAGGGAGCTGATGAGCCTGCTAACGATGAAGAGGCTGCGTTATCCACCCACTAAGAGGTGGTCACACTTAGTATACTACAAACGCACTTTTCCCTGATACAACCCCCCGTTAAAGAGCCCCAATGGCTCTCTGGAGCATTGGGCCTTGTTCAAACACAACCCTTATTATTATAACAAAAGAGGGATTTTTTTTTTCCCCCCCTCTACCTTCCTTCAGTGAATGATTATTAATGTGTTTCCAGGAGCCGGGTCCATTTCTCTAAATGAGAGCAGGATGGCAGGCGAGGCGGGAGGAAGGCTGATAAATGCCCTCCTCCCCCCATTCTCACGGCGGGAGCTGCCAGGGGTTCTCGTTCTAACAAGCTTCAGATGGAAGATGACTGGAATAACAAAGTATGAATTTTTATGAGTCTAATAAATCACTCCACTTTTCCTGCTCTTGATCGTTTTCAGCACTTCAAACACTAGAAAAACCCCGGCTATAATCAAATGGGTTCATGGATCTTGTGTTAACGCCGAGGCACGGGAGGGATGTGCACAGAGGTCGCTCTGCAAACCTATTTGCATTCATGCTTTAGGATTGACTTAATGTATTTTATTTTTAATTTAATGATGAGACATTTGAATCCCACAGGAATTCCCCCACCCTCAAAGCCTTATGAAAGCGAAGGCCGGCCTTCTTTCCCCCCTTTTTATACCCTTCCTAACTATCCACTTAAAAAAACCCTGACCCAACTCCAGCATCAACAGAGAAACTTGGGTAAAGTCCATAAGAACTGAGGAAAACTTTGCAGGCAGGTTTGTTAAGCCCCTTTTAATTCTCCTTCCTAAACTTATCGATACTATAAGTGATGAACAAACAGGTTACCCAGAGAGGTGATGGGTGCCCCACCCCTGGAGACATCCAAGGTCAGTCTGCATTGGGCTCTGAGCACCTGATCAAGCTGTAGGTCACTCTGTTCCCTGCAAGGGAATTGGACTAGATGACATTTAAGGGCCCATTCCAACTCAAACAGTTCTATGATTCCACAAATGGGCTCTGATCCCATCCAACTAAGAAGCAAGAGATTTGGGCTTCAGGTTGCCACCACTGAGTACATGCACATGTATTTGCCAAGGAAAATACCTGCAGAGAGACCTAAAACTCTGACTAAACCCCAGGGAGGACCACAGTGATCTAAAGAAAATAGGTACGAAAAACAAAGTTTTTATTGTGCATGGTGGTGATGAGTTGATGGCTAGACTTGATGATCTTAGTGGCCTTTTCCAACCTTAATGATTCTGTGATTCTATGAAAGAATTACTGTTCAAAGCTCCAGGACAGCAAATGGCAGAGAACAGAGATGGTTAAATACAGCAGCACACAACCAACATTATCAAATACTCTGCAATACTTTGAGACCAATCCCAGAAACACAACCTGCAGTTCTGAAATATGACCAAAAAAGTCTTTATAATGGATGTACTCATCCTGGTCCACTAGCACTGTGCCGATGGCAAATCCTACTAAGGCAAGCCATGGCCCCAGTGCCCCCATATCAATGCAGCACCCTTATCCTGAGGTTCTCAGGTTCATGTCCCCAAAGCAAGGAGGACAAGCGAGCTGGGAAACCTGTTGTTTTCGTCATCTTCCTCCTCTTTAATCCCTCGGATACGTTTCCACCGTGCACCGCTTTTCATTTGCTTTTCCAGCAGCACAGCACTGAATCAGGGAGGGAATTCATCTTTGACAAACATTTACCGATTATCAAATCACAACTGCAGCCACAGACAGGAGCAATAAGTCACTTTAAGCAGCCGTCCGTATTGCAGTCTGAGGAGTTTGGGCAGCTCCGCAATGACAAATCACTCCTGTCAAAGCCGCATGTTCCCTCGCGCTCCGAATCCGTGTTCTCTGTTGTTCCACACTACCTGGTGTTTAATGACAACACTGTCAGACTAAGACGAAGCCTCTGCGCTGCGGACTGTCAAAGCCCTATTAGAGGAAAGATTGAGACCCTACTCTTCTTAAACTCACTCAAGCAACACAACCCGCTAGTTTTTATAATTATGGTACGAGAGCCATCGATCGCGTGCTGACACCTAACCTATCTGTATGAAATGGGAGTAGTTTGCTGGGTGACAGTTGCTATAGATTATTGTGGGTGGGTTTTTTCCCCCCTTTTATCCATTGCTCTACAAAGCCTAAAATAGATGGGAAAGAAGAAGGGAAAAGTGTTTGCCTTCGCTGAGACGCCTTTGCTATCCCTGCTCTTTCCCTTCAAGAATCATAGAATGCCTTAGGTTGGAAGGGTCCGTAAAGATTATCCAGCTCCAACCCCCATGCCATGGGCTGGTTGCCACCCATTAGATCAGGTTGCCCAAACCCCATCTAAATGAGCCATGAGCACCTTCAGGGATGGGGCATTCACAGCTTTGGGCAATCTGCTCCAGGGCCTCACCACGCTCTGAGGACTTGAGGAAGTTTCACATAACTCACTCCATTGGGAAAACCAATCCCCCTATTCTCATTTGCATACAGGAGGAACAACACATAGATCATGTTTTAAGTCAAGTATTAGATATGGAGGGGGGTTGGAGCTTCATGATCCTTGAGGTCCCTTCCAACCCAAGCCATGCTATAATTCTATGATCATGCCAAGAAGCATTTGACACCAGGGCAATGGTGTGGGAGCACATCCTTGAATGGAAAAGCTCATGTAACGGGATTTGGGAACTACAGAACAGCAGACAAGGTCAGAAAATCTTCTCCCAGAGTAGAAGCATACAGTCCAGCATAAACTCTCCTTTTTGGGTTCACATCCTGAGTTCCCAACAGTATAAAGAAAAGTAATCATAGTCTGAGGGTGTTGGGAGGCCACTTCCAAGCTAGGCAAATAGGCATAAAGAAAAGGAGACCAGAGCCAAGGAGGCATTCAACTGTACCAAGGAAAACTTGGGGTACAGAAGAGATGCTATATTATTATACATAAACATTTTCACAGCCTAAGCTATGCACAAGCATTAGTGCATGTAGCTTTTTCCTTGTATTGCCCATTTGGGTGATACAGATGGGGGAGTTTGACACACATCCATTTCATCCACCTTCACAAAGACCACAGCTTCAATTGCACTAGAGGAGAAAAAAACCACCAGTGTTCCATTGGGGCAGCTCTGGATGCTCAATGTGGGACTAGATGGCATCAAAGGGTAACCAAGCCCTTACCCACTTCCCTATGTTGGAACTGGAGGAACTAACTCCATAGGGTCCTAAGTGGGATCCAAAGAGCCAAAACTATCACCCTTGAACCAGAAGTAAAATCTCATTTTGATCCCAAGAAATGGCCCCTTTGGGAGGGGAAGAGCTCCCTTAAATTAAAGAAACATCACAACCAGATCTCTGCTTGGTTGAAGTTCACATGGGGCTTAGTCATCTACATTTGTTGTGTTGAAAACATAATAGAGGATAATGAGAAATAAATTTCCATTGGCTACCTGAGCAGCACAAGAGAGCCATTTCTCATCAGGAAGTGTGAAAAACATCCACCATGTGAGATCCATACACGTTTAACACAACACCCTTAGAGACACAATTTGTTAGCACAAAGGCAGCAAAATGACCTCATGCCGCCCACTTAGGAAAGGGACAAAAAAGCTTTGTTGGTGGTAGCTTTTTGGCTGCTGACATCAGTGATAAAGCCAACAATAAGGAAACCTCAAACCAAGAAGCTGGATGGTCCCAAATCACATATTCAGCTCATCCAATGATGAGCTGCCAATGAAGATGGAACCAAACTGTCAAAATGAAGACACAAAGTTTCCACTTATGGTGGAAAACAAGCACTGTTTTAACCAATGTATCAATAACCTTACCTTTACCAGTTGGTAAGTGTTTTATGTTCATGCTTCAATCCCTGCTGACCAACACACTCACTCCATCTATTCCAACTGCACTTGTTGGAAGAAACAGCATCTCATCCTGCATCTAAAAACCAACAGCAGTGCCTGGATTCTGCCTCCAATAAACACCTGATTTTCTAAACAGGGAGTGACAGGAGTAGAACGCTCCCCTCACATCGTCCTTGGGATCACCCAGGGATGTCAGCGTGGGAGAGGGAAAGAAGAACAAGAAATCTCACTTCTGCCTCTAGTTTGACAAGCCACTCTAGACAGAGGTGGTAATATTTGATAAATTTTCATTTTCCTTCCAAGGCTGTCAGGTAATCTTTTCACTGACAGCACTACAGGGGTTTTCTGTACTCTCAGGGAAAAGGGCTTGTACTCGTGCTTGTTATTAAGCCAAATACATATTTTGGACGGAGAAACAACTACTATTACTATTCTTTTCCACCTACAAATAAGTCCTCCAAAGGTGAGGCAACACAACTCCATGCACCAAGCTGGTTAACAACACAATGCCCATGGAACCTTTCATCCCAAACCAAGAGTCAAAACCACCACAAGCTCGGGGTCCCCTTTCACCACCAGCACAATCACACTTCCCCTCTCTCACTGGAAGATAATTTTACAGTTAACAGGACTCAAATGCCAAGAGATGTTGCTGTGGCTTAAGTGTGACCACATCACTTCTAATAATACCTGCTGAAGTTACAGCAAGGTGGTAGTTCCCAAAGTATCATGTGAGGCCATGGGACTGAGCTCTCAGCCATCCAAGGAGCCACACCAACCTCATCCTTGAGTGTGATGTCATCCCACAGTGGCCAAGGAGCCATACCCAGTTCCATCTTGTCTTTATGAGCAAGGAAAAGTTCTCCTCCTGCTGTTTCTTGAGACTAAAGGAAGACATGCAAGGCAGCTCTGGACAGCACTGAATTTTTCCCAAAAGCAAGAGAGGAACATCAAACATAACTACAACCACAGGCACAATTGCTGCTTCTCAGTGGGATGTTACTTCTCAGCACCCTGCACCAACCAAAACCCAATGCTTCACAGTACATGGAGCAAAACTTTCCTCTGCTCAACCCCAGAAAGATGGGTGAAGACTAAACCTGCTAAAAACCAAATGGGCATCCTCCAAAAAACTCCCACAAGTCTGAACCAGGACCCTTCCGAGTCCCTCAGCCTGTCCTAGCGGCAGTTCAGCACAGAATCCTAAAATCATTAAGGTTGGAAAAGATCCCCAAGATCATCAAGCCCAACCCCAACCCATCCCTACCATGTCCAGTAACCATGTCCATCAGTGCCATATTTACATATTTCTTGAACATCTCCAGGGACAGCGACTCTACCACTTCCCTAGGCAGCCTGTTCCAATGCTTGACCACTTAGAAAAGAAATCTTTCCTAATATCCAACCTAAATCTCCTCTGATGCAACTTAAGGCCATTATGTCTTGTTCTATTGCTGTTACCTGGGAGAAGAGGCTTCCACCTTACTTTCAGGCAGTTGTAGAAAGCAATAAGGTCTCCTCTGAGCTTCCTCTTCTCCAGACTGAACAAGCCCAGTTCCCTCAGCTGCTGCTCATAAGACTTGTGCTCCAGATCCTTCACCATCCTGCACTTAAATTAACCAGGATAGTCCTAGTGATTGCTCTGTCCCAAAGTGCCCTAAGTACTCAACTCCACCATGTCTAGGAAAAAAATGCTATAAATTATTTCAAAAAAAAGAGAAAGATTTACAAAGGGAAATTATGCCTCTGAAATGATTTTCTCTTTTCTCTTGCTGCACTACTAGTGCTTTCCTGCAGAGGGAAAACAGGTCAAGAATTATTGACCCATTTTATAGGGATAGGACAAATAGTTGCTCTTAGCATTGGTTTAATCAATAAAAGAAGATCATATAGGTTAGAGGAATCTTCCTTTAAAGCCCTTCTTTCCTTGCTATTTCATTACTGCACTTAGGGAAAGGTCACAGGGAGAGAAGCACAAGGTGTCGACTTCCCTGCACCATGATCATTCGATCCAAGAAAAGAAACTGAAGCAGGGACAGAAATACCACAGTTAACAGCGTCAACAAGAAAAAGTGGCAAGAATCATAAATAAATTAATCAAGTCTCCATACCATCATTAAATATTGTTTTTATACCTCTTCTTTTGCTAACTGTTTACAAGAGGATGGTAATTCCCAAGCCATACTCAAATAGCAAGACCAACTCTCTGAGGCCTTTTGGAACAGAAGAGACTCCACAGTGCAATCTGGAGCAGGGACATCTCTCTTCACTCTGGAGCTGCAGGAAAATGTTTCTGCATGGCAGCAGGGACAGAGGCACATGAGATGCTGAAATGCTGCATTCTGTCTGCATCCCATCATCATTAAGACACAGCCACCACCAAGTTGCACTCTCATATCTACGAGCATAACTCTGTGTACAATCTGCCTGCCTTGTTTAGGACTGTCCAGTACAACACTACTAGATGGAAGCCAGAAAAATCTACATTCAATGTCAACCCATCAATGAGTAGTGCTACACTTTCCAAAAGAGCTTGAGACATACATCAATATATCATGAGCAAAAACCCTAAAGCTGTGCTTTTGAAAATTCAACCAACTTCTAACACCCTATTCATCCAAAAACACAGAAGAGAAACTTGGCTGCAAAAGCAAATACTATCAAACAACAACCTGACACTGTGGCAGGAGTGATGCCTGCCACATTCCCAGACCAGCCTCCTACTATTACCAAGCTGTTCCTTCCAGCAAAAACAACTGTCCTAGTTCCTAGCACGGCTATTTTGGGTTTCCTGCTATCCAGACCTTTTGGTGAAAGCCACGTCACAAACTCATTGAACATTATGAGGACAAGGATGAATGTTTCAGCCCTATGGGGCAGCCCATTGGGGTGTTGCAGAAGGATGCTGTGGAAGATGTACTGCTGCAGTATCATGCAGTATTTGCACACTATGAGAACTGTATTCTACTCAGGTCTTCTCTCCACTTTGGCCAAGGCACTTACAGAGCTCCTCTAGCCCCTCCGGGCACTGTCGTGCAGCACAGCCCTGTCACACTCGCTGATAAACCAGGAGAACAAATAAACACACAAGATTTAAACAGCAGCTGTAAGACTTCATTGCAATATCAATTACTTCCCATAAGTCTTCCATTTCCAGAGAGATTTAATGGGAACGCCATATGGATAAACCCACACATTTCCAGCATGAGATCTCCTCCAAAATCTTTAAATTCTTTCCTTATTCCACTTCTCAAGCAAGCTTCCAGGTCTTCACTATCACTTTGGGTACAAAGAATGAGTTTCTTTAATTATTATTATAATTAAGAACAAAACCATATGATTTATGGTCACAGTAAAAGCTCACCTTCAAACAGTACATCAATACCCAGATATACCAGTAGTCCTACTTTGGATTAAAAACCAGAAGGCAATGCACTGCATGGATTTTTTTGTGCAGATGTTTGCAAACAGCCCAACCCCAAACCTCAGCACTCCCCAGTGCTCTACAACAGACAAAGATTTGGGAATCCTGCACAAGGAGAGTGCAGCTTCATTGCTTCTCTGCTGTGCATAACCCAGCATATTCCTCCATACCTCTCTCACAGGTGGAAGCAGCTTAATTAATGTTTGCACAGTCTCATAAAGACTATTAGTGCTGAGTATTATTAGTTAATAAAATACTCCATTACTTAGGTTACCTCTTATTTGCATAATCTTCTTCGTGCTTTCTTTCTATGTTGTCCTCTGTAGTGTTGTAGGATTATCACCAGCCCCATCACTTTAATACCCAAATCTGCATCCCCAACCCCCCTGCTCTGCCATAAAACTGTTTTTCAAAAGGCTATCAGCAATGTAAGGCAATCTGAAGGAATGCAAGAATAATCTCATAGGGGTCTCAGGGCTTTTGCACCCACTCTGAAGACACGAAGATGTGAGGTGAGCACATACAAGAGGAGACTGCATCAAAACGCATCGTTCAGCAGAGTTCTAGCACCCAGCAAAAACCCAACACTGTCCTAACACAAACAACATCTGCCAGAAAACACCTGAATTTTAACCAGAACAACCAACCAAGTCACTTAAGCTTTTCTGCACAATTTCTGTGACGCTCCACAACCCGATGGCTTCTTGTGCAAAGGTCAGAAATCCCCTGACAGAAATCCCCCAGGAATAGCGGCCCTATAAAAAGGAACTAGGAGTTCCCAGCAAATCCCACGTGCAAACCATAAAACTGTAATCCCTGAGTGCTGGAGGGATTCTACGCGTGCCACAAGGCCGCTGAGCTCAGAGCCTGACCAGAAGCGCCATGCGTTGCCTATTGCTCAGGCACAGGGCCAAATATATGGGCTTTACAATCTAATCCCCTATGACAGACTGTGTGTTGCTCTGCAAGGGTTTAAAATCAAGAATAAAAGTTTTCAGGTAGGTTCAGGAGCGTGGAGAAATACTTACCAAGGTTTGCAAAGTGTCCTTGTAATTCCTTTCGCAATAGCTCAATGTGATCTATGGTCTTAGAGAACCAAATGTTACACTTCTATGTCCTCACCACACAAAAAAAAAAAACATCAACAAATCAAGATAAGCTGATAAAATACCTAGAAAACTCAAGAGGAGGGCATGAGATAAAGGAAATCAGTGAATCACAGAACCGTAGGGGTTGGATTGTCCAATCCAACCACCCTACTAAATAAAACCTAGACTGTGTTGCAAATTTTGTACAATACCTTTTAAATAAAGCATGATAGGATAGAAAGTTCCCAACAAACACTTTCCAAAAGCCAACCTGCTGTTATAAAGTCTGTTGAGCATTCTTTGCAATGAGACCCAGAGCAATTCTTGCAAGCTGAGCTCTGTGCAGGGCCATGCCATGTTGGCCAGGCAAAGATGGCCATGCAATGACAGTCATGCGACAATGGTAGTGCAGTGATGGCCACACAATGATGGCCACGAAACAACAGGGTCACTTCAGGCTCAGCAAAGCCTCAGGTGCCACCAGGGCCATCGATACCAAGGATGCTTGCAAGGGACCTCAAGAAAGCCACTAAGAAGCCAAGCAACAGCCTGAAGCTGGGACGCGCATGGGTTGGAAAGCACGCCTAGGGGATCTGCAGGGCACTCGCATTACAACAGCTCTAAAATAAAGCGACTGAAATTAGAAACTCTTCTGATTATCCAGGCAGCTTTAATAAGACTGGTCCTCAAGTACCAAGCACTGAGTGCTCTTAACATTGGGATCCCGGGGAGCTTGCTTGTAACATTTCTTTGCTTTTTAAGAGAGGTAATATCAGCGGTTTGACCTCTCTTGGAATGAAACACGAGGTCAGAGCCCTGCTGAGGATTGCATCCAGCACGAGGTTGCAGACACGGCAGCTCAGATGGATTCTGTTTGCCTTCTGCTTTGAGCACGTGTATATTTCGGCACATATACAGGCAGATAACCAAATGCAATAGTCAACGTTAGTCTTTTCCAAGGGCTTTTTACAGACAATGGAACAATAATACTCTGAGCTGCATTAGGAAAAGCCAGCAGCTTTTTGGAGAGGGAATGGGAAATCCTATTAGCCTAAGCTGGGCTCTCACCACTCACCACTTGTTTGCACAAAAAACAACTTTTTCCAAGCAAACCATTCAGGAAATTCTGCCCCATACCCCCTGTGTCCCCCAAAGCAATTCGGGGTGCAGCACTTGCACACGCAGTGCCTAATGTTTCACACTCCAGGAACTCCTCCAGCACGAGCTCGCTGCGTAATCCCCACAAACTGCTTCCCAAAACAGCTGCAGTTCTCCTTAATTAGTCTCTGCGGGCAACGGGCATTAATGATTTCGGGCTGATGCAGAACTATTTTCGTGTCAGCCTCGCGTGCTCCCTCCGTGCAGCCCTGCTGTGTGCGCTCAGTGGAGCAGCATAACCTTTTGACCATGGCCCTGCTTGAAAATTTAAGCTAAAAGCAGCTGACCAACAGCACTGAGATGCTGTCACCCCCAGGAGGAAAGCACCGAGCAACTCTGAGATCCATGGAGAAGCCACAACCATGTGCCCAAACTAGGCACTCCAATTTTGGCAGCCCCACAACCATCCTCATCTTTGGGGTAAGTTGTGCTCAGATATAGGGTCAAACTCACAGGCTACAAATCTGTCAATCTCCTTGAGGGCTCCTTTAGCGTCAGCTGCCTTCCAAGAAATGTTTCTCCTCTTCCGAAGCAAATGGGGCTCCAGGGTCTGAACAGAAGGTAGCAGGGAAGATGTTATCCACCAAGCTGTTGTCTTGACTCAGCAGTTCAGTGGAAGCCTTCAGCAAAAAATAACTTCTTTGGCAGTAGCAGGTCGTGTGATAAAACCTAACCAGTGCATCTTCCCAGTCCTCTTACAGAGGCCAAACTACCAAAGCAATTGTAACAATTAACCACAGAAAGAGAAGTTGAGAATTACAACTCCTCATTGCAAAAGGAGTTTGAGGAATAGCCACTGCAGTTGGGAAGAGATGCACCAGAGTTCAGATCAAGAAAAAAAACTGCAACCTGCATGGTAGTAATGGGTTGATTGTTGGACTTGATGATCTTAAGAGGTTTTTTCCAACCTTAACAATTCTATGATACTAGGAGTGGGCACGGTGGTGATGGGTAATGGTTGGACTTGGCAATCTTAGTGATTCTACAATTCCATGAACTCTACCACTACCACTACTGCCTTCAAGGCAGAAAGCAACACAAGCTCACCCAAAAAACTTCCTTGGTTCCCTGATCACAGATGGACATAAGGGTCTGGACCACTTTACCTACCAGCCAAACTGCACCAGCGCGGGCTCTGCCTCTTATTCTACCATAAGGAATAAAGCCTACAGCCAAGTGGTTTTGACCTTCAATCAAAGCAAAATTCCTAGTTTAGGTCAGAAGGGGCTGCATTTTGGGAAAGAAACTCAAAAGAAAGTGGGAACAACAGTGCTGTATCCACAGTATTTGGATGACATGCTCCTGCTAAGCATTCTTCTCTGGGAACTTAGGTGTGCTGTCCCCATTCTGACAGATCCAGACCACAAACCCAGCCTTTCAGAGGGGGATAAATGTAGTTGAGAATAAGAGCAGAAATCAATTAAGTGAAATCTTCCTACAAGCTCAGCAAAACCTTTCAAAGCTGCTTCTCGGGGATGAGTCTCTCTTCTTGATGTACCTGTGCAAGTCCCAGATGCGGCAGAGAGGTCCCCAGACATCGCCTGGCTCTTCAGGGAAGTATCCTACAGGGTTATGGCTCCCAGGAACACACGGTAAATTCCTCTTCTTATCCTCTGCCTCTTTAGTTTTATTCTTTTCTCCCTTACTTCTGGCTGAAATATCACAAGGGAGGGTGCTGAGTGCCCGCAGGATCACCAGCTGCTTTAGCAAGAAGTCTGGAGGCAGCAGGGAAGAGAAACCCAAGGAGCAAAAGCACCAGGTTCTCATGCATCCAGGGAGCTGCCAGCCCCTCCAGCAGGATTACAGGGGAGGATGACACAAAATGGTACCTATGGGATACTGAATTGTCTTCAAAGCTGCTCTGAGGTGGGTAAAGGCATCTGTGCCCTGTTCAGAGCTGGAAAACTTCATTAAATTGTGATGCTTGCATAGCTCCATCAGTTATCTCAGTATCGTAATGTCACATACCAAAAGCTCATGGCTGACAGAGTAATAAAACCCAAACCTCCCCCTCTGATTAATGCAAGTGGTTTCAGATGTAAAACAATACAAGCGAGCTCAGAGCTATTTAAAATAATAAACCGCCTTTGATTTTTCATATTCATAAAAGCTGGAACAATATGGCAGCCCAGGAGGATGCCTATCAATAAAGCTGAAGCGGAATATCAATATTTAGCTACGTGGAAATTTATCACAACCTGGGAAGCAATCATTAATGCAGGGTTCAGTAATTTGCACCAAAGCAATGGAAATACTGACAAGAGCTTTATACTTCCAGTGTATTTATTTCCAAACAGAGGAGTGGGGCACATGGTAATGCAGAGTGAGCAACAAAAACAGCAGAACTTGGCCTTCCATCACAGATCAGCAATACAGCAGAAGTGCTCACAGTGCCCTAGGTGCTAGAGAACCCCATGGATTTGAGGGTTGGAATGAGATGATCTTGAAGATCCAATTCAACCCAAGCCATTCTATCATTCTTTGGCTCTATGATCTTTAAGGTCCATTTAACTGAAGCCACTCTATGGTTCTATGATTTTGAAGGTCCAATCTAACCCAAGCCATTCCACGATTCTGTGGCTTGAATAGGTTCGAAGAAGCCAGAAATGCTCAGCAAGCTATGGGATGGGATGGGATGGCATGGCATGGCATGGCATGGCATGGCATGGCTGCATTGCAGGAACCCATAGGCAACACAGAGGTGTCAACTCACCTGTCTGCAATCCTAAGAGAGCTTTTCTAAGATACTTCCAACATGGTCTTGTTCCTTAGGGCTCCATTTCTCTGCAGAAAACTGCATTTCCTCAAAAAGAGGAAACAGGACATCTCTATAGGGTTATTCTGAAAGGAGAAGGAACTTCTAGGGGCACTTCACAGGGGATGATTAGGAAGAAGGGGTTGCTACTTCCTCACCTACTCACTGATGCCTACAGTGAGCAAGGGCTGGCACAAAGGGTCTGAAAAGCACAGAATGCAGCTTAAGGACGTTTGAAGCAGTCAGAAAAGCTCAGTGAGCCATGGGATGGAATGGTTGCATTGCAGGAACATACAGGCAATATGGTGGTGTCAGCCCACCCATCTGCTATGCTGAAATAGCTTTTCCAGCCACTTGATACTTCCATCTCCAAAATGGACTTGTTCCTTAGGGCTCCATCCCTCTGCAGAAAACTGCATTGCCTCAAAAGATGAAACAGGACATCTGTATAGGGCCATCCTGAAAGAAGGACACATTTCTCAGTAGGGCATCCTGGGGCAAATGAAGGAGGATGATTAGGAATTGCTGCTTCCTCAACTCCACATAGGTGCCTACATTGAACAAGCAGTGGTACCAAGAGTCTGCAAAGCAGAGAATGCTGCTTTCATCACAGGCAAAAGAAAACAGAGCTGCAAGGGCTGGAAGACACTGATTAGATGGGGAAACTGAGGCAGGACAAAGCCACAGTGGGAAGCCAACAAAGGAGATCATTAGTGTCACCTTCAGGACTCCCCTTCCACCAAGCTTAAGCACACTGTACTCTCACACCCCAGTTTAACTCCTGTTTCATGCATGGGCTAAAAGCAGAGGAGAAGGGATTAATGTGGGCAGGATGTAAACAAAGGAGCTGCAGTTTTTTGCTCCCAGCCCTGGAAACGGTGCTGTGTTTTCAAGCTCACAAAGTAATTCCGTTCATCTGCAGGGTGACGTGTGTGAAAGCGGTCAGCATCGGGTTTCGGTACAGCCGTGTGAATTCACTAACTGTATGGCTATTAATACAGACAGGCATCCTCAACTGCTGGGAGGGGTTAAATAGGAAGGCATTAACGTGGCGTGCCACTTGTGCCTCCGGATTTGGAGCTAAGGGCTGCGGTGTTCCCGTGTTCTTAATGCTGTCCCATGCTCTTCTCTGCATGCTGCTGCTGGAGTTCTGACTGCAAAACGTGGTTCAGTTGGGTCTATGCTTAGATTTGGGGAGTAATTCTGCTGCAAACCCAAGCAAGAAAATCTCTGGATGAGGTTTGAAGGTGTTTTATCCCATGCCGAGCAGAGATGGAGATTAAAAGCAGCTGCAATTAAACCTGGGATCATGCACTTGATGCCCTGCATCAATCCCCTCCTGCACTTTGCACAACTGTTACCCAATATTTGAGGCTCCTGCGCTGTTTCAGCATGCAGAGGACATCTCACAGCACCTAAAGCCATTAACACATCATGTGCCACTGAAGACACAATTAATAAGTCCCAAAATTCTGCTTTAGCTACTGCTTGCAGAGCTATCACCCAGGTCTAAAAGTAACACTCAAATGTTTGGATCAACTTTTGTGGCAAGTTTGTTATTTTTTCCCTTCCATTTAGGCCAACTTTTGGGCCAATTTTGCTATTTTTCCCCTTCCTCCTTAACTATCCTCCATATTTTCTAAAGCTTTTCCCAACCTGAACATTACATACAAAGCTTCTCAGATCCCACTGCATCGTCTCCCTGCATCTCTCGGGGAAGAGCATAGAGAATATTTTGTCCTTCCCTTAGGAGACCTCAGAAAAATTTCTTAACATATCTTCTCACTCTCCCAGAAGTTTTTTCCCTCCGCTTAAAAGAAATGAAGAAACAGAAACATAGATTTTTCCTATACCAGACAAAAGTGTTCAACAGCAGAAGGAAGAAAAAAAAAAAAAAAAAGAGAGAAAAAGCAACCAACTAACCTTTTTCTTTCTTTCCAAGCTGCTTTGACATTTCTTCTACTGTCCTAAGTGGAGCAGCATGCTGCTTGCTGTTAAATCATCCCCCCAGGTCGCAGCAGCGCAGCGGATTAATGCGTTCTCTGCTCACCCTGCAGCCTGGCCCAGTACCGACGGCACAGTTGAGCCATCACTTTTGCAGTCACCAAGCCTGCTGCCTTCGGATTAAATGCATATTTTTAAATCAATGGTTGGAAAAATGCCCTGCAAAGAGCCACAGCGAGTGCACGGAGGAAAAGAGATTTCCAACTGTGATTGTGGTTCTAAGGTACAGAGCCTTGCAGTGAGAAACCTTGGTTGGATTTGGCTTCGGGGTGAGGGTAAGGGGAGAAATTTTGCATATAATGTCCCAAGCCCTAATTTCACTCTGTTGCTTATAGATCTTTGGAACTGTTTTGGGGAATAATTGCATTGCCCCTACGGCCACCTTGAAAGGACCAAAGGGAACGTAAGAAGTAAAAAGTTAAACACTACATATCTCTGTACCAGCTCTCAGGAGTTAAAGAATCAGTAGTAAAATACAAAAATCAAACAGCATTTTGTTCCCATATGCACACATTTAGACACCACTGAAAGGAGAGTATTGCAGAATTAACACACCTAGATGTATTGCTCACAGTTCTACGACAAAAGCTCCGCGCTGGGAGCTCTGCAGAGCCAGAAGATGCCTTTGCATCTCCCCACGACTATTTCTCAGCGGCACAAAGCGTGGATGGACAGCCAAAAGCACAGCGTGGAAGCTCTTTTCAAAGTCCCCAACAAATTTCCATTTGCTGGCAAGAGCTCCCGCCACCTATTAGGGAGCGGGAGAAGATGACAGATTACCGAATCTGCAGATTAATTGCTCTCCAAAGTGAGATGGTCGTGGTTGGTACCCGACGTCAGCACATCCCATCAATCTCCACAGCCGAGTGCTGCTGGCGGGAGCTAATCCCCCCCTCTCCTCGCCAGGCAGGGAGTTCATTTCCACTTCATTACTTCGCAATGTAGTGAGCCGCCGAGTATCTTACTTACCGGCTGTGCCGCGCTCCGCCGAGCCCAGGGACAGCTCTGGGGAGAACAGAGAGGAGCCTCCCGACCCCAAAGCACAAATACCTAGTTGACATCTTTAAAAAAAAGGGGAGAGAATTCATTCTGTGCAATGCTCAGTCTTTAGTTTTTTCTCTCTTTTGGAATGGGAGAAGCAAAATCCTGCGCTAGCATGATCAGACCAAGAACATCCGAAAAGGGTCTGCACACTCCTCTGAGCAGCACTGAGTGACCTAAGCCAGAGCCCTTCCCATGGGATCCCCATCCTCAATACACAGCTTTGGGTCCTAACACCTTGGGAACACCCAAGTTTACCTTGCAGCATAGAATCGTAGATTCTATGATTGATTCCATGAGTCCATGATTGATTCTAAGAGTCACAGACCAGCTTGGGTTGGGAGGGACCTTAAAGACCATAGACCCACAGAATGGCTTGAGTTGGAAAAAACCTTAGAGACCATAGACCCACAGAATGGTTGGGTATAAGAGTCATTAAAGCCTACCCAGTCCCAATTCTTGCCATGGGCATTTTGCCATCCACTGGATTGGATAAAACAAACGTCATCCATGGCTTTGAGCAATGTGAGAATCCCAAAAATCACTTTAGGTCACTCATAGCACCCATCCTTCCCCCTAGGAGACCCTCACATCATAAAACAGAGACACAGGAAAGCATCCAAGAGCCCTTCCCAAAACTGTGCCATCCTCACACAAGCCAAGAGACGCCAAAAACAAAAGTCGCAGTGCTTTGTGATAGATAAAAGCAACGTTGATCTCAGCTTACAGGTAATTTCCTGGCCAGCACTGCTTTATCCCACCATCTGCTAAAACGATTAGTAGCTGGAAAAAAAACTGAAACAGCAGAAAAAGTCAGGAAGAATGCAGCAGGGAGGAGGTGGTGGCACTGGGCTCGAGCTGAGTTACAGAGTGGAGTTTGTTCCCCCCTCCAGAACAAAATCCTTGTGAATGAGCATAGAAGAAAAGGAAGAAAAAAAAAAAGAAAAAAGAAATACAGCCAAAGGATGCTTCATGGAGAAACGAGGATTTTGGGGTTTGTCTGTTTTTTAATGGGGCTGGAGGATTTAGGCAGTGTTATTTTTGCTGAAGAAATTTTATGCAATACAAATCGAATCTTCACACTTAGTAAAATAACACTCCTGAAAGTTTGTTTGTTTATTTGTTTTGTTTTTATCCCACATTTTGCCCTTGAAAAGAGGAAGCCGGGTGTCCTCTGCTCCTCTGTTGTCCCTCCCATTTATCACACCACCGCCAGAGCCCTTTGGCAAAGGGTTCATGGGCATAACAAAGGCTGAGGCCGTGTCCAGCAGTGTCATTACTGCTGTGTAATTACAGACCCAAGGAGCAGGGTGTATAGGCATCCTGGTTCTACGTATCTAATTAAACAGCACATCCTTTCCCTTCACTGTCCTGCTCTTCTCTTTAAGCCCTTATCCCACACGGACCTTGGGATGCAGAGATGGAACTCAGTCTTCTCTCTCTGCTTGACGGAGCACCTAACGCAGCAAGCAACAAACAGACAGAGGGTGACGAGTGTAAGTGACTCCCTGATCCTACAGGAAACCTGAGTGCTGCCTTTATTTAACCACCACCAAATAACGACTGATCGACTCACGTGCGTATTAGGAATCAATTAACCGGGCAGAAATCAGCATTGTAGAGAAAATATCCCAGACGCAGCACAAAAGCATGGCGAGCTCTATCTCTAAGGCAGTAATCAGACACAGCGAGGCGAGAGGTAATTACAGGAGAGCTGGAAAACAGGATTTACTCAAAGGTTTTTACTGCACGTTGAGTCATTTTCTCTGCGTATTAATGCTACTGGCTCTCGGGGCAGAATGGCTGAATTACATTCATGGTAAAAGAAAGACACAGTGTCAGCTCAGAGCAGTGAAGAAGCTCAAAAATGAGGAAAGCAACAGCATTTTAGGGTCCCTTGTGCAGGTGACATTGGCCCCATTTCCCACTGCACCGCATCCATTACTTGGCTGAGATTTCAGAATGAGTCCTTCTTCCTTCTGCTGTTTAAAACCACTGCGCTTCAACATTTGGTTTATTTGCTGGGTGATTATTAAACTTCCAGGACTGATTAAAATCAAATTGTGGAACAGCTTTTGTTGCAAGCCCCACATCTTACATCTAAGCAAAAATAACAAAAGCCTGCAAAAAAAAAAAAAAAAAAAGTCAAAACGGAGCATCACCCAGGGCAAAACCCCACTTTTCCTGCTGACCACGTATTTTTCTGCTTCTTGTAACTCTCTCCATTCCTACCGCTGTTTCGCATGGGAAAACTGTCTTTAAAATTGCACGGATCTCACCAGAGTGCAAACACAGGCGCATCGTGCCCCCTAGAGGGGACTGTGTGGTCCCCACCGTACCACGGTTTCCACTACTGCACACTCCTTGTGTGCAGTTCTGAATTAAAAACAGGAGAAGAGAGACGGAGGTAAGAAACAAAACTCCACAAAACAGGCCTCATACAGCTCAGTATTTTGCTTTGTTTTAGGTGTTAGTTAATCCCAGCCTGCTCCCAACTTTTGGAAGCCACTGAAGTCACTTCTTGCTTTTTTGATCGGAGACATACATGGAGTTAATTCATTGTCCTGGAGGTGGTGATGCTGAGGCTGAGACTCAAGAATGGTCCAAATGATCCCAAAATGAAGCCTCCAAGATGCACCCAGACACCAGGAGAACCCCTGGGACTTCTGGGTGGGTTCTTGCAGTATCATGGTTTTATGCCAAATTATCTACTGACCAATTTCTGGAAACATGCTGAGTTCAAAAACACGACCACAATTACAATGAAAACTGGAAGGGAAAAGGAGGCAAAAAAACCCGAAAGGAATAGGTACAGTTTGAAGCCTACAAGGAAAAACAGATAGAGGAGCAGTGAGGTAGAGAAATAAAACACGGAGAGGTTGAAAGAACTGTCAAGGAGAAGGCTCCTGTCCTGGACTATTAATGAAGTCAACCTCAAACTGGGAAGACTGGGGACATCCCAGACATGGGAAGCCCACATCCACCAGATATCCCCATACCCACAAGAATCCAGCAGAGCACAAGCACATCCTGTCGAGGCTGTTTTAGATCCATTGAGCTCACTCCACAATACTGGTATCTTAATTAAGGGTGGCTAATCAGATACCTGGACTTGTCCAGCCCTATTTCTTTCCCTGGGGCAGCAGGGGGAAAAGAACAAGAAAAGTGGAGACTTACAGGTATAGATGGCTTTGGGACAGCTGCTTCTTGGTGCTCAGTGCCATGGTTTTGGGATTGGAAAGTCCTTGTTTCTACATGGAGTAAGAGGGATCTGCTGCCAGCTGGCCACCACAATTAATCCTATATCGCAAGAAATTATTTAGAAGTTGATCTTTAGGGTTTATTTGCTACGAAGGAAGAAGGTGGTGCCCAGGAAGCAAGCAGCAAGCCTCGGAACAAGCCATAACTCAACCAATGTGTAGCAGGTGAAGCTCACGCAGAGCAATAAGCTCCATTTGATTCCCCCAAATCGAGAAGAAAATTCCAAGGATTTATCTTGGAAGCTCTCTGGACATGAAGCAGATGTGCAAGCAAGCTGGGAAGCCTGGGGACTCTGATTTAGGGGAGAAACCTGCAGAAAGGCAAAGTGATGGTGAGCAGGGACTTGATCCAGAGAAAAGGAGAAGAGCACAGGGCTCTAGCTGTAACTCTGTGCCCTCCATCAGCCTTGCAACTAATTACCCTGAGCAGCCTCTGCAGATTGACAGACAGGGGTGGAGGGTCAAGACCCAGAGAACCAGATGAGCCAAGTGGCAAATCAACAAGAGGATTGGGATGAGATCATTAAAGCAAAAATTACCAAGGGAGGTGTCAGGCATCAAATCCATTTTTAATATCGCATGATTCCCCACTGGCCTTAAGAGTCCCAATCCCCAAACCTCCAAGCCAGCAGTGATCCGTGCCAGGCTTGGATGCTTTTTTAATTTACGGTAATTGCATCTGACTGGAGATTTCAGTTCAGAATTCCATCAATTCTATGCATTCAAACCAAATCTTAAAATTGGAAAGGCACCTGTGAACGGCGCGAGAAGCTTCCTGAAGCTGCAGCGATGGGGCCAGGCATGCTTGGCGTGGGTCGGATGCCAAGCTGGATGCTTCTGCAGGGACTTGAAAAATGCAAGTGATGCCTTGAGCCAAGATGGGTAAAGATAGCTCCTGCCCACCAAGAATAAATCTTCAGCTAAAGTTTCTCTTTCTGCCCCGTTTGCTGTCTGTTTTGCCACCCATGTGCCATCTCCACTTTGTTTCCCAACAGCTCATCACCCACATGGGTTGGGGAAATGCTGTGGGATGCTGGAGAAAAATAAGAGGTTAAAAGGCAGACTGGGGTGGGATAGGGTTACCCTGCAAGGCTGGGGAGGGAGCAATAACTTGCTTGCAGCTGGCATTCCCTTGCTTTCTCACAGGCAGTTAATTAGTAATTTTCATCACTCTTGTTGTTATATATGGACACGAGAGATGGAAAAAGGAAGAGGAGGAAAAGACGACAGACTGAGCAGGTGCTAAGGCTCACAGCTGAAACATTTCCACAGAATTGACCTTTCAGGAGCAAAACCCATCAGCTTGACAACACTCAAGAGCTGCTCCATCCAGAAACCCACCAGCTTGACAACAACCAAGAGCTGCTCCTTCTTAGGGTTTGTTAGGGATGCTTCTGGTTCCTTTTCTACCACCTGATTCAATACAAGTACTGGATGATCTCGGGCTGGTGCTGAAGACATACAAGTGACACAAATGTCACCTCCAAAAAATACGCGTGTGTTATGGTCTTTAAATGCTCTTGACCCTTAGTGGTGTATGAGCCAAGGAAAAAAGTCATTCTAATCATCACTAATCATAGGATCATTATGGTTGGAAAAGGCCTCCAAGATCATCAAGTTCAACCATCAACTCATCACCACTCAAAGGCACCCATTTTTGTTACAACACCCTCCTGTACCTGCAACAACCATTCAGAATGGTTTTAAACTGAGACTGGGGAGGTTTAGGTTAGATATGAGGAGGAAGTTTTTCACACAGAGGGTGGTGACACACTGGAACAGGTTGCCCAAGGTTGTGGATGCCCCATCCCTGGAGGCATTCAAGGCCAGGCTGGATGTGGCTCTGGGCAGCCTGGTCTGGTGGTTGGCAACCCTGCACATAGCAGGGGGGTTGAAACTAGATGATCACTGTGGTCCTTTTCAACCCAGACCATTCTATGATTCTATGATTTGAATTCCACAGTTTCCCAGTGCCAGGCTGCACATACTATGGGGTGAGGATGCACTTGACTATGCCTGCAGCACTGCTGCTAATTCAAGAACATAAATAGAACTAACACAATAATTATCTTGAGCTACAACATTCCCCGTCCTTTCCCTGCTGTCTTCTCCAACATTTAGGATGAAAGGTAATGGTCTCAAATCGCACCAGGGGAAGTTCAGGTTGGTTATCAGGAAAATTTTCTTCTCCCAAAAAGTGCCAGGATTGGAGCATTGGAGCAGGCTGCCGAGGGAGGTGGTAGAATCACCATCCACGGAGGTGTTCAAGAAGTATGGAGATGTGGCACTGCAGGACATGGTTTAGTGGGCATGGTGGGGATGGGTTGGGGTTGGATTGGATAATCTTGGTCTCTTCCAAACTTATGATTCTGTGAGTGGGTATGGTGGTGATGGGTTGATGGTTGGACTCTTCCCAGCTGTGTTAAATGGGTCAAAACTTCGCAATTTGGTGTTGGATATGGCAGGGTTAGCACAAAGAGGCAAAGAGAATGAAATAGCAGGGATCAACATGCAGTGAGATAACCCGTAAGAAGGGACCCAAGCAAGTGACAGTGAGCACACTAATTTCAAAAGACTTTGCAGTCATCCAGAGGCAAAAAAAAAAAGGAGCAAATTTAAGCACAGATATTCACACAAGTACAGAACATCATAAATATTAAAGCCCCATGCATAGCCCCAATGCAACCAATAGCACTCAGACACCACGGTCACACAGCTTGAGCACCAAGAGGTGCAGGAGGCCATCCATCCCTGATGCACATTGAGGAGGTGATGATTCACCAGCAAAAGAAGCTCCAACTCTGCACAAAAATACCACCTTAGAAAGTTGCTCTGATTTTTTTCCCCCACTAAAATACTCAGAGCTTTCCAAGAGAGAGGCTATTTCCCACTAGTTAGCACATAACAGACTGCTTCATTTGTCGGTGGGGCAGAGAGCTCTCACAAAGGTGGGAAGGAGGAAAGGGAGCAGTGACCCAGAACAGAAAGCATCTCTGAACAAATAAAGATAATGAATTACTCTCTAAGGGGTGAGGCTCATGCAGCACACGCTCCAGGCAGTCACACACACGCAGGAAAAGAAATAAGGGAGCAGTAATGGAGAAAGAGGGAGATGCTCTGTTAACATTTCTCATTAAAGCACATTGATCACAATTTGGATGGAGCAGAGGGGACGTGACACTGCTCTGCTGCCAGTACAGCAGGAGCTGGGGATACTCCAGAGAGCAGAAAAACTTCCTGGGAGTCTTCAGAGCTGGCAAGGAATCAGAGCACGGAGCTGCATATTTCCAGCTCTAAAGAAAGCAGAAGAGCTTCACACGGGACTTCGTAGGCTCTGAACAAATCCTTCCAAGAAATTCAGGCAGAGAAAGGGGAAAGGTGACAAAGAGGAGGCAGCATCCTCCAGTTGATTCTGTCTCCCTCAGTGCATCATATTGCCTTAAAAAAGGCTTCACTACACTTTAAAACTTCGGGAAAAAGCACAGGGAGGAGGATTTCTAGGTTGGTTTGACAGTGGAATTACCTTGAGGTAAGGAGTGCAGAGGAATTGCAGGCATTGTCCGTGATCCCATTGTGGTGGGTGCCAAACACACACAAAACAAAAGAGCTCTTAATGAGTTTCTTTCTCCCAACAATGCAACAATTGCTGGGACAACTAATTAATGTACAGTGGAGCCTACAGCAGAGCTGGATGTGCACTAATTACACATTTTTTAATCCGTTTTCACCCTGTGCATGCAATGAAGGAAGCGTTTGCAGAGGTGCTGCTACTTTTTGCCTCCCGTTGTCCAGTCCTGCTCCATCCCATCTCTGAAAGAAGATTCACTGACAGAAAGAACAGCTGAGAAAAGCAATATTTTCACTACATAAACCCAGCTGTGCCCTGATTCCAAGCAAGGAAGAAAAATTAGTGCTGCTGCCTGCAGCCCTTCTCCCTTGCCTAAAGCCATGCTGTTGGTCTTTGACACAGTGCTACCCTATAAAGTATCCTGAGATCGCAGAATCACAGAATGGCCTGGGTTGAAAAGGACAACAATGATCATCTAATTTCAAGCCCCCCAGCTATGTGCAGGGTCGCCAACCACCAGACCAGGCTGCCCAAAGCCACATCCAGCCTGGCCTTGAATCCCTCCAGGGATGGGGCATCCACAACCTCCCTGGGCAACCTGTTCCAGTGTGTCACCACCCCCTGAGATCCTCCACCAACACCTCTAATTATAAGTTTTGGATTAATTAGTTGATGTTTAACCTCTTTTTTCAAAAGAAAAGCTAGAAAGACAGAAGCGATGCTCAGCCATGCAAGGACTCACGCTCACACCTAAACATTGTAGGACAGTGTTTCTGAGCAGCATGGAGACCAGAACACAAATACACATAACCAGTCTCAACTAGTACTTCCCCATCCACCACTACAGAGCACACTGCAAACAAATCACAGAACATCTTGGGTTGGAAGGGACCTCAAAGATATTTCTAAATACTATTGAGTCAATTGCAATTCTTACTGGAACCATCTCAAGCTCTCTTTCCTTCTTATCCACATTTATCCCAGAATAAATAATAGAGAATTCTCTTTCTCAAGACAGCCACCATTGTCCCATTCTGGACAGCTGATGGGACAGAGGTAATAACGTCATGCCTTAGGATGGAGTTTTCCAGTTGCACTCCAGTCCCAAAATTGAGCTGACACTAAGGGCATGTTCGTAACGAATTCTGGAGATCGACTGTATAATTCAGATAAACAGAGGAAGTTACTTTGAGGTGCTGAATGATTTAAAACATAATTCATCCCCACCTATTCTCCAGTGAAGGGTGCCACCTGTTAGCATGAGAAAATACCCAGGAATGAGCAGAATCCCAAAATGTACAGCTCCATTCCACCAACTGCAGTAAGGAAGAAGTTGCTAATGGCTCCTCACTTGCTCCAGGGATTATGTCATAGCTCAAATTGTATTCCCAAGGAATGGGGTTACTGCATTCCTGCATTCCCCAGGAATGTGCCAGATGCACGTGGGTACTACAACAGCATTGAACCAGATGGGACAAGTAAGAAAAACCCAAGGGACGAGCATGAAGGAGCCCAATATCACTCTGCTGTTCTAAGGTTTCCTCTTGGCCATTCCTCTATGTCAGCTCTGTCTTGTTGAGATCACAAAGCCCAGGCTGTGAGCATCCTGCGGTAAGGGTTTGCCTGTTCTGAGCAGCCCCATGTATTGCAGTGGTGAGATTCACATAAAATACAGCCCTGCATTGGGGCAGTCATTAGGGGTACAGAGCCTAGTTCTCTGATAACTAGGGATCTTTGCAATGTAGGATGGAAGAGTTCCACTTTCAACTTGACAGGTAAATGAGAGGGAAAAAGAAGGACAGAAGAGGAGGAGGAGGGGAGAAGAAGAGAGGGAGAAGGAGAAAGGGAGAAGAGAAGGAGGAGGAGAAAGGGAGAAGAGGGGGAGGAAAAGGGGAGAAGAAGAGGAAGAGGGAAGAAGAAAGTGAAATGGAAGAGGAAAGAGTAACCAGCAAACATAGCTGAAATTGGTAATAAATAAATAAATAAATAAATAAATAAATAAAGGCATTACGTAATCCTCACAATTTATGACTCCATCTCTAATTAGAGGGTCTTCACAGATTTCTGTAGTAATAACAGCCCAACAAGAAAGGTGATTAAGACTGAGCCATGGTTTCCTCTTAATCTCCCCCAAAAGGTTGTGCTGTCCTCAGGTGCAAGCTCACCCACACTTTTATTTTGATGCTCTGTCTCAGCTGCCCTCCGGTCCTGCTCAGCTGTTTGCAAGGGCTGGCACATTTATGGAACACATGCTAGCCTCCAAAAATGCATCTCCCCCTCGCCTTAGGATGGAGACATCCCTCTTATCATGACATACAGCTTCAACGATTAAAATAATATTTCCCTAAACTCTACAAGAAGGTTTTCAGCACTTGCAAAGGGCTCGGATCCATCACAATGATGGATGGTTCCTAATGGCCCGAAGCAAATCAAACCCATCTTTCATTTTTATCACCTGGGTCGTCCTTCCAGGGCCGGGGGATGTTTCTCCCTTCATGTGATTGTGTGCAAGGTACCAGGAACTCACTGACACTACAACCCACCAACAAGCTGGGAAAGATCTTTTTAATAGGCTTTTACTGCTATCAAAACAGACTTTAGTTAAGACAAAGCAGCTTTACAAAGAAAACTTGCAAAAAAACATACATCAAACAGCTCACACAAAACATTTCCATGAAATCAAAAAAAAAAAAACAGGAGAGCTGAACACCATTTAAGCCAATACATAAATCTTTTTATTTCCAAGTCGGTGCTTCTAAAGTACAGCCCTGATTGCACCACAGACACTCTTGGATGCTCAGGAATGTCACCTGTCAACGCCTGCTCCCAAGGCACACTTAGAGGGAGAGCGATCATCACTGATGTTCCCATCCAGTAAATAGTTCAAACAAAACCCAATTATCACCACTGGAGGAATGCTGCTCCAGCTTGCTTCAGAAGCAAACTTCCCCAACTGGAAGAAAGCTAAAAGGAAAATAAGAAAAAGAAAAACAACAACAACAAAACCAGCTCTCTGCACTGAGACATTTGGACACTTTCTTGCATAGACACTGACCATGAAATAGCAGTTTGGGCAGCTGTGCCCCAGCTTTAAACTAGAAGACAGAAGATTTGGGTTAGATGTTAGGAAGGAATTCTTTACTCAGAGGATGGTGAGAAAGTGGCACAGGCTTCCCAGAGAACTGTGGGTGCCCCATTCCTGGAGGTGCTCAAGGTCATGCTGGATGGGGTTTGGGCAACCTGATCTGGCAGGTGGCAATCAGCCCACAGCAGAGAGGTTGGGACTGGTTGGGCTTTAAGGTCCCTTCCAACCCAACCATTTCATGGTTCTATGATTTTTAAGGATCTTTCCAACCCAACCATTCCATAATTCTATGACCTTTAAGGTTCCCTTTCAACCCAATCATTCTATGATTCTACAATCTTTAAGATCTCCTTCCAGCCCAACCATTCTATGATTCCACGATCTTTAAGGTCCCCTTCCAACCCAACATTCTATGATTCCAAAATACTTAAGGTCCCTTTCCAACAATCATTCTGTGATTCTATGATCTTTAAGGATCCTTCCAACCCAAGCATTCTATGCTCTTTAAGGTCCCTTCCAATACAACCATTCTATGATATGATTCTATGATTCCCATTCTCATCTCTACTTAGTTTCCAGCTCTCCACTTCTTTGGTATTCATCCACTGCCCTTTGCCCATTTTTCATCCCTAAAACCCTTCTGTTTTCTCCACATTTTCTTTTGTTTCCCAACACACCTCTGCAGCTACGGGAATAGAATCAACAGCCATAAGCAGGTACCCTTGAAAAACCAAGAGCACAGAAAGCATGTAAATGGCATTTCCCAAGTCAGATTCACATCAGGTGTTTAGGAACATCAATAGAAGGCCTGCATAATCTCTGTCCATCTGAGATTGGCCAAGTACCAACATCAGCAGAGGACGTTAAGCTCTGTAGTAGATAGAGTTGGGCTACACATTCACAGCACAGTTAATGCACACATACTACAGCAGCTACTCACACCAGGCAAAGCAACCCCAAGCTCTCCCTTTACAGTAGCTGCAGTAGGGTAATTGCAGCTTCAATGAATACGAACAGCCCCATCTCCCCATGCTCAGCATCCTTCCTGAATCCCACCTTGCTGCCTGCAAGAGCCCTTGCTGCCTGCGAGCAGCCCTTCATCAGCATCAGTCAAGATAAGCCACATTAACTGAGACGCTTTAAATACCATGTCTTTGCTAAGCCAGCTCATTTTGACTGAAGCAGGTCAGTTTGTGCTCACGGGACCAATTCCTGCAAGCACTGGGGATTTCAGAGCCTGCACGCAGCTACGTTTCATGCAGGTATAGTTATAATCTATTTATACTCACATTAAGGTTTTGGACCTCCCGTATATACCTGATTCCAAGTTAAAACGAGACCAGCGCTCAGGTTTTATGCTGGCTTAGCAGAAAGCAATTTTTTTTTATTATTGTTTTGGTTTTAAAACAAAAGATTACTCGTCCCCATACTTTCTTCCATCGAGGCAGGCAATGAAATACCATGGCCAATGAGTTACTGTGCATGAGCTGAGCCACGGTACCTGGCTGCAGGCAAATCACAGCCACTCAGAAATGGGGGGGGGTGGGGGGAGAAAAAACACATTAGTCAGACGTTTCTCATGGCTTTGTGCAAATGCAGCTTCCCTCAGGTCTGCTGCGAGTTAGGAGCTTACACAATCAACTAAAGCACTGCAAATCAATGTTTGGGCAACCTACAGTAATATCACAGAATAGCCAAGTTTGGAAGGGATCTCCAGAGGTCATCTGGTCAACAGTTGACTTTATGGCTTTATTTGATTTATAATAGAAAATACTTTCTCCGTAGTCTACTTCTTTATAATATCAGTATAAAGGACAGTACAGGAAAAAGCAAAGAAGAGATTTTTTTTTGGAAGGGGTCCAAAGAAACTGCTCATTTGTACATGGATATACAGCAGCTATCACAGGGAAGTGTTTCAGAATTAAATATCCTGTCCTACACTCCCAAAATTTGGTGAAAAGTGGCATTTTTAAAGTATGATTTCCATATTCATCACACATACCTTTAAAAAAAAAAACCAAAACAATACTTTAAGCTTGATTGTATAGAGAAACTGCAACAAAACAGCTTTGCTAGACTTATAGTTGAGTCTAAAACACCCTCCATGAAGCCAAGAGGTTGGGAAAACCAAAAAAAGAGCACTAGCAACTGACATTTTAACAAAAGGAGATAAATTGTTTCCTCTTTCTGTAAGCAGGACAGGTAGAGTTGTGTTTCCTATAAAGAAAATTCAAAAAAAAACATGCTGAGAGAGTTGGTAGATGCCCCATCCCTGGAAACATTCAAGGAAGTGGTTGATGCTCCATTCCTGGAGACATTCAAGGCCAGGCAGGACAGGGCTCTGAGCAACCTGATCTAGCTGTAGATGCACCTCTTCAACGCAGGAGAGTTGGACCAGATGGCTTTTAATGGTCTCTTCCAACTCAAACAATGCTATGATTCAGATGGTTCAAGTTCAAGGATTAAACGAGGTTGCACAAATCTCAGCATCTTATTTCAGCCTGGTGGTCGGAAGGCTCTTTTCAGCTGTTTGCATCTCAGCTGGCCAAGAGCTCAGTTGGTGGCAAAGAATAACATCAACAGTTGTTTTATAGGTGATTTTTTTTTTTTTTTTGGCCCACGGATCATCCAGCACTTGCGTTTGCTCTTCTCATCACAGAGCAGGAAAACTGAGGCACACCATTAAAAGGATTCACCTCAAGGGTTGCACAGGGAATCAGCAGAAATGCATATAATTATAAAGCCTCATGGCTTTCAGCCTGCTCTATCAAGTCCTTTCCCCACGCAAGTGTTTTCCCCTCCTCCAATTATTCAGGTAATTGAAATGCCTGCTTCTGTCCTTGAAAATTAGGCTGAAAGTGGCTTGAAAATTAGTTGCAACAACACCAGCCAGAAGCTGTTAGGTTCCACTGCTACAGCCTGCAGGGCTGTCTGTAAAACTCAGCCCAGCAGCACTGAAGGCTGCTTGGTTTTAATCAACTCTAAATGCATTTGAATGACACTCCCCGGATCTTACACGGATAGTTTCGTATTCAAGTTTAAGAGGAGCGATGGCAGAGTAGACCTCCCAATCCATCACATTCTATAGAGCAAGGAAAGAAATTTCCTACTTCTGTCTATTGTCCCCATTTGACCCCAGTTGGCCTTCCCAGAAAAGTTGTTTGATTTTGTTTTAAAACTTTATGCATCTGCACACATCGAAACTAAAAATCGCATCCAGCATTTTTCACTCAGCTGCCACGTCGAATTACACTCTCCAGGCCATGTGTCAGGCACTATCTCCTAAATCTATGGCTATTTTAATAGCAGGAGAGTCTGACTTCCAGCCCCCATCCTACCAGTGACCTGAATGCAGTGGGAGTAGAGCAGTTGGCAGAGCAGTACGAAACAAAAACATTCCCTTGAAAAATTTCTGGCATTCCTTCAGTGTGTTATTTCAGCCTTAAATAACAAGGGATATTCTAGAGCCCCTCAAAGCAAGTCGCAAATACTGAATAGAGCCCCAGAAAGGCATTATTAACACCACTTTCTAAAGAGGTTAAAAAAAAAAGAAAAAAAAAAGCGTCAATTACACTAATCACTCAAAGGAAGTGAATTCTCCATGTGAAAGTCCCGTCTGAAAGTAAGGGATGATTCTTCCTCCACTATTCCTTTTTCTAAGCATCTCTGGGCTTATTTAGCTTCTTGCAGTGGCTCACTCTTACCCTTGCTAAGAAGCTGATGGCTTTCAGGAACAAAAACTGATTTGGTCATTTAGTCTCTAAGAGGAAAAGATCCAACACGCACGGAAGGACAAGTCACGGAGATGCATTTCTTCTGCCAAAAAGACATCTTGGTGATGGGAAACAGCAGATCGAGAGAGTGTTAAATGTTATCAGAGAAGGTCTGAGTGCTACAGCCCAGAGCTGGTTTCCCCTATGCATTACCTGGTTGGTACATGTAGGAGAAATCCTTTCCCAGAGCTGAAAAATCAATTTGGTCTTTGATATCCCAGCCACGACCGGTCAAGCACCTGCTAATCGGTACTGGCACAGCAGCAATTCTGTAGCCCAGAGGCAGAGGAGATAGCCCCAATAAACTGCAAAGCCAGTGAAAAAAGCTCCACTCAAATCAAGTTAGAACTAATCAGGTTGGATATTAGGAAAAAATTCTTCTCAGAAAGAGTGATCAGGCATTGGAACAGGCTGCCCAGAGAGCTGATGGAGTCGCAGTCCCTGGAGGTTTTCAAGGAATATGGAGATGTGGCACTGAGAGACATGGTTCAATAGGCATGGCGGCCATAGGCTGTGGTTGGACTTGGTGATCTTGGTAGCACTGTCTAACTTTAATGATTCTATGAATGGGTATGGTGATAGGACAACACTTAGACTTGAAGATCTTCTGAGATCTTTTCCAACCTTAAAGATTCGACCCTGGAGGTGTTCAAGAAACGTCTAGATGTTGTACTGAGGGATGTGGTTTAGTGGGAAATACTGGTGATAGGCGGACAGTTGGACTGGATGATCTTCGAGGTCTTTTCCAACCTTGGTGGTTCTATGATTCTAGAGAATAAGTCACCAAGCATCTATTAGCATTAATACTAATTAATCCCTCTAACTTCAGCTCTCTTCATCCTTCCTCTGACTTTTTGGCAGCTGCCTTAGGATCTAAAACCTGGTGTCTCACCAAGCCAAGCCACTGCCAATAGCTCTCCCTTGCCACAAGAGCTGCGTTGGAAGCACTACCAATCAACAAAGCAAGTGTAAATCCTCTGTCACTATGTCATCCAGCACTCATCATCCTCTGACAAGGTCATGCTGTTGCACAAAGGCAAATTTCAAAGCAGGACATCCAAACAGGAAAGCCGGTTGTAATCCTTCACCTCCGCTCCACTCGATAAGCTTTGGTGATGATGCTGGCACTGGACTCAATTTCGGCCTCCACACTTCAGACAGGAGGTGAAACAGTTGGAAAGCATCTGACGGGGGGAGGCAAAAACCTAGGACCAAAGGAATGTGCAGCGCGCTAAAGCTAGGAAAGACAAAAGGAAAACAGGAATAATCTGCAAATATCTAAAAGCCAGCTGCAGTGGCTTCAACTTAGCTGTGGCAGACATTTGGAGCATTGGTGCTGACATTACCTCCAGACCTCACAGACAGAAAGAGAGGAGAACAAGACAGGAAATCCTCTCCCAAAAAGGATGAGTTACTTTTCTCCAGGGAGTTCACACCAGACGAGAGCACAGAGCTCATTCACTTCTTCAATCAAGGATTCGCTTAACCACGTTGTTGCAGACAGCTGTTATTCCCATTCTGCTCTATTGCCTCTGAATTGCTTGTTTTCCTACCTTGACTACTTTCTTGTCTGGGATTTACAGGTGAAGCAACCCATCAAAAATCCCCAAGGAATGGAAGGGATTCTCTTGATAGCAGATGATCTTATCCATATGAGAACAGCAGTTTTGTCTCTCTTATAGAAGTGCCCTTTTTCCAATACAGCATGTCGAGCAGGTGTTTCCCTGTAAGCAGCAGCTATTCCTGCATTAGAATTCATTCAAACATTAAAAGAGGGTAAATATGTCAACCTGACAGGCCACTGTCAGATGAGTGAAAAGTTTCTAAAAGCTATTGACAACAAGTTCACTTCTGCTTTGGACTTGGAAAACCACATTGCTCCATTAAGTAACTCAGCCACTCTGCCCACATGAATATTTAAAAGAGAAAAGCAAAGCATTAGGCAGCCAAGCAGCTCGAGATATGCACTAATCTCTTCAAGTGGAGAGGATGGAGCAAAGGAAGTGTCAGCACATACAAAGCGGCCGGCGTGACGTTTTTAGAGGATGAAATGGAAAAGACAATGTCCTCTCCCCCACCGTATCCACTCGATATAAGACCCCACCCATGTTCAACACATGCAACCTAGTGATTTCCATATTCAATAGCTGTTATGGAAAAGAAGGAGAAAAAAAGATGTCCCTTCAACTATTCCTAACACTCAAAAAATCTTGTATTATCACTGAAAAAAATCAATTCTACAGGTTAAGCACAGGAAACACAAACAGCAATTGAGCCTCTCATTTTGCAGGGACTTCTGTACATTTGAAGAACATTTACAACCATTTCTTCATCTTCTGAATTTTGACTAAATATTCTCTTTTTTCCTCCAGATGTTTTTATAAGCAAACAGTTCTTAAGTAGTAGACCTCTATCCCACTCCGTTATTCAGAATGGTTAATTCTCTGCAATTCTCCCCTTTTTGACCTACTCTCCTTTGCTGTTTTTCTCAAAAAACTTTTGTGTCTGTGCATACAAGACCACTGATGGCCATGTCACGCAATATAGATATTCGAAGAACAAATTTAAATAAAAGAAATTATCTTCTGTGATACTACACTTGAGTGGGCATGGTGGGGATGTCTTGGCGGTTGGACTTATGAACTTGGAGGTCTTTTCCAACCTCGACGGTTCTGTGATTTCATAATCCTGATCTGGCATATTAGACAGAATGCTGAGATTACTCAGACAGTAAAACTGAAGAAATGTTGTACATGCAACCGAGGAATCTGTTTGAGGAAAATGGTTCCCTGACTATATGTGAATTTGTATAATTTTCTCAGACAGCATTAATTTGAGTAATACCATCAGAGAAAGAATAGTTAGGTGATGCCGTGTGGAGCCAGGAGTTGGACTTGATGATCCTTACAGGCCTCTTTCAACTCAGAATATTCTATGATTCTATGAAAGAAAAACTCTTTGAACTTGCCTTTCCTACCACAAATTACTAGAAAGCCTAGGAAATCTTGGACCACCCACGTAGCCAGTTAAGAAATTAAAGTATATCTGAACTACTCTGAGAAAGAAATGAAGTTGCATGCCTGCATTTCCTACCCACAGGTCTCGAGGTAGAGAGCATGTGAGCAAGAGAGCAAGGGATCACACAACGCAAATGAGATCTAACACCATTTGACTCCTCTGAAAAAGAAACTTGCTCACATACAGCAACAAGGAAAGCCCCTATGCACCAAAGCCTTTAATATAGGAGCCAAAGAGCAAGTCCTGAAAGCTAGAAACACCGAGACTGAAAAATCATTGAAGTAGGAGACCAAAGCTGTAAGATACAGTGTAAAGGGAACAGCAAACGACCTGCTCACCTTGCGCTCAGCACTGCTCAGCTCAAGAGCCCAGGAGACAAGAGGACATAAAACAAGCTGCCTGCTTTAATATATATTAAAAAGCCAAGGAACACACCAGGCTGCAGATTTACTGCCTGTCACTAGCAGAGGTTTAACATCTTGATTTCACGCTGCTATTCTTCATTACGTTTTATTACTGGGCTTTGCTTGTTTATGTCACTGCCATAGCATTCAGGTGGGAATTAGAGGATTTCATTCAGAAATGTCTTGAAGTACAGACATGAAACAGGCCCACAGTGGGGTGCTGCGTTCCTACTGCTGGCTGAACGCAGGGAAAGTGAGCAGTAATAAGAGCAGCTGGGCAAAGGAACACACTATATATGCAGTGAGAATGCTCAGCAAGTTTAGGGAGAGGCAGCAGGGATGCTTGCAAGGGATGGAGAGGGGAAAATGTGCCATGAATTGAGCAAAGAGACCTCTGTTTGCTTGTCCCTGCATTTTCGGTACCATTCAGGTTCCTGGGATAAGCTGGCATCCATTCCAAACTCCTCCCAAAGGGTATTCTCAGGTTGGACATTAAGAAAAATTTCTTCTCAGAAAGAGTGGTAATGCATTGGACCACACTGCCCAGGGAGGCGGTGGAGTCACCATCCCTCAAAGTGCTCAAAAATGGGGAGATGCTTTACTGAGGGACATAGTTTAGTGGGCATGGGTTGGGGTTGGACTGGATGATCTTGGTGGTTTTTTCCAGCTCTAGTGATTCTATGATTTACAAGTTAAAGTACAATGATAAAATCAAAAGCATGCCTTTTTTTTTTTTTCTTTTTAAGTTAACAATTCCTTATGAGACTAAGGGCTGTCTTAAGCCATCTAGAAAACAAATAGATTTGTTCCCAAATCATCAACATTCAGCCAAATCAGCTCAAACTGGCAACATGCTATCAAGACCGATTCCTGTCCATGTCACATTCAGGTGAGCTCCCCAAAATCAGCCATGGCTGCCCCATGCCCATAGGAAAACCAACACCTAAACCCATGGACAGCTACTTAGAGTTGCCACTTTCCCTAAGCAAATAGAAAATATGCAGTAATACCTGAAAGACCTTTGGGATTGGAAAGCAAACTCCAATTTAGTGACATGAAACACAGGCAAAGCAAGGGCTAAGTGAGCCATGGGGATTCATCCCAAAACAAATAACTACAAATAACCCATTTTGAGGCTTGGGACACACTAAGAGAAGAGTTGCCACCCATCTTGTAATAAATGGGCTGCTGGTCAGAGCAACTGCTCTAGCCATGTATGAGACCTTTTCAGCACATCAAGGAGGTTTTATCCTTATTACAAAGCCAACCCTCTGCCTCCCCATTTGGACAAGTCTGTGCAAGTCAAACTGCTCTAAAATAAATTCCCACACAAGCTCTCAAGTGTGGCCCCATGAGCCAGCAGCAGCCACGGATGCCAGGAATGTCCAGGACCTGCCTTCCTCGACCTCACTCCAGGACCTGGGGCTGTTTCCAGAGTCACAACCCATTTGCCAAAGAGATGCCCATGCACAAATAACTCCCACGTAGACACGAATCGTTCTCAGCGTTGTTCAGACAGCAAAGTGGGAACTGCAAATGCTGGCACCTGTTTATCTAAGAGGGCCAGGCAGGGACTGCAAAGAGATAAACAAGGATATCGGGTTTAGGAACGTTTTTCAACAAAGCTGCTTTCCCCATACAATGGCATGTCACCAGCCCCAGATGGGAAGTGGTGACAGTGGGAGAGTCAGCAGGGATAGGCCACCCCCTGCAATGGGAGGAGGAATTGCTCAGAGTAGAAACTGCTTTGCTGGCATCGTATATCCTGGTTTTTCGAAACCCTTTCGGCTTGACAAATGTTTTTGCAGGGTACCTCCCTTGCATAGTGCTCTGCCCTGTCCTCACCTGTCCCTCTGCAGCCCTTGAAATTTGCTGGGAGGAGATGTATTTTCTAAGAACAGAAAGTAAAAACCCACAGAGCAGATGTTTACTGAGCTCATGAAAGAAACCACAAAGACCAATGCGCTCGGGCAAAGCCACATTTGTAATCCTGATCTCATTGTCACCCCTAGTGCATGGACACGCCAGCATTCAACAAGAAATAGAGATGCACCAGCACCACCATCCTGGAGTTGTCCTGAAGACGTCATACATCCTTCCAAAATCAGCTACAGAGCAACAGGGCACTTGGAGACACTCAGCTGGGGGTGGATGAGCCATCAGTTGGGAAGGGCAAAGAATAAATGGGAGAGTTCAGGCTGAAGGGTACTTCCACATCCTCACTGAGGCTGTTCAGTGGTCCTCACTCCGCTCCAGCACTCAAAAATAATTTGTGTTCAGTCTTGCAAAACCCAGAAAGAGCAAGGTAGCTTCCTGATGCCCCCATATGGACACAGGAGCAAAACTAAATCTATTTCCAGGGCATAGGATGCGTTTATTTAATGTGCTTTCAATTATCTTTCCTTCTTTCCCCATGTAAACTGTGCATAAAGGAATCTGGGCAATAACAAAATCCATCTCCCTCACCTGCTTTTCCCAGGAGGGTAAACTGAAAGTCCACAAGCAGGTGATTTGTCACCCCACTTACAAAGGCTGCCCCACAGCACAGCGGGATGATTACCAGCAATTTGAAGAAACACCAACTAAAAGACTGGAAATACAGCTTACTACATGGCACAGATCATAGAATCCTTGAGGTTGGAAAAGAACCCTGAGATCATCAAGCCCAACCATCAACCCATCACCGCCACGCCAACTCATAAAATCACTGAGGTTGGAAAAGACCTCCAAGATCATCAAGTCCAACCATCAACCCACCACCAACATAATCACTAAACTACATCCCCAGGTGCCACATCTCTCAAACACCTCTCCTAGCAGCATGTTCCATGCCTGACCACTCCCCTTGGAGAAGAAATTCAACCCAAACCTCCCCAGATGCTGCCTTTATGTTGTTTATAACACCTAAATATGACACCTAAGCTTCAAGAAGTGAATCACAGCAAACCTCTTTGTTTGCAAGCCAATCTCGTTGCTAGTTTGCTGGTATTCCTTCTACATTATCCTTTTGCCAAACTCCTTCCATCACCAACTCTTCAGGACAGCGGGTATATTAATTGCTTGGCACATTCTCCTGACTGCACAGTGCAATTTGCAGCCCTGGCACCGTATGAATAATGGTCCAGAACAACAGCACACACAAAATAAAGCAAACCATAGCCACAGTAGGGTTATTGCAAGGGGATCATGCTGAGTGGAAGGCATGGTTTTGTAAATGTAAGATTAATTCAAGTCCTCTTCTGCGGTAGTATGGGAGCACTGGGTTAGCTTCAGCCCAGCAGCTCGATTAAAGGTCCTCTTGAGCAATGAAACAAAGCAGTTGGATCTGCTCCTGCTTTGCTCCTTACCTGAGGACATAGTACCATAAACACTTACAAAGGTAATTTCATTTTTTAAGACAATGCTCCAGAATTACCTCCCAACACCAAGATTCTTATGACCACTTTCGTTCTCTTCAAGAAAGATTATTAAAAGGGCTTTGGGAAAGCATCTCTTGTATTTCTGTAGCTTCCAAAGTCCTTGCAGATTCAATTATAAAGTGAGCACACAGTAGTCATTCCACGCCAGTCTTGATGAGAACTTCCTCATCATGGCCAGACTGAAATTTGATGTTTTTGGGCTCAGATGCACAATATATGAAGTTTTGGAGGTCGCGGGAACATCAGTGTTTATAGGTTTCCTAAGGTCAGTTTCGAGGCAATGTGTCTTTAGGGATCTGGAGTCCTTTGCAAACATGAATCCCACCTCTCCAGAATGATGGAAATCATAGAATCACAGAAACACCAATGTTGGAAAAGACCTACAAGATCATCCAGTCCAACCATCCACCTATCACCAACACTTCTCACTAAGCCATATCCCTCAACTCAATATCCAAACATTCCTTAATGTTGATGTGCAGCACTGTGCAATTCTATCAATTTGAGGAAAGTAATTTTTTATTTTTTTAATGAAAGAGAATGCTCAAAGCTAAGCACAAAGTTGATAACTTGCCAAGTCTGGACATTAGGAAAAGGATGTTCCAATGCCCCTTGCCTTGCAACACAACACAAAATTCTTACTTCTCTAATATACCTTCCCAAAGCAAGTATCCTGGCTTAATTATTACAAGGCAATCATCAGACATGATTTAAATGCTAATATTTGATACCTCAACCATAACAACCCCGATCATTCTTTAAGTTACGTATTTCTTTTCCAGATGTCTTCCTTTTCCTTCTGACAAGGAGGGCAAGGAGGACAGACCTTGTGCAAGGTGGTCACTCCTGAACAAAGCACGCCTTGTCAAAGCCACAAGACTCACTGAAAACACCTCAAGAAAATCTGTTAAAAGCGCAAAACACTTTAAGAGCTGGCAAAACACTTTAAGAGCTGGCAACTGTCTTCATGTCTTGTGGCTTTCTAACTTGCCCTTTACAAAGCATGACATTAAGGAAGCAATCCAACTGTCAAGAAGTTATTTACATGACAAGTCCCACTGTTCCACTTCAGAAAGATACAAATTTCAATTTTCCACAAGTAGAATTTGTCTTTAGCTTGATCCCTAACTATGAAATTGAACAAACGTTGTGAATTTGTCAGATTAACAGACTGTTAACATAACAATTTTAATAGGAGGGTTTGCAAACTCCCCTACTCACTTTCCTATATAACTGTATAGGTATCTATACTGTGACACCTTGTTGCTCTAGTCCTAGTACATGACTCAAAGCAAACACTAAACCTTAAGATATACACTATGAAGCATAAGGGTGAAAGGCCAGACAATTTCACTAGGGCCAAAATTTCACCATTTATTTAAATAAATTCAACTTCATAGAGTCATAGAATCACCAAGGTTGGAAAAGACCTACAATATCACACAGTCTAACCATCCACCTACCACCAATAGATTTCACTAAGCTTCTTTCAGTCACATAGATCTCCCAGTGTGTGGATCATTTCAGGTTAGGAAAAATTACTTCTCTGAAAAAGCAGCCAGGCATTGGAACAAGCTTCTCAGGGAGGTGGTAGAGTCACCATCCCTGGAGGTATTCAAGAACCATGGAGATGTGGCACTCAGGGACATGGTTTAGTGGGCATGGTGGGATGGGTTGGTGATTGGACAATGATCTTGGAAGACTTTTCCAACCCTAATGTTTCTGTGAGTGGACATGGTGGTCTTGGATTGGCAGTTGGACTTTCCAAACTCTACAATCTCAATTTGAAAACCACTTTACAGCCTCTTAAATAACTCCTCTACTTCTTTAATGCATCTTATCCTTCAAATTCTCACAGTGGAAGTTCAACTTTCCCACAATGTTGAGAACTTCCCTCTCCAAATTCAAACTGTTAGACTCATGACAATTTCTGCATTAATATTTATTTGTTTGGTCATCACTTGCACTGTGCATATTTAGTAAAGTTAATGCATTAACCCCCTGGTTATGGGAGGTTAAATTAAAGCATTGCCAAACCAGGAAAAGAAAACACAGATACCATATTGGAAGTAAATATCGCAGTCCATTAAGACAGAAAAGAACCAAACTTTTTTTTTTTTTTTTTAAACATCGATTATTCTGGAATAATTAATTAGCAGAGCTATAACAATACATAAAATTGCTAGCCTCTGACTCTTCTGATAATTTATGCAAGATTAAAGTATCGCTGTGGTTGCCTTTTCCATTGCCTAATTCAGCATTTTCTTTTTCCTTATGAAAGCAAGACTCCAGATTTAACTGCTCTAATGCCCTTTTACAGTGTTTGGTGTAGTAAAATCTAACAGCCACTACAGCACGCTAGCAGGGAAATGATGGATCACGGAAGCTCGCAGAAGGGGAGCACAGTAAAATGTCCCAGTTAATGTTGAGATAGTAGAGTAAATCTTATTTTAGGAACACACACATCTATATACACACTGGAAGTGGTACCTCTGCCAAACTCCTTTTACCCTATCAAATCCCCTTTTGATTTTTCTCATTGATAATGGATATTTCCATACAAAGGTTTTTCCTTAAAACCAAGCCAAATCTTGGTTTCTAGATGAAGCTTACCAATCAATAGCTAAACCCAAACAAGACAAACTCCATTTGGGCAAGAGGTTGGAATCAGAGAATCATAGAATTGCTTGAGGTGGAAGGGACCATTATAAGTTGGACTCATCTTCAAAATGCTTATTCAGAAGACATAAGCTGATCTCTTTCAAAAAGCAGAATCTGGAGCCGTTTTGAGTACCTGCAACTCAGGAATATCCTTCTCACCCCAAAAACCTCAGAGCTGAGACCAACCAAGAGATGATCCAGATCCCACAGCAGATGAAGATGCATGGCTCTCCAAAAATGGATGGTGGGACATCCACAGAACACACTGCACTTTCTCAACATGGTTCCTGAGCTAGATCTTACATTTCCATAAAACATGGGTGCTACTCTCTTTCAATCAAAAGCTGAGTTAACACTGCACCTTTCGAGTTGCTTGCTTTTGACATAAAGCTAAAAATGAGTGGCAAATACACATGGGCTCTTAGGATGTATTTCTGGGATGTTTTTTCCAGCCTGAAAAGAAGATACGTGCTCGCCAGTGCTCAAAGCCTGGGCTCCATCTCAGGACAAGCTGACCCAGGACATTTCCCCACCGCATCATCGTGACCACTTTGTATTTTATATTCCACTCTAACACTTCAAGAATGTTCTCCTGCCATTTCCAGACCCCTGAGGGCAGGACAAATAACCCATCAAATCACTTCTGAGGACAGATCTGGACCTCCAGCTGTGCTTCTCGATACCATCCAAGACAACCCCGAGCACAATCCGAAATAAGAAGCCTGGCAAAAAACTGCACACGTGTGGATTACAGAGGCATAAGAGAGAATGAAACTGTCCTCAAACTCAAATCCCCTATGGGCAAGAGCAAAATTCCCGTTGACAACTGAAGTAAAGGCATTTCCCCCATTCCCTTAGACTGAAGCAGAAACGTGAAACCGCAGAAAGTGCTGCGACAGCACAGTTTTGTAGAGCTCAGGAGATGCTGTCAGGCCCACAAAGCACTTACCCCAGGTGCACTTATGCATCTGTTACATATTCTGAGGGGTATTACTCATTTATACCGCTTTGTAGAGCACACAAAGCCCAGCACAAGCGAACAGATCCACGAGTGAAGAGCTTTAATTCTGCTCAGTGGCAATACGGGGGAATCGTCGCGTGAAGCTGTTCCTAGGAAAATCAAATGGGACGGTTTTGCAAAAGGAAATTTTTAAAAAGAATTGTACACGGGGATTTGGAGAAGAACGGGAAGCAGAAAGCAGAACAGAGAAACCTACCCAGGTTTTGTAGGGAGAGGAGCATTTGCGCTGGGGTGGGATTTGGGGATTCTGACAGCACTGCGGAGGATGCTCTGGTATCAGCGCAGCCATCAGCTCACAGCCAGGGAAACATCTGCAATTTCAGCTGTGACCGTGCTGGGGATACTTGCCGTCAGTTTGCATATTAGGTGCAGGAAAATAGCAAGAAAAGGAAACAAAAGGGAAGAGGCTCATTGTCAAGCTCCAGGCTGCAGAGCCATTCGTATTTAAGTGCCTTAAATGCCCACTTTTCTTTTCCTTCTTTTGACTTTAAGTACACAAGGAAGGACAATCAAAGGGATAAAAGGCAGCAGCACTGAAATTCAGCACAATCAGAGCCAGATGGGTTGAAAACTGTGTTCTAAAACAACGTATCAGCATCTCAGCTTCCTCAGATGCATTCCTTAAACAGAGAGGATTGGTGATGAAACTGCTTGGCTATTTCTCACCCTGAGGATATCCAGAGGGCTGTGCAATCTGTTACACCTGCAAACAGAGGTCATGCAATATGATTTCTGCCCCATTCCAGGACACCCAGCCTTCGAGGTCAAAGCAGCAAGCGTACACAGTCCACTTTTTGCACCTGCAGAGGAAACTTCGGTGCACAGATGGAGCATCTGCACAAAGGGGAAAAAAAGAAAAAAAAAAAAATCAACTCATTTTATCACCTCTGCCATTCAATAAAGCAACTGCAAACCGTATCATAAAAGTAACAGCAAGGAGAGACATCTAGCACTCAACAAGAGATGACCAAAGCTACATTGTGCTACTCTGCTCTGGAGATGTGCTATTTGGAGGAACAGGGTGGCACGATGCAGCCCCAGGAGGACAAGCCAGATGCACGTCCCGCTGCGCTCTCTGCTTTCTTTTTAGTTTTTCCTATTTAAGTCTTTATCCAAAGGGAGGTTTTCTTTTTGTTGCAGCCCTGAAAGGTCTGAAATCTTAGCAAAAGACCCCCGTGGGCTTGAAAATATCAAGGGTCAGAGCCAATGAAAGGATGTCATACATCCCCAAAGCCAAATATTTCTTCCTGTTGTATAAATATATTAGTCCCCAGAGACATGCTTGCTATTAACAGCATTTCAGAGTCAAACAGCAGCCAGAACTGCACACAGGCACGGGAGATGCTCTGAAATAGAGGATACGTGTACAGAGAGATTATTCTCAAGCAAGCAATTTGAATTCTGCAGCAAAAGGAAGAAAGAATGGACACAACTAGGAATAATTTAAGCAATTCTGTGTGAAGAGCAGAGTGGTTTACATGGCAACCCCTGCCGCTCCCCAGACTGTCATCACTTGGTCTTTATGGTCTGTTTGCAGGTGTTCCAGATGTGCAATCAGCACCTTGCACACATCCCTATCCAGCAGGGCATTATTATCACGTGCCTGGCACATTTCCATCCAGATGTTCCCCAAAGTGCAGTCCCTGTTGTGTCTGACCCCAAGCTCCAGCACCGTGCTGAGCTCTGGGGATAAGGTGGTCCTCATTGCAACACCTCCTCATTTAGCAACACTGACTTCCCTCCCTCAAAGCAAAATGTTATTTTTAAAAGAGCTCTCTGAAAACAGAATCCCCACTGCTGGCTGCCTGCAGTTCCTTTTGCAGCTCGGGACAAGTCACCTGTAAATGCCAAGTGAAGCCAGAAACCCTACACTGTTACTTTCGACTGCTGACGTAACCCAAGCAGGCAAAGAGCCAACTATGTGAACTTTTCCCAATTACTGCAAAGGAGCAAACAGCCACTTCGCAAGACACACTCCTTCGCTGATCCAAAGGACAAGCCAGAGACCTACCAAAATCATGATTTATGGGCAAGGTCGACCTACATACAGCAGCACAATGCCATTATCCTGGTGGTCTCTAGTGGCACAAAGGGGGTGGTGAGCTGGGTCTGCTCAGAAGATGAGAATAACGATGGGGTGGGGAGAAAAAAAAAGGGAGAAATTTGAGGGGCCCTGAGCTTTGTGCATGATACAAGATCTTCCTTTTGAGGGGAAGGGACTCTTCGTAAGACGTCACAGAGGTGTCATACTCATGTGTAATGCAATTCGAGACATCACTAGCAAACAGGAGCAGCACTTTGTGCAGTTCATTGAAGGGAAAACAAAAAGCAAAATGATAGTAAAGCAAAGAAAACTTCCTCTTGTTTGGAAAGAAATAAAAAATAATTTATTACACAGGAATCTCCCTATTACAATTATTTACTAATAGGCCTTCACTTTACAAGTTACAAGAAAAAAAGAGAAGGAGGTCAACACTGAGTTTCTCAAAGCTGCCAAAGGGATGCAGACAGCCAACATCAATAAAATTAACAGCAGCTGGGCATTCAGATGCCAGCCATAACTTACTGCTCACCATTTACGCCCCGCTGACTTTCTCCACTTGCCTGGGCACAAGTAATGCAAGCCAGTTCCCTCCACATCGACTGCTGGTCATTTCCAAGTGCCCACCCCAATGTTCTCACGATACATGGCTTGGAGAGTTAAGAAAGAAATGAAGAATTTTTCCAAAGGTGACTATTGCTGATTGTAATTAAGGAGTTAGTAGACACTTATAGAGTCATAGGATGGCTTGGGTAGGAAGGGACCTCAATGATCATCCCATTCCAATCCCTGGGTTCCAATCCCTACTTCTGCAAATAGAAGGGGGAAGGTCTTATCCAGGATCTTACGAAACCTGTTGGAATATTTGTCTGGAAAGAAGCAAATGCAAACAGGATTTCCTTCTATTCAATACATTGACAGAATCCAGCTGCAATGCTGCTGGTGCTAACAGAAGACAAGAAGGAAGCTGGTATCATGAACGGTTCTCCCATCTCAATGCAGAGCATAAAGAAGGTAAAGAGAAGCAGGAAAGAAGTATTTTGAAGGGGGGAGGACAGAATCTAGCCTCCTAGCAGCACATGTTGTGGATGCAACAAAGGATGCAAGCTGCAACCCCAGGAAGGTGGTGGAGGTATCATCTCTGGACGCTTTTAAGAAATGTGGAGATGTGGCACTTGGGGACACTGTTCAGTGGGCATGGTGGGGATGGGCTGGGGTTGGACCTGATGATCTTGGAGGTCCTTTTTCAACCTTAATGATTCTATGATATGCTTGCAGCTAACTCTTGCTCTGGCCACAGATTTGCAGGGCCACAAGGTCATTGTTACAGTTTGCCATCTATCTGACTTCCCCTTGCCAAAGCACTTGTAAGATGTTATCATCTTCTCTGTACCAAAGCACAGTAAAGCTTCAATAGTTAGCATCTGCAAAGTGCACTGGACAGGCAAACAGCTGAGAAATGGTATAGAATCATTAAGGTTGGAAAAGACGTCTAAGATCACCCAGTCCAATCCCCACCGTACTCACTAACTGTCCCTCAGTACATCATCTCCATGTTTGTTGAATACCAGAGACAGTTGTTCCCTGTTCCAAGGAACCTGTTTCAATGTGTTACCACTCTGAAAATAAACTTTTCCTAATACCCAAGCATTCACATCCCAGTACAAATCCACTCTGCTCCTTTAATCATAGAAAAAAAAGAAAAAGAATTAAAGGGTGATCCACCACTGTGCAGCATGGCAAACATCCCTCCATAACACACTTCTCCCACATCTTTCCAGGCATAACCCAAAAGCCACTGCTTAAAAAAAAAAAAATATACTTGAATATACTTTTAATATGCAGAGCAGGAGATGGCTTAAAGCAGGAGGAGGACGTTAGGTTTAACTCAGGTTGGATATTAGGAAAAGTTTCTTCTCAGAAAGAGCGGTGAGTAATTAGAACAAGCTGCCCAGGGAGTCACCATCCCTGGAGGTGACTGAAAGAGAAGGGTGGACGCAGCATTGAGGGACATGGTGAGGATGAGTTGGGGTTGGACTGGGTGATCTTGGAGGCCTTTTCCAACCTCGATGATTCTGTGAACTTTGAAGCTTCAATCCTGGGTCAGCAGTGAAATAACCCGATGCCAAGTGAGCCCCCAGGAGGCTGAAAGGCTCCACCACAAAATGCATACATAGCTCATGCATCCCATCCTGCTTGCTCAGCAGCAGCACCAAGGAGAAACCACACACGATCGCCATGCAGGAGCAACTCCAATCCACATCACATCACATTTCACAGCACTTTTACAGTGGTATGGGGCAGAAGCCATAAAACGAGAAGCCAACGGTGTGATGGAAACCATTGCCACTTTGATCCTGGAAATGAGTAACAGCAAAGTTGTGATCCATTCATTCAAAAAGAAGAAATAAATGAATTATTACATTTTAGAGGGCTGCATCCCCCTCCTGCCACAGAAGAAACCCAGTTCAGCAAACCCTCAGCCCAAATCCTAAGAGGAGTTCCATGACTGGGTTTGTTCAGCCTGGACACAGCTTGTTCAACCTGGAGAAGAGAAGGCTGCAGGATGACCTCATTGCAGTCTTCCAGTACCTAAAGGAAGTTCATAAACAACAGGGGAGTCAACTCTTTGAAAGGGTAGATAACAGCAGGACAAGGGGAAGTGGTTTTAAGTCAAAGGAGTGAAGATTTAGGTTGGATATCAGGGAGAAGTTCTTTACAGAGAGAGTGGTACGGTGCTGGAACAGGCTGCCCAGAGAGGTTGTGGATACCCCATCCCTGGAAGTGTTCAAGGCCAGGTTGGATGGAGCCCTGGGTCAGGGCAGCCTAGTCTAGTATTAGATATGGAGGTTAGTGGCCCTGCCTGCAACATGGGGGTTGGTGATTAATGATCCTTGAGGTCCCTTCCAACCCAAGCCATGCTATAATTCTATGATCTTGCACTAAATTCTCAGCCCTGACCAACACCAAATTATTTAAGAAACACAGACACAGCGATGCAATCCACCGCAGAGAAAGCAGACACTCGTTTGCACTTCTCTGTTCACAAGGGCACCCGGCTGAGACATCCTGCCTGCAAGGGGACATTACAGAGGGGAAAAGACACCAAGCAGCCCCTCACCAGCATCTTTGTGATGCTCCTCAATCCCCACAGGCGACACAGGTTCAGCCCGCGCCGCTGCTGAACAATGCAGTTTGGAATTCAATTAAAGTGATTATCTGTTGTGCCAAATAAATTGTGTACAGCATATATCCTGCAGCATTTTACACCTTCGGGCTCATTATTTTCTAACTGTTTCCTCCTGTTTATGCTCTTTCAAATTAAATTGCTGATAATACGCGCCAAAATAAAAAATGAGCGCACCTTGTCTGAAGAAAATTGATTCTCCTTTTTCCTGAACCGGGCGATTGCCAGGTTTTATATACTCTGTTCCTGGCGATCATTAGTAATTCAATTTTCTTTTTATTAGCCCCCTTATCTGCTGAGCAATATAGTGGCAGAGCTGACCTCTTTCGCACGGGTAAATGTTTAAAATCTTTTCCCTGATTAATTTTGCCAGTTAAGGAAAAGAGGAGAAATGGCCCGGCTCTTAGCCATCACAATGAATAAAGCTTAATGTTGATTGTGATGGAATTTCTAATGCCAAAGAAATTGATTGAACGCAGCAATTACACCGCAATAGTAACTCAAGGGAAATGGGATAGTTTTCTCCTGGCCATAGCCTTTTGGTTATTTAAAACAATCCAATTTGCAAGGATAATTATATATTAGTGTTTTATCTGCCACTTGAAATGAACATGGGAGTTTTGATACTGGCCCAGCATTAGCAGGTTATTGCTGCAAATTACTTGATATCTGCTTTCTTTCACATAAAGACGAAATTAGGCCATCAATAACCAGAAAAAGGTGGGCTGGGGAAATGCGAGGGGCACGAGTGCCCTCTGCAGGGCTGAGGGGAAGGAAGGGCAGCACAAAACTCCCCAAAATCCCAAATCCTCCCCATTATTGGAGAACGTCATACAGCTCCACACTGGACATACAAAGAATAGACGCAGCCCAGCTCTCCTGCCCCTCTCACACTCAATCCTTGCCAAAAAAAAAAAAAAAAAGTCATTTTAAGCCATTAATTCTAGTTTATCCTATAGTAAAATCAAGTCAATAAGAAACAACAGTGCCAGAAGTCCAAGCAGGGTAAATTCGACCAGAGCAGTGCCACTGCATGGAGGGCAAGCATTGATTTCTGCAGCTTGCAATTGCAACCACTCACCTGTCTTTAAATGAGCTGAGAAGGGACCTCATCCTGCAAGACACCAATTGTTACCCTCATTGTTCCCAGGTGGCTGTTGGTAAAAAATAAAAGGGGGTTTCCTATATCCACACCTGCAGTATAGGAGGAACAGGAACATCCCTTTGCCACCACTTTTGGGTCAGACAGAACTCAATTAAAAGTTAGGATTTGGCCCTCAAATGTATCACCAAATGATGATATCACCATGCTTTGGGGGGGGGGATAAATCCTTCTCCACTTCACAAAAACCCAACTGTTGCCGCTCAACCTCATCCAACAACACATGGCTAAACAGTCTGAAGCAGTGCCATTCCAGCATGCACTTCACTATTTTATTACGCTGGCTGTTTGCTGTAACAAATAAGCAAGGGAAGGCCAATTCAGTATAGACATTTGCCATTTAGACAACATAATTACAACATACCATTATTGGCAGGAAAGCTGCTCAGTAAATGACTGAGCAGGAGTCCAAGGTTTATTCTCTGCATCAAAACTATTGGTGTCAATGCCCCCCCCCCCAAAAAAAAATCCACACCAAACAGTTGGGGGAATTGCAATCAGTGGAAACTCCACTCAGATCTTAATTATTAAATTGTACCTCCTCTATACAGCCCCTCTATAGAAAAACGCATAGAGGAAGCATGATGTTTAGGCAGGAGTCTGGTCCAGATGCCAAATGAAGTGGACACCATGCACAAATTGGGATGTCATCAGTTTCATCAAGCCATAGGGTTGGCACCTGAGTGAGTTCACAACTTCCAATAAAGCAATTATCTCCGAGTTCTCCTTCCCTTCAAAAAGAGCTTAAGAACTTAAACAGGAAGGAAAAAGAAAAGAACACTTTAATATTAATGATCCATTAATATTAAGTACTAAGTAGTCAAGAAGTCCAAAATCTAAAGGCTGCTTTATCAACATTAATTTGGCTCAATATTTTCTATTCCTCTTTGCTTTGGTCACACATTTGAGATCTTCCCGTGTACAAACAGCCCCAGCACAAACCTTCTGTTATAACACGTGGATTAAGCAGGTATCTGCATTAGAAATGCTTTGTAGCTTTGCCATCCCATTAGATGATTTTTCCCAATTCTGAGTATCCCAATTCTGAGCATTCTCATTCATCCCATGTTCTCCATCAGATGAATATTTCAGAGTTACTTTACGACAGCTCCAAGTGTGCCACTCACAATGAGAACAATCTAAATACTGCCATCAGTTTGTGACTTTCCATTTCCACAAATGCCAAATGAGGAATGTCTGAGCTGCCTCAAGTCCCACCCAGACCCTCATATAATAGTAGGAAATGCTGCCTTGAAAATATCCTATCTCTGTTTAGCACCCAACAGCTTCTTTGCTGGCCACACAAGTGTCACAGCCTTCCAGCTGACCAACTCAGTGCTCAGCCTTCACCAAGCGACAACCAAAGTTCATTCTGCAATTTCAGAGCTGTCAGGACTTTTGCTGAATTTCTCTGCCAGCTGAAGAAGCAAAGCAGCTGTGCATTGCCTGGCAGCTGCCTCCCCGTGCAGAGCTGCTGATGGCACATGAAGGAGCATCTGTCAAGTCCTGTGGGATCCCTGAAATGGAGGTACAGCAGAGGTAAGAACACCAGCAGCCACCTAGCCATATGATACCAGTACTTTTAAGAACCAAATCAAGATGTTTTTACAGCAGCTGCTGCAGTTTGCAAAGAAAAAGCCACACAGCATAAACACCAGCCTCTGTAAAACAGATTCTTATTTCCACACTTATCAGCCCAGACCACAAAACACACAGACCCAAACTGGAAAACAACATAAGTCACTTTGACAGCTCACAATCTCAGAAATCAGGCTTTGTTACCATGCATCAGAAGTACCTTGATCATTTGATCCACTTTTGGGCAGGGGACTGAACTAAATGCTCTCCCCAAGTGACTTCCAGCCCTATTTTTCATTTTTCTCTTTTTCTTAAGCTTCTTTGTTTGCATTCCTCCACTTTGATAAAAGCCAGGAACGCAGCTGTATTTCTGCAATATCTACATATTTTCAGGCCTACGTGGTTTAAGATATAAATCTTTTCACCATGGGACTCTTCATTACCTTCAATCTAGGAACTAGGATTCAGCACACATTCCCCAAAAGCACAGGCTGCTGGCAGCTGACAGTCATGCTCCCAGGAGAGCAGATTTTGATCTATTTTGTATATTCTCAACTTACATGAAGCTTCATTTTGGTTGGGCACACACTTCCGCTGACAGATAAAATGAAGAGATGCTTGCTAAGCCCCAGATAAACCTCAATGGCAGCTAGGAGCCTCCCCAAAGCTGCAGCACTCTGACCTCTTTTGCTTCCCACTATGATGCACACAGCTGAGCAAACTCTGCTCCCCGTGAAGCACTGTGGTTCCACCTACACAGAGCAAAGATGTGGTTTAACCTCAGGTCCTGAGCACCACAACAGACTATAGCCCTGTAAACAACATCTCAATTTCCTCAGGCTGTTGCAACCCTAAATCCCTCTCCAGACACCAAGATGTAAGCTCACATTACTCAGTGAAGCAAGACTCCACTCCAAAATCATGAACTCAGTGGTGGAGCATCAGCATGGATGCACAGTTACATGGATGTCCACTTTTCCTTACGCCTTCCACAAGCCACATCTGCATCCTCAAGTACCAGATCCAAAATTCTCCTCACAGCATCCTTTCCATTCCCCCAAATCTTTCTTCAAACACACGCAGTAAAAATAATAATATTTTAAGTTTTTTTTTTTCCTCCCATAAAAAAAAAAAAAAGAAAATCTTCCTTCTCCTGAATCACAAGCCCCTGTTCTTGTCTTTTGGTCTGTCCAAACACAGCAATATCTTAACACAGAGTATTTGAACAAGAAATAACTATAATCACATGTGTAAATTCAGTAATTAAAGTGCAGCTTCACCTTTTGAGGCAAACTGCAGCTACAGTGTAGCTCAAACAGCCTTTTCTCTATTCAAGCAATACCTATGATAGCACCACTATGCCAATGAGCTCAGTGTAGGCACATAATCAGAATGTGCTTGTACACACTTCACATTAAACTGAATGTGATTATGATGACACTAAACAAGAGAACTTTTCTTCAAAGCCAGAAACATCACAATACTGCTTTATTACTCCTAGGTGCAACTCCGCCAGCCCTAAGAAGTCAATGTCTGCTCTGACTATGAACCCAAACTGTGAGGGACCCAGTATTCCTTTAACAACTGCAATTTTAACCATATTCAATACAAAAGACATCTCACTGGGACACAGGTGTGTTTGCTAACTTCCAAAGGAGCCTCTCATGACGTGACATGAAAAGCACAAGCTTTTCTCCTGTGCAAAAAGAGAGATGAGTCTTGTAGTTCTGCCGTTCTCTCACTTTCCTGAGCATCTTCCAATGCTTGCACATCTAGCAAAACTGCATTCAGAACAAAAAGGAAGCTTTGAAATGACCCTATCTGAAGATGTCAAAGCACAGAAGCCTTACTCCAGCCAGAACTCCTCCCAGTTTGTTTCAGGACCTGTAACAGCAAATCTCCCAGACGATATGATAACCAATTTTCCAATTCCAAGAGCCTCTCTTGGAGCTGCTTTCAGCAAGCACCCTCAGGATGCCAGTTCCTACCTTCCCTGGAGGAGCCTTGATTCCTGGCAGTCGGCAGCCTGCAGAGCCTGTGCTTGGTGATCTGCACCAGCCCCTTAGGCGAGGAGCGTTTCGGAGTCACAGAAGCTTTTCCCCGCAGACTGTTTTTCTTCCTGGGATGGAAGGGACTTTTCAGTGGTGTGGTGAGCAATGGACTGCTCTTCTTATCCGCTGGATAGCTGTGAATGCGAATACCAGACTGTTAGAAAAGGGTGGGGATGTGATTGAAACACACTTGGTCCTCTTGCTCTCAACTGAGAAGATGGTGGGTCACCAAGCTCTGTTTCTCCTCCATAATGCTCCCCTGTAAGAAACACTGAGCAGAAAACTGCAAGTAAATATGTGAATGTGAGGAATTTCTGGCAAAGCACAGATGGAGCATGAGGTGTTTGATAGCCTAACTCAACTTACTTCTGCTAAAGAGATGCAGAGGGAATGTTGTCCTTCAGAGGGATGGTAGTACCCAAGGAGAGAACCTGGGAAAAGGTACTTCCCAGTCCCATAGCAAAGATCACACATCTGTGCCGCTGCCTTCACTTCATCCCACTTATCCTTTCCTTAAGCCTATCCTGGCTTGCATCCAGCCCTGATGAAAACATCAGCACAGAACACAGCTTTCCCACCAGGAAGCCCTCGCAGCACTTCCATGACACTTTCAGAGAAAGTCTGATCCCAGTCCCTTATTTATTTCCCCCCTTTGTCTATTTCCCCTCCACTTCCATTCCAGATAACTCAGCCTATACACCTTTTCCTTCTGCCAAGCTTCGTTTTTTAATCTTGCCCCTATCAGACACAGGGATGGTGGAAAATTCATTCCAGAAGAATCTCAGCTGCTTCAGCGCAACGTATTTTCCCAGGATAGCATAAACCCGACACCAGCCCTACAAGGAGAGGAATAAGAACCTTCAAGGAAGATGCTTGGGTTGCAGTGGTGGACAGCACAAAAAGAATAGCACTAAAAGCAGAGCACTGTGGATCTATCAGATTTACAGCTAGGCAGCATTTCTTTCCAGCACACACAGCCTGCACAGCTCAGCTTCTGTCTCCTCTCTGTCCCTGTACATTTTACAGGCACGGATAATAAAAGGTAAGCGTGATCCGAGTCTGTTCTCCTTTCACCAACCACCAGTGTGACAAAACTCTGAGAGAATGAAAATAAATCAATAGGGAAAGCACCTATTTCCTTCTCTTTGAATATTGGTCTGTTATCCAGGCCAGGGAGAAGTCTAGTAAGTGCTGAGTGGAAGTATTTGGAGTAAAAGGAATGGGAGACGAGTTCTGTTTGAAAAATTAAATTGAGTTACCCAGGCTGATAAAACAATTAAAATATCAGTCCTTGCAACCCTGAAAAGCAGGATTCCTCCACAGAAAACAGAGTCACAACAGATGGAAAGGGGAAGGCAAACAGATCCACCAATATACAACAAGTCTCACTATAATTTCATTCATACCTATGCCTGTAACTTATGTGCAGTACAAATTATTCAACACAGAAGAGATCCTTTGTCCCAAAGGTATAAAGAAAAAACTGTTCCAGCTTCACCTAAAGCCTATGGACACGTGCAATGGCAATTCTTCAGAGAAGACCAGTAACTCTACATGGTTTGGAGATATGGTGACAGTTAAACACAATGATCTTAGTAGTCTTTCCAACCTTTATGTTTCTATGATCTTACCTTGAGCTTGCCTTCCTCTTGATGATTTTTGTCCGACTCTTCACTTTATAACTGGTAAGCACAGCCTCACCCAAGGAGGGACTCACCCCAACTGATGTATTGCTGGGAAGCAGTAGGTTGGAGGCTGAGGACCTCTTCTGATCCTCCGACCGCCAGCTGAACGCTGACTTGGAGGTGGAGGGCGAAGTCTGCAGGCTGGAGGCTTTCCACTTATACTTGCTGGGAGAAACACCCACTTTGGACTGCAGCCCCGATTTCTTCATCTTTGCTCCCAAATCTGTCTTTGGAGATATTTTTGAACCTCTCTCAGCTCCACCAGTGATCTTCTTAGCGCTGTCAGAAGCTCTCGGGCTGATCCATCTCTTCACAGGACGAGAACACTTACTAGGGTTTGCAACCCAGGTATAATTGGTTTTCCTGAACTTTGAAGCTTTGCTGGAGACCGTCACTGAGGCAGCTCTTTGGAGACTGGAAACTCTGGGGATTACAGAAAACTTGTTCTTCACTGGAGACATCACAGCTGCCGAAGTCAGTGCCTGAGTCGGTTTAAAGTGCATCTCTGCATTTCCAAAGAGTTTTGGCTCTCTGTGAACATCCCCGACTTGCTCCCAGCTGCACTGCCCCAGAGCGGGTGGCTCTGGCTTCCACCACGTTGAGTGCTGAGTCTGCTCACAGCTCGGCAGAGCTGACAGTGGCTGTGGCTCTGTTTTCAGTGCAACAGCGCTTTCGCTGGCACTTCTGGAGCTTTCTGCCAGGTGCACCTTTCTGGGATTGTCAAGCGGGTACGATGAGCTGACAACACGGTGAGACGAGCTAAATGAAACAGAGAGAGAAGGCTTTGGCTCTTCTTCTTGGTTTGTGTACAGCGGGATGAAAGAATCCTGTACATTACCATCATCTGAAGCAACAAGCTCTGTTTTAAGCCCAGAAACATCACAATAAACACTCGCATCACTAAATCCTTCAGTACCTACAAGGTCAGTCTTCTGTGTCACCTGGATGCCCACAACGATGTTCCCATCTGTGGTTAAGTCCACTTGTCTCTCTGGGGACGCTGCTGATGGCATGGCTGCCTGGCTCTCCTCGTTGCTCCCGAAAGCCGTGGATGTGGTGGCACTCCCAACATCACACCCCGGTCCCGGTGGCTGGTTCACAAGGGAGTATTTCTTCCTCCAAGAGTGAGCTCGGCGTGGCTGGAAGTCCCTGGGAGGCTGCAGCTGGGGGTACCGGGCTGAGAACGCTCCCCTCCTGCTGAATGGTGGCTGTGTGGTGTTGCTCCACATCCGTGGGGCAGAAGACAGTGGTCGTGGCACGTCCCCATGGGTGTTCCTGTGGTTGTCTATAAGACCTGAAGAACAGAAGACAGCACCTGTTAATTGTCAATCCCAAGGGGAAGGTTTCCAACATCACAACTCTAGTTTTCCTCACGCTGCAATGAGGACAATCACTCACTTTGGCCAGATTTTAGGTAACTGGTGCTAGAAAAATGAAAAAAAAAAAAAAACAACCAACCACGCACACACACAAAAAAATTTAAAATAATTATTTTCCTCAAACTTCATGAAAATCAGTAACAAAAGTGATTCAGCATGACAGCTAAATGCAGGTCTGATCTACAAACAAACCTTTAACACACACTTCATGACTGCTGTTGGCCACCTTTTGATCCTTTATGCTCTTTTTTTTTTTTGCGTACCAGCACCAAAACAGACCAGTAGTATTCTTGTTTTTGGAGCCTAACAAAATGAAAATGCTGATTTTATTTCCAGATATTATTTCAGAGCAGCCTCTGAGCCCTGCTACAAGGCTGTCAGGAGGTTTACACTAACACTGGGCTGCTTACACACGTAGCCCAGTGCAAGCCCAAAACATAAAGCAACAATGAGGAAGCTCCAAGGCAGCCCCAGCTCTGTACTGAGTCACTGCACCTTCATCCCTTTACGACGTCACCATATCCCCTGGTGCTTTGGGCTCCTAATTAGCAGCTGAGTTAATCAACACACATGGATTAGGGAGGGTCTGCCCAGTGCTTAGAAAACATTTTCAATAAAAGGGATTGCCAAAGGATTTTAGAGCCTTATATGTAAGTGTCAGCACGCTCCAGCATGAATTTTTTTTTCCCCCTACTGCTCAACAAGAGGGTTCTTGGACAAATTAGATCTCTGCGAAGCTTTCCTAATGTGGAAAAATTACCTTGGGGGGCTACAAATAGAGCAAGCTGTTTCTAAGAACGAGCACTGATGTTCTCCCAAGCAAGGAAAGGGCATACAAATATACCCACTCCTCCCCCACAAAGCTGATGAGGAATCCAAGGCATGAGGATGAGGGACACAGCCCCTTTCTGTGCCACCTGGTGATCCCGCATGTTGCTCCTGAACATGACAAGGAACTGTTGGGACATGTCCCTCCCAGGAAGGTGACATGCACTGCAGTGTGGGGATGCCCTGAGGTCTCCATTTACCCCTTATCGTCTCCCAGCCAGCTCTCCCAGATTCTCTCCCCAAACCCAACACTCCTGGGCCCTCTCCCCATCTCCATCCAGAGAACCCAGGGCCACCATTTTCTTTGCACTCCTAGACCTTCTCTGCATCTTTCCTTCCCTCCTCCCTGCCCCCAGTCTACTTCTCTACTCCTGAAGACATCTGCCTTCCTCTACACGTCTCACAGGCCTGCTGGCCATCCCCACAGCCCCCATGTATCCCAGGAGCCTCC